>CAWUCO010000219.1:1200000-1868000 GCA_963920705.1 Odiellus spinosus | reverse complement strand
TCGAAAAATTTCCCAAGTACAGATCGAAAAATTGCCCAAGTACAGATCGAAAAATTTCCCAAGTATAGATCCAAAAATTTCCCAAGTATAGATCGAAAAATTTCCCAAGTATAGATTGAAAAATTTCCCAAGTATAGATCGAAAAATTTCCCAAGTATAGATCGAAAAATTTCCCAAGTATAGATCGAAAAATTTCCCAAGTACAGATCGTAAAATTTCCCAAGTAGAGATTCAAAAATTTCCAAAGTATAGATTCAAAAATTTCCCAAGAAGAGATTCAAAAATTTCCCAAGTAAAGATTCAAAAATTTCCCAAGTAGAGATTCAAAAATTTCCCAAGTAGAGATTCAAAAATTTCCCAAGTAGAGATTCAAAAATTTCCCAAGTAGAGATCCAAAAATTTCCCAAGTATAGATCCAAAAATTTCCCAAGTATAGATCGAAAAATTTCCCAAGTATAGATCGAAAAATTTCCCAAGTATAGATCGAAAAATTTCCCAAGTATAGATCGTAAAATTTCCCAAGTAGAGATTCAAAAATTTCCAAAGTAGAGATTCTAAAATTCCCTAGTTTAGATCCAAAAATTTCCCAAGTATAGATCCAAAAAATTTCCCAAGAATAGATCCAAAAATTTCCAAAGTTTAGATTCAAAAATTTCCAAAGTATAGATCCAAAAATTACCCAAGTATAGATCCTAAAATTTCCCAAGTATAGATCCAAAAATTTCCCAAGTATAGATCCAAAAATTTCCCAAGAATAGATCGAAAAATTTCCCAAGAATAGATCCAAAAATTTCCCGAGTATAGATCAAAAAATTTCTCAAGTATAGATCCAAAAATTTCCCAAGTATAGATCCAAAAATTTCCCAAGTATAGATCCAAAAATTTCCCAAGTAGAGATTCAAAAATTTCCCAAGTAGAGATTCAAAAATTTCCCAAGTAGAGATTCAAAAATTTCCCAAGTAGAGATTCAAAAATTTCCCAAGTAGAGATTCAAAAATTTCCCAAGTAGAGATTCAAAAATTTCCCAAGTAGAGATTCAAAAATTTCCCAAGTAGAGATCCAAAAATTTCCCAAGTATAGATCCAAAAATTTCCAAAGTATAGATCGAAAAATTTCCCAAGTATAGATCGAAAAATTTCCCAAGTATAGATCGAAAAATTTCCCAAGTATAGATCGAAAAATTTCCCAAGTAGAGATTCAAAAATTTATAAAGTAGAGATTCAAAAATTTCCCAAGAAGAGATTCAAAAATTTCCAAGTAGAGATTCAAAAATTTCCCAAGTAGAGATTCAAAAATTTTCCAAGTAGAGATTCAAAAATTTCCCAAGTAGAGATTCAAAAATTTACCAAGTATAGATCCAAAAATTTCCCAAGTATAGATCGAAAAATTTCCCGAGTATAGATCGAAAAATTTTCCAAGTATAGATCGTAAAATTTCCCAAGTAGAGATTCAAAAATTTCCAAAGTAGAGATTCAAAAATTTCCCAAGAAGAGATTCAAAAATTTCCCAAGTAGAGATTCAAAAATTTTCCAAGTAGAGATTCAAAAATTTCCCAAGTATAGATCGAAAAATTTCCCAGGTATAGATCGAAAAATTTCCCAAGTATAGATCGAAAAATTTCCCAAGTATAGATCGAAAAATTTCGCAAGTATAGATCGAAAAATTTCCCAAGTATAGATCCAAAAATTTTCCCAAGTATAGATCGAAAAATTTCGCAAGTATATATCGAAAAAATTCCCAAGAATAGATCCAAAAATTTCCCGAGTATAGATCCAAAAATTTCGCAAGTATAGATCGAAAAATTTCCCAAGTATAGATCGAAAAATTTCCCAAGTATAGATCGAAAAATTTCCCAAGTATAGATCGAAAAATTTCCCAAGAATAGATCGAAAAATTTCCCAAGTATAGATCGAAAAATTTCCCAAGTATAGATCGAAAAATTTCCCAAGTATAGATCGAAAGATTTCCCAAGTATAGATCGAAAAATTTCCCAAGTATAGATAAAAATATTTCGCAAGTATAGATCCAAAAATTTCCCAAGAATAGATCGAAAAATTTCCCAAGAATAGATCCAAAAATTTCCCGAGTATAGATCCAAAAATTTCCCAAGTATAGATCCAAAAATTTCCCAAGTATAGATCCAAAAATTTCCCAAGTATAGATCCAAAAATTTCCCAAGTAGAGATTCAAAAATTTCCCAAGTAGAGATTCAAAAATTTCCCAAGTAGAGATTCAAAAATTTCCCAAGTAGAGATTCAAAAATTTCCCAAGTAGAGATTCAAAAATTTCAAAAGTAGAGATTCAAAAATTTCCCAAGTAGAGATCCAAAAATTTCCCAAGTATAGATCCAAAAATTTCCCAAGTATAGATCGAAAAATTTCCCAAGTATAGATCGAAAAATTTCCCAAGTATAGATTGAAAAATTTCCCAAGTATAGGTCGAAAAATTTCCCAAGTATAGATCGAAAAATTTCCCAAGTATAGATCGAAAAATTTCCCAAGTATAGATCGTAAAATTTCCCAAGTAGAGATTCAAAAATTTCCAAAGTAGAGATTCAAAAATTTCCCAAGTAGAGGCTCAAAAATTTCCCAAGTAGAGATTCAAAAATTTACCAAGTATAGATCCAAAAATTTCCCAAGTATAGATCGAAAAATTTTCCAAGTATAGATCGAAAAATTTCCCAAGTACAGATCGAAAAATTGCCCAAGTACAGATCGAAAAATTGCCCAAGTATAGATCGAAAAATTTCCCAAGTATAGATCGAAAAATTTCCCAAGTATAAATCCAAAAATTTCCCAAGTATAGATCGAAAAATTTCCCAAGTATAGATCGAAAAATTTCCCAAGTATAGATCGAAAAATTTCCCAAGTATAGATCGAAAAATTTCCCAAGTATAGATCGAAAAATTTCCCAAGTATAGATAGTAAAATTTCCCAAGTAGAGATTCAAAAATTTCCAAAGTAGAGATTCAAAAATTTCCCAAGAAGAGATTCAAAAATTTCCCAAGTAAAGATTCAAAAATTTCCCAAGTAGAGATTCAAAAATTTCCCAAGTAGAGATTCAAAAATTTACCAAGTATAGATCCAAAAATTTCCCAAGTATAGATCGAAAAATTTCCCAAGTATAGATCGAAAAATTTTCCAAGTATAGATCGAAAAATTTCCCCAGTACAGATCGAAAAATTGCCCAAGTACAGATCAAAAAATTTCCCAAGAATAGATCGAAAAATTTCCCAAGTATAGATCGAAAAATTTCCCAAGAATAGATCGAAAAATTTCCCAAGTATAGATCGAAAAATTTCCCAAGTATAGATCGAAAAATTTCCCAAGTATAGATCGAAAAATTTCCCAAGTATAGATTAAAATATTTCGCAAGTATAGATCGAAAAATTTCCCAAGTATAGATCGAAAAATTTCCCAAGTATAGATAGAAAAATTTTCCAAGTATAGATCGAAAAATTTCCCAAGTACAGATCGAAAAATTTTACAAGTACAGATCGAAAAATTGCCCAAGTATAGATCGAAAAATTTCCCAAGTATAGATCGAAAAATTTCCCAAGTATAGATCGAAAAATTTCCCAAGTATAGATCGAAAAATTTCGCAAGTATAGATCGAAAAATTTCCCAAGTATAGATCGAAAAATTTCCCAAGTAGAGATTCAAAAATTTCCAATTAGAGATTCAAAAATTTCCCAAGAAGAGATTCAAAAATTTCCCAAGTAGAGATTCAAAAATTTTCCAAGTAGAGATTCAAAAATTTCCCAAGTAGAGATTCAAAAATTTCCCAAGTATAGATCGAAAAATTTCCCAAGAATAGATCGAAAAATTTCCCAAGTATAGATCGAAAAATTTCCCAAGTATAGATCGAAAAATTTCCCAAGTATAGATCGAAAAATTTCCCAAGTATAGATCGAAAAATTTCCCAAGTAGAAATTCAAAAATTTCCAAAGTAGAGAATCAAAAATTTCCCAAGTATAGATCCAAAAATTTCCCAAGTAGAGATTCAAAAATTTCCCAAGTAGACATTCAAAAATTTCCCAAGTAGAGATTCAAAAATTTCCCAAGTAGAGATTCAAAAATTTCCCAAGTAGAGATTCAAAAATTTCCCAAGTATAGATCGAAAAATTTCCCAAGTATAGATCGAAAAATTTTCCAAGTATAGATCAAAAAATTTCCCAAGTACAGATCGAAAAATTTCCCAAGTACAGATCGAAAAATTGCCCAAGTATAGATCGAAAAATTTCCCAAGTATAGATCGAAAAATTTCCCAAGAATAGATCGAAAAATTTCCCAAGTATAGATCGAAAAATTTCCCAAGTATAGTAGAGATTCAAAAATTTTCCAAGTAGAGATTCAAAAATTTCCCAAGTAGAGATTCAAAAATTTCACAAGTATAGATCCAAAAATTTCCCAGGTATAGATCGAAAAATTTCCCAAGTATAGATCGAAAAATTTCCCAAGTATAGATCGAAAAATTTCGCAAGTATAGATCGAAAAATTTCCCAAGTATAGATCGAAAAATTTCCCAAGTATAGATCGAAAAATTTCCCAAGTATAGATCGAAAAATTTCCAAAGTAGAGATTCAAAAATTTCCCAAGAAGAGATTCAAAAATTTCCCAAGTAGAGATTCAAAAATTTTCCAAGTAGAGATTCAAAAATTTCCCAAGTAGATATTCAAAAATTTCCCAAGTATAGATCGAAAAATTTCCCAAGTATAGATCGAAAAATTTCCCAAGTATAGATCGAAAAATTTCCCAAGTATAGATCGTAAAATTTCCCAAGTAGAGATTCAAAAATTTCCAAAGTAGAGATTCAAAAATTCCCTAGTTTAGATCCAAAAATTTCCCAAGTATAGATCCAAAAATTTCCCAAGAATAGATCCAAAAATTTCCAAAGTATAGATTCAAAAATTTCCAAAGTATAGATCCAAAAATTACCCAAGTATAGATCCAAAAATTTCCCAAGTATAGATCCAAAAATTTCCCAAGTATAGATCCAAAAATTTCCCAAGAATAGATCGAAAAATTACCCAAGAATAGATCCAAAAATTTCCCGAGTATAGATCAGAAAATTTCCCAAGTATAGATACAAAAATTTCCCAAGTATATATCCAAAAATTTCCCAAGTATAGATCCAAAAATTTCCCAAGTAGAGATTCAAAAATTTCCCAAGTAGAGATTCAAAAATTTCCCAAGTAGAGATTCAAAAATTTCCCAAGTAGAGATTCAAAAATTTCCCAAGTAGAGATTCAAAAATTTCCCAAGTAGAGATTCAAAAATTTCCCAAGTAGAGATTCAAAAATTTCCCAAGTAGAGATTCAAAAATTTCCCAAGTAGAGATCCAAAAATTTCCCAAGTATAGATCCAAAAATTTCCCAAGTATAGATCGAAAAATTTCCCAAGTATAGATCGAAAAATTTCCCAAGTATAGATCGTAAAATTTCCCAAGTAGAGATTCAAAAATTTCCAAAGTAGAGATTCTAAAATTCCCTAGTTTAGATCCAAAAATTTCCCAAGTATAGATCCAAAAATTTCCCAAGTATAGATCGAAAAATTTCCCAAGTATAGATCGAAAAATTTCCCAAGTATAGATCGAAAAATTTCCCAAGTATAGATCGAAAAATTTCCCAAGTATAGATCGAAAAATTTCCCAAGTATAGATCGAAAAATTTCCCAAGTATAGATCGAAAAATTTCCCAAGTATAGATCGAAAAATTTCCCAAGTATAGATCGTAAAATTTCCCAAGTAGAGATTCAAAAATTTCCAAAGTAGAGATTCAAAAATTCCCTAGTTTAGATCCAAAAATTTCCCAAGTATAGATCCAAAAATTTCCCAAGAATAGATCCAAAAATTTCCCAAGTATAGATCCAAAAATTTCCCAAGTATAGATCCAAAAATTTCCCAAGTAGAGATTCAAAAATTTCCCAAGTAGAGATTCAAAAATTTACCAAGTAGAGATTCAAAAATTTCCCAAGTAGAGATTCAAAAATTTCCCAAGTAGAGATTCAAAAATTTCCCAAGTAGAGATTCAAAAATTTTCCAAGTAGAGATTCAAAAATTTCCCAAGTAGAGATTTCCCAAGTACAGATCGAAAAATTGCCCAAGTACAGATCGAAAAATTACCCAAGTATAGATCCAAAAATTTCCCAAGTATAGATCCAAAAATTTCCCAAGTATAGATCCAAAAATTTCCCAAGTAGATATTCAAAAATTTTCCAAGTAGAGATTCAAAAATTTCCCAAGTATATATCCAAAAATTTCCCAAGTATAGATCCAAAAATTTCCCAAGTAGAGATTCAAAAATTTTCCAAGTAGAGATTCAAAAATTTCCCAAGTAGATATTCAAAAATTTCCCAAGTATAGATCGAAAAATTTCCCAAGTATAGATCGAAAAATTTCCCAAGTATAGATCGAAAAATTTCCCAAGTATAGATCGTAAAATTTCCCAAGTAGAGATTCAAAAATTTCCAAAGTAGAGATTCAAAAATTCCCTAGTTTAGATCCAAAAATTTCCCAAGTATAGATCCAAAAATTTCCCAAGAATAGATCCAAAAATTTCCAAAGTATAGATTCAAAAATTTCCAAAGTATAGATCCAAAAATTACCCAAGTATAGATCCAAAAATTTCCCAAGTATAGATCCAAAAATTTCCCAAGTATAGATCCAAAAATTTCCCAAGAATAGATCGAAAAATTACCCAAGAATAGATCCAAAAATTTCCCGAGTATAGATCAGAAAATTTCCCAAGTATAGATACAAAAATTTCCCAAGTATATATCCAAAAATTTCCCAAGTATAGATCCAAAAATTTCCCAAGTAGAGATTCAAAAATTTCCCAAGTAGAGATTCAAAAATTTCCCAAGTAGAGATTCAAAAATTTCCCAAGTAGAGATTCAAAAATTTCCCAAGTAGAGATTCAAAAATTTCCCAAGTAGAGATTCAAAAATTTCCCAAGTAGAGATTCAAAAATTTCCCAAGTAGAGATTCAAAAATTTCCCAAGTAGAGATCCAAAAATTTCCCAAGTATAGATCCAAAAATTTCCCAAGTATAGATCGAAAAATTTCCCAAGTATAGATCGAAAAATTTCCCAAGTATAGATCGTAAAATTTCCCAAGTAGAGATTCAAAAATTTCCAAAGTAGAGATTCTAAAATTCCCTAGTTTAGATCCAAAAATTTCCCAAGTATAGATCCAAAAATTTCCCAAGTATAGATCGAAAAATTTCCCAAGTATAGATCGAAAAATTTCCCAAGTATAGATCGAAAAATTTCCCAAGTATAGATCGAAAAATTTCCCAAGTATAGATCGAAAAATTTCCCAAGTATAGATCGAAAAATTTCCCAAGTATAGATCGAAAAATTTCCCAAGTATAGATCGAAAAATTTCCCAAGTATAGATCGTAAAATTTCCCAAGTAGAGATTCAAAAATTTCCAAAGTAGAGATTCAAAAATTCCCTAGTTTAGATCCAAAAATTTCCCAAGTATAGATCCAAAAATTTCCCAAGAATAGATCCAAAAATTTCCCAAGTATAGATCCAAAAATTTCCCAAGTATAGATCCAAAAATTTCCCAAGTAGAGATTCAAAAATTTCCCAAGTAGAGATTCAAAAATTTACCAAGTAGAGATTCAAAAATTTCCCAAGTAGAGATTCAAAAATTTCCCAAGTAGAGATTCAAAAATTTCCCAAGTAGAGATTCAAAAATTTTCCAAGTAGAGATTCAAAAATTTCCCAAGTAGAGATTTCCCAAGTACAGATCGAAAAATTGCCCAAGTACAGATCGAAAAATTACCCAAGTATAGATCCAAAAATTTCCCAAGTATAGATCCAAAAATTTCCCAAGTATAGATCCAAAAATTTCCCAAGAATAGATCGAAAAATTTCCCAAGAATAGATCGAAAAATTTCCCAGGAATAGATCGAAAAATTTCCCAAGTATAGATCGAAAAATTTCCCAAGTATAGATCGAAAAATTTACCAAGTATAGATCGAAAAATTTCCCATGTATAGATCGAAAAATTTCCCAAGTATAGATCGAAAAATTTCGCATGTATAGATCGAAAAATTTCCCAATTATAGATCGAAAAATTTCCCAAGTATAGATCGAAAAATTTCCCAAGTATAGATCGAAAAATTTCCCAAGTATAGATCGAAAAATTTCCCTAGTATAGATCGAAAAATTTCCCAAGTATAGATCGAAAAATTTCCCAAGTATAGATCGTAAAATTTCCCAAGTAGAGATTCAAAAATTCCCTAGTTTAGATCCAAAAATTTCCCAAGTATAGATCCAAAAATTTCCCAAGAATAGATCCAAAAATTTCCAAAGTATAGATTCAAAAATTTCCAAAGTATAGATCCAAAAATTACCCAAGTATAGATCCAAAAATTTCCCAAGTATAGATCCAAAAATTTCCCAAGTATAGATAAAAAATTTCCCAAGAATAGATCGAAAAATTTCCCAAGAATAGATCCAAAAATTTCCCGAGTATAGATCCAAAAATTTCCCAAGTATAGATCCAAAAATTTCCCAAGTATAGATTCAAAAATTTCCCAAGTATAGATCCAAAAATTTCCCAAGTAGAGATTCAAAAATTTCCCAAGTAGAGATTCAAAAATTTCCCAAGTAGAGATTCAAAAATTTCCCAAGTAGAGATTCAAAAATTTCCCAAGTAGAGATTCAAAAATTTCCCAAGTAGAGATTCAAAAATTTCCCAAGTTGAGATTCAAAAATTTCCCAAGTAGAGATCCAAAAATTTCCCAAGTATAGATCCAAAAATTTCCCAAGTATAGATCGAAAAATTTCCCAAGTATAGATCGAAAAATTTCCCAAGTATAGATCGTAAAATTTCCCAAGTAGAGATTCAAAAATTTCCAAAGTAGAGATTCAAAAATTCCCTAGTTTAGATCCAAAAATTTCCCAAGTATAGATCCAAAAATTTCCCAAGAATAGATCCAAAAATTTCCAAAGTATAGATTCAAAAATTTCCAAAGTATAGATCCAAAAATTACCCAAGTATAGATCCAAAAATTTCCCAAGTATAGATCCAAAAATTTCCCAAGTATAGATCCAAAAATTTCCCAAGAATAGATCGAAAAATTTCCCAAGAATAGATCCAAAAATTTCCCGAGTATAGATCCAAAAATTTCCCAAGTATAGATCCAAAAATTTCCCAAGTATAGATCCAAAAATTTCCCAAGTAGAGATTCAAAAATTTCCCAAGTAGAGATTCAAAAATTTAAAAAGTAGAGATTCAAAAATTTCCCAAGTAGAGATTCAAAAATTTCACAAGTAGAGATTCAAAAATTTCCCAAGTAGAGATTCAAAAATTTCACAAGTAGAGATTCAAAAATTTCCCAAGTAGAGATCCAAAAATTTCCCAAGTATAGATCCAAAAATTTCCCAAGTATAGATCGAAAAATTTCCCAAGTATAGATCGAAAAATTTCCCAAGTATAGATCGTAAAATTTCCCAAGTAGAGATTCAAAAATTTCCAAAGTAGAGATTCAAAAATTCCCTAGTTTAGATCCAAAAATTTCCCAAGTATAGATCCAAAAATTTCCCAAGAATAGATCCAAAAATTTCCAAAGTATAGATTCAAAAATTTCCAAAGTATAGATCCAAAAATTACCCAAGTATAGATCCAAAAATTTCCCAAGTATAGATCCAAAAATTTCCCAAGTATAGATCCAAAAATTTCCCAAGAATAGATCGAAAAATTTCCCAAGAATAGATCCAAAAATTTCCCGAGTAAAAGATCCAAAAATTTCCCAAGTATAGATCCAAAAATTTCCCAAGTATAGATCCAAAAATTTCCCAAGTAGAGATTCAAAAATTTCCCAAGTAGAGATTCAAAAATTTAAAAAGTAGAGATTCAAAAATTTCCCAAGTAGAGATTCAAAAATTTCACAAGTAGAGATTCAAAAATTTCCCAAGTAGAGATTCAAAAATTTCACAAGTAGAGATTCAAAAATTTCCCAAGTAGAGATTCAAAAATTTCCCAAGTAGAGACTCAAAAATTTCCCAAGTAGAGATTCAAAAATTTCCCAAGTAGAGATTCAAAAATTTCCCAAGTAGAGATTCAAAAATTTCCCAAGTAGAGATTCAAAAATTTCCCAAGTAGAGATCCAAAAATTTCCCAAGTATAGATCGAAAAATTTCCCAAGTATAGATCGAAAAATTTCCCAAGTATAGATCGAAAAATTTCCCAAGTATAGATCGAAAAATTTCCCAAGTATAGATCGTAAAATTTCCCAAGTAGAGATTCAAAAATTTCCAAAGTAGAGATTCAAAAATTCCCTAGTTTAGATCCAAAAATTTCCCAAGTATAGATCCAAAAATTTCCCAAGAATAGATCCAAAAATTTCCAAAGTATAGATTCAAAAATTTCCAAAGTATAGATCCAAAAATTACACAAGTATATATCCCAAAATTTCCCAAGTATAGATCCAAAAATTTCCCAAGTATAGATCCAAAAATTTCCCAAGAATAGATCGAAAAATTTCCCAAGAATAGATCGAAAAATTTCCCAAGTATAGATCGAAAAATTTCCCAAGTATAGATCAAAAAATTTACCAAGTATAGATCGAAAAATTTCCCATGTATAGATCGAAAAATTTCCCAAGTATAGATCGAAAAATTTCGCATGTATAGATCGAAAAATTTCCCAAGTATAGATAGAAAAATTTCCCAAGTATAGATCGAAAAATTTCCCAAGTATAGATCGAAAAATTTCCCAAGTATAGATCGAAAAATTTCCCAAGTATAGATCGAAAAATTTCCCAAGTATAGATCGAAAAATTTCCCAAGTATAGATCGTAAAATTTCCCAAGTAGAGATTCAAAAATTTCCAAAGTAGAGATTCAAAAATTCTCTAGTTTAGATCCAAAAATTTCCCAAGTATAGATCCAAAAATTTCCCAAGAATAGATCCAAAAATTTCCAAAGTATAGATTCAAAAATTTCCAAAGTATAGATCCAAAAATTACACAAGTATATATCCAAAAATTTCCCAAGTATAGATCCAAAAATTTCCCAAGTATAGATCCAAAAATTTCCCAAGAATAGATCGAAAAATTTCCCAAGAATAGATATAAAAATTTCCCGAGTATAGATCCAAAAATTTCCCAAGTATAGATCCAAAAATTTCCCAAGTATAGATCCAAAAATTTCCCAAGTATAGATCCAAAAATTTCCCAAGTAGAGATTCAAAAATTTCCCAAGTAGAGATTCAAAAATTTCCCAAGTAGAGATTCAAAAATTTCCCAAGTAGAGATTCAAAAATTTCCCAAGTAGAGATTCAAAAATTTCCCAAGTAGAGATTCAAAAATTTTCCAAGTAGAGATTCAAAAATTTCCCAAGTAGAGATTTCCCAAGTACAGATCGAAAAATTGCCCAAGTACAGATCGAAAAATTACCCAAGTATAGATCCAAAAATTTCCCAAGTATAGATCCAAAAATTTCCCAAGTATAGATCCAAAAATTTCCCAAGAATAGATCGAAAAATTTCCCAAGAATAGATCGAAAAATTTCCCAAGAATAGATCGAAAAATTTCCCAAGTATAGATCGAAAAATTTCCCAAGTATAGATCGAAAAATTTACCAAGTATAGATCGAAAAATTTCCCATGTATAGATCGAAAAATTTCCCAAGTATAGATCGAAAAATTTCGCATGTATAGATCGAAAAATTTCCCAAGTATAGATCGAAAAATTTCCCAAGTATAGATCGAAAAATTTCCCAAGTATAGATCGAAAAATTTCCCAAGTATAGATCGAAAAATTTCCCAAGTATAGATCGAAAAATTTCCCAAGTATAGATCGAAAAATTTCCCAAGTATAGATCGTAAAATTTCCCAAGTAGAGATTCAAAAATTTCCAAAGTAGAGATTCAAAAATTCCCTAGTTTAGATCCAAAAATTTCCCAAGTAAAGATCCAAAAATTTCCCAAGAATAGATCCAAAAATTTCCAAAGTATAGATTCAAAAATTTCCAAAGTATAGATCCAAAAATTACCCAAGTATAGATCCAAAAATTTCCCAAGTATAGATCCAAAAATTTCCCAAGTATAGATCCAAAAATTTCCCAAGAATAGATCGAAAAATTTCCCAAGAATAGATCCAAAATTTCCCGAGTATAGATCCAAAAATTTCCCAAGTATAGATCCAAAAATTTCCCAAGTATAGATTCAAAAATTTCCCAAGTATAGATCCAAAAATTTCCCAAGTAGAGATTCAAAAATTTCCCAAGTAGAGATTCGAAAATTTCCCAAGTAGAGATTCAAAAATTTCCCAAGTAGAGATTCAAAAATTTCCCAAGTATAGATCCAAAAATTTCCCAAGTATAGATCGAAAAATTTCCCAAGTATAGATCGAAAAATTTCCCAAGTATAGATCGAAAAAATTCCCAAGTATAGATCGTAAAATTTCCCAAGTAGAGATTCAAAAATTTACAAAGTAGAGATTCAAAAATTTCCCAAGAAGAGATTCAAAAATTTCCCAAGTAGAGATTCAAAAATTTCCCAAGTAGAGATTCAAAAATTTTCCAAGTAGAGATTCAAAAATTTCCCAAGTAGAGATTCAAAAATTTACCAAGTATAGATCCAAAAATTTCCCAAGTATAGATCGAAAAATTTCCCAAGTATAGATCGAAAAATTTCCCAAGTATAGATCGTAAAATTTCCCAAGTAGAGATTCAAAAATTTCCTAGTTTAGATCCAAAATTTCCCAAGTATAGATCCAAAAATTTCCCAAGAATAGATCCAAAAATTTCCAAAGTATAGATTCAAAAATTTCCAAAGTATAGATCCAAAAATTACCCAAGTATATATCCAAAAATTTCCCAAGTATAGATCCAAAAATTTCCCAAGTATAGATCGAAAAATTTCCCAAGTATAGATCGTAAAATTTCCCAAGTAGAGATTCAAAAATTTACAAAGTAGAGATTCAAAAATTTCCCAAGAAGAGATTCAAAAATTTCCCAAGTAGAGATTCAAAAATTTCCCAAGTAGAGATTCAAAAATTTCCCAAGTAGAGATTCAAAAATTTCCCAAGTGGAGATTCAAAAATTTCCCAAGTAGAGATTCAAAAATTTCCAAGTAGAGATTCAAAAATTTCCCAAGTAGAGATTCAAAAATTTCCCAAGTAGAGATCCAAAAATTTCCAAAGTATAGATCCAAAAATTTCCCAAGTATAGATCGAAAAATTTCCCAAGTATAGATCGAAAAATTTCCCAAGTATAGATCGAAAAATTTCCCAAGTATAGATCGTAAAATTTCCCAAGTAGAGATTCAAAAATTTCCAAAGTAGAGATTCTAAAATTCCCTAGTTTAGATCCAAAAATTTCCCAAGTATAGATCCAAAAATTTCCCAAGAATAGATCCAAAAATTTCCAAAGTATAGATTCAAAAATTTCCAAAGTATAGATCCAAAAATTACCCAAGTATAGATCCAAAAATTTCCCAAGTATAGATCCAAAAATTTCCCAAGTATAGATCCAAAAATTTCCCAAGAATAGATCGAAAAATTTCCCAAGAATAGATCCAAAAATTTCCCGAGTATAGATCCAAAAATTTCTCAAGTATAGATCCAAAAATTTCCCAAGTATAGATCGAAAAATTTCCCAAGTATAGATTGAAAAATTTCCCAAGTATAGGTCGAAAAATTTCCCAAGTATAGATCGAAAAATTTCCCAAGTATAGATCGAAAAATTTCCCAAGTATAGATCGTAAAATTTCCCAAGTAGAGATTCAAAAATTTCCAAAGTAGAGATTCAAAAATTTCCCAAGAAGAGATTCAAAAATTTCCCAAGTAAAGATCAAAAATTTCCCAAGTAGAGACTCAAATATTTCCCAAGTAGAGATTCAAAAATTTACCAAGTATAGATCCAAAAATTTCCCAAGTATAGATCGAAAAATTTCCCAAGTATAGATCGAAAAATTTTCCAAGTATAGATCGAAAAATTTCCCAAGTACAGATCGAAAAATTGCCCAAGTACAGATCGAAAAATTGCCCAAGTATAGATCGAAAAATTTCCCAAGTATAGATCGAAAAATTTCCCAAGTATAGATCCAAAAATTTCCCAAGTATAGATCCAAAAATTTCCCAAGTATAGATCGAAAAATTTCCCAAGTATAGATTGAAAAATTTCCCAAGTATAGATCGAAAAATTTCCCAAGTATAGATCGAAAAATTTCCCAAGTATAGATCGAAAAATTTCCCAAGTACAGATCGTAAAATTTCCCAAGTAGAGATTCAAAAATTTCCAAAGTATAGATTCAAAAATTTCCCAAGAAGAGATTCAAAAATTTCCCAAGTAAAGATTCAAAAATTTCCCAAGTAGAGATTCAAAAATTTCCCAAGTAGAGATTCAAAAATTTCCCAAGTAGAGATTCAAAAATTTCCCAAGTAGAGATCCAAAAATTTCCCAAGTATAGATCCAAAAATTTCCCAAGTATAGATCGAAAAATTTCCCAAGTATAGATCGAAAAATTTCCCAAGTATAGATCGAAAAATTTCCCAAGTATAGATCGTAAAATTTCCCAAGTAGAGATTCAAAAATTTCCAAAGTAGAGATTCTAAAATTCCCTAGTTTAGATCCAAAAATTTCCCAAGTATAGATCCAAAAAATTTCCCAAGAATAGATCCAAAAATTTCCAAAGTTTAGATTCAAAAATTTCCAAAGTATAGATCCAAAAATTACCCAAGTATAGATCCTAAAATTTCCCAAGTATAGATCCAAAAATTTCCCAAGTATAGATCCAAAAATTTCCCAAGAATAGATCGAAAAATTTCCCAAGAATAGATCCAAAAATTTCCCGAGTATAGATCAAAAAATTTCTCAAGTATAGATCCAAAAATTTCCCAAGTATAGATCCAAAAATTTCCCAAGTATAGATCCAAAAATTTCCCAAGTAGAGATTCAAAAATTTCCCAAGTAGAGATTCAAAAATTTCCCAAGTAGAGATTCAAAAATTTCCCAAGTAGAGATTCAAAAATTTCCCAAGTAGAGATTCAAAAATTTCCCAAGTAGAGATCCAAAAATTTCCCAAGTATAGATCCAAAAATTTCCCAAGTATAGATCGAAAAATTTCCCAAGTATAGATCGAAAAATTTCCCAAGTATAGATCGAAAAATTTCCCAAGTATAGATCGTAAAATTTCCCAAGTAGAGATTCAAAAATTTCCAAAGTAGAGATTCTAAAATTCCCTAGTTTAGATCCAAAAATTTCCCAAGTATAGATCCAAAAATTTCCCAAGAATAGATCCAAAAATTTCCAAAGTATAGATTCAAAAATTTCCAAAGTATAGATCCAATTATTACCCAAGTATAGATCCAAAAATTTCCCAAGTATAGATCCAAAAATTTCCCAAGTATAGATCCAAAAATTTCCCAAGAATAGATCGAAAAATTTCCCAAGAATAGATCCAAAAATTTCCCGAGTATAGATCCAAAAATTTCTCAAGTATAGATCCAAAAATTTCCCAAGTATAGATCGAAAAATTTCCCAAGTATAGATTGAAAAATTTCCCAAGTATAGGTCGAAAAATTTCCCAAGTATAGATCGAAAAATTTCCCAAGTATAGATCGAAAAATTTCCCAAGTATAGATCGTAAAATTTCCCAAGTAGAGATTCAAAAATTTCCAAAGTAGAGATTCAAAAATTTCCCAAGAAGAGATTCAAAAATTTCCCAAGTAAAGATCAAAAATTTCCCAAGTAGAGACTCAAATATTTCCCAAGTAGAGATTCAAAAATTTACCAAGTATAGATCCAAAAATTTCCCAAGTATAGATCGAAAAATTTCCCAAGTATAGATCGAAAAATTTTCCAAGTATAGATCGAAAAATTTCCCAAGTACAGATCGAAAAATTGCCCAAGTACAGATCGAAAAATTTCCCAAGTATAGATCCAAAAATTTCCCAAGTATAGATCGAAAAATTTCCCAAGTATAGATTGAAAAATTTCCCAAGTATAGATCGAAAAATTTCCCAAGTATAGATCGAAAAATTTCCCAAGTATAGATCGAAAAATTTCCCAAGTACAGATCGTAAAATTTCCCAAGTAGAGATTCAAAAATTTCCAAAGTATAGATTCAAAAATTTCCCAAGAAGAGATTCAAAAATTTCCCAAGTAAAGATTCAAAAATTTCCCAAGTAGAGATTCAAAAATTTCCCAAGTAGAGATTCAAAAATTTCCCAAGTAGAGATTCAAAAATTTCCCAAGTAGAGATCCAAAAATTTCCCAAGTATAGATCCAAAAATTTCCCAAGTATAGATCGAAAAATTTCCCAAGTATAGATCGAAAAATTTCCCAAGTATAGATCGAAAAATTTCCCAAGTATAGATCGTAAAATTTCCCAAGTAGAGATTCAAAAATTTCCAAAGTAGAGATTCTAAAATTCCCTAGTTTAGATCCAAAAATTTCCCAAGTATAGATCCAAAAAATTTCCCAAGAATAGATCCAAAAATTTCCAAAGTTTAGATTCAAAAATTTCCAAAGTATAGATCCAAAAATTACCCAAGTATAGATCCAAAAATTTCCAAAGTATAGATCGAAAAATTTCCCAAGTATAGATCGAAAAATTTCCCAAGTATAGATCGAAAAATTTCCCAAGTATAGATCGAAAAATTTCCCAAGTAGAGATTCAAAAATTTATAAAGTAGAGATTCAAAAATTTCCCAAGAAGAGATTCAAAAATTTCCAAGTAGAGATTCAAAAATTTCCCAAGTAGAGATTCAAAAATTTTCCAAGTAGAGATTCAAAAATTTCCCAAGTAGAGATTCAAAAATTTACCAAGTATAGATCCAAAAATTTCCCAAGTATAGATCGAAAAATTTCCCGAGTATAGATCGAAAAATTTTCCAAGTATAGATCGTAAAATTTCCCAAGTAGAGATTCAAAAATTTCCAAAGTAGAGATTCAAAAATTTCCCAAGAAGAGATTCAAAAATTTCCCAAGTAGAGATTCAAAAATTTTCCAAGTAGAGATTCAAAAATTTCCCAAGTATAGATCGAAAAATTTCCCAGGTATAGATCGAAAAATTTCCCAAGTATAGATCGAAAAATTTCCCAAGTATAGATCGAAAAATTTCGCAAGTATAGATCGAAAAATTTCCCAAGTATAGATCCAAAAATTTTCCCAAGTATAGATCGAAAAATTTCGCAAGTATATATCGAAAAAATTCCCAAGAAAAGATCCAAAAATTTCCCGAGTATAGATCCAAAAATTTCGCAAGTATAGATCGAAAAATTTCCCAAGTATAGATCGAAAAATTTCCCAAGTATAGATCGAAAAATTTCCCAAGTATAGATCGAAAAATTTCCCAAGAATAGATCGAAAAATTTCCCAAGTATAGATCGAAAAATTTCCCAAGTATAGATCGAAAAATTTCCCAAGTATAGATCGAAAGATTTCCCAAGTATAGATCGAAAAATTTCCCAAGTATAGATAAAAATATTTCGCAAGTATAGATCCAAAAATTTCCCAAGAATAGATCGAAAAATTTCCCAAGAATAGATCCAAAAATTTCCCGAGTATAGATCCAAAAATTTCCCGAGTATAGATCCAAAAATTTCCCAAGTATAGATCCAAAAATTTCCCAAGTATAGATCCAAAAATTTCCCAAGTATAGATCCAAAAATTTCCCAAGTAGAGATTCAAAAATTTCCCAAGTAGAGATTCAAAAATTTCCCAAGTAGAGATTCAAAAATTTCCCAAGTAGAGATTCAAAAATTCCCCAAGTAGAGATTCAAAAATTTCAAAAGTAGAGATTCAAAAATTTCCCAAGTAGAGATCCAAAAATTTCCCAAGTATAGATCCAAAAATTTCCCAAGTATAGATCGAAAAATTTCCCAAGTATAGATCGAAAAATTTCCCAAGTATAGATTGAAAAATTTCCCAAGTATAGGTCGAAAAATTTCCCAAGTATAGATCGAAAAATTTCCCAAGTATAGATCGAAAAATTTCCCAAGTATAGATCGTAAAATTTCCCAAGTAGAGATTCAAAAATTTCCAAAGTAGAGATTCAAAAATTTCCCAAGTAGAGGCTCAAAAATTTCCCAAGTAGAGATTCAAAAATTTACCAAGTATAGATCCAAAAATTTCCCAAGTATAGATCGAAAAATTTTCCAAGTATAGATCGAAAAATTTCCCAAGTACAGATCGAAAAATTGCCCAAGTACAGATCGAAAAATTGCCCAAGTATAGATCGAAAAATTTCCCAAGTATAGATCGAAAAATTTCCCAAGTATAAATCCAAAAATTTCCCAAGTATAGATCGAAAAATTTCCCAAGTATAGATCGAAAAATTTCCCAAGTATAGATCGAAAAATTTCCCAAGTATAGATCGAAAAATTTCCCAAGTATAGATCGAAAAATTTCCCAAGTATAGATAGTAAAATTTCCCAAGTAGAGATTCAAAAATTTCCAAAGTAGAGATTCAAAAATTTCCCAAGAAGAGATTCAAAAATTTCCCAAGTAAAGATTCAAAAATTTCCCAAGTAGAGATTCAAAAATTTCCCAAGTAGAGATTCAAAAATTTACCAAGTATAGATCCAAAAATTTCCCAAGTATAGATCGAAAAATTTCCCAAGTATAGATCGAAAAATTTTCCAAGTATAGATCGAAAAATTTCCCCAGTACAGATCGAAAAATTGCCCAAGTACAGATCAAAAAATTTCCCAAGAATAGATCGAAAAATTTCCCAAGTATAGATCGAAAAATTTCCCAAGAATAGATCGAAAAATTTCCCAAGTATAGATCGAAAAATTTCCCAAGTATAGATCGAAAAATTTCCCAAGTATAGATCGAAAAATTTCCCAAGTATAGATTAAAATATTTCGCAAGTATAGATCGAAAAATTTCCCAAGTATAGATCGAAAAATTTCCCAAGTATAGATCGAAAAATTTCCCAAGTATAGATCGAAAAATTTCCCAAGTATAGATTAAAATATTTCGCAAGTATAGATCGAAAAATTTCCCAAGTATAGATCGAAAAATTTCCCAAGTATAGATCGAAAAATTTCCCAAGTATAGATAGAAAAATTTTCCAAGTATAGATCGAAAAATTTCCCAAGTACAGATCGAAAAATTTTACAAGTACAGATCGAAAAATTGCCCAAGTATAGATCGAAAAATTTCCCAAGTATAGATCGAAAAATTTCCCAAGTATAGATCGAAAAATTTCCCAAGTATAGATCGAAAAATTTCGCAAGTATAGATCGAAAAATTTCCCAAGTATAGATCGAAAAATTTCCCAAGTAGAGATTCAAAAATTTCCAATTAGAGATTCAAAAATTTCCCAAGAAGAGATTCAAAAATTTCCCAAGTAGAGATTCAAAAATTTTCCAAGTAGAGATTCAAAAATTTCCCAAGTAGAGATTCAAAAATTTCCCAAGTATAGATCGAAAAATTTCCCAAGTATAGATCGAAAAATTTCCCAAGTATAGATCGAAAAATTTCCCAAGTAGAAATTCAAAAATTTCCAAAGTAGAGATTCAAAAATTTCCCAAGTATAGATCCAAAAATTTCCCAAGTAGAGATTCAAAAATTTCCCAAGTAGACATTCAAAAATTTCCCAAGTAGAGATTCAAAAATTTCCCAAGTAGAGATTCAAAAATTTCCCAAGTAGAGATTCAAAAATTTCCCAAGTATAGATCGAAAAATTTCCCAAGTATAGATCGAAAAATTTTCCAAGTATAGATCAAAAAATTTCCCAAGTACAGATCGAAAAATTTCCCAAGTACAGATCGAAAAATTGCCCAAGTATAGATCGAAAAATTTCCCAAGTATAGATCGAAAAATTTCCCAAGAATAGATCGAAAAATTTCCCAAGTATAGATCGAAAAATTTCCCAAGTATAGTAGAGATTCAAAAATTTTCCAAGTAGAGATTCAAAAATTTCCCAAGTAGAGATTCAAAAATTTCACAAGTATAGATCCAAAAATTTCCTAAGTATAGATCGAAAAATTTCCCAGGTATAGATCGAAAAATTTCCCAAGTATAGATCGAAAAATTTCCCAAGTATAGATCGAAAAATTTCGCAAGTATAGATCGAAAAATTTCCCAAGTATAGATCGAAAAATTTCCCAAGTATAGATCGAAAAATTTCCCAAGTATAGATCGAAAAATTTCCAAAGTAGAGATTCAAAAATTTCCCAAGAAGAGATTCAAAAATTTCCCAAGTAGAGATTCAAAAATTTTCCAAGTAGAGATTCAAAAATTTCCCAAGTAGATATTCAAAAATTTCCCAAGTATAGATCGAAAAATTTCCCAAGTATAGATCGAAAAATTTCCCAAGTATAGATCGAAAAATTTCCCAAGTATAGATCGTAAAATTTCCCAAGTAGAGATTCAAAAATTTCCAAAGTAGAGATTCAAAAATTCCCTAGTTTAGATCCAAAAATTTCCCAAGTATAGATCCAAAAATTTCCCAAGAATAGATCCAAAAATTTCCAAAGTATAGATTCAAAAATTTCCAAAGTATAGATCCAAAAATTACCCAAGTATAGATCCAAAAATTTCCCAAGTATAGATCCAAAAATTTCCCAAGTATAGATCCAAAAATTTCCCAAGAATAGATCGAAAAATTACCCAAGAATAGATCCAAAAATTTCCCGAGTATAGATCAGAAAATTTCCCAAGTATAGATACAAAAATTTCCCAAGTATATATCCAAAAATTTCCCAAGTATAGATCCAAAAATTTACCAAGTAGAGATTCAAAAATTTCCCAAGTAGAGATTCAAAAATTTCCCAAGTAGAGATTCAAAAATTTCCCAAGTAGAGATTCAAAAATTTCCCAAGTAGAGATTCAAAAATTTCCCAAGTAGAGATTCAAAAATTTCCCAAGTAGAGATTCAAAAATTTCCCAAGTAGAGATTCAAAAATTTCCCAAGTATAGATCCAAAAATTTCCAAGTATAGATCGAAAAATTTCCCAAGTATAGATCGAAAAATTTCCCAAATATATATTGAAAAATTTCCCAAGTATAGATCGAAAAATTTCCCAAGTATAGATTGAAAAATTTCCCAAGTATAGATCGTAAAATTTCCCAAGTAGAGATTCAAAAATTTCCAAAGTAGAGATTCAAAAATTTCCCAAGTAGAGACTCAAAAATTTCCCAAGTAGAGATTCAAAAATTTACCAAGTATAGATCCAAAAATTTCCCAAGTATAGATCGAAAAATTTTCCAAGTATAGATCGAAAAATTTCCCAAGTACAGATCGAAAAATTGCCCAAGTACAGATCGAAAAATTGCCCAAGTATAGATCGAAAAATTTCCCAAGTATAGATCGAAAAATTTCCCAAGTATAGATCGAAAAATTTCCCAAGTATAGATCGAAAAATTTCCCAAGTATAGATCGAAAAATTTCCCAAGTATAGATTGAAAAATTTCCCAAGTATAGGTCGAAAAATTTCCCAAGTATAGATCGAAAAATTTCCCAAGTATAGATCGAAAAATTTCCCAAGTATAGATCGTAAAATTTCCCAAGTAGAGATTCAAAAATTTCCAAAGTAGAGATTCAAAAATTTCCCAAGTAGAGGCTCAAAAATTTCCCAAGTAGAGATTCAAAAATTTACCAAGTATAGATCCAAAAATTTCCCAAGTATAGATCGAAAAATTTTCCAAGTATAGATCGAAAAATTTCCCAAGTACAGATCGAAAAATTGCCCAAGTACAGATCGAAAAATTGCCCAAGTATAGATCGAAAAATTTCCCAAGTATAGATCGAAAAATTTCCCAAGTATAAATCCAAAAATTTCCCAAGTATAGATCGAAAAATTTCCCAAGTATAGATCGAAAAATTTCCCAAGTATAGATCGAAAAATTTCCCAAGTATAGATCGAAAAATTTCCCAAGTATAGATCGAAAAATTTCCCAAGTATAGATAGTAAAATTTCCCAAGTAGAGATTCAAAAATTTCCAAAGTAGAGATTCAAAAATTTCCCAAGAAGAGATTCAAAAATTTCCCAAGTAAAGATTCAAAAATTTCCCAAGTAGAGATTCAAAAATTTCCCAAGTAGAGATTCAAAAATTTACCAAGTATAGATCCAAAAATTTCCCAAGTATAGATCGAAAAATTTCCCAAGTATAGATCGAAAAATTTTCCAAGTATAGATCGAAAAATTTCCCCAGTACAGATCGAAAAATTGCCCAAGTACAGATCAAAAAATTTCCCAAGAATAGATCGAAAAATTTCCCAAGTATAGATCGAAAAATTTCCCAAGAATAGATCGAAAAATTTCCCAAGTATAGATCGAAAAATTTCCCAAGTATAGATCGAAAAATTTCCCAAGTATAGATCGAAAAATTTCCCAAGTATAGATTAAAATATTTCGCAAGTATAGATCGAAAAATTTCCCAAGTATAGATCGAAAAATTTCCCAAGTATAGATAGAAAAATTTTCCAAGTATAGATCGAAAAATTTCCCAAGTACAGATCGAAAAATTTTACAAGTACAGATCGAAAAATTGCCCAAGTATAGATCGAAAAATTTCCCAAGTATAGATCGAAAAATTTCCCAAGTATAGATCGAAAAATTTCCCAAGTATAGATCGAAAAATTTCGCAAGTATAGATCGAAAAATTTCCCAAGTATAGATCGAAAAATTTCCCAAGTAGAGATTCAAAAATTTCCAATTAGAGATTCAAAAATTTCCCAAGAAGAGATTCAAAAATTTCCCAAGTAGAGATTCAAAAATTTTCCAAGTAGAGATTCAAAAATTTCCCAAGTAGAGATTCAAAAATTTCCCAAGTATAGATCGAAAAATTTCCCAAGTATAGATCGAAAAATTTCCCAAGTATAGATCGAAAAATTTCCCAAGTAGAAATTCAAAAATTTCCAAAGTAGAGATTCAAAAATTTCCCAAGTATAGATCCAAAAATTTCCCAAGTAGAGATTCAAAAATTTCCCAAGTAGACATTCAAAAATTTCCCAAGTAGAGATTCAAAAATTTCCCAAGTAGAGATTCAAAAATTTCCCAAGTAGAGATTCAAAAATTTCCCAAGTATAGATCGAAAAATTTCCCAAGTATAGATCGAAAAATTTTCCAAGTATAGATCAAAAAATTTCCCAAGTACAGATCGAAAAATTTCCCAAGTACAGATCGAAAAATTGCCCAAGTATAGATCGAAAAATTTCCCAAGTATAGATCGAAAAATTTCCCAAGAATAGATCGAAAAATTTCCCAAGTATAGATCGAAAAATTTCCCAAGTATAGTAGAGATTCAAAAATTTTCCAAGTAGAGATTCAAAAATTTCCCAAGTAGAGATTCAAAAATTTCACAAGTATAGATCCAAAAATTTCCTAAGTATAGATCGAAAAATTTCCCAGGTATAGATCGAAAAATTTCCCAAGTATAGATCGAAAAATTTCCCAAGTATAGATCGAAAAATTTCGCAAGTATAGATCGAAAAATTTCCCAAGTATAGATCGAAAAATTTCCCAAGTATAGATCGAAAAATTTCCCAAGTATAGATCGAAAAATTTCCAAAGTAGAGATTCAAAAATTTCCCAAGAAGAGATTCAAAAATTTCCCAAGTAGAGATTCAAAAATTTTCCAAGTAGAGATTCAAAAATTTCCCAAGTAGATATTCAAAAATTTCCCAAGTATAGATCGAAAAATTTCCCAAGTATAGATCGAAAAATTTCCCAAGTATAGATCGAAAAATTTCCCAAGTATAGATCGTAAAATTTCCCAAGTAGAGATTCAAAAATTTCCAAAGTAGAGATTCAAAAATTCCCTAGTTTAGATCCAAAAATTTCCCAAGTATAGATCCAAAAATTTCCCAAGAATAGATCCAAAAATTTCCAAAGTATAGATTCAAAAATTTCCAAAGTATAGATCCAAAAATTACCCAAGTATAGATCCAAAAATTTCCCAAGTATAGATCCAAAAATTTCCCAAGTATAGATCCAAAAATTTCCCAAGAATAGATCGAAAAATTACCCAAGAATAGATCCAAAAATTTCCCGAGTATAGATCAGAAAATTTCCCAAGTATAGATACAAAAATTTCCCAAGTATATATCCAAAAATTTCCCAAGTATAGATCCAAAAATTTCCCAAGTAGAGATTCAAAAATTTCCCAAGTAGAGATTCAAAAATTTCCCAAGTAGAGATTCAAAAATTTCCCAAGTAGAGATTCAAAAATTTCCCAAGTAGAGATTCAAAAATTTCCCAAGTAGAGATTCAAAAATTTCCCAAGTAGAGATTCAAAAATTTCCCAAGTAGAGATTCAAAAATTTCCCAAGTATAGATCCAAAAATTTCCAAGTATAGATCGAA
This sequence comes from Odiellus spinosus, assembly GCA_963920705.1. Taxonomy (NCBI): domain Eukaryota; kingdom Metazoa; phylum Arthropoda; class Arachnida; order Opiliones; family Phalangiidae; genus Odiellus; species Odiellus spinosus. The sequence goes on along the minus strand of CAWUCO010000219.1, from coordinate 1,843,720 downwards.
AAATTTCCCAAGTATAGATCGAAAAATTTCCCAAATATATATTGAAAAATTTCCCAAGTATAGATCGAAAAATTTCCCAAGTATAGATTGAAAAATTTCCCAAGTATAGATCGTAAAATTTCCCAAGTAGAGATTCAAAAATTTCCAAAGTAGAGATTCAAAAATTTCCCAAGTAGAGACTCAAAAATTTCCCAAGTAGAGATTCAAAAATTTACCAAGTATAGATCCAAAAATTTCCCAAGTATAGATCGAAAAATTTTCCAAGTATAGATCGAAAAATTTCCCAAGTACAGATCGAAAAATTGCCCAAGTACAGATCGAAAAATTGCCCAAGTATAGATCGAAAAATTTCCCAAGTATAGATCGAAAAATTTCCCAAGTATAGATCGAAAAATTTCCCAAGTATAGATCGAAAAATTTCGCAAGTATAGATCGAAAAATTTCCCAAGTATAGATCGAAAAATTTCCCAAGTAGAGATTCAAAAATTTCCAATTAGAGATTCAAAAATTTCCCAAGAAGAGATTCAAAAATTTCCCAAGTAGAGATTCAAAAATTTTCCAAGTAGAGATTCAAAAATTTCCCAAGTAGAGATTCAAAAATTTCCCAAGTATAGATCGAAAAATTTCCCAAGAATAGATCGAAAAATTTCCCAAGTATAGATCGAAAAATTTCCCAAGTATAGATCGAAAAATTTCCCAAGTACAGATCGAAAAATTTTCCAAGTATAGATCAAAAAATTTCCCAAGTACAGATCGAAAAATTTCCCAAGTACAGATCGAAAAATTGCCCAAGTATAGATCGAAAAATTTCCCAAGTATAGATCGAAAAATTTCCCAAGAATAGATCGAAAAATTTCCCAAGTATAGATCGAAAAATTTCCCAAGTATAGTAGAGATTCAAAAATTTTCCAAGTAGAGATTCAAAAATTTCCCAAGTAGAGATTCAAAAATTTCACAAGTATAGATCCAAAAATTTCCTAAGTATAGATCGAAAAATTTCCCAGGTATAGATCGAAAAATTTCCCAAGTATAGATCGAAAAATTTCCCAAGTATAGATCGAAAAATTTCGCAAGTATAGATCGAAAAATTTCCCAAGTATAGATCGAAAAATTTCCCAAGTATAGATCGAAAAATTTCCCAAGTATAGATCGAAAAATTTCCAAAGTAGAGATTCAAAAATTTCCCAAGAAGAGATTCAAAAATTTCCCAAGTAGAGATTCAAAAATTTTCCAAGTAGAGATTCAAAAATTTCCCAAGTAGATATTCAAAAATTTCCCAAGTATAGATCGAAAAATTTCCCAAGTATAGATCGAAAAATTTCCCAAGTATAGATCGAAAAATTTCCCAAGTATAGATCGTAAAATTTCCCAAGTAGAGATTCAAAAATTTCCAAAGTAGAGATTCAAAAATTCCCTAGTTTAGATCCAAAAATTTCCCAAGTATAGATCCAAAAATTTCCCAAGAATAGATCCAAAAATTTCCAAAGTATAGATTCAAAAATTTCCAAAGTATAGATCCAAAAATTACCCAAGTATAGATCCAAAAATTTCCCAAGTATAGATCCAAAAATTTCCCAAGTATAGATCCAAAAATTTCCCAAGAATAGATCGAAAAATTACCCAAGAATAGATCCAAAAATTTCCCGAGTATAGATCAGAAAATTTCCCAAGTATAGATACAAAAATTTCCCAAGTATATATCCAAAAATTTCCCAAGTATAGATCCAAAAATTTCCCAAGTAGAGATTCAAAAATTTCCCAAGTAGAGATTCAAAAATTTCCCAAGTAGAGATTCAAAAATTTCCCAAGTAGAGATTCAAAAATTTCCCAAGTAGAGATTCAAAAATTTCCCAAGTAGAGATTCAAAAATTTCCCAAGTAGAGATTCAAAAATTTCCCAAGTAGAGATTCAAAAATTTCCCAAGTATAGATCCAAAAATTTCCAAGTATAGATCGAAAAATTTCCCAAGTATAGATCGAAAAATTTCCCAAATATATATTGAAAAATTTCCCAAGTATAGATCGAAAAATTTCCCAAGTATAGATTGAAAAATTTCCCAAGTATAGGTCGAAAAATTTCCCAAGTATAGATCGAAAAATTTCCCAAGTATAGATCGAAAAATTTCCCAAGTATAGATCGAAAAATTTCCCAAGTATAGATCGAAAAATTTCCCAAGTAGAGATTCAAAAATTTCCAATTAGAGATTCAAAAATTTCCCAAGAAGAGATTCAAAAATTTCCCAAGTAGAGATTCAAAAATTTTCCAAGTAGAGATTCAAAAATTTCCCAAGTAGAGATTCAAAAATTTCCCAAGTATAGATCGAAAAATTTCCCAAGAATAGATCGAAAAATTTCCCAAGTATAGATCGAAAAATTTCCCAAGTATAGATCGAAAAATTTCCCAAGTACAGATCGAAAAATTTTCCAAGTATAGATCAAAAAATTTCCCAAGTACAGATCGAAAAATTTCCCAAGTACAGATCGAAAAATTGCCCAAGTATAGATCGAAAAATTTCCCAAGTATAGATCGAAAAATTTCCCAAGAATAGATCGAAAAATTTCCCAAGTATAGATCGAAAAATTTCCCAAGTATAGTAGAGATTCAAAAATTTTCCAAGTAGAGATTCAAAAATTTCCCAAGTAGAGATTCAAAAATTTCACAAGTATAGATCCAAAAATTTCCTAAGTATAGATCGAAAAATTTCCCAGGTATAGATCGAAAAATTTCCCAAGTATAGATCGAAAAATTTCCCAAGTATAGATCGAAAAATTTCGCAAGTATAGATCGAAAAATTTCCCAAGTATAGATCGAAAAATTTCCCAAGTATAGATCGAAAAATTTCCCAAGTATAGATCGAAAAATTTCCAAAGTAGAGATTCAAAAATTTCCCAAGAAGAGATTCAAAAATTTCCCAAGTAGAGATTCAAAAATTTTCCAAGTAGAGATTCAAAAATTTCCCAAGTAGATATTCAAAAATTTCCCAAGTATAGATCGAAAAATTTCCCAAGTATAGATCGAAAAATTTCCCAAGTATAGATCGAAAAATTTCCCAAGTATAGATCGTAAAATTTCCCAAGTAGAGATTCAAAAATTTCCAAAGTAGAGATTCAAAAATTCCCTAGTTTAGATCCAAAAATTTCCCAAGTATAGATCCAAAAATTTCCCAAGAATAGATCCAAAAATTTCCAAAGTATAGATTCAAAAATTTCCAAAGTATAGATCCAAAAATTACCCAAGTATAGATCCAAAAATTTCCCAAGTATAGATCCAAAAATTTCCCAAGTATAGATCCAAAAATTTCCCAAGAATAGATCGAAAAATTACCCAAGAATAGATCCAAAAATTTCCCGAGTATAGATCAGAAAATTTCCCAAGTATAGATACAAAAATTTCCCAAGTATATATCCAAAAATTTCCCAAGTATAGATCCAAAAATTTCCCAAGTAGAGATTCAAAAATTTCCCAAGTAGAGATTCAAAAATTTCCCAAGTAGAGATTCAAAAATTTCCCAAGTAGAGATTCAAAAATTTCCCAAGTAGAGATTCAAAAATTTCCCAAGTAGAGATTCAAAAATTTCCCAAGTAGAGATTCAAAAATTTCCCAAGTAGAGATTCAAAAATTTCCCAAGTATAGATCCAAAAATTTCCAAGTATAGATCGAAAAATTTCCCAAGTATAGATCGAAAAATTTCCCAAATATATATTGAAAAATTTCCCAAGTATAGATCGAAAAATTTCCCAAGTATAGATTGAAAAATTTCCCAAGTATAGGTCGAAAAATTTCCCAAGTATAGATCGAAAAATTTCCCAAGTATAGATCGAAAAATTTCCCAAGTATAGATCGTAAAATTTCCCAAGTAGAGATTCAAAAATTTCCAAAGTAGAGATTCAAAAATTTCCCAAGTAGAGACTCAAAAATTTCCCAAGTAGAGATTCAAAAATTTACCAAGTATAGATCCAAAAATTTCCCAAGTATAGATCGAAAAATTTTCCAAGTATAGATCGAAAAATTTCCCAAGTACAGATCGAAAAATTGCCCAAGTACAGATCGAAAAATTGCCCAAGTATAGATCGAAAAATTTCCCAAGTATAGATCGAAAAATTTCCCAAGTATAAATCCAAAAATTTCCCAAGTATAGATCGAAAAATTTCCCAAGTATAGATCGAAAAATTTCCCAAGTATAGATCGAAAAATTTCCCAAGTATAGATCGAAAAATTTCCCAAGTATAGATCGAAAAATTTCCCAAGTATAGATAGTAAAATTTCCCAAGTAGAGATTCAAAAATTTCCAAAGTAGAGATTCAAAAATTTCCCAAGAAGAGATTCAAAAATTTCCCAAGTAAAGATTCAAAAATTTCCCAAGTAGAGATTCAAAAATTTCCCAAGTAGAGATTCAAAAATTTACCAAGTATAGATCCAAAAATTTCCCAAGTATAGATCGAAAAATTTCCCAAGTATAGATCGAAAAATTTTCCAAGTATAGATCGAAAAATTTCCCAAGTACAGATCGAAAAATTGCCCAAGTACAGATCGAAAAATTTCCCAAGAATAGATCGAAAAATTTCCCAAGTATAGATCGAAAAATTTCCCAAGAATAGATCGAAAAATTTCCCAAGTATAGATCGAAAAATTTCCCAAGTATAGATCGAAAAATTTCCCAAGTATAGATCGAAAAATTTCCCAAGTATAGATTAAAATATTTCGCAAGTATAGATCGAAAAATTTCCCAAGTATAGATCGAAAAATTTCCCAAGTATAGATAGAAAAATTTTCCAAGTATAGATCGAAAAATTTCCCAAGTACAGATCGAAAAATTTTACAAGTACAGATCGAAAAATTGCCCAAGTATAGATCGAAAAATTTCCCAAGTATAGATCGAAAAATTTCCCAAGTATAGATCGAAAAATTTCCCAAGTATAGATCGAAAAATTTCGCAAGTATAGATCGAAAAATTTCCCAAGTATAGATCGAAAAATTTCCCAAGTAGAGATTCAAAAATTTCCAATTAGAGATTCAAAAATTTCCCAAGAAGAGATTCAAAAATTTCCCAAGTAGAGATTCAAAAATTTTCCAAGTAGAGATTCAAAAATTTCCCAAGTAGAGATTCAAAAATTTCCCAAGTATAGATCGAAAAATTTCCCAAGAATAGATCGAAAAATTTCCCAAGTATAGATCGAAAAATTTCCCAAGTATAGATCGAAAAATTTCCCAAGTATAGATCGAAAAATTTCCCAAGTATAGATCGAAAAATTTCCCAAGTAGAAATTCAAAAATTTCCAAAGTAGAGATTCAAAAATTTCCCAAGTATAGATCCAAAAATTTCCCAAGTAGAGATTCAAAAATTTCCCAAGTAGACATTCAAAAATTTCCCAAGTAGAGATTCAAAAATTTCCAAAGTAGAGATTCAAAAATTCCCTAGTTTAGATCCAAAAATTTCCCAAGTATAGATCCAAAAATTTCCCAAGAATAGATCCAAAAATTTCCAAAGTATAGATTCAAAAATTTCCAAAGTATAGATCCAAAAATTACCCAAGTATAGATCCAAAAATTTCCCAAGTATAGATCCAAAAATTTCCCAAGTATAGATCCAAAAATTTCCCAAGAATAGATCGAAAAATTACCCAAGAATAGATCCAAAAATTTCCCGAGTATAGATCAGAAAATTTCCCAAGTATAGATACAAAAATTTCCCAAGTATATATCCAAAAATTTCCCAAGTATAGATCCAAAAATTTCCCAAGTAGAGATTCAAAAATTTCCCAAGTAGAGATTCAAAAATTTCCCAAGTAGAGATTCAAAAATTTCCCAAGTAGAGATTCAAAAATTTCCCAAGTAGAGATTCAAAAATTTCCCAAGTAGAGATTCAAAAATTTCCCAAGTAGAGATTCAAAAATTTCCCAAGTAGAGATTCAAAAATTTCCCAAGTATAGATCCAAAAATTTCCAAGTATAGATCGAAAAATTTCCCAAGTATAGATCGAAAAATTTCCCAAATATATATTGAAAAATTTCCCAAGTATAGATCGAAAAATTTCCCAAGTATAGATTGAAAAATTTCCCAAGTATAGGTCGAAAAATTTCCCAAGTATAGATCGAAAAATTTCCCAAGTATAGATCGAAAAATTTCCCAAGTATAGATCGTAAAATTTCCCAAGTAGAGATTCAAAAATTTCCAAAGTAGAGATTCAAAAATTTCCCAAGTAGAGACTCAAAAATTTCCCAAGTAGAGATTCAAAAATTTACCAAGTATAGATCCAAAAATTTCCCAAGTATAGATCGAAAAATTTTCCAAGTATAGATCGAAAAATTTCCCAAGTACAGATCGAAAAATTGCCCAAGTACAGATCGAAAAATTGCCCAAGTATAGATCGAAAAATTTCCCAAGTATAGATCGAAAAATTTCCCAAGTATAAATCCAAAAATTTCCCAAGTATAGATCGAAAAATTTCCCAAGTATAGATCGAAAAATTTCCCAAGTATAGATCGAAAAATTTCCCAAGTATAGATCGAAAAATTTCCCAAGTATAGATCGAAAAATTTCCCAAGTATAGATAGTAAAATTTCCCAAGTAGAGATTCAAAAATTTCCAAAGTAGAGATTCAAAAATTTCCCAAGAAGAGATTCAAAAATTTCCCAAGTAAAGATTCAAAAATTTCCCAAGTAGAGATTCAAAAATTTCCCAAGTAGAGATTCAAAAATTTACCAAGTATAGATCCAAAAATTTCCCAAGTATAGATCGAAAAATTTCCCAAGTATAGATCGAAAAATTTTCCAAGTATAGATCGAAAAATTTCCCAAGTACAGATCGAAAAATTGCCCAAGTACAGATCGAAAAATTTCCCAAGAATAGATCGAAAAATTTCCCAAGTATAGATCGAAAAATTTCCCAAGAATAGATCGAAAAATTTCCCAAGTATAGATCGAAAAATTTCCCAAGTATAGATCGAAAAATTTCCCAAGTATAGATCGAAAAATTTCCCAAGTATAGATTAAAATATTTCGCAAGTATAGATCGAAAAATTTCCCAAGTATAGATCGAAAAATTTCCCAAGTATAGATAGAAAAATTTTCCAAGTATAGATCGAAAAATTTCCCAAGTACAGATCGAAAAATTTTACAAGTACAGATCGAAAAATTGCCCAAGTATAGATCGAAAAATTTCCCAAGTATAGATCGAAAAATTTCCCAAGTATAGATCGAAAAATTTCCCAAGTATAGATCGAAAAATTTCGCAAGTATAGATCGAAAAATTTCCCAAGTATAGATCGAAAAATTTCCCAAGTAGAGATTCAAAAATTTCCAATTAGAGATTCAAAAATTTCCCAAGAAGAGATTCAAAAATTTCCCAAGTAGAGATTCAAAAATTTTCCAAGTAGAGATTCAAAAATTTCCCAAGTAGAGATTCAAAAATTTCCCAAGTATAGATCGAAAAATTTCCCAAGAATAGATCGAAAAATTTCCCAAGTATAGATCGAAAAATTTCCCAAGTATAGATCGAAAAATTTCCCAAGTATAGATCGAAAAATTTCCCAAGTATAGATCGAAAAATTTCCCAAGTAGAAATTCAAAAATTTCCAAAGTAGAGATTCAAAAATTTCCCAAGTATAGATCCAAAAATTTCCCAAGTAGAGATTCAAAAATTTCCCAAGTAGACATTCAAAAATTTCCCAAGTAGAGATTCAAAAATTTCCCAAGTAGAGATTCAAAAATTTCCCAAGTAGAGATTCAAAAATTTCCCAAGTATAGATCGAAAAATTTCCCAAGTATAGATCGAAAAATTTTCCAAGTATAGATCAAAAAATTTCCCAAGTACAGATCGAAAAATTTCCCAAGTACAGATCGAAAAATTGCCCAAGTATAGATCGAAAAATTTCCCAAGTATAGATCGAAAAATTTCCCAAGAATAGATCGAAAAATTTCCCAAGTATAGATCGAAAAATTTCCCAAGTATAGTAGAGATTCAAAAATTTTCCAAGTAGAGATTCAAAAATTTCCCAAGTAGAGATTCAAAAATTTCACAAGTATAGATCCAAAAATTTCCTAAGTATAGATCGAAAAATTTCCCAGGTATAGATCGAAAAATTTCCCAAGTATAGATCGAAAAATTTCCCAAGTATAGATCGAAAAATTTCGCAAGTATAGATCGAAAAATTTCCCAAGTATAGATCGAAAAATTTCCCAAGTATAGATCGAAAAATTTCCCAAGTATAGATCGAAAAATTTCCAAAGTAGAGATTCAAAAATTTCCCAAGAAGAGATTCAAAAATTTCCCAAGTAGAGATTCAAAAATTTTCCAAGTAGAGATTCAAAAATTTCCCAAGTAGATATTCAAAAATTTCCCAAGTATAGATCGAAAAATTTCCCAAGTATAGATCGAAAAATTTCCCAAGTATAGATCGAAAAATTTCCCAAGTATAGATCGTAAAATTTCCCAAGTAGAGATTCAAAAATTTCCAAAGTAGAGATTCAAAAATTCCCTAGTTTAGATCCAAAAATTTCCCAAGTATAGATCCAAAAATTTCCCAAGAATAGATCCAAAAATTTCCAAAGTATAGATTCAAAAATTTCCAAAGTATAGATCCAAAAATTACCCAAGTATAGATCCAAAAATTTCCCAAGTATAGATCCAAAAATTTCCCAAGTATAGATCCAAAAATTTCCCAAGAATAGATCGAAAAATTACCCAAGAATAGATCCAAAAATTTCCCGAGTATAGATCAGAAAATTTCCCAAGTATAGATACAAAAATTTCCCAAGTATATATCCAAAAATTTCCCAAGTATAGATCCAAAAATTTCCTAAGTAGAGATTCAAAAATTTCCCAAGTAGAGATTCAAAAATTTCCCAAGTAGAGATTCAAAAATTTCCCAAGTAGAGATTCAAAAATTTCCCAAGTAGAGATTCAAAAATTTCCCAAGTAGAGATTCAAAAATTTCCCAAGTAGAGATTCAAAAATTTCCCAAGTAGAGATTCAAAAATTTCCCAAGTATAGATCCAAAAATTTCCAAGTATAGATCGAAAAATTTCCCAAGTATAGATCGAAAAATTTCCCAAATATATATTGAAAAATTTCCCAAGTATAGATCGAAAAATTTCCCAAGTATAGATCGAAAAATTTCCCAAGTATAGATCGAAAAATTTCCCAAGTATAGATCGTAAAATTTCCCAAGTAGAGATTCAAAAATTTCCAAAGTAGAGATTCAAAAATTTCCCAAGTAGAGATTCAAAAATTTCCCAAGTAGAGATTCAAAAATTTTCCAAGTAGAGATTCAAAAATTTCCCAAGTAGAGATTCAAAAATTTACCAAGTATAGATCCAAAAATTTCCCAAGTAGAGATTCAAAAATTTCCCAAGAATAGATCCAAAAATTTCCCGAGTATAGATCCAAAAATTTCCCAAGTATAGATCGAAAAATTTCCCAAGTACAGATCGAAAAATTGCCCAAGTACAGATCGAAAAATTGCCCAAGTACAGATCGAAAAATTGCCCAAGTATAGATCGAAAAATTTCCCAAGTATAGATCGAAAAATTTCCCAAGTATAGATCGAAAAATTTCGCAAGTATAGATCGAAAAATTTCCCAAGTATAGATCGAAAAATTTCCCAAGTATAGATCAAAAAATTTCCCAAGTATAGATCGAAAAATTTCCCAAGTATAGATCGAAAAATTTCCCAAGTATAGATCGTAAAATTTCCCAAGTAGAGATTCAAAAATTTCCAATTAGAGATTCAAAAATTTCCCAAGAAGAGATTCAAAAATTTCCCAAGTAGAGATTCAAAAATTTTCCAAGTAGAGATTCAAAAATTTTCCAAGTAGAGATTCAAAAATTTCCCAAGTAGAGATTCAAAAATTTACCAAGTATAGATCCAAAAATTTCACAAGTATAGATCGAAAAATTTCCCAAGTATAGATCGAAAAATTTTCCAAGTATAGATCGAAAAATTTCCAAAGTACAGATCGAAAAGTTGCCCAAGTACAGATCGAAAAATTGCCCAAGTACAGATCGAAAAATTGCCCAAGTATAGATCGAAAAATTTCCCAAGTATAGATCGAAAAATTTCCCAAGTATAGATCGAAATATTTCGCAAGTATAGATCGAAAAATTTCCCAAGTATAGATCGAAAAATTTCCCAAGTATAGATCGAAAAATTTCCCAAGTATAGATCGAAAAATTTCCCAAGTATAGATAGAAAAATTTTCCAAGTATAGATCGAAAAATTTCCCAAGTACAGATCGAAAAATTTCCCAAGTACAGATCGAAAAATTGCCCAAGTATAGATCGAAAAATTTCCCAAGTATAGATCGAAAAATTTCCCAAGTATAGATCGAAAAATTTCCCAAGTATAGATCGTAAAATTTCCCAAGTAGAGATTCAAAAATTTCCAAAGTAGAGATTCAAAAATTTCCCAAGAAGAGATTCAAAAATTTCCCAAGTAGAGATTCAAATATTTTCCAAGTAGAGATTCAAAAATTTCCCAAGAATAGATCCAAAAATTTCCCGAGTATAGATCCAAAAATTTCCCAAGTATAGATCGAAAAATTTCGCAAGTATAGATCGAAAAATTTCGCAAGTATAGATCGAAAAATTTCCCAAGTATAGATCGTAAAATTTCCCAAGTAGAGATTCAAAAATTTCCAAAGTAGAGATTCAAAAATTTCCCAAGAAGAGATTCAAAAATTTCACAAGTATAGATCCAAAAATTTCCCAAGTATAGATCCAAAAATTTCCCAAGTATAGATCGAAAAATTTCCCAAGTATAGATCGAAAAATTTCCCAAGTATAGATCGTAAAATTTCCCAAGTAGAGATTCAAAAATTTCCAAAGTAGAGATTCAAAAATTTCCCAAGAAGAGATTCAAAAATTTCCCAAGTAGAGATTCAAAAATTTTCCAAGTAGAGATTCAAAAATTTCCCAAGTAGAGATTCAAAAATTTCACAAGTATAGATCCAAAAATTTCCCAAGTATAGATCGAAAAATTTCCCAGGTATAGATCGAAAAATTTCCCAAGTATAGATCGAAAAATTTCCCAAGTATAGATCCAAAAATTTCCCAAGTATAGATCCAAAAATTTTCCCAAGTATAGATCGAAAAATTTCGCAAGTATATATCGAAAAATTTCCCAAGAATAGATCCAAAAATTTCCCGAGTATAGATCCAAAAATTTCCCAAGTATAGATCCAAAAATTTCCCAAGTATAGATCGAAAAATTTCCCAAGTATAGATCGAAAAATTTCCCAAGTATAGATCGTAAAATTTCCCAAGTAGAGATTCAAAAATTTCCAAAGTAGAGATTCAAAAATTTCCCAAGAAGAGATTCAAAAATTTCCCAAGTAGAGATTCAAAAATTTTCCAAGTAGAGATTCAAAAATTTCCCAAGTAGAGATTCAAAAATTTCACAAGTATAGATCCAAAAATTTCCCAAGTATAGATCGAAAAATTTCCCAGGTATAGATCGAAAAATTTCCCAAGTATAGATCGAAAAATTTCCCAAGTATAGATCCAAAAATTTCCCAAGTATAGATCCAAAAATTTTCCCAAGTATAGATCGAAAAATTTCGCAAGTATATATCGAAAAATTTCCCAAGAATAGATCCAAAAATTTCCCGAGTATAGATCCAAAAATTTCCCAAGTATAGATCGAAAAATTTCGCAAGTATAGATCGAAAAATTTCGCTAGTATAGATCGAAAAATTTCCCAAGTATAGATCGTAAAATTTCCCAAGTAGAGATTCAAAAATTTCCAAAGTAGAGATTCAAAAATTACCCAAGAAGAGATTCAAAAATTTCCCAAGTAGAGATTCAAAAATTTCCCAAGAAGAGATTCAAAAATTTCCCAAGTAGAGATTCAAAAATTTCCCAAGTATAGATCGAAAAATTTCCCAAGTATAGATCGAAAAATTTCCCAAGTATAGATCGAAAAATTTCCCAATTATAGATAGAAAAATTTTCCAAGTATAGATCGAAAAGTTTCCCAAGTACAGATCGAAAAATTTCCCAAGTACAGATCGAAAAATTGCCCAAGTATAGATCGAAAAATTTCCAAAGTATAGATCGAAAAATTTCCCAAGTATAGATCGAAAAATTTCGCAAGTATAGATCGAAAAATTTCCCAAGTATAGATCGAAAAATTTCCCAAGTATAGATCAAAAAATTTCCCAAGTATAGATCGAAAAATTTCCCAAATATAGATCGAAAAATTTCCCAAGTATAGATCGTAAAATTTCCCAAGTAGAGATTCAAAAATTTCCAATTAGAGATTCAAAAATTTCCCAAGAAGAGATTCAAAAATTTCCCAAGTAGAGATTCAAAAATTTTCCAAGTAGAGATTCAAAAATTTCCCAAGTAGAGATTCAAAAATTTCCCAAGTAGAGATTCAAAAATTTCCCAAGTAGAGATTCAAATATTTCCCAAGTAGAGATCCAAAAATTTCCCAAGTAGAGATCGAAAAATTTCCCAAGTATAGATCCAAAAATTTCCCAAGTATAGATCGAAAAATTTCCCAAGTATAGATTGAAAAATTTCCCAAGTATAGATCGAAAAATTTCCCAAGTATAGATCGAAAAATTTCCCAAGTATAGATCGAAAAATTTCCCAAGTATAGATCGAAAAATTTCCCAAGTATAGATCGAAAAATTTCCCAAGTATAGATCGAAAAATTTCCCAAGTATAGATCGAAAAATTTCCCAAGTATAGATCGAAAAATTTCCCAAGTATAGATCGAAAAATTTCCCAAGTATAGATCGAAAAATTTCCCAAGTATAGATCGTAAAATTTCCCAAGTAGAGATTCAAAAATTTCCAAAATAGAGATTCAAAAATTTCCCAAGAAGAGATTCAAAAATTTCCCAAGTAGAGATTCAAAAATTTCCCAAGTAGAGATTCAAAAATTTCACAAGTATAGATCCAAAAATTTCCCAAGTATAGATCGAAAAATTTCCCAGGTATAGATCGAAAAATTTCCCAAGTATAGATCGAAAAATTTCCCAAGTATAGATCGAAAAATTTCCCAAGTATAGATCGAAAAATTTCCAAAGTAGAGATTCAAAAATTTCCCAAGAAGAGATTGAAAAATTTCCCAAGTAGATTCAAAAATTTTCCAAGTAGAGATTCAAAAATTTCCCAAGTAGATATTCAAAAATTTCCGAAGTATAGATCGAAAAATTTCCCAAGTATAGATCGAAAAATTTCCCAACTATAGATCGAAAAATTTCCCAAGTATAGATCGTAAAATTTCCCAAGTAGAGATTTAAAAATTTCCAAAGTAGAGATTCAAAAATTCCCTAGTTTAGATCCAAAAATTTCCCAAGTATAGATCCAAAAATTTCCCAAGAATAGATCCAAAAATTTCCAAAGTATAGATTCAAAAATTTCCAAAGTATAGATCCAAAAATTACCCAAGTATAGATCCAAAAATTTCCCAAGTATAGATCCAAAAATTTCCCAAGTATAGATCCAAAAATTTCCCAAGAATAGATCGAAAAATTACCCAAGAATAGATCCAAAAATTTCCCGAGTATAGATCCAAAAATTTCCCAAGTATAGATCGAAAAATTTCGCAAGTATAGATCGAAAAATTTCGCTAGTATAGATCGAAAAATTTCCCAAGTATAGATCGTAAAATTTCCCAAGTAGAGATTCAAAAATTTCCAAAGTAGAGACTCAAAAATTTCCCAAGAAGAGATTCAAAAATTTCCCAAGTAGAGATTCAAAAATTTCCCAAGTAGAGATTCAAAAATTTCCCAAGAAGAGATTCAAAAATTTCCCAAGTAGAGATTCAAAAATTTCCCAAGTATAGATCGAAAAATTTCCCAAGTATAGATCGAAAAATTTCCCAAGTATAGATCGAAAAATTTCCCAAGTATAGATCCAAAAATTTCCCAAGAATAGATCGAAAAATTTCCCAAGAATAGATCGTAAAATTTCCCAAGTAGAGATTCAAAAATTTCCAAAGTAGAGATTCAAAAATTTCCCAAGAAGAGATTCAAAAATTTCCCAAGTAGAGATTCAAAAATTTCCCAAGAAGAGATTCAAAAATTTCCCAAGTAGAGATGCAAAAATTTCCCAAGTATAGATCGAAAAATTTCCCAAGTATAGATCGAAAAATTTCCCAAGTATAGATCGAAAAATTTCCCAAGTATAGATAGAAAAATTTTCCAAGTATAGATCGAAAAATTTCCCAAGTACAGATCGAAAAATTTCCCAAGTACAGATCGAAAAATTGCCCAAGTATAGATCGAAAAATTTCCAAAGTATAGATCGAAAAATTTCCCAAGTATAGATCGAAAAATTTCGCAAGTATAGATCGAAAAATTTCCCAAGTATAGATCGAAAAATTTCCCAAGTATAGATCAAAAAATTTCCCAAGTATAGATCGAAAAATTTCCCAAATATAGATCGAAAAATTTCCCAAGTATAGATCGTAAAATTTCCCAAGTAGAGATTCAAAAATTTCCAATTAGAGATTCAAAAATTTCCCAAGAAGAGATTCAAAAATTTCCCATGTAGAGATTCAAAAATTTTCCAAGTAGAGATTCAAAAATTTCCCAAGTAGATATTCAAAAATTTCCCAAGTAGAGATTCAAAAATTTCCCAAGTAGAGATTCAAAAATTTCCCAAGTAGAGATCCAAAAATTTCCCAAGTAGAGATCGAAAAATTTCCCAAGTATAGATCCAAAAATTTCCCAAGTATAGATCGAAAAATTTCCCAAGTATAGATTGAAAAATTTCCCAAGTATAGATCGAAAAATTTCCCAAGTATAGATCGAAAAATTTCCCAAGTATAGATCGAAAAATTTCCCAAGTATAGATCGAAAAATTTCCCAAGTATAGATCGAAAAATTTCCCAAGTATAGATCGAAAAATTTCCCAAGTATAGATCGAAAAATTTCCCAAGTATAGATCGAAAAATTTCCCAAGTATAGATCGTAAAATTTCCCAAGTAGAGATTCAAAAATTTCCAAAGTAGAGATTCAAAAATTTCCCAAGAAGAGATTCAAAAATTTCCCAAGTAGAGATTCAAAAATTTTCCAAGTAGAGATTCAAAAATTTCCCAAGTAGAGATTCAAAAATTTCACAAGTATAGATCCAAAAATTTCCCAAGTATAGATCGAAAAATTTCCCAAGTATAGATCGTAAAATTTCCCAAATAGAGATTCAAAAATTTCCAAAGTAGAGATTCAAAAATTTCCCAAGAAGAGATTCAAAAATTTCCCAAGTAGAGATTCAAAAATTTCCAATTAGAGATTCAAAAATTTCCCAAGTAGAGATCGAAAAATTTCCCAAGTATAGATCCAAAAATTTCCCAAGTATAGATCGAAAAATTTCCCAAGTATAGATTGAAAAATTTCCCAAGTATAGATCGAAAAATTTCCCAAGTATAGATCGAAAAATTTCCCAAGTATAGATCGAAAAATTTCCCAAGTATAGATCGAAAAATTTCCCAAGTATAGATCGAAAAATTTCCCAAGTATAGATCGAAAAATTTCCCAAGTATAGATCGAAAAATTTCCCAAGTATAGATCGAAAAATTTCCCAAGTATAGATCGTAAAATTTCCCAAGTAGAGATTCAAAAATTTCCAAAGTAGAGATTCAAAAATTTCCCAAGAAGAGATTCAAAAATTTCCAAAGTAGAGATTCAAAAATTTTCCAAGTAGAGATTCAAAAATTTCCCAAGTAGAGATTCAAAAATTTCACAAGTATAGATCCAAAAATTTCCCAAGTATAGATCGAAAAATTTCCCAAGTATAGATCGAAAAATTTCCCAAGTATAGATCGTAAAATATCCCAAGTAGAGATTCAAAAATTTCCAAAGTAGAGATTCAAAAATTTCCCAAGAAGAGATTCAAAAATTTCCCAAGTAGAGATTCAAAAATTTTCCAAGTAGAGATTCAAAAATTTCCCAAGTAGAGATTCAAAAATTTCACAAGTATAGATCCAAAAATTTCCCAAGTATAGATCGAAAAATTTCCCAGGTATAGATCGAAAAATTTCCCAAGTATAGATCGAAAAATTTCCCAAGTATAGATCGAGAAATTTCGCAAGTATAGATCGAAAAATTTCCCAAGTATAGATCGAAAAATTTCCCAAGTATAGATCGAAAAATTTCCCAAGTATAGATCGTAAAATTTCCCAAGTAGAGATTCAAAAATTTCCAAAGTAGAGATTCAAAAATTTCCCAAGAAGAGATTCAAAAATTTCCCAAGTAGAGATTCAAAAATTTTCCAAGTAGAGATTCAAAAATTTCCCAAGTAGAGATTCAAAAATTTCACAAGTATAGATCCAAAAATTTCCCAAGTATAGATCGAAAAATTTCCCAAGTATAGATCGTAAAATTTCCCAAATAGAGATTCAAAAATTTCCAAAGTAGAGATTCAAAAATTTCCCAAGAAGAGATTCAAAAATTTCCCAAGTAGAGATTCAAAAATTTCCAATTAGAGATTCAAAAATTTCCCAAGTAGAGATCGAAAAATTTCCCAAGTATAGATCCAAAAATTTCCCAAGTATAGATCGAAAAATTTCCCAAGTATAGATTGAAAAATTTCCCAAGTATAGATCGAAAAATTTCCCAAGTATAGATCGAAAAATTTCCCAAGTATAGATCGAAAAATTTCCCAAGTATAGATCGAAAAATTTCCCAAGTATAGATCGAAAAATTTCCCAAGTATAGATCGAAAAATTTCCCAAGTATAGATCGAAAAATTTCCCAAGTATAGATCGAAAAATTTCCCAAGTATAGATCGTAAAATTTCCCAAGTAGAGATTCAAAAATTTCCAAAGTAGAGATTCAAAAATTTCCCAAGAAGAGATTCAAAAATTTCCCAAGTAGAGATTCAAAAATTTTCCAAGTAGAGATTCAAAAATTTCCCAAGTAGAGATTCAAAAATTTCACAAGTATAGATCCAAAAATTTCCCAAGTATAGATCGAAAAATTTCCCAAGTATAGATCGAAAAATTTCCCAAGTATAGATCGTAAAATATCCCAAGTAGAGATTCAAAAATTTCCAAAGTAGAGATTCAAAAATTTCCCAAGAAGAGATTCAAAAATTTCCCAAGTAGAGATTCAAAAATTTCCCAAGTAGAGATTCAAAAATTTCACAAGTATAGATCCAAAAATTTCCCAAGTATAGATCGAAAAATTTCCCAGGTATAGATCGAAAAATTTCCCAAGTATAGATCGAAAAATTTCCCAAGTATAGATCGAGAAATTTCGCAAGTATAGATCGAAAAATTTCCCAAGTATAGATCGAAAAATTTCCCAAGTATAGATCGAAAAATTTCCCAAGTATAGATCGAAAAATTTCCAAAGTAGAGATTCAAAAATTTCCCAAGAAGAGATTCAAAAATTTCCCAAGTAGATTCAAAAATTTTCCAAGTAGAGATTCAAAAATTTCCCAAGTAGATATTCAAAAATTTCTCAAGTATAGATCGAAAAATTTCCCAAGTATAGATCGAAAAATTTCCCAACTATAGATCGAAAAATTTCCCAAGTATAGATCGTAAAATTTCCCAAGTAGAGATTCAAAAATTTCCAAAGTAGAGATTCAAAAATTCCCTAGTTTAGATCCAAAAATTTCCCAAGTATAGATCCAAAAATTTCCCAAGAATAGATCCAAAAATTTCCAAAGTATAGATTCAAAAATTTCCAAAGTATAGATCCAAAAATTACCCAAGTATAGATCCAAAAATTTCCCAAGTATAGATCCAAAAATTTCCCAAGTATAGATCCAAAAATTTCCCAAGAATAGATCGAAAAATTACCCAAGAATAGATCCAAAAATTTCCCGAGTATAGATCCAAAAATTTCCCAAGTATAGATCCAAAAATTTCCCAAGTATATATCCAAAAATTTCCCAAGTATAGATCCAAAAATTTCCCAAGTAGAGATTCAAAAATTTCCCAAGTAGAGATTCAAAAATTTCCCAAGTAGAGATTCAAAAATTTCCCAAGTAGAGATTCAAAAATTTCCCAAGTAGAGATTCAAAAATTTCCCAAGTAGAGATTCAAAAATTTCCCAAGTAGAGATTCAAAAATTTCCCAAGTAGAGATCCAAAAATTTCCCAAGTATAGATCGAAAAATTTCCCAAGTATAGATCGAAAAATTTCCCAAGTATAGATCGAAAAATTTTCCATGTATAGATTAAAAAATTTCCCAAGTATAGATCGAAAAATTTCCCAAGTATAGATCGAAAAATTTCCCAAGTATAGATCGAAAAATTTCCCAAGTATAGATCGTAAAATTTCCCAAGTAGAGATTCAAAAATTTCCAAAGTAGAGATTCAAAAATTTCCCAAGAAGAGATTCAAAAATTTCCCAAGTAGAGATTCAAAAATTTCCCAAGTAGAGATTCAAAAATTTTCCAAGTAGAGATTCAAAAATTTCCCAAGTAGAGATTCAAAAATTTACCAAGTATAGATCCAAAAATTTCACAAGTATAGATCGAAAAATTTCCCAAGTATAGATCGAAAAATTTTTCCAGTATAGATCGAAAAATTTCCCAAGTACAGATCGAAAAATTGCCCAAGTACAGATCGAAAAATTGCCCAAGTATAGATCGAAAAATTTCCCAAGTATAGATAGAAATATTTCGCAAGTATAGATCGAAAAATTTCCCAAGTATAGATCGAAAAATTTCCCAAGTACAGATCGAAAAATTGCCCAAGTATAGATCGAAAAATTTCAAAAGTATAGATCGAAAAATTTCCCAAGTATAGATCGAAAAATTTCGCAAGTATAGATCGAAAAATTTCCCAAGTATAGATCGAAAAATTTCCCAAGTATAGATCAAAAAATTTCCCAAGTATAGATCGAAAAATTTCCCAAGTATAGATCGAAAAATTTCCCAAGTATAGATCGTAAAATTTCCCAAGTAGAGATTCAAAAATTTCCAATTAGAGATTGAAAAATTTCCCAAGAAGAGATTCAAAAATTTCCCAAGTAGAGATTCAAAAATTTTCCAAGTAGAGATTCAAAAATTTTCCAAGTAGAGATTCAAAAATTTCACAAGTATAGATCCAAAAATTTCCCAAGTATAGATCGAAAAATTTCCCAGGTATAGATCGAAAAATTTCCCAAGTATAGATCGAAAAATTTCCCAAGTATAGATCGAAAAATTTCGCAAGTATAGATCGAAAAATTTCCCAAGTATAGATCGAAAAATTTCCCAAGTATAGATCGAAAAATTTCCCAAGTATAGATCGAAAAATTTCCAAAGTAGAGATTCAAAAATTTCCCAAGAAGAGATCCACAAATTTTCCAAGTATAGATCCACAAATTTTCCAAGTATAGATCCAAAAATTTTCCAAGTATAGATCCAAAAATTATCCAAGGATAGATCCACAAATTTTCCAAGTACAGATCCACAAATTTTCCAAGTACAGATCCACAAATTTTCCAAGTACAGATCCACAAATTTTCCAAGTATAGATTTACAAATTTTTCAAGCATAGATTTACAAATTCTCCAAGTATAGATTTACGAATTTTCCAAGTATAGATTTACAAATTTTCCAAAAATAGATCATAAATTTTCCAAGTATAGATCCACAAATTTTACAAGTATAGATCCACAAATTTTCCAAGTACAGAACCACAAATTCTCCAAGTATAGATTTAAGAATTTTCCAATTATAGATTTACAAATTTTCCAAAAATAGATCCATAAATTTTCCAGGTATAGATCCACAAATTTTACAAGTATAGATCCACAAATTTTCCAAGTAGAGATCCACAAATTTTCCAAGTAGAGATCCACAAATTTTCCAACTACAGATCCACAAATTTTCCAAGTACAGATCCACAAATTTTCCAAGTACAGATCCACAAATTTACTAGTAGAGATCCACAAATTTTCCAAGTAGAGATCATCAAATTTTCCAAGTAGAGATCCACAAATTTTCCAAGTAGAGATCCCCAAATTTTCCAAGTAGAGATCCACAAATTTTCCAAGTATAGATCCACAAATTTTCCAAGTTTAGATCCAAAAATTTTCCAAGTATAGATTTACAAATTTTCCAAGTATAGATTTACAAATTTTCCAAGTATAGATTTACAAATTTTCCAAGTATAGATTTACAAATTTTCCAAGTATAGATTTACAAATTTTCCAAGTATAGATTTACAAATTTTCCAAGTATAGATTTAAAAATTTTACAAGTATAGATTTACAAATTTTACAAGTATAGATTTACAAATTTTCCAAGTATAGATTTACAAATTTTCCAAGTATAGATTTACAAATTTTCCAAGTATAGATTGACAAATTTTCCAAGTATAGATTTACAAATTTTCCAAGTATAGATTTACAAATTTTCCAAGTATAGATTTACAAATTTTACAAGTATAGATTTACAAATTTTACAAGTATACATTTACAAATTTTCCAAGTATAGATTTACAAATTTTCCAAGTATAGATTTACAAATTTTACAAGTATAGATTTACAAATTTTACAAGTATAGATTTACAAATTTTCCAAAAATAGATCCACAAATTTTCCAAGTATAGATCCACAAATTTTCTAAGTATAGATCCACAAATTTTCCAAGTAGAGATCCACAAATTTTCCAAGTAGAGATCCACAAATTATCCAAGGATAGATCCACAAATTTTCCAAGTATAGATTTACACATTTTCCAAATATAGATTTACAAATTTTCCAAGTATAGATTTACAAATTTTCCAAGTACAGATCCACAAATTTTACAAGTAGAGATCCACAAATTTTACAAGTAGAGATCCACAAAATTTCCAAGTACAGATCCACAAATTTTCCAAGTACAGATCCACAAATTTTCCAAGTACAGATCCACAAATTTTCCAAGTATAGATCCAAAAATTTTCCAAGTATAGATTTACAAATTTTCCAAGTATAGATTTACAAATTTTCCAAGTTTAGATTTACAAATTTTCCAAGTATAGATTTACAAATTTTCCAAGTATAGATTTACAAATTTTTCAAGTATAGATTTACAAATTTTCCAAAAATAGATCCACAAATTTTCCAAGTATAGATCCACAAATTTTCCAAGTACAGATCCACAAATTTACTACTAGAGATCCACAAATTTTCCAAGTAGAGATCATCAAATTTTCCAAGTAGAGATCCACAAATTTTCCAAGTAGAGATCCACAAATTTTCCAAGTAGAGATCCACAAATTTTCCAAGTATAGATCCACAAATTTTCCAAGTTTAGATCCAAAAATTTTCCAAGTATAGATTTACAAATTTTCCAAGTATAGATTTACAAGTTTTCCAAGTATAGATTTACAAATTTTCCAAGTATAGATTTACAAATTTTACAAGTATAGATTTACAAATTTTCCAAGTATAGATTTACAAATTTTCCAAGTATAGATTTAAAAATTTTACAAGTATAGATTTACAAATTTTACAAGTATAGATTTACAAATTTTCCAAGTATAGATTTACAAATTTTCCAAGTATAAATTTACAAATTTTCCAAGTATAGATTGACAAATTTTCCAAGTATAGATTTACAAATTTTCCAAGTATAGATTTACAAATTTTACAAGTATACATTTACAAATTTTCCAAGTATAGATTTAAGAATTTTCCAAGTATAGATTGACAAATTTTCCAAGTATAGATTTACAAATTTTACAAGTATAGATTTACAAATTTTACAAGTATACATTTACAAATTTTCCAAGTATAGATTTACAAATTTTCCAAGTATAGATTTACAAATTTTCCAAGTATAGATTTACAAATTTTCCAAGTATAGATTTACAAATTTTTCAAGTATAGATTTACAAATTTTCCAAGTATAGATTTACAAATTTTCCAAGTATAGATCCACAAATTTTCCAAGTATAGATCCACAAATTTTCCAAGTAGAGATCCACAAATTTTCCAAGTAGAGATCCACAAATTTTCCAAGTAGAGATCCACAAATTTTCCAAGTAGAGATCCACAAATTTTCCAAGTATAGATCCACAAATTTTCCAAGTATAGATCCAAAAATTTTCCAAGTATAGATCCAAAAATTATCCAAGGATAGATCCACAAATTTTCCAAGTATAGATTTACATATTTTCCAAGTATAGATTTACAAATTTTCCAAGTACAGATCCACAAATTTTCCAAGTACAGATCCACAAATTTTACAAGTAGAGATCCACAAATTTTACAAGTAGAGATCCACAAATTTTCCAAGTAGAGATCCACAAATTTTACAAGTAGAGATCCACAAATTTTCCAAGTACAGATCCACAAATTTTCCAAGTACAGATCCACAAATTTTCCAAGTACAGATCCACAAATTTTCCAAGTATAGATTTACAAATTTTTCAAGCATAGATTTACAAATTCTCCAAGTATAGATTTACGAATTTTCCAAGTATAGATTTACAAATTTTCCAAAAATAGATCATAAATTTTCCAAGTATAGATCCACAAATTTTACAAGTATAGATCCACAAATTTTCCAAGTACAGAACCACAAATTCTCCAAGTATAGATTTAAGAATTTTCCAATTATAGATTTACAAATTTTCCAAAAATAGATCCATAAATTTTCCAAGTATAGATCCACAAATTTTACAAGTATAGATCCACAAATTTTCCAAGTAGAGATCCACAAATTTTCCAAGTAGAGATCCACAAATTTTCCAACTACAGATCCACAAATTTTCCAAGTACAGATCCACAAATTTTCCAAGTACAGATCCACAAATTTACTAGTAGAGATCCACAAATTTTCCAAGTAGAGATCATCAAATTTTCCAAGTAGAGATCCACAAATTTTCCAAGTAGAGATCCACAAATTTTCCAAGTAGAGATCCACAAATTTTCCAAGTATAGATCCACAAATTTTCCAAGTTTAGATCCAAAAATTTTCCAAGTATAGATTTACAAATTTTCCAAGTATAGATTTACAAATTTTCCAAGTATAGATTTACAAATTTTCCAAGTATAGATTTACAAATTTTCCAAGTATAGATTTACAAATTTTCCAAGTATAGATTTACAAATTTTCCAAGTATAGATTTAAAAATTTTACAAGTATAGATTTACAAATTTTACAAGTATAGATTTACAAATTTTCCAAGTATAGATTTACAAATTTTCCAAGTATAGATTTACAAATTTTCCAAGTATAGATTGACAAATTTTCCAAGTATAGATTTACAAATTTTCCAAGTATAGATTTACAAATTTTCCAAGTATAGATTTACAAATTTTACAAGTATAGATTTACAAATTTTACAAGTATACATTTACAAATTTTCCAAGTATAGATTTACAAATTTTCCAAGTATAGATTTACAAATTTTCCAAGTATAGATTTACAAATTTTCCAAGTATAGATTTACAAATTTTACAAGTATAGATTTACAAATTTTACAAGTATAGATTTACAAATTTTACAAGTATAGATTTACAAATTTTCCAAAAATAGATCCACAAATTTTCCTAGTATAGATCCACAAATTTTCTAAGTATAGATCCACAAATTTTCCAAGTAGAGATCCACAAATTTTCCAAGTAGAGATCCACAAATTATCCAAGGATAGATCCACAAATTTTCCAAGTATAGATTTACATATTTTCCAAATATAGATTTACAAATTTTCCAAGTATAGATTTACAAATTTTCCAAGTACAGATCCACAAATTTTACAAGTATAGATCCTCAAATTTTACAAGTAGAGATCCACAAAATTTCCAAGTACAAATCCACAAATTTTCCAAGTACAGATCCACAAATTTTCCAAGTACAGATCCACAAATTTTCCAAGTATAGATCCAAAAATTTTCCAAGTATAGATTTACAAATTTTCCAAGTATAGATTTACAAATTTTCCAAGTTTAGATTTACAAATTTTCCAAGTATAGATTTACAAATTTTCCAAGTATAGATTTACAAATTTTCCAAAAATAGATCCACAAATTTTCCAAGTATAGATCCACAAATTTTCCAAGTATAGATCCACAAATTTTCCAAGTAGAGATCCACAAATTTTCCAAGTATAGATAAAAAAATTTTCCAAGTATAGATCCACAAATTTTCCAAGCATAGATCCACAAATTATCCAAGGATAGATCCACAAATTTTCCAAGTATAGATTTACAAATTTTCCAAATATAGATTTACAAATTTTCCAAGTATAGATTTACAAATTTTCCAAGTACAGATCCACAAATTTTCCAAGTACAGATCCACAAATTTTCCAAGTACAGATCCACAAATTTTCCAAGTACAGATCCACAAATTTTCCAAGTATAGATTTACAAATTTTCCAAGTAGAGATCCACAAATTTTCCAAGTAGAGATCATCAAATTTTCCAAGTAGAGATCCACAAATTTTCCAAGTAGAGATCCACAAATTTTCCAAGTAGAGATCATCAAATTTTCCAAGTATAGATACACAAATTTTCCAAGTATAGATCCAAAAATTTTCCAAGTATAGATTTACAAATTTTCCAAGTATAGATTTACAAATTTTCCAAGTATAGATTTACAAATTTTCCAAGTATAGATTTACAAATTTTCCAAGTATAGATTTACAAATTTTCCAAGTATAGATTTACAAATTTTCCAAGTATATATTTACAAATTTTCCAAGTATAGATTTACAAATTTTACAAGTATAGATTTACAAATTTTCCAAGTATAGATTTACAAATTTTCCAAGTATAGATTTACAAATTTTTCAAGTATAGATTTACAAATTTTCCAAAAATAGATCCATAAATTTTCCAAGTATAGATCCACAAATTATCCAAGGATAGATCCACAAATTTTCCAAGTATAGATTTACAAATTTTCCAAATATAGATTTACAAATTTTCCAAGTATAGATTTACAACTTTTTCCAAGTACAGATCCACAAATTTTCCAAGTACAGATCCACAAATTTTACAAGTAGAGATCCACAAATTTTCCAAGTACAGATCCACAAATTTTCCAAGTACAGATCTACAAATTTTCCAAGTACAGATCCACAAATTTTCCAAGTACAGATCCACAAATTTTCCAAGTACAGATCCACAAATTTTCCAAGTATAGATTTACAAATTTTCCAAGTAGAGATCCACAAATTTTCCAAGTAGAGATCCACAAATTTTCCAAGTATAGATCCACAAATTTTCCAAGTTTAGATCCAAAAATTTTCCAAGTATAGATTTACAAATTTTCCAAGTATAGATTTACAAATTTTCCAAGTATAGATTTACAAATTTTCCAAGTATAGATTTACAAATTTTCCAAGTATAGATTTACAAATTTTCCAAGTATAGATTTACAAATTTTCCAAGTATAGATTTAAAAATTTTACAAGTATAGATTTACAAATTTTACAAGTATAGATTTACAAATTTTCCAAGTATAGATTTACAAATTTTCCAAGTTTAGATTTACAAATTTTCCAAGTATAGATTTACAAATTTTCCAAGTATAGATTTACAAATTTTTCAAGTATAGATTTACAAATTTTCCAAAAATAGATCCATAAATTTTCCAAGTATAGATCCACAAATTATCCAAGGATAGATCCACAAATTTTCCAAGTATAGATTTACAAATTTTCCAAATATAGATTTACAAATTTTCCAAGTATAGATTTACAACTTTTTCCAAGTACAGATCCACAAATTTTCCAAGTACAGATCCACAAATTTTACAAGTAGAGATCCACAAATTTTCCAAGTACAGATCCACAAATTTTCCAAGTACAGATCCACAAATTTTCCAAGTACAGATCCACAAATTTTCCAAGTACAGATCCACAAATTTTCCAAGTACAGATCCACAAATTTTCCAAGTATAGATTTACAAATTTTCCAAGTAGAGATCCACAAATTTTCCAAGTAGAGATCCACAAATTTTCCAAGTATAGATCCACAAATTTTCCAAGTTTAGATCCAAAAATTTTCCAAGTATAGATTTACAAATTTTCCAAGTATAGATTTACAAATTTTCCAAGTATAGATTTACAAATTTTCCAAGTATAGATTTACAAATTTTCCAAGTATAGATTTACAAATTTTCCAAGTATAGATTTACAAATTTTCCAAGTATAGATTTAAAAATTTTACAAGTATAGATTTACAAATTTTACAAGTATAGATTTACAAATTTTCCAAGTATAGATTTACAAATTTTCCAAGTATAGATTTACAAATTTTCCAAGTATAGATTGATAAATTTTCCAAGTATAGATTTACAAATTTTCCAAGTATAGATTTACAAATTTTCCAAGTATAGATTTACAAATTTTCCAAGTATAGATTTAAAAATTTTACAAGTATAGATTTACAAATTTTACAAGTATACATTTACAAATTTTCCAAGTATAGATTTACAAATTTTCCAAGTATAGATTGACAAATTTTCCAAGTATAGATTTACAAATTTTCCAAGTATAGATTTACAAATTTTCCAAGTATAGATTTACAAATTTTACAAGTATAGATTTACAAATTTTACAAGTATACATTTACAAATTTTCCAAGTATAGATTTACAAATTTTCCAAGTATAGATTTACAAATTTTCCAAGTATAGATTTACAAATTTTCCAAGTATAGATTTACAAATTTTACAAGTATAGATTTACAAATTTTACAAGTATAGATTTACAAATTTTACAAGTATAGATTTACAAATTTTCCAAAAATAGATCCACAAATTTTCCTAGTATAGATCCACAAATTTTCTAAGTATAGATCCACAAATTTTCCAAGTAGAGATCCACAAATTTTCCAAGTAGAGATCCACAAATTATCCAAGGATAGATCCACAAATTTTCCAAGTATAGATTTACATATTTTCCAAATATAGATTTACAAATTTTCCAAGTATAGATTTACAAATTTTCCAAGTACAGATCCACAAATTTTACAAGTATAGATCCTCAAATTTTACAAGTAGAGATCCACAAAATTTCCAAGTACAAATCCACAAATTTTCCAAGTACAGATCCACAAATTTTCCAAGTACAGATCCACAAATTTTCCAAGTATAGATCCAAAAATTTTCCAAGTATAGATTTACAAATTTTCCAAGTATAGATTTACAAATTTTCCAAGTTTAGATTTCCAAATTTTCCAAGTATAGATTTACAAATTTTCCAAGTATAGATTTACAAATTTTTCAAGTATAGATTTACAAATTTTCCAAAAATAGATCCACAAATTTTCCAAGTATAGATCCACAAATTTTCCAAGTATAGATCCACAAATTTTCCAAGTAGAGATCCACAAATTTTCCAAGTATAGATAAAAAAATTTTCCAAGTATAG
Source organism: Odiellus spinosus (assembly GCA_963920705.1). Classification (NCBI taxonomy): domain Eukaryota; kingdom Metazoa; phylum Arthropoda; class Arachnida; order Opiliones; family Phalangiidae; genus Odiellus; species Odiellus spinosus. Next base: position 1,816,458 of record CAWUCO010000219.1, on the reverse strand, counting down.
ATCCACAAATTTTCCAAGCATAGATCCACAAATTATCCAAGGATAGATCCACAAATTTTCCAAGTATAGATTTACAAATTTTCCAAATATAGATTTACAAATTTTCCAAGTATAGATTTACAAATTTTCCAAGTACAGATCCACAAATTTTCCAAGTACAGATCCACAAATTTTCCAAGTACAGATCCACAAATTTTCCAAGTACAGATCCACAAATTTTCCAAGTATAGATTTACAAATTTTCCAAGTAGAGATCCACAAATTTTCCAAGTAGAGATCATCAAATTTTCCAAGTAGAGATCCACAAATTTTCCAAGTAGAGATCCACAAATTTTCCAAGTAGAGATCATCAAATTTTCCAAGTATAGATACACAAATTTTCCAAGTATAGATCCAAAAATTTTCCAAGTATAGATTTACAAATTTTCCAAGTATAGATTTACAAATTTTCCAAGTATAGATTTACAAATTTTCCAAGTATAGATTTACAAATTTTCCAAGTATAGATTTACAAATTTTCCAAGTATAGATTTACAAATTTTCCAAGTATATATTTACAAATTTTCCAAGTATAGATTTACAAATTTTACAAGTATAGATTTACAAATTTTCCAAGTATAGATTTACAAATTTTCCAAGTATAGATTTACAAATTTTTCAAGTATAGATTTACAAATTTTCCAAAAATAGATCCATAAATTTTCCAAGTATAGATCCACAAATTATCCAAGGATAGATCCACAAATTTTCCAAGTATAGATTTACAAATTTTCCAAATATAGATTTACAAATTTTCCAAGTATAGATTTACAACTTTTTCCAAGTACAGATCCACAAATTTTCCAAGTACAGATCCACAAATTTTACAAGTAGAGATCCACAAATTTTCCAAGTACAGATCCACAAATTTTCCAAGTACAGATCCACAAATTTTCCAAGTACAGATCCACAAATTTTCCAAGTACAGATCCACAAATTTTCCAAGTACAGATCCACAAATTTTCCAAGTATAGATTTACAAATTTTCCAAGTAGAGATCCACAAATTTTCCAAGTAGAGATCCACAAATTTTCCAAGTATAGATCCACAAATTTTCCAAGTTTAGATCCAAAAATTTTCCAAGTATAGATTTACAAATTTTCCAAGTATAGATTTACAAATTTTCCAAGTATAGATTTACAAATTTTCCAAGTATAGATTTACAAATTTTCCAAGTATAGATTTACAAATTTTCCAAGTATAGATTTACAAATTTTCCAAGTATAGATTTAAAAATTTTACAAGTATAGATTTACAAATTTTACAAGTATAGATTTACAAATTTTCCAAGTATAGATTTACAAATTTTCCAAGTATAGATTTACAAATTTTCCAAGTATAGATTGATAAATTTTCCAAGTATAGATTTACAAATTTTCCAAGTATAGATTTACAAATTTTCCAAGTATAGATTTACAAATTTTCCAAGTATAGATTTAAAAATTTTACAAGTATAGATTTACAAATTTTACAAGTATACATTTACAAATTTTCCAAGTATAGATTTACAAATTTTCCAAGTATAGATTTACAAATTTTCCAAGTATAGATTTACAAATTTTACAAGTATAGATTTACAAATTTTACAAGTATAGATTTACAAATTTTACAAGTATAGATTTACAAATTTTCCAAGTATAGATTTACAAATTTTCCAAAAATAGATCCACAAATTTTCCAAGTATAGATCCACAAATTTTCTAAGTATAGATCCACAAATTTTCCAAGTAGAGATCCACAAATTTTCCAAGTAGAGATCCAAAAATTATCCAAGGATAGATCCACAAATTTTCCAAGTATAGATTTACAAATTTTCCAAATATAGATTTACAAATTTTCCAAGTATAGATTTACAAATTTTCCAAGTAGAGATACACAAATTTTCCAAGTACAGATCCACAAATTTTACAAGTAGAGATCCACAAATTTTACAAGTAGAGATCCACAAATTTTCCAAGTACAGATCCACAAATTTTCCAAGTACAGATCCACAAATTTTCCAAGTACAGATCCACAAATTTTCCAAGTAAGATCAAAAAATTTTCCAAGTATAGATTTACAAATTTTCCAAGTATACATTTACAAATTTTCCAAGTATAGATTTACAAATTTTCCAAGTATAGATTTACAAATTTTCCAAGTATAGATTTACAAATTTTCCAAGTATAGATTTACAAATTTTCCAAGTATAGATTTACAAATTTTTCAAGTATAGATTTACAAATTTTCCAAGTATAGATTTACAAATTTTCCAAGTATAGATCCACAAATTTTCCAAGTATAGATCCACAAATTTTCCAAGTAGAGATCCACAAATTTTCCAAGTAGAGATCCACAAATTTTCCAAGTAGAGATCCACAAATTTTCCAAGTAGAGATCCACAAATTTTCCAAGTATAGATCCACAAATTTTCCAAGTATAGATCCAAAAATTTTCCAAGTATAGATCCAAAAATTATCCAAGGATAGATCCACAAATTTTCCAAGTACAGTTCCACAAATTTTCCAAGTACAGATCCACAAATTTTCCAAGTACAGATCCACAAATTTTCCAAGTATAGATTTACAAATTTTTCAAGCATAGATTTACAAATTCTCCAAGTATAGATTTACGAATTTTCCAAGTATAGATTTACAAATTTTCCAAAAATAGATCATAAATTTTCCAAGTATAGATCCACAAATTTTACAAGTATAGATCCACAAATTTTCCAAGTACAGAACCACAAATTCTCCAAGTATAGATTTAAGAATTTTCCAATTATAGATTTACAAATTTTCCAAAAATAGATCCATAAATTTTCCAGGTATAGATCCACAAATTTTACAAGTATAGATCCACAAATTTTCCAAGTAGAGATCCACAAATTTTCCAAGTAGAGATCCACAAATTTTCCAACTACAGATCCACAAATTTTCCAAGTACAGATCCACAAATTTTCCAAGTACAGATCCACAAATTTACTAGTAGAGATCCACAAATTTTCCAAGTAGAGATCATCAAATTTTCCAAGTAGAGATCCACAAATTTTCCAAGTAGAGATCCACAAATTTTACAAGTAGAGATCCACAAATTTTCCAAGTATAGATCCACAAATTTTCCAAGTTTAGATCCAAAAATTTTCCAAGTATAGATTTACAAATTTTCCAAGTATAGATTTACAAATTTTCCAAGTATAGATTTACAAATTTTCCAAGTATAGATTTACAAATTTTCCAAGTATAGATTTACAAATTTTCCAAGTATAGATTTACAAATTTTCCAAGTATAGATTTAAAAATTTTACAAGTATAGATTTACAAATTTTACAAGTATAGATTTACAAATTTTCCAAGTATAGATTTACAAATTTTCCAAGTATAGATTTACAAATTTTCCAAGTATAGATTGACAAATTTTCCAAGTATAGATTTACAAATTTTCCAAGTATAGATTTACAAATTTTCCAAGTATAGATTTACAAATTTTGCTAGTATAGATTTACAAATTTTCCAAGTATAGATTTACAAATTTTACAAGTATAGATTTACAAATTTTACAAGTATAGATTTACAAATTTTACAAGTATAGATTTACAAATTTTCCAAAAATAGATCCACAAATTTTCCAAGTATAGATCCACAAATTTTCTAAGTATAGATCCACAAATTTTCCAAGTAGAGATCCACAAATTTTCCAAGTAGAGATCCACAAATTATCCAAGGATAGATCCACAAATTTTCCAAGTATAGATTTACACATTTTCCAAATATAGATTTACAAATTTTCCAAGTATAGATTTACAAATTTTCCAAGTACAGATCCACAAATTTTACAAGTAGAGATCCACAAATTTTACAAGTAGAGATCCACAAAATTTCCAAGTACAGATCCACAAATTTTCCAAGTACAGATCCACAAATTTTCCAAGTATAGATTTACAAATTTTCCAAGTATAGATTTACAAATTTTCCAAGTTTAGATTTACAAATTTTCCAAGTATAGATTTACAAAATTTCCAAGTATAGATTTACAAATTTTTCAAGTATAGATTTACAAATTTTCCAAAAATAGATCCACAAATTTTCCAAGTATAGATCCACAAATTTTCCAAGTATAGATCCACAAATTTTCCAAGTAGAGATATACAAATTTTCCAAGTATAGATCCACAAATTTTCCAAGTATAGATCCACAAATTTTCCAAGCATAGATCCACAAATTATCCAAGGATAGATCCACAAATTTTCCAAGTATAGATTTACAAATTTTCCAAATATAGATTTACAAATTTTCCAAGTATAGATTTACAAATTTTCCAAGTACAGATCCACAAATTTTCCTAGTACAGATCCACAAATTTTCCAAGTACAGATCCACAAATTTTCCAAGTACAGATCCACAAATTTTCCAAGTATAGATTTACAAATTTTCCAAGTAGAGATCCACAAATTTTCCAAGTAGAGATCATCAAATTTTCCAAGTAGAGATCCACAAATTTTCCAAGTAGAGATCCACAAATTTTCCAAGTAGAGATCATCAAATTTTCCAAGTATAGATACACAAATTTTCCAAGTATAGATCCAAAAATTTTCCAAGTATAGATTTACAAATTTTCCAAGTATAGATTTACAAATTTTCCAAGTATAGATTTACAAATTTTCCAAGTATAGATTTACAAATTTTCCAAGTATAGATTTACAAATTTTCCAAGTATAGATTTACAAATTTTCCAAGTATAGATTTACAAATTTTCCAAGTATATATTTACAAATTTTCCAAGTATAGATTTACAAATTTTACAAGTATAGATTTACAAATTTTCCAAGTATAGATTTACAAATTTTCCAAGTATAGATTTACAAATTTTTCAAGTATAGATTTACAAATTTTCCAAAAATAGATCCATAAATTTTCCAAGTATAGATCCACAAATTATCCAAGGATAGATCCACAAATTTTCCAAGTATAGATTTACAAATTTTCCAAATATAGATTTACAAATTTTCCAAGTATAGATTTACAAATTTTCCAAGTACAGATCCACAAATTTTCCAAGTACAGATCCATAAATTTTACAAGTAGAGATCCACAAATTTTCCAAGTACAGATCCACAAATTTTCCAAGTACAGATCCACAAATTTTCCAAGTACAGATCCACAAATTTTCCAAGTATAGATCAAAAAATTTTCCAAGTATAGATTTACAAATTTTCCAAGTATACATTTACAAATTTTCCAAGTATAGATTTACAAATTTTCCAAGTATAGATTTACAAATTTTCCAAGTATAGATTTACAAATTTTCCAAGTATAGATTTACAAATTTTCCAAGTATAGATTTACAAATTTTCCAAGTATAGATTTACAAATTTTCCAAGTATAGATTTACAAATTTTCCAAGTATAGATTTACAAATTTTCCAAAGTATAGATTTACAAATTTTCCAAGTATAGATTTACAAATTTTTCAAGTATAGATTTACAAATTTTCCAAAAATAGATCCACAAATTTTCCAATTATAGATCCACAAATTTTCCAAGTATAGATCCACAAATTTTCCAAGTAGAGATCCACAAATTTTCCAAGTATAGATCCACAAATTTTCCAAGTATAGATCCACAAATTTTCCAAGTATAGATCCACAAATTTTCCAAGTATAGATCCACAAATTTTCCAAGTACAGATCCACAAATTTTCCAAGTACAGATCCACAAAATTTCCAAGTACAGACCCACAAATTTTCCAAGTATAGATCAAAAATTTTTCCAAGTATAGATTTACAAATTTTCCAAGTATAGATTTACAAATTTTCCAAGTATAGATCCACAAATTTTCCAAGTACAGATCCACAAATTCTCCAAGTATAGATTTACGAATTTTCCAATTATAGATTTACAAATTTTCCAAAAATAGATCCATAAATTTTCCAAAAATAGATCCACAAATTTTACAAGTATAGATCCACAAATTTTCCAAGTAGAGATGCACAAATTTTCCAAGTAGAGTTCCACAAATTTTCCAAGTAGAGATCCACAAATTTTCCAAGTATAGATTCACAAATTTTCCAAGTATAGATCCAAAAATTTTCCAAGTATAGATCCAAAAATTATCCAAGGATAGATCCACAAATTTTCCAAGTATAGATTTACATATTTTCCAAGTATAGATTTACAAATTTTCCCAGTACAGATCCACAAATTTTCCAAGTACAGATCCACAAATTTTACAAGTAGAGATCCACAAATTTTACAAGTAGAGATCCACTAATTTTCCAAGTACAGATCCACAAATTTTCCAAGTACAGATCCAAAAATTTTCCAAGTACAGATCCACAAATTTTCCAAGTACAGATCCACAAATTTACAAGTAGTAGAGAACCACAAATTTTCCAAGTATAGATCCAAAAATTTTCCAAGTATAGATTTACAAATTTTCCAAGTATAGATTTACAAATTTTCCAAGTATAGATTTACAAATTTTCCAAGAATAGATTTACAAATTTTCCAAGTATAGATTTACAAATTTTTCAAGCATAGATTTACAAATTCTCCAAGTATAGATTTACGAATTTTCCAAGTATAGATTTACAAATTTTCCAAAAATAGATCCATAAATTTTCCAAGTATAGATCCACAAATTTTACAAGTATAGATCCACAAATTTTCCAAGTACAGATCCACAAATTCTCCAAGTATAGATTTACGAATTTTCCAATTATAGATTTACAAATTTTTCAAAAATAGATCCATAAATTTTCCAAAAATAGATCCACAAATTTTACAAGTATAGATCCACAAATTTTCCAACTACAGATCCACAAATTTTCCAAGTACAGATCCACAAATTTTCCAGGTACAGATCCACAAATTTACTAGTAGAGATCCATAAATTTTCTAAGTAGAGATCATCAAATTTTCCAAGTAGAGATCCACAAATTTTCCAAGTAGAGATCCACAAATTTTCCAAGTAGAGATCCACAAATTTTCCAAGTATAGATCCACAAATTTTCCAAGTATAGATCCAAAAATTTTCCAAGTATAGATTTACAAATTTTCCAAGTATAGATTTACAAATTTTCCAAGTATAGATTTACAAATTTTCCAACTATAGATTTACAAATTTTCCAAGTATAGATTTACAAATTTTTCAAGTATAGATTTACAAATTTTCCAAGTATAGATTTACAAATTTTCCAAAAATAGATCCACAAATTTTCCAAGTATAGATCCACAAATTTTACAAGTAAAGATCCACAAATATTACAAGTACAGATCCACAAATTTTCCAAGTAGAAATCCACAATTTTTCCAAGTAGAGATCCACAAATTTTCCAAGTAGAGATCCACAAATTTTCCAAGTAGAGATCCACAAATTTTCCAAGTAGAGATCCACAAATTTTCCAAGTAGAGATCCACAAATTTTCCAAGTATATATCCACAAATTTTCCAAGTATAGATCCACAAATTTTCCAAGTATAGATCCACAAATTTTCCAAGTATAGATCCACAAATTTTAAAAGTATAGATTCACAAATTATCCAAGGATAGATCCACAAATTTTCCAAGTATAGATTTACAAATTTTCCAAGTATAGATTTACAAATTTTCCCAGTACAGATCCACAAATTTTCCAAGTACAGATCCACAAATTTTACAAGTAGAGATCCAAAAATTTTTCCAAGTAGAAATCCACAATTTTTCCAAGTAGAGATCCACAAATTTTCCAAGTAGAGATCCACAAATTTTCCAAGTAGAGATCCACTAATTTTCCAAGTAGAGATCCACAAATTTTCCAAGTATATATCCACAAATTTTCCAAGTATAGATCCACAAATTTTCCAAGTATAGATCCACAAATTTTCCAAGTATAGATCCACAAATTTTAAAAGTATAGATCCACAAATTTTCCAAGTATAGATTTACAAATTTTCCAAGTATAGATTTACAGATTTTCCAAGTATAGATTTACAAATTTTCCAAGTATAGATTTTAAAATTCTCCAAGTATAGATTTACAAATTTTCCAAGTATAGATTCACAAATTTTCCAAAAATAGATTTACAAATTTTCCAAGTATAGATTTACAAATTTTTAAAAAATAGATTTAAAAATTTTTCAAGTATAGATCCACAAATTTTCCAAGTACAGATGCACAAATTTTCCAAGTACAGATCCACAAATTTTCCAAGTAGAGATCCACAAATTTTCCAAGTAGAGCTCCACAAATTTTCCAAGTAGAGATCCACAAATTTTCCAAGTAGAGATCCACAAATTTTCCAAGTAGAGATCCACAAATTTTCCAAGTAGAGATCCACAAATTTTCCAAGTATAGATCCACAAATTTTCCAAGTATAGATCCAAAAATTATCCAAGGATAGATCCACAAATTTTCCAAGTACAGACCCACAAATTTTCCAAGTATAGATCAAAAATTTTTCCAAGTATAGATTTACAAATTTTCCAAGTATAGATTTACAAATTTTCCAAGTATAGATTTACAAATTTTCCAAGTATAGATTTACAAATTTTTCAAGTATAGATTTACAAATTTTCCAAGTATAGATTTACAAATTTTCCAAGTATAGATCCACAAATTTTCCAAGTATAGATCCACAAATTTTCCAAGTAGAGATCCACAAATTTTCCAAGTAGAGATCCACAAATTTTCCAAGTAGAGATCCACAAATTTTCCAAGTAGAGATCCACAAATTTTCCAAGTATAGATTCACAAATTTTCCAAGTATAGATCCAAAAATTTTCCAAGTATAGATCCAAAAATTATCCAAGGATAGATCCACAAATTTTCCAAGTATAGATTTACATATTTTCCAAGTATAGATTTACAAATTTTCCCAGTACAGATCCACAAATTTTACAAGTAGAGATCCACAAATTTTCCAAGTACAGATCCACAAATTTTCCAAGTACAGATCCACAAATTTTCCAAGTACAGATCCACAAATTTTCCAAGTACAGATCCACAAATTTACAAGTAGTAGAGAACCACAAATTTTCCAAGTATAGATCCAAAAATTTTCCAAGTATAGATTTACAAATTTTCCAAGTATAGATTTACAAATTTTCCAAGTATAGATTTACAAATTTTCCAAGAATAGATTTACAAATTTTCCAAGTATAGATTTACAAATTTTTCAAGCATAGATTTACAAATTCTCCAAGTATAGATTTACGAATTTTCCAAGTATAGATTTACAAATTTTCCAAAAATAGATCCATAAATTTTCCAAGTATAGATCCACAAATTTTACAAGTATAGATCCACAAATTTTCCAAGTACAGATCCACAAATTCTCCAAGTATAGATTTACGAATTTTCCAATTATAGATTTACAAATTTTCCAAAAATAGATCCATAAATTTTCCAAAAATAGATCCACAAATTTTACAAGTATAGATCCACAAATTTTCCAAGTATAGATCCACAAATTTTCCAAGTAGAGATCCACAAATTTTCCAAGTATAGATCCACAAATTTTCCAAGTATAGATCCAAAAATTTTCCAAGTATAGATTGACAAATTTTCCAAGTATAGATTTACAAATTTTCCAAGTATAGATTTACAAATTTTCCAAGTATAGATTTACAAATTTTTCAAGTATAGATTTACAAATTTTCCAAGTATAGATTTACAAATTTTTCAAGCATAGATTTACAAATTCTCCAAGTATAGATTTACGAATTTTCCAAGTATAGATTTACAAATTTTCCAAAAATAGATCCATAAATTTTCCAAGTATAGATCCACAAATTTTACAAGTATAGATCCACAAATTTTCCAAAAATAGATCCACAAATTTTCCAAGTATAGATCCACAAATTTTCAAAAAATAGATCCACAAATTTTCCAAGTATAGATCCACAAATTTTACAAGTACAGATATACAAATATTACAAGTACAGATCCACAAATTTTCCAAGTAGAAATCCACAATTTTTCCAAGTAGAGATCCACAAATTTTCCAAGTAGAGATCCACAAATTTTCCAAGTAGAGATCCACTAATTTTCCAAGTAGAGATCCACAAATTTTCCAAGTATATATCCACAAATTTTCCAAGTATAGATCCACAAATTTTCCAAGTATAGATCCACAAATTTTCCAAGTATTGATCCACAAATTTTAAAAGTATAGATCCACAAATTTTCCAAGTATAGATTTACAAATTTTCCAAGTATAGATTTACAGATTTTCCAAGTATAGATTTACAAATTTTCCAAGTATAGATTTAAAAATTCTCCAAGTATAGATTTACAAATTTTCCAAGTATAGATTCACAAATTTTCCAAAAATAGATTTACAAATTTTCCAAGTATAGATTTACAAATTTTTAAAAAATAGATTTAAAAATTTTTCAAGTATAGATCCACAAATTTTCCAAGTACAGATGCACAAATTTTCCAAGTACAGATCCACAAATTTTCCAAGTAGAGATCCACAAATTTTCCAAGTAGAGCTCCACAAATTTTCCAAGTAGAGATCCACAAATTTTCCAAGTAGAGATCCACAAATTTTCCAAGTAGAGATCCACAAATTTTCCAAGTAGAGATCCACAAATTTTCCAAGTATAGATCCACAAATTTTCCAAGTATAGATCCAAAAATTATCCAAGGATAGATCCACAAATTTTCCAAGTACAGACCCACAAATTTTCCAAGTATAGATCAAAAATTTTTCCAAGTATAGATTTACAAATTTTCCAAGTATAGATTTACAAATTTTCCAAGTATAGATTTACAAATTTTCCAAGTATAGATTTACAAATTTTTCAAGTATAGATTTACAAATTTTCCAAGTATAGATTTACAAATTTTCCAAGTATAGATCCACAAATTTTCCAAGTATAGATCCACAAATTTTCCAAGTAGAGATCCACAAATTTTCCAAGTAGAGATCCACAAATTTTCCAAGTAGAGATCCACAAATTTTCCAAGTAGAGATCTACAAATTTTCCAAGTATAGATTCACAAATTTTCCAAGTATAGATCCAAAAATTTTCCAAGTATAGATCCAAAAATTATCCAAGGATAGATCCACAAATTTTCCAAGTATAGATTTACATATTTTCCAAGTATAGATTTACAAATTTTCCCAGTACAGATCCACAAATTTTACAAGTAGAGATCCACAAATTTTACAAGTACAGATCCACAAATTTTCCAAGTACAGATCCACAAATTTTCCAAGTACAGATCCACAAATTTTCCAAGTACAGATCCACAAATTTTCCAAGTACAGATCCACAAATTTACAAGTAGTAGAGAACCACAAATTTTCCAAGTATAGATCCAAAAATTTTCCAAGTATAGATTTACAAATTTTCCAAGTATAGATTTACAAATTTTCCAAGTATAGATTTACAAATTTTCCAAGAATAGATTTACAAATTTTCCAAGTATAGATTTACAAATTTTTCAAGCATAGATTTACAAATTCTCCAAGTATAGATTTACGAATTTTCCAAGTATAGATTTACAAATTTTCCAAAAATAGATCCATAAATTTTCCAAGTATAGATCCACAAATTTTCCAAGTACAGATCCACAAATTCTCCAAGTATAGATTTACGAATTTTCCAATTATAGATTTACAAATTTTCCAAAAATAGATCCATAAATTTTCCAAAAATAGATCCACAAATTTTACAAGTATAGATCCACAAATTTTCCAAGTATAGATCCACAAATTTTCCAAGTAGAGATCCACAAATTTTCCAAGTATAGATCCACAAATTTTCCAAGTATAGATCCAAAAATTTTCCAAGTATAGATTGACAAATTTTCCAAGTATAGATTTACAAATTTTCCAAGTATAGATTTACAAATTTTCCAAGTATAGATTTACAAATTTTTCAAGTATAGATTTACAAATTTTCCAAGTATAGATTTACAAATTTTCCAAAAATAGATCCACAAATTTTCCAAGTATAGATCCACAAATTTTACAAGTACAGATCCACAAATATTACAAGTACAGATCCACAAATTTTCCAAGTAGAAATCCACAATTTTTCCAAGTAGAGATCCACAAATTTTCCAAGTAGAGATCCACAAATTTTCCAAGTAGAGATCCACAAATTTTCCAAGTAGAGATCCACAAATTTTCCAAGTAGAGATCCACAAATTTTCCAAGTAGAGATCCACAAATTTTCCAAGTAGAGATCCACAAATTTTCCAAGTATAGATCCACAAATTTTCCAAGTATAGATCCAAAAATTATCCAAGGATAGATCCACAAATTTTCCAAGTACAGACCCACAAATTTTCCAAGTATAGATCAAAAATTTTTCCAAGTATAGATTTACAAATTTTCCAAGTATAGATTTACAAATTTTCCAAGTATAGAATTACAAATTTTCCAAGTATAGATTTACAAATTTTTCAAGTATAGATTTACAAATTTTCCAAGTATAGATTTACAAATTTTCCAAGTATAGATCCACAAATTTTCCAAGTATAGATCCACAAATTTTCCAAGTAGAGATCCACAAATTTTCCAAGTAGAGATCCACAAATTTTCCAAGTAGAGATCCACAAATTTTCCAAGTAGAGATCCACAAATTTTCCAAGTATAGATTCACAAATTTTCCAAGTATAGATCCAAAAATTTTCCAAGTATAGATCCAAAAATTATCCAAGGATAGATCCACAAATTTTCCAAGTATAGATTTACATATTTTCCAAGTATAGATTTACAAATTTTCCCAGTACAGATCCACAAATTTTACAAGTAGAGATCCACAAATTTTCCAAGTACAGATCCACAAATTTTCCAAGTACAGATCCACAAATTTTCCAAGTACAGATCCACAAATTTTCCAAGTACAGATCCACAAATTTACAAGTAGTAGAGAACCACAAATTTTCCAAGTATAGATCCAAAAATTTTACAAGTATAGATTTACAAATTTTCCAAGTATAGATTTACAAATTTTCCAAGTATAGATTTACAAATTTTCCAAGAATAGATTTACAAATTTTCCAAGTATAGATTTACAAATTTTTCAAGCATAGATTTACAAATTCTCCAAGTATAGATTTACGAATTTTCCAAGTATAGATTTACAAATTTTCCAAAAATAGATCCATAAATTTTCCAAGTATAGATCCACAAATTTTACAAGTATAGATCCACAAATTTTCCAAGTACAGATCCACAAATTCTCCAAGTATAGATTTACAAATTTTCCAATTATAGATTTACAAATTTTCCAAAAATAGATCCATAAATTTTCCAAAAATAGATCCACAAATTTTACAAGTATAGATCCACAAATTTTCCAAGTATAGATCCACAAATTTTCCAAGTAGAGATCCACAAATTTTCCAAGTATAGATCCACAAATTTTCCAAGTATAGATCCAAAAATTTTCCAAGTATAGATTGACAAATTTTCCAAGTATAGATTTACAAATTTTCCAAGTATAGATTTACAAATTTTCCAAGTATAGATTTACAAATTTTTCAAGTATAGATTTACAAATTTTCCAAGTATAGATTTACAAATTTTCCAAAAATAGATCCACAAATTTTCCAAGTATAGATCCACAAATTTTACAAGTACAGATCCACAAATATTACAAGTACAGATCCACAAATTTTCCAAGTAGAAATCCACAATTTTTCCAAGTAGAGATCCACAAATTTTCCAAGTAGAGATCCACAAATTTTCCAAGTAGAGATCCACAAATTTTCCAAGTAGAGATCCACAAATTTTCCAAGTAGAGATCCACAAATTTTCCAAGTAGAGATCCACAAATTTTCCAAGTAGAGATCCACAAATTTTCCAAGTATAGATCCACAAATTTTCCAAGTATAGATCCAAAAATTATCCAAGGATAGATCCACAAATTTTCCAAGTACAGACCCACAAATTTTCCAAGTATAGATCAAAAAATTTTCCAAGTATAGATTTACAAATTTTCCAAGTATAGATTTACAAATTTTCCAAGTATAGAATTACAAATTTTCCAAGTATAGATTTACAAATTTTTCAAGTATAGATTTACAAATTTTCCAAGTATAGATTTACAAATTTTCCAAGTATAGATCCACAAATTTTCCAAGTATAGATCCACAAATTTTCCAAGTAGAGATCCACAAATTTTCCAAGTAGAGATCCACAAATTTTCCAAGTAGAGATCCACAAATTTTCCAAGTAGAGATCCACAAATTTTCCAAGTATAGATTCACAAATTTTCCAAGTATAGATCCAAAAATTTTCCAAGTATAGATCCAAAAATTATCCAAGGATAGATCCACAAATTTTCCAAGTATAGATTTACATATTTTCCAAGTATAGATTTACAAATTTTCCCAGTACAGATCCACAAATTTTACAAGTAGAGATCCACAAATTTTCCAAGTACAGATCCACAAATTTTCCAAGTACAGATCCACAAATTTTCCAAGTACAGATCCACAAATTTTCCAAGTACAGATCCACAAATTTACAAGTAGTAGAGAACCACAAATTTTCCAAGTATAGATCCAAAAATTTTACAAGTATAGATTTACAAATTTTCCAAGTATAGATTTACAAATTTTCCAAGTATAGATTTACAAATTTTCCAAGAATAGATTTACAAATTTTCCAAGTATAGATTTACAAATTTTTCAAGCATAGATTTACAAATTCTCCAAGTATAGATTTACGAATTTTCCAAGTATAGATTTACAAATTTTCCAAAAATAGATCCATAAATTTTCCAAGTATAGATCCACAAATTTTACAAGTATAGATCCACAAATTTTCCAAGTACAGATCCACAAATTCTCCAAGTATAGATTTACAAATTTTCCAATTATAGATTTACAAATTTTCCAAAAATAGATCCATAAATTTTCCAAAAATAGATCCACAAATTTTACAAGTATAGATCCACAAATTTTCCAAGTATAGATCCACAAATTTTCCAAGTAGAGATCCACAAATTTTCCAAGTATAGATCCACAAATTTTCCAAGTATAGATCCAAAAATTTTCCAAGTATAGATTGACAAATTTTCCAAGTATAGATTTACAAATTTTCCAAGTATAGATTTACAAATTTTCCAAGTATAGATTTACAAATTTTTCAAGTATAGATTTACAAATTTTCCAAGTATAGATTTACAAATTTTCCAAAAATAGATCCACAAATTTTCCAAGTATAGATCCACAAATTTTACAAGTACAGATCCACAAATATTACAAGTACAGATCCACAAATTTTCCAAGTAGAAATCCACAATTTTTCCAAGTAGAGATCCACAAATTTTCCAAGTAGAGATCCACAAATTTTCCAAGTAGAGATCCACAAATTTTCCAAGTAGAGATCCACAAATTTTCCAAGAATAGATCCACAAATTTTCCAAGTATAGATCCAAAAATTATCCAAGGATAGATCCACAAATTTTCCAAGTACAGACCCACAAATTTTCCAAGTATAGATCAAAAATTTTTCCAAGTATAGATTTACAAATTTTCCAAGTATAGATTTACAAATTTTCCAAGTATAGATTTACATATTTTCCAAGTATAGATTTACAAATTTTTCAAGTATAGATTTACAAATTTTCCAAGTATAGATTTACAAATTTTCCAAGTATAGATCCACAAATTTTCCAAGTATAGATCCACAAATTTTCCAAGTAGAGATCCACAAATTTTCCAAGTAGAGATCCACAAATTTTCCAAGTAGAGATCCACAAATTTTCCAAGTAGAGATCCACAAATTTTCCAAGTATAGATTCACAAATTTTCCAAGTATAGATCCAAAAATTTTCCAAGTATAGATCCAAAAATTATCCAAGGATAGATCCACAAATTTTCCAAGTATAGATTTACATATTTTCCAAGTATAGATTTACAAATTTTCCCAGTACAGATCCACAAATTTTACAAGTAGAGATCCACAAATTTTCCAAGTACAGATCCACAAATTTTCCAAGTACAGATCCACAAATTTTCCAAGTACAGATCCACAAATTTTCCAAGTACAGATCCACAAATTTACAAGTAGTAGAGAACCACAAATTTTCCAAGTATAGATCCAAAAATTTTCCAAGTATAGATTTACAAATTTTCCAAGTGTAGATTTACAAATTTTCCAAGTATAGATTTACAAATTTTCCAAGAATAGATTTACAAATTTTCCAAGTATAGATTTACAAATTTTTCAAGCATAGATTTACAAATTCTCCAAGTATAGATTTACGAATTTTCCAAGTATAGATTTACAAATTTTCCAAAAATAGATCCATAAATTTTCCAAGTATAGATCCACAAATTTTACAAGTATAGATCCACAAATTTTCCAAGTACAGATCCACAAATTCTCCAAGTATAGATTTACGAATTTTCCAATTATAGATTTACAAATTTTCCAAAAATAGATCCATAAATTTTCCAAAAATAGATCCACAAATTTTACAAGTATAGATCCACAAATTTTCCAAGTAGAGATCCACAAATTTTCCAAGTAGAGATCCACAAATTTTCCAAGTAGAGATCCACAAATTTTCCAAGTAGAGATCCACAAATTTTCCAAGTATAGATCCACAAATTTTCCAAGTATAGATCCAAAAATTATCCAAGGATAGATCCACAAATTTTCCAAGTATAGATCAAAAATTTTTCCAAGTATAGATTTACAAATTTTCCAAGTATAGATTTACAAATTTTCCAAGTATAGATTTACAAATTTTCCAAGTATAGATTTACAAATTTTTCAAGTATAGATTTACAAATTTTCCAAGTATAGATTTACAAATTTTCCAAGTATAGATCCACAAATTTTCCAAGTATAGATCCACAAATTTTCCAAGTAGAGATCCACAAATTTTCCAAGTAGAGATCCACAAATTTTCCAAGTAGAGATCCACAAATTTTCCAAGTAGAGATCCACAAATTTTCCAAGTATAGATTCACAAATTTTCCAAGTATAGATCCAAAAATTTTCCAAGTATAGATCCAAAAATTATCCAAGGATAGATCCACAAATTTTCCAAGTATAGATTTACATATTTTCCAAGTATAGATTTACAAATTTTCCCAGTACAGATCCACAAATTTTCCAAGTACAGATCCACAAATTTTACAAGTAGAGATCCACAAATTTTACAAGTAGAGATCCACAAATTTTCCAAGTACAGATCCACAAATTTTCCAAGTACAGATCCACAAATTTTCCAAGTACACATCCACAAATTTTCCAAGTACAAATCCACAAATTTACAAGTAGATATCCACAAATTTTCCAAGTAGAGATCATCAATATTTCCAAGTAGAGATCCACAAATTTTACAATTAGAGATCCACAAATTTTCCAAGTAGAGATCCACAAATTTTCCAAGTATAGATCCACAAATTTTCCAAGTATAGATCCAAAAATTTTCCAAGTATAGATTTACAAATTTTCCAAGTATAAATTTACAAATTTTCCAAGTATAGATTTACAAATTTTCCAAGCATAGATTTACAAATTTTACAAGTATAGATTTAAAAATTTTTCAAGTATAGATTTACAAATTTTCCAAGTATAGATTTACAAATTTTCCAAAAATAGATCCACAAATTTTCCAAATATAGATCCACAAATTTTACAAGTACAGATCCACAAATATTACAAGTACAGATCCACAAATTTTCCAAGTAGAGATCCACAATTTTTCCAAGTAGAGATCCATAAATTTTCCAAGTAGAGATCCACAAATTTTCCAAGTAGAGATCCACAAATTTTCCAAGTAGAGATCCACAAATTTTCCAAGTAGAGATCCACAAATTTTCCAAGTAGAGAACCACAAATTTTCCAAGTATAGATTTACAAATTTTCCAAGTATAGATTTACAAATTTTCCAAGAATAGATTTACAAATTTTCCAAGTATAGATTTACAAATTTTTCAAGCATAGATTTACAAATTCTCCAAGTATAGATTTACGAATTTTCCAAGTATAGATTTACAAATTTTCCAAAAATAGATCCATAAATTTTCCAAGTATAGATCCACAAATTTTACAAGTATAGATCCACAAATTTTCCAAGTACAGATCCACAAATTCTCCAAGTATAGATTTACGAATTTTCCAATTATAGATTTACAAATTTTCCAAAAATAGATCCATAAAATTTCCAAAAATAGATCCACAAATTTTACAAGTATAGATCCACAAATTTTCCAAGTAGAGATCCACAAATTTTCCAAGTAGAGATCCACAAATTTCCCAAGTAGAGATCCACAAATTTTCCAAGTATAGATTCACAAATTTTCCAAGTATAGATCCAAAAAGTTTCCAAGTATAGATCCAAAAATTATCCAAGGATAGATCCACAAATTTTCCAAGTATAGATTTACATATTTTCCAAGTATAGATTTACAAATTTTCCCAGTACAGATCCACAAATTTTACAAGTAGAGATCCACAAATTTTACAAGTAGAGATCCACAAATTTTCCAAGTACAGATCCACAAATTTTCCAAGTACAGATCCACAAATTTTCCAAGTACAGATCCACAAATTTACAAGTAGAGATCCACAAATTTTCCAAGTAGAGATCATCAATATTTCCAAGTAGAGATCCACAAATTTTACAATTAGAGATCGACAAATTTTCCAAGTAGAGATCCACAAATTTTCCAAGTATAGATCCACAAATTTTCCAAGTATAGATCCAAAAATTTTCCAAGTATAGATTTACAAATTTTCCAAGTATGAATTTACAAATTTTCCAAGTATAGATTTACAAATTTTCCAAGTATAGATTTACAAATTTTCCAAGTATAGATTTACAAATTTTTCAAGTATAGATTTACAAATTTTCCAAGTATAGATTTACAAATTTTTCAAGCATAGATTTACAAATTCTCCAAGTATAGATTTACGAATTTTCCAAGTATAGATTTACAAATTTTCCAAAAATAGATCCATAAATTTTCCAAGTATAGATCCACAAATTTTACAAGTATAGATCCACAAATTTTCCAAGCAGAGATCCACAAATTTTCCAAGTACAGATCCACAAATTCTCCAAGTATAGATTTACGAATTTTCCAATTATAGATTTACAAATTTTCCAAAAATAGATCCATAAATTTTCCAAAAATAGATCCACAAATTTTACAATTATAGATCCACAAATATTCCAAGTAGAGAACCACAAATTTTCCAAGTATAGATTAACAAATTTTCCAAGTATAGATTTACAAATTTTCCAAGTATAGATTTAAAAATTCTCCAAGTATAGATTTACAAATTTTCCAAGTATAGATTTACAAATTTTCCAAAAATAGATCCACAAATTTTCCAAGTATAGATCCACAAATTTTCCAAGTATAGATTCACAAATTTTCCAAAAATAGATTTACAAATTTTCCAAGTATAGATTTACAAATTTTCCAAAAATAGATTTAAAAATTTTTCAAGTATAGATTTACAAATTTTCCAAGTATAGATTTACAAATTTTCCAAGTACAGATCCACAAATTTTCCAAGTAGAGATCCACAAATTTTCCAAGTATAGATCCACAAATTTTCCAAGTATAGATCCAAAAATTTTCCAAGTATAGATTTACAAATTTTCCAAGTATAGATTTACAAATTTTCCAAGCATAGATTTACAAATTTTCCAAGTATAGATTTACAAATTTTCCAAGTATAGATTTACAAATTTTCCAAGTATAGATTTACAAATTTTCCAAGTATAGATTTACAAATTTTCCAAGAATAGATTTACAAATTTTCCAAGTATAGATTTACAAATTTTTCAAGCATAGATTTACAAATTCTCCAAGTATAGATTTACGAATTTTCCAAGTATAGATTTACAAATTTTCCAAAAATAGATCCATAAATTTTCCAAGTATAGATCCACAAATTTTACAAGTATAGTTCCACAAATTTTCCAAGTACAGATCCACAAATTCTCCAAGTATAGATTTACGAATTTTCCAATTATAGATTTACAAATTTTCCAAAAATAGATCCATAAATTTTCCAAAAATAGATCCACAAATTTTACAAGTATAGATCCACAAATTTTCCAAGTAGAGATCCACAAATTTTCCAAGTAGAGATCCACAAATTTTCCAAGTATAGATCCACAAATTTTCCAAGTATAGATCCAAAAATTTTCCAAGTATAGATTTACAAATTTTCCAAGTATAGATTTACAAATTTTCCAAGCATAGATTTACAAATTTTCCAAGTATAGATTTACAAATTTTCCAAGTATAGATTTACAAATTTTCCAAGTATAGATTTACAAATTTTCCAAGTATAGATTTACAAATTTTCCAAGAATAGATTTACAAATTTTCCAAGTATAGATTTACAAATTTTTCAAGCATAGATTTACAAATTCTCCAAGTATAGATTTACGAATTTTCCAAGTATAGATTTACAAATTTTCCAAAAATAGATCCATAAATTTTCCAAGTATAGATCCACAAATTTTACAAGTATAGATCCACAAATTTTCCAAGTACAGATCCACAAATTCTCCAAGTATAGATTTACGAATTTTCCAATTATAGATTTACAAATTTTCCAAAAATAGATCCATAAATTTTCCAAAAATAGATCCACAAATTTTACAAGTATAGATCCACAAATTTTCCAAGTAGAGATCCACAAATTTTCCAACTAGAGATCCACAAATTTTCCAAGTATAGATCCACAAATTTTCCAAGTATAGATCCAAAAATTTTCCAAGTATAGATTGACAAATTTTCCAAGTATAGATTTACAAATTTTCCAAGTATAGATTTACAAATTTTCCAAGTATAGATTTACAAATTTTTCAAGTATAGATTTACAAATTTTCCAAGTATAGATTTACAAATTTTCCAAAAATAGATCCACAAATTTTCCAAGTATAGATCCACAAATTTTACAAGTACAGATCCACAAATTTTCCAAGTAGAAATCCACAATTTTTCCAAGTAGAGATCCACAAATTTTCCAAGTAGAGATCCACAAATTTTCCAAGTAGAGATCCACAAATTTTCCAAGTAGAGATCCACAAATTTTCCAAGTAGAGATCCACAAATTTTCCAAGTATATATCCACAAATTTTCCAAGTATAGATCCACAAATTTTCCAAGTATAGATCCACAAATTTTCCAAGTATAGATCCACAAATTTTAAAAGTATAGATCCACAAATTTTCCAAGTATAGATTTACAAATTTTCCAAGTATGGATTTACAAATTTTCCAAGTATAGATTTACAAATTTTCCAAGTATAGATTTAAAAATTCTCCAAGTATAGATTTACAAATTTTCCAAGTATAGATTCACAAATTTTCCAAAAATAGATTTACAAATTTTCCAAGTATAGATTTACAAATTTTTAAAAAATAGATTTAAAAATTTTTCAAGTATAGATCCACAAATTTTCCAAGTACAGATGCACAAATTTTCCAAGTACAGATCCACAAATTTTCCAAGTAGAGATCCACCAATTTTCCAAGTAGAGCTCCAAAATTTTCCAAGTAGAGATCCACAAATTTTCCAAGTAGAGATCCACAAATTTTCCAAGTAGAGATCCACAAATTTTCCAAGTAGAGATCCACAAATTTTCCAAGTATAGATCCACAAATTTTCCAAGTATAGATCCAAAAATTATCCAAGGATAGATCCACAAATTTTCCAAGTATAAATCAAAAATTTTTCCAAGTATAGATTTACAAATTTTCCAAGTATAGATTTACAAATTTTCCAAGTATAGATTTACAAATTTTACAAGTATAGATTTACAAATTTTTCAAGTATAGATTTACAAATTTTCCAAGTATAGATTTACAAATTTTCCAAGTATAGATCCACAAATTTTCCAAGTATAGATCCACAAATTTTCCAAGTAGAGATCCACAAATTTTCCAAGTAGAGATCCACAAATTTTCCAAGTAGAGATCCACAAATTTTCCAAGTAGAGATCCACAAATTTTCCAAGTATAGATTCACAAATTTTCCAAGTATAGATCCAAAAATTTTCCAAGTATAGATCCAAAAATTATCCAAGGATAGATCCACAAATTTTCCAAGTATAGATTTACATATTTTCCAAGTATAGATTTACAAATTTTCCCAGTACAGATCCACAAATTTTCCAAGTACAGATCCACAAATTTTACAAGTAGAGATCCACAAATTTTACAAGTAGAGATCCACAAATTTTCCAAGTACAGATCCACAAATTTTCCAAGTACAGATCCACAAATTTTCCAAGTACAGATCCACAAATTTTCCAAGTAAAAATCCACAAATTTACAAGTAGAGATCCACAAATTTTCCAAGTAGAGATCATCAATATTTCCAAGTAGAGATCCACAAATTTTACAATTAGAGATCCACAAATTTTCCAAGTAGAGATCCACAAATTTTCCAAGTATAGATCAACAAATTTTCCAAGTATAGATCCAAAAATTTTCCAAGTATAGATTTACAAATTTTCCAAGTATAAATTTACAAATTTTCCAAGTATAGATTTACAAATTTTCCAAGTATAGATTTACAAATTTTCCAAGTATAGATTTAAAAATTTTTCAAGTATAGATTTACAAATTTTCCAAGTATAGATTTACAAATTTTCCTAAAATAGATCCACAAATTTTCCAAATATAGATCCACAAATTTTACAAGTACAGATCCACAAATATTACAAGTACAGATCCACAAATTTTCCAAGTAGAGATCCACAATTTTTCCAAGTAGAGATCCATAAATTTTCCAAGTAGAGATCCACAAATTTTCCAAGTAGAGATCCACAAATTTTCCAAGTATATATCCACAAATTTTCCAAGTATAGATCCACAAATTTTCCAAGTATAGATCCACAAATTTTCCAAGTATAGATCCACAAATTTTAAAAGTATAGATCCACAAATTTTCCAAGTATAGATTTACAAATTTTCCAAGTATAGATTTACAAATTTTCCAAGTATAGATTTACAAATTTTCCAAGTATAGATTTAAAAATTCTCCAAGTATAGATTTACAAATTTTCCAAGTATAGATTCACAAATTTTCCAAAAATAGATTTACAAATTTTCCAAGTATAGATTTACAAATTTTTAAAAAATAGATTTAAAAATTTTTCAAGTATAGATCCACAAATTTTCCAAGTACAGATGCACAAATTTTCCAAGTACAGATCCACAAATTTTCCAAGTAGAGATCCACCAATTTTCCAAGTAGAGCTCCAAAATTTTCCAAGTAGAGATCCACAAATTTTCCAAGTAGAGATCCACAAATTTTCCAAGTAGAGATCCACAAATTTTCCAAGTAGAGATCCACAAATTTTCCAAGTATAGATCCACAAATTTTCCAAGTATAGATCCAAAAATTATCCAAGGATAGATCCACAAATTTTCCAAGTATAAATCAAAAATTTTTCCAAGTATAGATTTACAAATTTTCCAAGTATAGATTTACAAATTTTCCAAGTATAGATTTACAAATTTTACAAGTATAGATTTACAAATTTTTCAAGTATAGATTTACAAATTTTCCAAGTATAGATTTACAAATTTTCCAAGTATAGATCCACAAATTTTCCAAGTATAGATCCACAAATTTTCCAAGTAGAGATCCACAAATTTTCCAAGTAGAGATCCACAAATTTTCCAAGTAGAGATCCACAAATTTTCCAAGTAGAGATCCACAAATTTTCCAAGTATAGATTCACAAATTTTCCAAGTATAGATCCAAAAATTTTCCAAGTATAGATCCAAAAATTATCCAAGGATAGATCCACAAATTTTCCAAGTATAGATTTACATATTTTCCAAGTATAGATTTACAAATTTTCCCAGTACAGATCCACAAATTTTCCAAGTACAGATCCACAAATTTTACAAGTAGAGATCCACAAATTTTACAAGTAGAGATCCACAAATTTTCCAAGTACAGATCCACAAATTTTCCAAGTACAGATCCACAAATTTTCCAAGTACAGATCCACAAATTTTCCAAGTAAAAATCCACAAATTTACAAGTAGAGATCCACAAATTTTCCAAGTAGAGATCATCAATATTTCCAAGTAGAGATCCACAAATTTTACAATTAGAGATCCACAAATTTTCCAAGTAGAGATCCACAAATTTTCCAAGTATAGATCAACAAATTTTCCAAGTATAGATCCAAAAATTTTCCAAGTATAGATTTACAAATTTTCCAAGTATAAATTTACAAATTTTCCAAGTATAGATTTACAAATTTTCCAAGTATAGATTTACAAATTTTCCAAGTATAGATTTAAAAATTTTTCAAGTATAGATTTACAAATTTTCCAAGTATAGATTTACAAATTTTCCTAAAATAGATCCACAAATTTTCCAAATATAGATCCACAAATTTTACAAGTACAGATCCACAAATATTACAAGTACAGATCCACAAATTTTCCAAGTAGAGATCCACAATTTTTCCAAGTAGAGATCCATAAATTTTCCAAGTAGAGATCCACAAATTTTCCAAGTAGAGATCCACAAATTTTCCAAGTAGAGATCCACAAATTTTCCAAGTAGAGAACCACAAATTTTCCAAGTATAGATTTACAAATTTTCCAAGTATAGATTTAAAAATTTTCCAAGTATAGATTTACAAATTTTCCAAGTATAGATTTACAAATTTTCCAAGAATAGATTTACAAATTTTCCAAGTATAGATTTACAAATTTTTCAAGCATAGATTTACAAATTCTCCAAGTATAGATTTACGAATTTTCCAAGTATAGATTTACAAATTTTCCAAAAATAGATCCATAAATTTTCCAAGTATAGATCCACAAATTTTACAAGTATAGATCCACAAATTTTCCAAGTACAGATCCACAAATTCTCCAAGTATAGATTTACGAATTTTCCAATTATAGATTTACAAATTTTCCAAAAATAGATCCATAAAATTTCCAAAAATAGATCCACAAATTTTACAAGTATAGATCCACAAATTTTCCAAGTAGAGATCCACAAATTTTCCAAGTAGAGATCCACAAATTTTCCAAGTAGAGATCCACAAATATTCCAAGGAGAGATCCACAAATTTTCCAAGTAGAGATCATCAAATTTTCCAAGTAGAGATCCACAAATTTTCCAAGTAGAGATCCACAAATTTTCCAAGTATCGATTTACAAATTCTCCAAGTATAGATTTACAAATTTTCCAAGTATAGATTTACAAATTTTCCAAAAAGAGATCCACAAATTTTCCAAGTATAGATCCATAAATTTTCCAAGTACAGATGCACAAATTTTCCAAGTACAGATCCACAAATTTTCCAAGTAGAGTTCCACAAATTGTCCAAGTAGAGATCCACAAATTTTCCAATTATAGATCCACAAATTTTCCAAGTATAGATCCAAAAATTTTCCAAGTATAGATTTACAAATTTTCCAAGTATAGATTTACAAATTTTCCAAGTATAGATTTACAAATTTTCCAAGTATAGATTTACAAATTTTCCAAGTATAGATTTACAAATTTTCCAAGTATAGATTTACAAATTTTTCAAGCATAGATTTACAAATTCTCCAAGTATAGATTTACGAATTTTCCAAGTATAGATTTACAAATTTTCCAAAAATAGATCCATAAATTTTCCAAGTATAGATCCACAAATTTTCCAAGTAGAGATCCACAAATTGTCCAAGTAGAGATCCACAAATTTTCCAAAAATAGATTCACAAATTTTCCAAAAATAGATTTACAAATTTTCCAAGTATAGATTTACAAATTTTCCAAAAATAGATTTACAAATTTTCCAAGTATAGATTTACAAATTTTCCAAGTATAGATTTACAAATTTTCCATGTATATATTTACAAATTTTACAAGTACAGATCTACAAATTTTCCAAGAACAGATCCATAAATTTTCCAAGTACAGATCCACAAATTTTCCAAGTACAGATGCACAAATTTTCCAAGTACAGATCCACAAATTTTCCAAGTAGAGATCCACAAATTTTCCAAGTATAGATCCACAAATTTTCCAAGTATAGATTTATAAATTTTCCAAGTATAGATTTACAAATTTTCCAAGTATAGATTTACAAATTTTCCAAGTATAGATTTACAAATATTCCAAGTATAGATTTACAAATTTTCCAAGTATAGATTTACAAATTTTTCAAGTATAGATTTATAAATTTTACAAGTATAGATTTACAAATTCTCCAAGCATAGATTTACAAATTTTCCAAGTATAGATTTACAAATTTTCCAAAAATAGATCCAAAAATTTTCCAAGTATAGATTAACAAATTTTCCAAGTATAGATCCACAAATTTTCCAAGTATAGATCCAAAAATTTTCCCAGTATAGATCCACAAATTTTCCAAGTATAGATTCAAATATTTTCCAAAAATAGATTTACAAATTTTCCAAGTATAGATTTACAAATTTTCCAAGTATAGATTTACAAATTTTCCAAAAATAGATCCTCAAATTTTCCAAGTATATATTAACAAATTTTCCAAGTAGAGATCCACAAATTTTCCAAGTAGAGATCCACAAATTTTCCAAGTATAGATCCACAAATTTTCCAAAAATAGATCCATAAATTTTCCAAGTATAGATCCACAAATTTTACAAGTATAGATACACAAATTTTCCAAGCAGAGATCCACAAATTTTCCAAGTAGAGATCCACAAATTTTCCAAGTATAGATCCACAAATTTTCCAAGTATAGATCCAAAAATTTTCCAAGTATAGATTTACAAATTTTCCAAGTATAGATTTACAAATTTTCCAAGTATAGATTTACAAATTTTCCAAGTATAGATTTACAAATTTTCCAAGTATAGATTTACAAATTTTTCAAGTATAGATTTACAAATTTTCCAAGTATAGATTTACAAATTTTCCAAAAATAGATCCACAAATTTTCCAAGTACAGATCCACAAATTTTCCAAGTAGAGATCCACAAATTTTCCAAGTAGAGATCCACAAATTTTCCAAGTAGAGATCCACAAATATTCCAAGGAGAGATCCACAAATTTTCCAAGTAGAGATCATCAAATTTTCCAAGTAGAGATCCACAAATTTTACAAGTAGAGATCCACAAATTTTCCAAGTATCGATTAACAAATTCTCCAAGTATGGATTTACAAATTTTCCAAGTATAGATTTACAAATTTTCCAAAAAGAGATCCACAAATTTTCCAAGTATAGATCCATAAATTTTCCAAGTACAGAAGCACAAATTTTCCAAGTACAGATCCACAAATTTTCCAAGTAGAGATCCACAAATTTTCCAAGTAGAGATCCACAAATTTTCCAAGTAGAGATTCGCAAATTTTCCAAGTAGAGATCCACAAATTTTCCAAGTAGAGATCCACAAGTTTTCCAAGTATAGATTAACAAATTTTCCAAGTAGAGATCCACTAATTTTCCAAGTAGAGATCCACAAATTTTCCAAGTAGAGATCCACAAATTTTCCAAGTAGAGATCCACAAATTTTCCAAGTATAGATCCACAAATTTTCCAAGTATAGATCCACAAATTTTCCAAGTATAGATCCACAAATTTTCCAAGTATAGATACACAAATTTTCCAAGTATAGATTTACAAATTTTCCAAGTATAGATTTACAAATTTTAATAGTATAGATTTACAAATTTTCCAAGTATAGATTTAAAAATTCTCCAAGTATAGATTTACAAATTTTCCAAGGATAGATTTACAAATTTTCCAAAAATAGATCCACAAATTTTCCAAGTATAGATCCACAAATTTTCCAAAAATAGATTTACAAATTTTCCAAGTATAGATTTAAAAATTTTAAAAAAATAGATTTAAAAATTTTTCAAGTATAGATTTACAAATTTCCCAAGTATAGATTTACAAATTTTCCAAGTACAGATCCACAAATTTTCCAAGTACAGATCCACAAATTTTCCAAGTACAGATCCACAAATTTTCCAATTACAGATCCACAAATTTTCCAAGTACAGATGCACAAATTTTCCAAGTACAGATCCACAAATTTTCCAAGTAGAGATCCACAAATTGTCCAAGTAGAGATCCACAAATTTTCCAAAAATAGATTCACAAATTTTCCAAAAATAGATTTACAAATTTTCCAAGTATAGATTTACAAATTTTCCAAAAATAGATTTACAAATTTTCCAAGTATAGATTTACAAATTTTCCAAGTATAGATTTACAAATTTTCCATGTATATATTTACAAATTTTACAAGTACAGATCTACAAATTTTCCAAGAACAGATCCATAAATTTTCCAAGTACAGATCCACAAATTTTCCAAGTACAGATGCACAAATTTTCCAAGTACAGATCCACAAATTTTCCAAGTAGAGATCCACAAATTTTCCAAGTATAGATTTATAAATTTTCCAAGTATAGATTTACAAATTTTCCAAGTATAGATTTACAAATTTTCCAAGTATAGATTTACAAATATTCCAAGTATAGATTTACAAATTTTCCAAGTATAGATTTACAAATTTTTCAAGTATAGATTTATAAATTTTACAAGTATAGATTTACAAATTCTCCAAGCATAGATTTACAAATTTTCCAAGTATAGATTTACAAATTTTCCAAAAATAGATCCAAAAATTTTCCAAGTATAGATTAACAAATTTTCCAAGTATAGATCCACAAATTTTCCAAGTATAGATCCAAAAATTTTCCCAGTATAGATCCACAAATTTTCCAAGTATAGATTCAAATATTTTCCAAAAATAGATTTACAAATTTTCCAAGTATAGATTTACAAATTTTCCAAGTATAGATTTACAAATTTTCCAAAAATAGATCCTCAAATTTTCCAAGTATATATTAACAAATTTTCCAAGTAGAGATCCACAAATTTTCCAAGTAGAGATCCACAAATTTTCCAAGTATAGATCCACAAATTTTCCAAGTATAGATCCACAAATTTTCCAAGTATAGATCCACAAATTTTCCAAGTAGAGATCCACAAATTTTCCAAGTAGAGATCCACAAATTTTCCAAGTATAGATCCACAAATTTTCCAAGTATAGATCCACAAATTTTCCAAGTATAGATCCACAAATTTTCCAAGCATAGATCCACAAATTTTCAAAGTATAGATACACAAATTTTCCAAGTATAGATTTACAAATTTTCCAAGTATAGATTTACAAATTTTCCAAGTATAGATTTACAAATTTTCCAAGTATAGATTTAAAAATTCTCCAAGTATAGATTTACAAATTTTCCAAGGATAGATTTACAAATTTTCCAAATAGAGATCCACAAATTTTCCAAGTATAGATCCACAAATTTTCCAAGTATAGATTCACAAATTTTCCAAAAATAGATTTACAAATTTTCCAAGTATAGATTTACAAATTTTCCAAAAATAGATTTAAAAATTTTTCAAGTGTAGATTTACAAATTTTCCAAGTATAGATTTACAAATTTTCCAAGTACAGATCCACAAATTTTCCAAGTACAGATCCACAAATTTTCCAAGTACAGATCCACAAATTTTCCAAGTACAGATGCACAAATTTTCCAAGTACAGATCCACAAATTTTCCAAGTAGAGATCCACAAATTTTCCAAGTAGAGATCCACAAATTTTCCAAAAATAGATTCACAATTTTCCAAAAATAGATTTACAAATTTACCAAGTATAGATTTACAAATTTTCCAAAAATAGATTTACAAATTTTCCAAGTATAGATTTACAAATTTTCCAAGTACAGATTTACAAATTTTCCATGTATATATTTACAAATTTTACAAGTACAGATCTACAAATTTTCCAAGAACAGATCCATAAATTTTCCAAGTACAGATCCACAAATTTTCCAAGTACAGATGCACAAATTTTCCAAGTACAGATCCACAAATTTTCCAAGTAGAGATCCACAAATTTTCCAAGTATAGATCCACAAATTTTCCAAGTATAGATTTATAAATTTTCCAAGTATAGATTTACAAATTTTCCAAGTATAGATTTACAAATTTTGCAAGTATAGATTTACAAATATTCCAAGTATAGATTTACAAATTTTCCAAGTATAGATTTTCAAATTTTCCAAGTATAGATTTACAAATTTTCCAAAAATAGATCCAAAAATTTTCCAAGTATAGATTAACAAATTTTCCAAGTATAGATCCACAAATTTTCCAAGTATAGATCCAAAAATTTTCCAAGTATAGATCCACAAATTTTCCAAGTATAGATTCAAATATTTTCCAAAAATAGATTTACAAATTTTCCAAGTATAGATTTACAAATTTTCCAAAAATAGATTTACAAATTTTCCAAGTATAGATTTACAAATTTTCCAAAAATAGATTTACAAATTTTCCAAGTATAGATTTACAAATTTTTCAAGTATAGATTTACAAATTTTACAAGTATAGATATACAAATTCTCCAAGTATAGATTTACAAATTTTACAAGTATAGATTTACAAATTTTCCAAAAATAGATCCTCAAATTTTCCAAGTATATATTAACAAATTTTCCAAGTAGAGATCCACAAATTTTCCAAGTAGAGATCCACAAATTTTCCAAGTATAGATCCACAAATTTTCCAAGTATAGATCCAAAAATTTTCCAAGTATAGATCCACAAATTTTCCAAGTAGAGATCCACAAATTTTCCAAGTAGAAATCCACAAATTTTCCAAGTATAGATCCACAAATTTTCCAAGTATAGATCCACAAATTTTCCAAGTATAGATCCACAAATTTTCCAAGCATAGATCCACAAATTTTCAAAGTATAGATACACAAATTTTCCAAGTATAGATTTACAAATTTTTCAAGTATAGATTTACAAATTTTCCAAGTATAGATTTACAAATTTTCCAAGTATAGATTTAAAAATTCTCCAAGTATAGATTTACAAATTTTCCAAGGATAGATTTACAAATTTTCCAAGTAGAGATCCACAAATCTTCCAAGTATAGATCCACAAATTTTCCAAGTATAGATTCACAAATTTTCCAAAAATAGATTTACAAATTTTCCAAGTATAGATTTACAAATTTTCCAAAAATAGATTTAAAAATTTTTCAAGTATAGATTTACAAATTTTCCAAGTATAGATTTACAAATTTTCCAAGTACAGATCCACAAATTTTCCAAGTACAGATCCACAAATTTTCCAAGTACAGATCCACAAATTTTCCAAGTACAGATCCACAAATTTTCCAAGTACAGATGCACAAATTTTCCAAGTACAGATCCACAAATTTTCCAAGTAGAGATCCACAAATTGTCCAAGTATAGATCCACAAATTTTCCAAGTATAGATTCACAAATTTTCCAAAAATAGATTTACAAATTTTCCAAGTATAGATTTACAAATTTTAAAAAAATAGATTGAAAAATTTTTCAAGTATAGATTTACAAATTTTCCAAGTATAGATTTACAAATTTTCCAAGTACAGATCCACAAATTTTCCAAGTACAGATCCACAAATTTTCCAAGTACAGATCCACAAATTTTCCAAGTACAGATCCACAAATTTTCCAAGTACAGATGCACAAATTTTCCAAGTACAGATCCACAAATTTTCCAAGTAGAGATCCACAAATTGTCCAAGTATAGATCCACAAATTTTCCAAGTATAGATTCACAAATTTTCCAAAAATAGATTTACAAATTTTCCAAGTATAGATTTACAAATTTTAAAAAAATAGATTGAAAAATTTTTCAAGTATAGATTTACAAATTTTCCAAGTATAGATTTACAAATTTTCCAAGTACAGATCCACAAATTTTCCAAGTACAGATCCACAAATTTTCCAAGTACAGATCCACAAATTTTCCAAGTACAGATCCACAAATTTTCCAAGTACATATGCACAAATTTTCCAAGTACAGATCCACAAATTTTCCAAGTAGAGATCCACAAATTGTCCAAGTAGAGATCCACAAATTTTCCAAAAATAGATTCACAAATTTTCCAAAAATAGATTTACAAATTTTCCAAGTATAGATTTACAAATTTTCCAAAAATAGATTTACAAATTTTCCAAGTATAGATTTAAAAATTTTCCAAGTATAGATTTACAAATTTTCCATGTATATATTTACAAATTTTCCATGTATATATTTACAAATTTTACAAGTACAGATCTACAAATTTTCCAAGAACAGATCCATAAATTTTCCAAGTAGAGATCCACAAATTTTCCAAGTAGAGATCCACAAATTTTCCAAGTATAGATCCACAAATTTTCCAAGTATAGATCCACAAATTTTCCAAGTATAGATCCACAAATTTTCCAAGCATAGATCCACAAATTTTCAAAGTATAGATACACAAATTTTCCAAGTATAGATTTACAAATTTTCCAAGTATAGATTTACAAATTTTCCAAGTATAGATTTACAAATTTTCCAAGTATAGATTTAAAAATTCTCCAAGTATAGATTTACAAATTTTCCAAGGATAGATTTACAAATTTTCCAAAAATAGATCCACAAATTTTCCAAGTATAGATCCACAAATTTTCCAAGTATAGATTCACAAATTTTCCAAAAATAGATTTACAAATTTTCCAAGTATAGATTTACAAATTTTCCAAAAATAGATTTAAAAATTTTTCAAGTATAGATTTACAAATTTTCCAAGTATAGATTTACAAATTTTCCAAGTATAGATTTACAAATATTCCAAGTATAGATTTACAAATTTTTCAAGTATAGATTTATAAATTTTACAAGTATAGATTTACAAATTCTCCAAGTATAGATTTACAAATTTTCCAAGTATAGATTTACAAATTTTCCAAAAATAGATCCAAAAATTTTCCAAGTATAGATTAACAAATTTTCCAAGTATAGATCCACAAATTTTCCAAGTATAGATCCAAAAATTTTCCCAGTATAGATCCACAAATTTTCCAAGTATAGATTCAAATATTTTCCAAAAATAGATTTACAAATTTTCCAAGTATAGATTTACAAATTTTCCAAAAATAGATCCTCAAATTTTCCAAGTATATATTAACAAATTTTCCAAGTAGAGATCCACAAATTTTCCAAGTAGAGATCCACAAATTTTCCAAGTATAGATCCACAAATTTTCCAAGTATAGATCCACAAATTTTCCAAGTATAGATCCACAAATTTTCCAAGTAGAGATCCACAAATTTTCCTAGTAGAGATCCACAAATTTTCCAAGTATAGATCCACAAATTTTCCAAGTATAGATCCACAAATTTTCCAAGTATAGATCCACAAATTTTCCAAGCATAGATCCACAAATTTTCAAAGTATAGATACACAAATTTTCCAAGTATAGATTTACAAATTTTCCAAGTATAGATTTACAAATTTTCCAAGTATAGATTTACAAATTTTCCAAGTATAGATTTAAAAATTCTCCAAGTATAGATTTACAAATTTTCCAAGGATAGATTTACAAATTTTCCAAATAGAGATTCACAAATTTTCCAAGTATAGATCCACAAATTTTCCAAAAATAGATTTACAAATTTTCCAAGTATAGATTTACAAATTTTCCAAAAATAGATTTAAAAATTTTTCAAGTATAGATTTACAAATTTTCCAAGTATAGATTTACAAATTTTCCAAGTACAGATCCACAAATTTTCCAAGTACAGATCCACAAATTTTCCAAGTACAGATCCACAAATTTTCCAAGTACAGATGCACAAATTTTCCAAGTACAGATCCACAAATTTTCCAAGTAGAGATCCACAAATTTTCCAAGTAGAGATCCACAAATTTTCCAAAAATAGATTCACAATTTTCCAAAAATAGATTTACAAATTTACCAAGTATAGATTTACAAATTTTCCAAAAATAGATTTACAAATTTTCCAAGTATAGATTTACAAATTTTCCAAGTATAGATTTACAAATTTTCCATGTATATATTTACAAATTTTACAAGTACAGATCTACAAATTTTCCAAGAACAGATCCATAAATTTTCCAAGTACAGATCCACAAATTTTCCAAGTACAGATGCACAAATTTTCCAAGTACAGATCCACAAATTTTCCAAGTATAGATTTATAAATTTTCCAAGTATAGATTTACAAATTTTCCAAGTATAGATTTACAAATTTTTCAAGTATAGATTTACAAATATTCCAAGTATAGATTTACAAATTTTCCAAGTATAGATTTTCAAATTTTTCAAGTATAGATTTACAAATTTTCCAAAAATAGATCCAAAAATTTTCCAAGTATAGATTAACAAATTTTCCAAGTATAGATCCACAAATTTTCCAAGTATAGATCCAAAAATTTTCCAAGTATAGATCCACAAATTTTCCAAGTATAGATTCAAATATTTTCCAAAAATAGATTTACAAATTTTCCAAGTATAGATTTACCAATTTTCCAAAAATAGATTTACAAATTTTCCAAGTATAGATTTACAAATTTTTCAAGTATAGATTTACAAATTTTACAAGTATAGATTTACAAATTCTCCAAGTATAGATTTACAAATTTTACAAGTATAGATTTACAAATTTTCCAAAAATAGATCCTCAAATTTTCCAAGTATATATTAACAAATTTTCCAAGTAGAGATCCACAAATTTTCCAAGTAGAGATCCACAAATTTTCCAAGTATAGATCCACAAATTTTCCAAGTATAGATCCAAAAATTTTCCAAGTATAGATCCACAAATTTTCCAAGTAGAGATCCACAAATTTTCCAAGTAGAAATCCACAAATTTTCCAAGTATAGATCCAAAAATTTTCCAAGTATAGATTAACAAATTTTCCAAGTATAGATCCACAAATTTTCCAAGTATAGATCCAAAAATTTTCCAAGTATAGATCCACAAATTTTCCAAGTATAGATTCAAATATTTTCCAAAAATAGATTTACAAATTTTCCAAGTATAGATTTACCAATTTTCCAAAAATAGATTTACAAATTTTCCAAGTATAGATTTACAAATTTTTCAAGTATAGATTTACAAATTTTACAAGTATAGATTTACAAATTCTCCAAGTATAGATTTACAAATTTTACAAGTATAGATTTACAAATTTTCCAAAAATAGATCCTCAAATTTTCCAAGTATATATTAACAAATTTTCCAAGTAGAGATCCACAAATTTTCCAAGTAGAGATCCACAAATTTTCCAAGTATAGATCCACAAATTTTCCAAGTATAGATCCAAAAATTTTCCAAGTATAGATCCACAAATTTTCCAAGTAGAGATCCACAAATTTTCCAAGTAGAAATCCACACATTTTCCAAGTATAGATCCACAAATTTTCCAAGTATAGATCCACAAATTTTCCAAGTATAGATCCACAAATTTTCCAAGCATAGATCCACAAATTTTCAAAGTATAGATACACAAATTTTCCAAGTATAAATTTACAAATTTTCCAAGTATAGATTT
The DNA here is from genome assembly GCA_963920705.1 of Odiellus spinosus. Classification (NCBI taxonomy): domain Eukaryota; kingdom Metazoa; phylum Arthropoda; class Arachnida; order Opiliones; family Phalangiidae; genus Odiellus; species Odiellus spinosus. Next base: position 1,781,077 of record CAWUCO010000219.1, on the reverse strand, counting down.
ACAAATTTTCCAAGTATAGATTTACAAATTTTCCAAGTATAGATTTAAAAATTCTCCAAGTATAGATTTACAAATTTTCCAAGGATAGATTTACAAATTTTCCAAGTAGAGATCCACAAATCTTCCAAGTATAGATCCACAAATTTTCCAAGTATAGATTCACAAATTTTCCAAAAATAGATTTACAAATTTTCTAAGTATAGATTTACAAATTTTCCAAAAATAGATTTAAAAATTTTTCAAGTATAGATTTACAAATTTTCCAAGTACAGATCCACAAATTTTCCAAGTACAGATCCACAAATTTTCCAAGTACAGATCCACAAATTTTCCAAGTACAGATCCACAAATTTTCCAAGTACAGATGCGCAAATTTTCCAAGTACAGATCCACAAATTTTCCAAGTAGAGATCCACAAATTGTCCAAGTATAGATCCACAAATTTTCCAAGTATAGATTCACAAATTTTCCAAAAATAGATTTACAAATTTTCCAAGTATAGATTTACAAATTTTCCATGTATATATTTACAAATTTTACAAGTACAGATCTACAAATTTTCCAAGAACAGATCCATAAATTTTCCAAGTAGAGATCCACAAATTTTGCAAGTAAAGATCCACAAATTTTCCAAGTATAGATCCACAAATTTTCCAAGTATAGATCCACAAATTTTCCAAGTATAGATCCACAAATTTTCCAAGCATAGATCCACAAATTTTCAAAGTATAGATACACAAATTTTCCAAGTATAGATTTACAAATTTTCCAAGTATAGATTTACAAATTTTCCAAGTATAGATTTACAAATTTTCCAAGTATAGATTTAAAAATTCTCCAAGTATAGATTTACAAATTTTCCAAGGATAGATTTACAAATTTTCCAAAAATAGATCCACAAATTTTCCAAGTATAGATCCACAAATTTTCCAAGTATAGATTCACAAATTTTCCAAAAATAGATTTACAAATTTTCCAAGTATAGATTTACAAATTTTCCAAAAATAGATTTACAAATTTTCCAAGTACAGATCCACAAATTTTCCAAGTACAGATCCACAAATTTTCCAAGTATAGATTCACAAATTTTCCAAAAATAGATTTACAAATTTTCCAAGTATAGATTTACAAATTTTAAAAAAATAGATTTAAAAATTTTTCAAGTATAGATTTACAAATTTTCCAAGTATAGATCCACAAATTTTCCAAGTACAGATGCACAAATTTTCCAAGTACAGATCCACAAATTTTCCAAGTAGAGATCCACAAATTGTCCAAGTATAGATCCACAAATTTTCCAAGTATAGATTCACAAATTTTCCAAAAATAGATTAACAAATTTTCCAAGTATAGATTTACAAATTTTAAAAAAATCGATTTAAAAATTTTCCAAGTATAGATTTACAAATTTTCCAAGTACAGATCCACAAATTTTCCAAGTACAGATCCACAAATTTTCCAAGTACAGATCCACAAATTTTCCAAGTACAGATCCACAAATTTTCCAAGTACAGATGCACAAATTTTCCAAGTACAGATCCACAAATTTTCCAAGTAGAGATCCACAAATTGTCAAGTAGAGATCCACAAATTTTCCAAAAATAGATTCACAAATTTTCCAAAAATAGATTTACAAATTTTCCAAGTATAGATTTACAAATTTTCCAAAAATAGATTTACAAATTTTCCAAGTATAGATTTACAAATTTTCCAAGTATAGATTTACAAATTTTCCATGTATATATTTACAAATTTTACAAGTACAGATCTACAAATTTTCCAAGAACAGATCCATAAATTTTCCAAGTACAGATCCACAAATTTTCCAAGTACAGATGCACAAATTTTCCAAGTACAGATCCACAAATTTTCCAAGTAGAGATCGAAAAATTTCCCTAGTATAGATCGAAAAATTTCCCAAGTATAGATCGAAAAATTTCCCAAGAATAGATCGAAAAATTTCCCAAGTATAGATCGAAAAATTTCCCAAGTATAGATCGAAAAATTTCCCAAGTATAGATCGAAAAATTTCCCAAGTATAGATCGAAAAATTTCCCAAGTATAGATCGAAAAATTTACCAAGTATAGATCGAAAAATTTCCCAAGTATAGATTGAAAAATTTCCCAAGTATAAATCGAAAAATTTCCCAAGTATAGATCGAAAAATTTCCCAAGTATAGTTCGAAAAATTTCCCAAGTATAGATCAAAAATTTCCCAAGTATAGATCGTAAAATTTCCCAAGTAGAGATTCAAAAATTTCCAAAGTAGAAATTCAAAAATTTCCCAAGAAGAGATTCAAAAATTTCCCAAGTAGAGATTCAAAAATTTCCCAAGTAGAGATTCAAAAATTTTCCAAGTAGAGATTCAAAAATTTCCCAAGTAGAGATTCAAAAATTTCCCAAGTAGAGATTAAAAAATTTTCCAAGTAGAGATTCAAAAATTTCCCAAATAGAGATTCAAAAAGTTACCAAGTATAGACCCAAAAATTTCCCAAGTATAGATCGAAAAATTTCCCAAGTATAGATCGAAAAATTTTCCAAGTATAGATCGAAAAATTTCCCAAGTATAGATCGAAAAATTTCAAAAGTATAGATCGAAAAATTTCCCAAGTATAGATCGAAAAATTTCCAAAGTATAGATCGAAAAATTTCCCAAGTATAGATCGAAAAATCTCCCAAGAATAGATCGAAAAATTTCCCAAGTATAGATCGAAAAATTTCCCAAGTATAGATCGAAAAATTTCCCAAGTATAGATCGAAAAATTTCCCAAGTATAGATCGAAAAATTTCCCAAGTATAGATCGAAAAATTTCGCATGTATAGATCGAAAAATTTCCCAAGTATAGATCGAAAAATTTCCCAAGTATAGATCGAAAAATTTCCCAAGTATAGATCGAAAAATTTCCCAAGTATAGATCGAAAAATTTCAAAAGTATAGATCGAAAAATTTCCCAAGTATAGATCGAAAAATTTCCCGAGTATAGATCGTAAAATTTCCCAAGTAGAGATTCAAAAATTTCCAAAGTAGAGATTCAAAAATTCCCTAGTTTAGATCCAAAAATTTCCCAAGTATAGATCCAAAAATTTCCCAAGAATAGATCCAAAAATTTCCAATGTATAGATTCAAAAATTTCCAAAGTATAGATCCAAAAATTACCCAAGTATATATCCAAAAATTTCCCAAGTATAGATCCAAAAATTTCCCAAGAATAGATCGAAAAATTTCCCAAGAATAGATCCAAAAATTTCCCGAGTATAGATCCAAAAATTTCCCAAGTATAGATCCAAAAATTTCCCAAGTATAGATCCAAAAATTTCCCAAGTATAGATCCAAAAATTTCCCAAGTAGAGATTCAAAAATTTCCCAAGTAGAGATTCAAAAATTTTCCAAGTAGAGATTCAAAAATTTCCCAAGTAGAGATTCAAAAATTTCCCAAGTAGAGATTCAAAAATTTCCCAAGTATAGATCCAAAAATTTCCCAAGTATAGATCCAAAAATTTCCCAAGTAGAGATTCAAAAATTTCCCAAGTAGAGATTCAAAAATTTACCAAGTAGAGATTCAAAAATTTCCCAAGTACAGATGCACAAATTTTCCAAGTACAGATCCACAAATTTTCCAAGTAGAGATCCACAAATTTTCCAAGTATAGATCCACAAATTTTCCAAGTATAGATTTATAAATTTTCCAAGTATAGATTTACAAATTTTCCAAGTATAGATTTACAAATTTTCCAAGTATAGATTTACAAATATTCCAAGTATAGATTTACAAATTTTCCAAGTATAGATTTTCAAATTTTCCAAGTATAGATATACAAATTTTCCAAAAATAGATCCGAAAATTTTCCAAGTATAGATTAACAAATTTTCCAAGTATAGATCCACAAATTTTCCAAGTATAGATCCAAAAATTTCCAAGTATAGATCCACAAATTTTCCAAGTATAGATTCAAATATTTTCCAAAAATAGATTTACAAATTTTCCAAGTATAGATTTACAAATTTTCCAAAAATAGATTTACAAATTTTCCAAGTATAGATTTACAAATTTTCCAAGTATAGATTTACAAATTTTCCATGTATATATTTACAAATTTTACAAGTACAGATCTACAAATTTTCCAAGAACAGATCCATAAATTTTCCAAGTAGAGATCCACAAATTTTCCAAGTAGAGATCCACAAATTTTCCAAGTATAGATCCACAAATTTTCCAAGTATAGATCCACAAATTTTCCAAGTATAGATCCACAAATTTTCCAAGCATAGATCCACAAATTTTCAAAGTATAGATACACAAATTTTCCAAGTATAGATTTACAAATTTTCCAAGTATAGATTTACAAATTTTCCAAGTATAGATTTACAAATTTTCCAAGTATAGATTTAAAAATTCTCCAAGTATAGATTTACAAATTTTCCAAGGATAGATTTACAAGTTTTCCAAAAATAGATCCACAAATTTTCCAAGTATAGATCCACAAATTTTAAAAGTATAGATTCACAAATTTTCCAAAAATAGATTTACAAATTTTCCAAGTATAGATTTACAAATTTTCCAAAAATAGATTTAAAAATTTTTCAAGTATAGATTTACAAATTTTCCAAGTATAGATTTACAAATTTTCCAAGTACAGATCCACAAATTTTCCAAGTACAGATGCACAAATTTTAAAAGTACAGATCCACAAATTTTCCAAGTAGAGATCGAAAAATTTCCCTAGTATAGATCGAAAAATTTCCCAAGAATAGATCGAAAAATTTCCCAAGTATAGATCGAAAAATTTCCCAAGTATAGATCGAAAAATTTCCCAAGTATAGATCGAAAAATTTCCCAAGTATAGATCGAAAAATTTTCCAAGTACAGATCCACAAATTTTCCTAGTACAGATCCACAAATTTTCCAAGTACAGATGCACAAATTTTCCAAGTACAGATGCACAAATTTTAAAAGTACAGATCCACAAATTTTCCAAGTAGAGATCGAAAAATTTCCCTAGTATAGATCGAAAAATTTCCCAAGAATAGATCGAAAAATTTCCCAAGTATAGATCGAAAAATTTCCCAAGTATAGATCGAAAAATTTCCCAAGAATAGATCGAAAAATTTCCCAAGTATAGATCGAAAAATTTCCCAAGTATAGATCGAAAAATTTCCCAAGTATAGATCGAAAAATTTCCCAAGTATAGATCGAAAAATTTTCCAAGTACAGATCCACAAATTTTCCAAGTACAGATCCACAAATTTTCCAAGTAGAGATCCACAAATTGTCCAAGTAGAGATCCACAAATTTTCCAAAAATAGATTCACAAATTTTCCAAAAATAGATTTACAAATTTTCCAAGTATAGATTTACAAATTTTCCAAAAATAGATTTACAAATTTTCCAAGTATAGATTTACAAATTTTCCAAGTATAGATTTACAAATTTTCCATGTATATATTTACAAATTTTACAAGTACAGATCTACAAATTTTCCAAGAACAGATCCATAAATTTTCCAAGTACAGATCCACAAATTTTCCAGGTACAGATGCACAAATTTTCCAAGTACAGATCCACAAATTTTCCAAGTAGAGATCGAAAAATTTCCCTAGTATAGATCGAAAAATTTCCCAAGTATAGATCGAAAAATTTCCCAAGAATAGATCGAAAAATTTCCCAAGTATAGATCGAAAAATTTCCCAAGTATAGATCGAAAAATTTCCCAAGTATAGATCGAAAAATTTCCCAAGTATAGATCGAAAAATTTACCAAGTATAGATCGAAAAATTTCCCAAGTATAGATTGAAAAATTTCCCAAGTATAAATCGAAAAATTTCCCAAGTATAGATCGAAAAATTTCCCAAGTATAGTTCGAAAAATTTCCCAAGTATAGATCGAAAAATTTCCCAAGTATAGATCGTAAAATTTCCCAAGTAGAGATTCAAAAATTTCCAAAGTAGAGATTCAAAAATTTCCCAAGAAGAGATTCAAAAATTTCCCAAGTAGAGATTCAAAAATTTCCCAAGTAGAGATTCAAAAATTTTCCAAGTAGAGATTCAAAAATTTCCCAAGTAGAGATTCAAAAATTTCCCAAGTAGAGATTCAAAAATTTCCCAAGTAGAGATTCAAAAATTTTCCAAGTAGAGATTCAAAAATTTCCCAAATAGAGATTCAAAAAGTTACCAAGTATAGACCCAAAAATTTCCCAAGTATAGATCGAAAAATTTCCCAAGTATAGATCGAAAAATTTTCCAAGTATAGATCGAAAAATTTCCCAAGTACAGATCGAAAAATTGCCCAAGTACAGATCGAAAAATTACCCAAGTATAGATCGAAAAATTTCAAAAGTATAGATCGAAAAATTTTACAAGTATAGATCGAAAAATTTCCAAAGTATAGATCGAAAAATTTCCCAAGTATAGATCGAAAAATCTCCCAAGAATAGATCGAAAAATTTCCCAAGTATAGATCGAAAAATTTCCCAAGTATAGATCGAAAAATTTCCCAAGTATAGATCGAAAAATTTCCCAAGTATAGATCGAAAAATTTCCCAAGTATAGATCGAAAAATTTCCCAAGTATAGATCGAAAAATTTCGCATGTATAGATCGAAAAATTTCCCAAGTATAGATCGAAAAATTTCCCAAGTATAGATCGAAAAATTTCCCAAGTATAGATCGAAAAATTTCCCAAGTATAGATCGAAAAATTTCCCAAGTATAGATCGAAAAATTTCCCAAGTATAGATCGAAAAATTTCCCAAGTATAGATCGAAAAATTTCCCAAGTATAGATCGTAAAATTTCCCAAGTAGAGATTCAAAAATTTCCAAAGTAGAGATTCAAAAATTCCCTAGTTTAGATCCAAAAATTTCCCAAGTATAGAACCAAAAATTTCCCAAGAATAGATCCAAAAATTTCCAATGTATAGATTCAAAAATTTCCAAAGTATAGATCCAAAAATTACCCAAGTATATATCCAAAAATTTCCCAAGTATAGATCCAAAAATTTCCCAAGAATAGATCGAAAAATTTCCCAAGAATAGATCCAAAAATTTCCCGAGTATAGATCCAAAAATTTCCCAAGTATAGATCCAAAAATTTCCCAAGTATAGATCCAAAAATTTCCCAAGTATAGATCCAAAAATTTACCAAGTAGAGATTCAAAAATTTCCCAAGTAGAGATTCAAAAATTTACCAAGTAGAGATTCAAAAATTTCCCAAGTAGAGATTCAAAAATTTCCCAAGTAGAGATTCAAAAATTTCCCAAGTAGAGATTCAAAAATTTCCCAAGTAGAGATTCAAAAATTTCCCAAGTAGAGATTCAAAAATTTCCCAAGTAGAGATTTCCCAAGTACAGATCGAAAAATTGCCCAAGTACAGATCGAAAAATTACCCAAGTATAGATCCAAAAATTTCCCAAGTATAGATCCAAAAATTTCCCAAGTATAGATCCAAAAATTTCCCAAGAATAGATCCAAAAATTTCCCAAGAATAGAACGAAAAATTTCCCAAGAATAGATCGAAAAATTTCCCAAGTATAGATCGAAAAATTTCCCAAGTATAGATCGAAAAATTTACCAAGTATAGATTGAAAAATTTTCCAAGTATAGATCGAAAAATTTCCCAAGTATAGATCGAAAAATTTCGCATGTATAGATCGAAAAATTTCCCAAGTATAGATCGAAAAATTTCCCAAGTATAGATCGAAAAATTTCCCAAGCATAGATCGTAAAATTTCCCAAGTAGAGATTCAAAAATTTCCAAAGTAGAGATTCAAAAATTCCCTAGTTTAGATCCAAAAATTTCCCAAGTATAGATCCAAAAATTTCCCAAGAATAGATCCAAAAATTTCCAAAGTATAGATCCAAAAATTACCCAAGTATAGATCCAAAAATTTCCCAAGTATAGATCCAAAAATTTCCCAAGTATAGATCCAAAAATTTCCCAAGAATAGATCCAAAAATTTCCCAAGAATAGATCCAAAAATTTCCCGAGTATAGATCCAAAAATTTCCCAAGTATAGATCCAAAAATTTCCCAAGTATAGATCCAAAAATTTCCCAAGTAGAGATTCAAAAATTTCCCAAGTAGAGATTCAAAAATTTACCAAGTAGAGATTCAAAAATTTCCCAAGTAGAGATTCAAAAATTTCACAAGTAGAGATTCAAAAATTTCCCAAGTAGAGATTCAAAAATTTCCCAAGTAGAGACTCAAAAATTTCCCAAGTAGAGATTCAAAAATTTCCCAAGTAGAGATTCAAAAATTTCCCAAGTAGAGATTCAAAAATTTCCCAAGTAGAGATACAAAAATTTCCCAAGTAGAGATCCAAAAATTTCCCAAGTATAGATCGAAAAATTTCCCAAGTATAGATCGAAAAATTTCCCAAGTATAGATCGAAAAATTTCCCAAGTATAGATCGAAAAATTTCCCAAGTATAGATCGTAAAATTTCCCAAGTAGAGATTCAAAAATTTCCAAAGTAGAGATTCAAAAATTCCCTAGTTTAGATCCAAAAATTTCCCAAGTATAGATCCAAAAATTTCCCAAGTATAGATCGAAAAATTTCCCAAGTATAGATCGAAAAATTTCCCAAGTATAGATCGAAAAATTTCCCAAGTATAGATCGAAAAATTTCCCAAGTATAGATCGTAAAATTTCCCAAGTAGAGATTCAAAAATTTCCAAAGTAGAGATTCAAAAATTCCCTAGTTTAGATCCAAAAATTTCCCAAGTATAGATCCAAAAATTTCCCAAGAATAGATCCAAAAATTTCCAAAGTATAGATTCAAAAATTTCCAAAGTATAGATCCAAAAATTACCCAAGTATAGATCCAAAAATTTCCCAAGTATAGATCCAAAAATTTCCCAAGTATAGATAAAAAATTTCCCAAGAATAGATCGAAAAATTTCCCAAGAATAGATCCAAAAATTTCCCGAGTATAGATCCAAAAATTTCCCAAGTATAGATCCAAAAATTTCCCAAGTATAGATTCAAAAATTTCCCAAGTATAGATCCAAAAATTTCCCAAGTAGAGATTCAAAAATTTCCCAAGTAGAGATTCAAAAATTTCCCAAGTTGAGATTCAAAAATTTCCCAAGTAGAGATCCAAAAATTTCCCAAGTATAGATCCAAAAATTTCCCAAGTATAGATCGAAAAATTTCCCAAGTATAGATCGAAAAATTTCCCAAGTATAGATCGTAAAATTTCCCAAGTAGAGATTCAAAAATTTCCAAAGTAGAGATTCAAAAATTCCCTAGTTTAGATCCAAAAATTTCCCAAGTATAGATCCAAAAATTTCCCAAGTATAGATCCAAAAATTTCCCAAGAATAGATCCAAAAATTTCCAAAGTATAGATTCAAAAATTTCCAAAGTATAGATCCAAAAATTACCCAAGTATAGATCCAAAAATTTCCCAAGTATAGATCCAAAAATTTCCCAAGTATAGATCCAAAAATTTCCCAAGAATAGATCGAAAAATATCCCAAGAATAGATCCAAAAATTTCCCGAGTATAGATCCAAAAATTTCCCAAGTATAGATCCAAAAATTTCCCAAGTATAGATCCAAAAATTTCCCAAGTAGAGATTCAAAAATTTCCCAAGTAGAGATTCAAAAATTTAAAAAGTAGAGATTCAAAAATTTCCCAAGTAGAGATTCAAAAATTTCACAAGTAGAGATTCAAAAATTTCCCAAGTAGAGATTCAAAAATTTCACAAGTAGAGATTCAAAAATTTCCCAAGTAGAGATCCAAAAATTTCCCAAGTATAGATCCAAAAATTTCCCAAGTATAGATCGAAAAATTTCCCAAGTATAGATCGAAAAATTTCCCAAGTATAGATCGTAAAATTTCCCAAGTAGAGATTCAAAAATTTCCAAAGTAGAGATTCAAAAATTCCCTAGTTTAGATCCAAAAATTTCCCAAGTATAGATCCAAAAATTTCCCAAGAATAGATCCAAAAATTTCCAAAGTATAGATTCAAAAATTTCCAAAGTATAGATCCAAAAATTACCCAAGTATAGATCCAAAAATTTCCCAAGTATAGATCCAAAAATTTCCCAAGTATAGATCCAAAAATTTCCCAAGAATAGATCGAAAAATTTCCCAAGAATAGATCCAAAAATTTCCCGAGTAAAAGATCCAAAAATTTCCCAAGTATAGATCCAAAAATTTCCCAAGTATAGATCCAAAAATTTTCCAAGTAGAGATTCAAAAATTTCCCAAGTAGAGATTCAAAAATTTAAAAAGTAGAGATTCAAAAATTTCCCAAGTAGAGATTCAAAAATTTCACAAGTAGAGATTCAAAAATTTCCCAAGTAGAGATTCAAAAATTTCACAAGTAGAGATTCAAAAATTTCCCAAGTAGAGATTCAAAAATTTCCCAAGTAGAGACTCAAAAATTTCCCAAGTAGAGATTCAAAAATTTCCCAAGTAGAGATTCAAAAATTTCCCAAGTAGAGATTCAAAAATTTCCCAAGTAGAGATTCAAAAATTTCCCAAGTAGAGATCCAAAAATTTCCCAAGTATAGATCGAAAAATTTCCCAAGTATAGATCCAAAAATTTCCCAAGTAGAGATTCAAAAATTTCCCAAGTAGAGATTCAAAAATTTACCAAGTAGAGATTCAAAAATTTCCCAAGTAGAGATTCAAAAATTTCCCAAGTAGAGATTCAAAAATTTCCCAAGTAGAGATTCAAAAATTTTCCAAGTAGAGATTCAAAAATTTCCCAAGTAGAGATTTCCCAAGTACAGATCGAAAAATTGCCCAAGTACAGATCGAAAAATTACCCAAGTACAGATCGAAAAATTACCCAAGTATAGATCCAAAAATTTCCCAAGTATAGATCCAAAAATTTCCCAAGTATAGATCCAAAAATTTCCCAAGAATAGATCGAAAAATTTCCCAAGAATAGATCGAAAAATTTCCCAGGAATAGATCGAAAAATTTCCCAAGTATAGATCGAAAAATTTCCCAAGTATAGATCGAAAAATTTACCAAGTATAGATCGAAAAATTTCCCATGTATAGATCGAAAAATTTCCCAAGTATAGATCGAAAAATTTCGCATGTATAGATCGAAAAATTTCCCAAGTATAGATCGAAAAATTTCCCAAGTATAGATCGAAAAATTTCCCAAGTATAGATCGAAAAATTTCCCAAGTATAGATCGAAAAATTTCCCTAGTATAGATCGAAAAATTTCCCAAGTATAGATCGAAAAATTTCCCAAGTATAGATCGTAAAATTTCCCAAGTAGAGATTCAAAAATTTCCAAAGTAGAGATTCAAAAATTCCCTAGTTTAGATCCAAAAATTTCCCAAGTATAGATCCAAAAATTTCCCAAGAATAGATCCAAAAATTTCCAAAGTATAGATTCAAAAATTTCCAAAGTATAGATCCAAAAATTACCCAAGTATAGATCCAAAAATTTCCCAAGTATAGATCCAAAAATTTCCCAAGTATAGATAAAAAATTTCCCAAGAATAGATCGAAAAATTTCCCAAGAATAGATCCAAAAATTTCCCGAGTATAGATCCAAAAATTTCCCAAGTATAGATCCAAAAATTTCCCAAGTATAGATTCAAAAATTTCCCAAGTATAGATCCAAAAATTTCCCAAGTAGAGATTCAAAAATTTCCCAAGTAGAGATTCAAAAATTTCCCAAGTAGAGATTCAAAAATTTCCCAAGTAGAGATTCAAAAATTTCCCAAGTAGAGATTTCCCAAGTACAGATCGAAAAATTGCCCAAGTACAGATCGAAAAATTACCCAAGTACAGATCGAAAAATTACCCAAGTATAGATCCAAAAATTTCCCAAGTATAGATCCAAAAATTTCCCAAGTATAGATCCAAAAATTTCCCAAGAATAGATCGAAAAATTTCCCAAGAATAGATCGAAAAATTTCCCAGGAATAGATCGAAAAATTTCCCAAGTATAGATCGAAAAATTTCCCAAGTATAGATCGAAAAATTTACCAAGTATAGATCGAAAAATTTCCCATGTATAGATCGAAAAATTTCCCAAGTATAGATCGAAAAATTTCGCATGTATAGATCGAAAAATTTCCCAAGTATAGATCGAAAAATTTCCCAAGTATAGATCGAAAAATTTCCCAAGTATAGATCGAAAAATTTCCCAAGTATAGATCGAAAAATTTCCCTAGTATAGATCGAAAAATTTCCCAAGTATAGATCGAAAAATTTCCCAAGTATAGATCGTAAAATTTCCCAAGTAGAGATTCAAAAATTTCCAAAGTAGAGATTCAAAAATTCCCTAGTTTAGATCCAAAAATTTCCCAAGTATAGATCCAAAAATTTCCCAAGAATAGATCCAAAAATTTCCAAAGTATAGATTCAAAAATTTCCAAAGTATAGATCCAAAAATTACCCAAGTATAGATCCAAAAATTTCCCAAGTATAGATCCAAAAATTTCCCAAGTATAGATAAAAAATTTCCCAAGAATAGATCGAAAAATTTCCCAAGAATAGATCCAAAAATTTCCCGAGTATAGATCCAAAAATTTCCCAAGTATAGATCCAAAAATTTCCCAAGTATAGATTCAAAAATTTCCCAAGTATAGATCCAAAAATTTCCCAAGTAGAGATTCAAAAATTTCCCAAGTAGAGATTCAAAAATTTCCCAAGTAGAGATTCAAAAATTTCCCAAGTAGAGATTCAAAAATTTCCCAAGTAGAGATTCAAAAATTTCCCAAGTAGAGATTCAAAAATTTCCCAAGTTGAGATTCAAAAATTTCCCAAGTAGAGATCCAAAAATTTCCCAAGTATAGATCCAAAAATTTCCCAAGTATAGATCGAAAAATTTCCCAAGTATAGATCGAAAAATTTCCCAAGTATAGATCGTAAAATTTCCCAAGTAGAGATTCAAAAATTTCCAAAGTAGAGATTCAAAAATTCCCTAGTTTAGATCCAAAAATTTCCCAAGTATAGATCCAAAAATTTCCCAAGAATAGATCCAAAAATTTCCAAAGTATAGATTCAAAAATTTCCAAAGTATAGATCCAAAAATTACCCAAGTATAGATCCAAAAATTTCCCAAGTATAGATCCAAAAATTTCCCAAGTATAGATCCAAAAATTTCCCAAGAATAGATCGAAAAATTTCCCAAGAATAGATCCAAAAATTTCCCGAGTATAGATCCAAAAATTTCCCAAGTATAGATCCAAAAATTTCCCAAGTATAGATCCAAAAATTTCCCAAGTAGAGATTCAAAAATTTCCCAAGTAGAGATTCAAAAATTTAAAAAGTAGAGATTCAAAAATTTCCCAAGTAGAGATTCAAAAATTTCACAAGTAGAGATTCAAAAATTTCCCAAGTAGAGATTCAAAAATTTCACAAGTAGAGATTCAAAAATTTCCCAAGTAGAGATCCAAAAATTTCCCAAGTATAGATCCAAAAATTTCCCAAGTATAGATCGAAAAATTTCCCAAGTATAGATCGAAAAATTTCCCAAGTATAGATCGTAAAATTTCCCAAGTAGAGATTCAAAAATTTCCAAAGTAGAGATTCAAAAATTCCCTAGTTTAGATCCAAAAATTTCCCAAGTATAGATCCAAAAATTTCCCAAGAATAGATCCAAAAATTTCCAAAGTATAGATTCAAAAATTTCCAAAGTATAGATCCAAAAATTACCCAAGTATAGATCCAAAAATTTCCCAAGTATAGATCCAAAAATTTCCCAAGTATAGATCCAAAAATTTCCCAAGAATAGATCGAAAAATTTCCCAAGAATAGATCCAAAAATTTCCCGAGTAAAAGATCCAAAAATTTCCCAAGTATAGATCCAAAAATTTCCCAAGTATAGATCCAAAAATTTCCCAAGTAGAGATTCAAAAATTTCCCAAGTAGAGATTCAAAAATTTAAAAAGTAGAGATTCAAAAATTTCCCAAGTAGAGATTCAAAAATTTCACAAGTAGAGATTCAAAAATTTCCCAAGTAGAGATTCAAAAATTTCACAAGTAGAGATTCAAAAATTTCCCAAGTAGAGATTCAAAAATTTCCCAAGTAGAGACTCAAAAATTTCCCAAGTAGAGATTCAAAAATTTCCCAAGTAGAGATTCAAAAATTTCCCAAGTAGAGATTCAAAAATTTCCCAAGTAGAGATTCAAAAATTTCCCAAGTAGAGATCCAAAAATTTCCCAAGTATAGATCGAAAAATTTCCCAAGTATAGATCGAAAAATTTCCCAAGTATAGATCGAAAAATTTCCCAAGTATAGATCGAAAAATTTCCCAAGTATAGATCGTAAAATTTCCCAAGTAGAGATTCAAAAATTTCCAAAGTAGAGATTCAAAAATTCCCTAGTTTAGATCCAAAAATTTCCCAAGTATAGATCCAAAAATTTCCCAAGAATAGATCCAAAAATTTCCAAAGTATAGATTCAAAAATTTCCAAAGTATAGATCCAAAAATTACACAAGTATATATCCCAAAATTTCCCAAGTATAGATCCAAAAATTTCCCAAGTATAGATCCAAAAATTTCCCAAGAATAGATCGAAAAATTTCCCAAGAATAGATCGAAAAATTTCCCAAGTATAGATCGAAAAATTTCCCAAGTATAGATCAAAAAATTTACCAAGTATAGATCGAAAAATTTCCCATGTATAGATCGAAAAATTTCCCAAGTATAGATCGAAAAATTTCGCATGTATAGATCGAAAAATTTCCCAAGTATAGATAGAAAAATTTCCCAAGTATAGATCGAAAAATTTCCCAAGTATAGATCGAAAAATTTCCCAAGTATAGATCGAAAAATTTCCCAAGTATAGATCGAAAAATTTCCCAAGTATAGATCGAAAAATTTCCCAAGTATAGATCGTAAAATTTCCCAAGTAGAGATTCAAAAATTTCCAAAGTAGAGATTCAAAAATTCTCTAGTTTAGATCCAAAAATTTCCCAAGTATAGATCCAAAAATTTCCCAAGTATAGATTCAAAAATTTCCCAAGTATAGATCCAAAAATTTCCCAAGTAGAGATTCAAAAATTTCCCAAGTAGAGATTCAAAAATTTCCCAAGTAGAGATTCAAAAATTTCCCAAGTAGAGATTCAAAAATTTCCCAAGTAGAGATTCAAAAATTTCCCAAGTAGAGATTCAAAAATTTCCCAAGTTGAGATTCAAAAATTTCCCAAGTAGAGATCCAAAAATTTCCCAAGTATAGATCCAAAAATTTCCCAAGTATAGATCGAAAAATTTCCCAAGTATAGATCGAAAAATTTCCCAAGTATAGATCGTAAAATTTCCCAAGTAGAGATTCAAAAATTTCCAAAGTAGAGATTCAAAAATTCCCTAGTTTAGATCCAAAAATTTCCCAAGTATAGATCCAAAAATTTCCCAAGAATAGATCCAAAAATTTCCAAAGTATAGATTCAAAAATTTCCAAAGTATAGATCCAAAAATTACACAAGTATATATCCAAAAATTTCCCAAGTATAGATCCAAAAATTTCCCAAGTATAGATCCAAAAATTTCCCAAGAATAGATCGAAAAATTTCCCAAGAATAGATATAAAAATTTCCCGAGTATAGATCCAAAAATTTCCCAAGTATAGATCCAAAAATTTCCCAAGTATAGATCCAAAAATTTCCCAAGTATAGATCCAAAAATTTCCCAAGTAGAGATTCAAAAATTTCCCAAGTAGAGATTCAAAAATTTACCAAGTAGAGATTCAAAAATTTCCCAAGTAGAGATTCAAAAATTTCCCAAGTAGAGATTCAAAAATTTCCCAAGTAGAGATTCAAAAATTTTCCAAGTAGAGATTCAAAAATTTCCCAAGTAGAGATTTCCCAAGTACAGATCGAAAAATTGCCCAAGTACAGATCGAAAAATTACCCAAGTATAGATCCAAAAATTTCCCAAGTATAGATCCAAAAATTTCCCAAGTATAGATCCAAAAATTTCCCAAGAATAGATCGAAAAATTTCCCAAGAATAGATCGAAAAATTTCCCAAGAATAGATCGAAAAATTTCCCAAGTATAGATCGAAAAATTTCCCAAGTATAGATCGAAAAATTTACCAAGTATAGATCGAAAAATTTCCCATGCATAGATCGAAAAATTTCCCAAGTATAGATCGAAAAATTTCGCATGTATAGATCGAAAAATTTCCCAAGTATAGATCGAAAAATTTCCCAAGTATAGATCGAAAAATTTCCCAAGTATAGATCGAAAAATTTCCCAAGTATAGATCGAAAAATTTCCCAAGTATAGATCGAAAAATTTCCCAAGTATAGATCGAAAAATTTCCCAAGTATAGATCGTAAAATTTCCCAAGTAGAGATTCAAAAATTTCCAAAGTAGAGATTCAAAAATTCCCTAGTTTAGATCCAAAAATTTCCCAAGTATAGATCCAAAAATTTCCCAAGAATAGATCCAAAAATTTCCAAAGTATAGATTCAAAAATTTCCAAAGTATAGATCCAAAAATTACCCATGTATAGATCCAAAAATTTCCCAAGTATAGATCCAAAAATTTCCCAAGTATAGATCGAAAAATTTCCCAAGAATAGATCGAAAAATTTCCCAAGAATAGATCCAAAATTTCCCGAGTATAGATCCAAAAATTTCCCAAGTATAGATCCAAAAATTTCCCAAGTATAGATTCAAAAATTTCCCAAGTATAGATCCAAAAATTTCCCAAGTAGAGATTCAAAAATTTCCCAAGTAGAGATTCGAAAATTTCCCAAGTAGAGATTCAAAAATTTCCCAAGTAGAGATTCAAAAATTTCCCAAGTATAGATCCAAAAATTTCCCAAGTATAGATCGAAAAATTTCCCAAGTATAGATCGAAAAATTTCCCAAGTATAGATCGAAAAAATTCCCAAGTATAGATCGTAAAATTTCCCAAGTAGAGATTCAAAAATTTACAAAGTAGAGATTCAAAAATTTCCCAAGAAGAGATTCAAAAATTTCCCAAGTAGAGATTCAAAAATTTCCCAAGTAGAGATTCAAAAATTTTCCAAGTAGAGATTCAAAAATTTCCCAAGTAGAGATTCAAAAATTTACCAAGTATAGATCCAAAAATTTCCCAAGTATAGATCGAAAAATTTCCCAAGTATAGATCGAAAAATTTCCCAAGTATAGATCGTAAAATTTCCCAAGTAGAGATTCAAAAATTTCCTAGTTTAGATCCAAAATTTCCCAAGTATAGATCCAAAAATTTCCCAAGAATAGATCCAAAAATTTCCAAAGTATAGATTCAAAAATTTCCAAAGTATAGATCCAAAAATTACCCAAGTATATATCCAAAAATTTCCCAAGTATAGATCCAAAAATTTCCCAAGTATAGATCGAAAAATTTCCCAAGTATAGATCGTAAAATTTCCCAAGTAGAGATTCAAAAATTTACAAAGTAGAGATTCAAAAATTTCCCAAGAAGAGATTCAAAAATTTCCCAAGTAGAGATTCAAAAATTTCCCAAGTAGAGATTCAAAAATTTCCCAAGTAGAGATTCAAAAATTTCCCAAGTAGAGATTCAAAAATTTCCCAAGTAGAGATTCAAAAATTTCCCAAGTAGAGATTCAAAAATTTCCCAAGTAGAGATTCAAAAATTTCCCAAGTAGAGATCCAAAAATTTCCCAAGTATAGATCCAAAAATTTCCCAAGTATAGATCGAAAAATTTCCCAAGTATAGATCGAAAAATTTCCCAAGTATAGATCGAAAAATTTCCCAAGTATAGATCGTAAAATTTCCCAAGTAGAGATTCAAAAATTTCCAAAGTAGAGATTCTAAAATTCCCTAGTTTAGATCCAAAAATTTCCCAAGTATAGATCCAAAAATTTCCCAAGAATAGATCCAAAAATTTCCAAAGTATAGATTCAAAAATTTCCAAAGTATAGATCCAAAAATTACCCAAGTATAGATCCAAAAATTTCCCAAGTATAGATCCAAAAATTTACCAAGTATAGATCCAAAAATTTCCCAAGAATAGATCGAAAAATTTCCCAAGAATAGATCCAAAAATTTCCCGAGTATAGATCCAAAAATTTCTCAAGTATAGATCCAAAAATTTCCCAAGTATAGATCCAAAAATTTCCCAAGTATAGATCCAAAAATTTCCCAAGTAGAGATTCAAAAATTTCCCAAGGAGAGATTCAAAAATTTCCCAAGTAGAGATTCAAAAATTTCCCAAGTAGAGATTCAAAAATTTCCCAAGTAGAGATTCAAAAATTTCCCAAGTAGAGATTCAAAAATTTCCCAAGTAGAGATTCAAAAATTTCCCAAGTAGAGATCCAAAAATTTCCCAAGTATAGATCCAAAAATTTCCAAAGTATAGATCGAAAAATTTCCCAAGTATAGATCGAAAAATTTCCCAAGTGTAGATCGTAAAATTTCCCAAGTAGAGATTCAAAAATTTATGAAGTAGAGATTCAAAAATTTCCCAAGAAGAGATTCAAAAATTTCCCAAGTAGAGATTCAAAAATTTCCCAAGTAGAGATTCAAAAATTTTCCAAGTAGAGATTCAAAAATTTCCCAAGTAGAGATTCAAAAATTTACCAAGTATAGATCCAAAAATTTCCCAAGTATAGATCGAAAAATTTCCCGAGTATAGATCGAAAAATTTTCCAAGTATAGATCGAAAAATTTCCCAAGTACAGATCGAAAAATTGCCCAAGTACAGATCGAAAAATTGCCCAAGTATAGATCGAAAAATTTCCCAAGTATAGATCGAAAAATTTCCCAAGTATAGATCGAAAAATTTCCCAAGTATAGATCGAAAAATTTCCCAAGAATAGATCGAAAAATTTCCCAAGTATAGATCGAAAAATTTCCCAAGTATAGATCGAAAAATTTCCCAAGTATAGATCGAAAAATTTCCCATCTATAGATCGAAAAATTTCCCAAGTATAGATAAAAATATTTCGCAAGTATAGATCCAAAAATTTCCCAAGAATAGATCGAAAAATTTCCCAAGAATAGATCCAAAAATTTCCCGAGTATAGATCCAAAAATTTCCCAAGTATAGATCCAAAAATTTCCCAAGTATAGATCCAAAAATTTCCCAAGTATAGATCCAAAAATTTCCCAAGTAGAGATTCAAAAATTTCAAAAGTAGAGATTCAAAAATTTCCCAAGTAGAGATTCAAAAATTTCCCAAGTAGAGATTCAAAAATTTCCCAAGTAGAGATTCAAAAATTTCCCAAGTAGAGATTCAAAAATTTCAAAAGTAGAGATTCAAAAATTTCCCAAGTAGAGATCCAAAAATTTCCCAAGTATAGATCCAAAAATTTCCCAAGTATAGATCGAAAAATTTCCCAAGTATAGATCGAAAAATTTCCCAAGTATAGATTGAAAAATTTCCCAAGTATAGGTCGAAAAATTTCCCAAGTATAGATCGAAAAATTTCCCAAGTATAGATCGAAAAATTTCCCAAGTATAGATCGTAAAATTTCCCAAGTAGAGATTCAAAAATTTCCAAAGTAGAGATTCAAAAATTTCCCAAGAAGAGATTCAAAAATTTCCCAAGTAAAGATTCAAAAATTTCCCAAGTAGAGATTCAAAAATTTTCCAAGTAGAGACTCAAAAATTTCCCAAGTAGAGATTCAAAAATTTACCAAGTATAGATCCAAAAATTTCCCAAGTATAGATCGAAAAATTTCCCAAGTATAGATCGAAAAATTTCCCAAGTAGAGATTCAAAAATTTCCAAAGTAGAGATTCAAAAATTCCCTAGTTTAGATCCAAAAATTTCCCAAGTATAGATCCAAAAATTTCCCAAGAATAGATCCAAAAATTTCCAAAGTATAGATTCAAAAATTTCCAAAGTATAGATCCAAAAATTACCCAAGTATATATCCAAAAATTTCCCAAGTATAGATCCAAAAATTTCCCAAGTATAGATCGAAAAATTTCCCAAGTATAGATCGAAAAATTTCCCAAGTATAGATCGTAAAATTTCCCAAGTAGAGATTCAAAAATTTACAAAGTAGAGATTCAAAAATTTCCCAAGAAGAGATTCAAAAATTTCCCAAGTAGAGATTCAAAAATTTCCCAAGTAGAGATTCAAAAATTTCCCAAGTAGAGATTCAAAAATTTCCCAAGTAGAGATTCAAAAATTTCCCAAGTAGAGATTCAAAAATTTCCCAAGTAGAGATTCAAAAATTTCCCAAGTAGAGATTCAAAAATTTCCCAAGTAGAGATCCAAAAATTTCCCAAGTATAGATCCAAAAATTTCCCAAGTATAGATCGAAAAATTTCCCAAGTATAGATCGAAAAATTTCCCAAGTATAGATCGTAAAATTTCCCAAGTAGAGATTCAAAAATTTCCAAAGTAGAGATTCTAAAATTCCCTAGTTTAGATCCAAAAATTTCCCAAGTATAGATCCAAAAATTTCCCAAGTATAGATCGAAAAATTTCCCAAGTATAGATCGAAAAATTTCCCAAGTATAGATCGAAAAATTTCCCAAGTATAGATCGAAAAATTTCCCAAGTATAGATCGAAAAATTTCCCAAGTATAGATCGAAAAATTTCCCAAGTATAGATCGAAAAATTTCCCAAGTATAGATCGAAAAATTTCCCAAGTATAGATCGTAAAATTTCCCAAGTAGAGATTCAAAAATTTCCAAAGTAGAGATTCAAAAATTCCCTAGTTTAGATCCAAAAATTTCCCAAGTATAGATCCAAAAATTTCCCAAGAATAGATCCAAAAATTTCCCAAGTATAGATCCAAAAATTTCCCAAGTATAGATCCAAAAATTTCCCAAGTAGAGATTCAAAAATTTCCCAAGTAGAGATTCAAAAATTTACCAAGTAGAGATTCAAAAATTTCCCAAGTAGAGATTCAAAAATTTCCCAAGTAGAGATTCAAAAATTTCCCAAGTAGAGATTCAAAAATTTTCCAAGTAGAGATTCAAAAATTTCCCAAGTAGAGATTTCCCAAGTACAGATCGAAAAATTGCCCAAGTACAGATCGAAAAATTACCCAAGTATAGATCCAAAAATTTCCCAAGTATAGATCCAAAAATTTCCCAAGTATAGATCCAAAAATTTCCCAAGAATAGATCGAAAAATTTCCCAAGAATAGATCGAAAAATTTCCCAGGAATAGATCGAAAAATTTCCCAAGTATAGATCGAAAAATTTCCCAAGTATAGATCGAAAAATTTACCAAGTATAGATCGAAAAATTTCCCATGTATAGATCGAAAAATTTCCCAAGTATAGATCGAAAAATTTCGCATGTATAGATCGAAAAATTTCCCAAGTATAGATCGAAAAATTTCCCAAGTATAGATCGAAAAATTTCCCAAGTATAGATCGAAAAATTTCCCAAGTATAGATCGAAAAATTTCCCTAGTATAGATCGAAAAATTTCCCAAGTATAGATCGAAAAATTTCCCAAGTATAGATCGTAAAATTTCCCAAGTAGAGATTCAAAAATTCCCTAGTTTAGATCCAAAAATTTCCCAAGTATAGATCCAAAAATTTCCCAAGAATAGATCCAAAAATTTCCAAAGTATAGATTCAAAAATTTCCAAAGTATAGATCCAAAAATTACCCAAGTATAGATCCAAAAATTTCCCAAGTATAGATCCAAAAATTTCCCAAGTATAGATAAAAAATTTCCCAAGAATAGATCGAAAAATTTCCCAAGAATAGATCCAAAAATTTCCCGAGTATAGATCCAAAAATTTCCCAAGTATAGATCCAAAAATTTCCCAAGTATAGATTCAAAAATTTCCCAAGTATAGATCCAAAAATTTCCCAAGTAGAGATTCAAAAATTTCCCAAGTAGAGATTCAAAAATTTCCCAAGTAGAGATTCAAAAATTTCCCAAGTAGAGATTCAAAAATTTCCCAAGTAGAGATTCAAAAATTTCCCAAGTAGAGATTCAAAAATTTCCCAAGTTGAGATTCAAAAATTTCCCAAGTAGAGATCCAAAAATTTCCCAAGTATAGATCCAAAAATTTCCCAAGTATAGATCGAAAAATTTCCCAAGTATAGATCGAAAAATTTCCCAAGTATAGATCGTAAAATTTCCCAAGTAGAGATTCAAAAATTTCCAAAGTAGAGATTCAAAAATTCCCTAGTTTAGATCCAAAAATTTCCCAAGTATAGATCCAAAAATTTCCCAAGAATAGATCCAAAAATTTCCAAAGTATAGATTCAAAAATTTCCAAAGTATAGATCCAAAAATTACCCAAGTATAGATCCAAAAATTTCCCAAGTATAGATCCAAAAATTTCCCAAGTATAGATCCAAAAATTTCCCAAGAATAGATCGAAAAATTTCCCAAGAATAGATCCAAAAATTTCCCGAGTATAGATCCAAAAATTTCCCAAGTATAGATCCAAAAATTTCCCAAGTATAGATCCAAAAATTTCCCAAGTAGAGATTCAAAAATTTCCCAAGTAGAGATTCAAAAATTTAAAAAGTAGAGATTCAAAAATTTCCCAAGTAGAGATTCAAAAATTTCACAAGTAGAGATTCAAAAATTTCCCAAGTAGAGATTCAAAAATTTCACAAGTAGAGATTCAAAAATTTCCCAAGTAGAGATCCAAAAATTTCCCAAGTATAGATCCAAAAATTTCCCAAGTATAGATCGAAAAATTTCCCAAGTATAGATCGAAAAATTTCCCAAGTATAGATCGTAAAATTTCCCAAGTAGAGATTCAAAAATTTCCAAAGTAGAGATTCAAAAATTCCCTAGTTTAGATCCAAAAATTTCCCAAGTATAGATCCAAAAATTTCCCAAGAATAGATCCAAAAATTTCCAAAGTATAGATTCAAAAATTTCCAAAGTATAGATCCAAAAATTACCCAAGTATAGATCCAAAAATTTCCCAAGTATAGATCCAAAAATTTCCCAAGTATAGATCCAAAAATTTCCCAAGAATAGATCGAAAAATTTCCCAAGAATAGATCCAAAAATTTCCCGAGTAAAAGATCCAAAAATTTCCCAAGTATAGATCCAAAAATTTCCCAAGTATAGATCCAAAAATTTCCCAAGTAGAGATTCAAAAATTTCCCAAGTAGAGATTCAAAAATTTAAAAAGTAGAGATTCAAAAATTTCCCAAGTAGAGATTCAAAAATTTCACAAGTAGAGATTCAAAAATTTCCCAAGTAGAGATTCAAAAATTTCACAAGTAGAGATTCAAAAATTTCCCAAGTAGAGATTCAAAAATTTCCCAAGTAGAGACTCAAAAATTTCCCAAGTAGAGATTCAAAAATTTCCCAAGTAGAGATTCAAAAATTTCCCAAGTAGAGATTCAAAAATTTCCCAAGTAGAGATTCAAAAATTTCCCAAGTAGAGATCCAAAAATTTCCCAAGTATAGATCGAAAAATTTCCCAAGTATAGATCGAAAAATTTCCCAAGTATAGATCGAAAAATTTCCCAAGTATAGATCGAAAAATTTCCCAAGTATAGATCGTAAAATTTCCCAAGTAGAGATTCAAAAATTTCCAAAGTAGAGATTCAAAAATTCCCTAGTTTAGATCCAAAAATTTCCCAAGAATAGATCCAAAAATTTCCAAAGTATAGATTCAAAAATTTCCAAAGTATAGATCCAAAAATTACACAAGTATATATCCCAAAATTTCCCAAGTATAGATCCAAAAATTTCCCAAGTATAGATCCAAAAATTTCCCAAGAATAGATCGAAAAATTTCCCAAGAATAGATCGAAAAATTTCCCAAGTATAGATCGAAAAATTTCCCAAGTATAGATCAAAAAATTTACCAAGTATAGATCGAAAAATTTCCCATGTATAGATCGAAAAATTTCCCAAGTATAGATCGAAAAATTTCGCATGTATAGATCGAAAAATTTCCCAAGTATAGATAGAAAAATTTCCCAAGTATAGATCGAAAAATTTCCCAAGTATAGATCGAAAAATTTCCCAAGTATAGATCGAAAAATTTCCCAAGTATAGATCGAAAAATTTCCCAAGTATAGATCGAAAAATTTCCCAAGTATAGATCGTAAAATTTCCCAAGTAGAGATTCAAAAATTTCCAAAGTAGAGATTCAAAAATTCTCTAGTTTAGATCCAAAAATTTCCCAAGTATAGATCCAAAAATTTCCCAAGAATAGATCCAAAAATTTCCAAAGTATAGATTCAAAAATTTCCAAAGTATAGATCCAAAAATTACACAAGTATATATCCAAAAATTTCCCAAGTATAGATCCAAAAATTTCCCAAGTATAGATCCAAAAATTTCCCAAGAATAGATCGAAAAATTTCCCAAGAATAGATATAAAAATTTCCCGAGTATAGATCCAAAAATTTCCCAAGTATAGATCCAAAAATTTCCCAAGTATAGATCCAAAAATTTCCCAAGTATAGATCCAAAAATTTCCCAAGTAGAGATTCAAAAATTTCCCAAGTAGAGATTCAAAAATTTCCCAAGTAGAGATTCAAAAATTTCCCAAGTAGAGATTCAAAAATTTCCCAAGTAGAGATTCAAAAATTTTCCAAGTAGAGATTCAAAAATTTCCCAAGTAGAGATTTCCCAAGTACAGATCGAAAAATTGCCCAAGTACAGATCGAAAAATTACCCAAGTATAGATCCAAAAATTTCCCAAGTATAGATCCAAAAATTTCCCAAGTATAGATCCAAAAATTTCCCAAGAATAGATCGAAAAATTTCCCAAGAATAGATCGAAAAATTTCCCAAGAATAGATCGAAAAATTTCCCAAGTATAGATCGAAAAATTTCCCAAGTATAGATCGAAAAATTTACCAAGTATAGATCGAAAAATTTCCCATGTATAGATCGAAAAATTTCCCAAGTATAGATCGAAAAATTTCGCATGTATAGATCGAAAAATTTCCCAAGTATAGATCGAAAAATTTCCCAAGTATAGATCGAAAAATTTCCCAAGTATAGATCGAAAAATTTCCCAAGTATAGATCGAAAAATTTCCCAAGTATAGATCGAAAAATTTCCCAAGTATAGATCGAAAAATTTCCCAAGTATAGATCGTAAAATTTCCCAAGTAGAGATTCAAAAATTTCCAAAGTAGAGATTCAAAAATTCCCTAGTTTAGATCCAAAAATTTCCCAAGTAAAGATCCAAAAATTTCCCAAGAATAGATCCAAAAATTTCCAAAGTATAGATTCAAAAATTTCCAAAGTATAGATCCAAAAATTACCCAAGTATAGATCCAAAAATTTCCCAAGTATAGATCCAAAAATTTCCCAAGTATAGATCCAAAAATTTCCCAAGAATAGATCGAAAAATTTCCCAAGAATAGATCCAAAATTTCCCGAGTATAGATCCAAAAATTTCCCAAGTATAGATCCAAAAATTTCCCAAGTATAGATTCAAAAATTTCCCAAGTATAGATCCAAAAATTTCCCAAGTAGAGATTCAAAAATTTCCCAAGTAGAGATTCGAAAATTTCCCAAGTAGAGATTCAAAAATTTCCCAAGTAGAGATTCAAAAATTTCCCAAGTATAGATCCAAAAATTTCCCAAGTATAGATCGAAAAATTTCCCAAGTATAGATCGAAAAATTTCCCAAGTATAGATCGAAAAAATTCCCAAGTATAGATCGTAAAATTTCCCAAGTAGAGATTCAAAAATTTACAAAGTAGAGATTCAAAAATTTCCCAAGAAGAGATTCAAAAATTTCCCAAGTAGAGATTCAAAAATTTCCCAAGTAGAGATTCAAAAATTTTCCAAGTAGAGATTCAAAAATTTCCCAAGTAGAGATTCAAAAATTTACCAAGTATAGATCCAAAAATTTCCCAAGTATAGATCGAAAAATTTCCCAAGTATAGATCGAAAAATTTCCCAAGTATAGATCGTAAAATTTCCCAAGTAGAGATTCAAAAATTTCCTAGTTTAGATCCAAAATTTCCCAAGTATAGATCCAAAAATTTCCCAAGAATAGATCCAAAAATTTCCAAAGTATAGATTCAAAAATTTCCAAAGTATAGATCCAAAAATTACCCAAGTATATATCCAAAAATTTCCCAAGTATAGATCCAAAAATTTCCCAAGTATAGATCGAAAAATTTCCCAAGTATAGATCGTAAAATTTCCCAAGTAGAGATTCAAAAATTTACAAAGTAGAGATTCAAAAATTTCCCAAGAAGAGATTCAAAAATTTCCCAAGTAGAGATTCAAAAATTTCCCAAGTAGAGATTCAAAAATTTCCCAAGTAGAGATTCAAAAATTTCCCAAGTAGAGATTCAAAAATTTCCCAAGTAGAGATTCAAAAATTTCCAAGTAGAGATTCAAAAATTTCCCAAGTAGAGATTCAAAAATTTCCCAAGTAGAGATCCAAAAATTTCCAAAGTATAGATCCAAAAATTTCCCAAGTATAGATCGAAAAATTTCCCAAGTATAGATCGAAAAATTTCCCAAGTATAGATCGAAAAATTTCCCAAGTATAGATCGTAAAATTTCCCAAGTAGAGATTCAAAAATTTCCAAAGTAGAGATTCTAAAATTCCCTAGTTTAGATCCAAAAATTTCCCAAGTATAGATCCAAAAATTTCCCAAGAATAGATCCAAAAATTTCCAAAGTATAGATTCAAAAATTTCCAAAGTATAGATCCAAAAATTACCCAAGTATAGATCCAAAAATTTCCCAAGTATAGATCCAAAAATTTCCCAAGTATAGATCCAAAAATTTCCCAAGAATAGATCGAAAAATTTCCCAAGAATAGATCCAAAAATTTCCCGAGTATAGATCCAAAAATTTCTCAAGTATAGATCCAAAAATTTCCCAAGTATAGATCGAAAAATTTCCCAAGTATAGATTGAAAAATTTCCCAAGTATAGGTCGAAAAATTTCCCAAGTATAGATCGAAAAATTTCCCAAGTATAGATCGAAAAATTTCCCAAGTATAGATCGTAAAATTTCCCAAGTAGAGATTCAAAAATTTCCAAAGTAGAGATTCAAAAATTTCCCAAGAAGAGATTCAAAAATTTCCCAAGTAAAGATCAAAAATTTCCCAAGTAGAGACTCAAATATTTCCCAAGTAGAGATTCAAAAATTTACCAAGTATAGATCCAAAAATTTCCCAAGTATAGATCGAAAAATTTCCCAAGTATAGATCGAAAAATTTTCCAAGTATAGATCGAAAAATTTCCCAAGTACAGATCGAAAAATTGCCCAAGTACAGATCGAAAAATTGCCCAAGTATAGATCGAAAAATTTCCCAAGTATAGATCGAAAAATTTCCCAAGTATAGATCCAAAAATTTCCCAAGTATAGATCCAAAAATTTCCCAAGTATAGATCGAAAAATTTCCCAAGTATAGATTGAAAAATTTCCCAAGTATAGATCGAAAAATTTCCCAAGTATAGATCGAAAAATTTCCCAAGTATAGATCGAAAAATTTCCCAAGTACAGATCGTAAAATTTCCCAAGTAGAGATTCAAAAATTTCCAAAGTATAGATTCAAAAATTTCCCAAGAAGAGATTCAAAAATTTCCCAAGTAAAGATTCAAAAATTTCCCAAGTAGAGATTCAAAAATTTCCCAAGTAGAGATTCAAAAATTTCCCAAGTAGAGATTCAAAAATTTCCCAAGTAGAGATCCAAAAATTTCCCAAGTATAGATCCAAAAATTTCCCAAGTATAGATCGAAAAATTTCCCAAGTATAGATCGAAAAATTTCCCAAGTATAGATCGAAAAATTTCCCAAGTATAGATCGTAAAATTTCCCAAGTAGAGATTCAAAAATTTCCAAAGTAGAGATTCTAAAATTCCCTAGTTTAGATCCAAAAATTTCCCAAGTATAGATCCAAAAAATTTCCCAAGAATAGATCCAAAAATTTCCAAAGTTTAGATTCAAAAATTTCCAAAGTATAGATCCAAAAATTACCCAAGTATAGATCCTAAAATTTCCCAAGTATAGATCCAAAAATTTCCCAAGTATAGATCCAAAAATTTCCCAAGAATAGATCGAAAAATTTCCCAAGAATAGATCCAAAAATTTCCCGAGTATAGATCAAAAAATTTCTCAAGTATAGATCCAAAAATTTCCCAAGTATAGATCCAAAAATTTCCCAAGTATAGATCCAAAAATTTCCCAAGTAGAGATTCAAAAATTTCCCAAGTAGAGATTCAAAAATTTCCCAAGTAGAGATTCAAAAATTTCCCAAGTAGAGATTCAAAAATTTCCCAAGTAGAGATTCAAAAATTTCCCAAGTAGAGATTCAAAAATTTCCCAAGTAGAGATTCAAAAATTTCCCAAGTAGAGATCCAAAAATTTCCCAAGTATAGATCCAAAAATTTCCCAAGTATAGATCGAAAAATTTCCCAAGTATAGATCGAAAAATTTCCCAAGTATAGATCGAAAAATTTCCCAAGTATAGATCGTAAAATTTCCCAAGTAGAGATTCAAAAATTTCCAAAGTAGAGATTCTAAAATTCCCTAGTTTAGATCCAAAAATTTCCCAAGTATAGATCCAAAAATTTCCCAAGAATAGATCCAAAAATTTCCAAAGTATAGATTCAAAAATTTCCAAAGTATAGATCCAATTATTACCCAAGTATAGATCCAAAAATTTCCCAAGTATAGATCCAAAAATTTCCCAAGTATAGATCCAAAAATTTCCCAAGAATAGATCGAAAAATTTCCCAAGAATAGATCCAAAAATTTCCCGAGTATAGATCCAAAAATTTCTCAAGTATAGATCCAAAAATTTCCCAAGTATAGATCGAAAAATTTCCCAAGTATAGATTGAAAAATTTCCCAAGTATAGGTCGAAAAATTTCCCAAGTATAGATCGAAAAATTTCCCAAGTATAGATCGAAAAATTTCCCAAGTATAGATCGTAAAATTTCCCAAGTAGAGATTCAAAAATTTCCAAAGTAGAGATTCAAAAATTTCCCAAGAAGAGATTCAAAAATTTCCCAAGTAAAGATCAAAAATTTCCCAAGTAGAGACTCAAATATTTCCCAAGTAGAGATTCAAAAATTTACCAAGTATAGATCCAAAAATTTCCCAAGTATAGATCGAAAAATTTCCCAAGTATAGATCGAAAAATTTTCCAAGTATAGATCGAAAAATTTCCCAAGTACAGATCGAAAAATTGCCCAAGTACAGATCGAAAAATTTCCCAAGTATAGATCCAAAAATTTCCCAAGTATAGATCGAAAAATTTCCCAAGTATAGATTGAAAAATTTCCCAAGTATAGATCGAAAAATTTCCCAAGTATAGATCGAAAAATTTCCCAAGTATAGATCGAAAAATTTCCCAAGTACAGATCGTAAAATTTCCCAAGTAGAGATTCAAAAATTTCCAAAGTATAGATTCAAAAATTTCCCAAGAAGAGATTCAAAAATTTCCCAAGTAAAGATTCAAAAATTTCCCAAGTAGAGATTCAAAAATTTCCCAAGTAGAGATTCAAAAATTTCCCAAGTAGAGATTCAAAAATTTCCCAAGTAGAGATCCAAAAATTTCCCAAGTATAGATCCAAAAATTTCCCAAGTATAGATCGAAAAATTTCCCAAGTATAGATCGAAAAATTTCCCAAGTATAGATCGAAAAATTTCCCAAGTATAGATCGTAAAATTTCCCAAGTAGAGATTCAAAAATTTCCAAAGTAGAGATTCTAAAATTCCCTAGTTTAGATCCAAAAATTTCCCAAGTATAGATCCAAAAAATTTCCCAAGAATAGATCCAAAAATTTCCAAAGTTTAGATTCAAAAATTTCCAAAGTATAGATCCAAAAATTACCCAAGTATAGATCCTAAAATTTCCCAAGTATAGATCCAAAAATTTCCCAAGTATAGATCCAAAAATTTCCCAAGAATAGATCGAAAAATTTCCCAAGAATAGATCCAAAAATTTCCCGAGTATAGATCAAAAAATTTCTCAAGTATAGATCCAAAAATTTCCCAAGTATAGATCCAAAAATTTCCCAAGTATAGATCCAAAAATTTCCCAAGTAGAGATTCAAAAATTTCCCAAGTAGAGATTCAAAAATTTCCCAAGTAGAGATTCAAAAATTTCCCAAGTAGAGATTCAAAAATTTCCCAAGTAGAGATTCAAAAATTTCCCAAGTAGAGATTCAAAAATTTCCCAAGTAGAGATTCAAAAATTTCCCAAGTAGAGATCCAAAAATTTCCCAAGTATAGATCCAAAAATTTCGCAAGTATAGATCGAAAAATTTCCCAAGTATAGATCGAAAAATTTCCCAAGTATAGATCGAAAAATTTCCCAAGTATAGATCGTAAAATTTCCCAAGTAGAGATTCAAAAATTTCCAAAGTAGAGATTCTAAAATTCCCTAGTTTAGATCCAAAAATTTCCCAAGTATAGATCCAAAAATTTCCCAAGAATAGATCCAAAAATTTCCAAAGTATAGATTCAAAAATTTCCAAAGTATAGATCCAATTATTACCCAAGTATAGATCCAAAAATTTCCCAAGTATAGATCCAAAAATTTCCCAAGTATAGATCCAAAAATTTCCCAAGAATAGATCGAAAAATTTCCCAAGAATAGATCCAAAAATTTCCCGAGTATAGATCCAAAAATTTCTCAAGTATAGATCCAAAAATTTCCCAAGTATAGATCGAAAAATTTCCCAAGTATAGATTGAAAAATTTCCCAAGTATAGGTCGAAAAATTTCCCAAGTATAGATCGAAAAATTTCCCAAGTATAGATCGAAAAATTTCCCAAGTATAGATCGTAAAATTTCCCAAGTAGAGATTCAAAAATTTCCAAAGTAGAGATTCAAAAATTTCCCAAGAAGAGATTCAAAAATTTCCCAAGTAAAGATCAAAAATTTCCCAAGTAGAGACTCAAATATTTCCCAAGTAGAGATTCAAAAATTTACCAAGTATAGATCCAAAAATTTCCCAAGTATAGATCGAAAAATTTCCCAAGTATAGATCGAAAAATTTTCCAAGTATAGATCGAAAAATTTCCCAAGTACAGATCGAAAAATTGCCCAAGTACAGATCGAAAAATTTCCCAAGTATAGATCCAAAAATTTCCCAAGTATAGATCGAAAAATTTCCCAAGTATAGATTGAAAAATTTCCCAAGTATAGATCGAAAAATTTCCCAAGTATAGATCGAAAAATTTCCCAAGTATAGATCGAAAAATTTCCCAAGTACAGATCGTAAAATTTCCCAAGTAGAGATTCAAAAATTTCCAAAGTATAGATTCAAAAATTTCCCAAGAAGAGATTCAAAAATTTCCCAAGTAAAGATTCAAAAATTTCCCAAGTAGAGATTCAAAAATTTCCCAAGTAGAGATTCAAAAATTTCCCAAGTAGAGATTCAAAAATTTCCCAAGTAGAGATCCAAAAATTTCCCAAGTATAGATCCAAAAATTTCCCAAGTATAGATCGAAAAATTTCCCAAGTATAGATCGAAAAATTTCCCAAGTATAGATCCAAAAATTTCCCAAGTATAGATCGTAAAATTTCCCAAGTAGAGATTCAAAAATTTCCAAAGTAGAGATTCTAAAATTCCCTAGTTTAGATCCAAAAATTTCCCAAGTATAGATCCAAAAAATTTCCCAAGAATAGATCCAAAAATTTCCAAAGTTTAGATTCAAAAATTTCCAAAGTATAGATCCAAAAATTACCCAAGTATAGATCCTAAAATTTCCCAAGTATAGATCCAAAAATTTCCCAAGTATAGATCCAAAAATTTCCCAAGAATAGATCGAAAAATTTCCCAAGAATAGATCCAAAAATTTCCCGAGTATAGATCAAAAAATTTCTCAAGTATAGATCCAAAAATTTCCCAAGTATAGATCCAAAAATTTCCCAAGTATAGATCCAAAAATTTCCCAAGTAGAGATTCAAAAATTTCCCAAGTAGAGATTCAAAAATTTCCCAAGTAGAGATTCAAAAATTTCCCAAGTAGAGATTCAAAAATTTCCCAAGTAGAGATTCAAAAATTTCCCAAGTAGAGATTCAAAAATTTCCCAAGTAGAGATTCAAAAATTTCCCAAGTAGAGATCCAAAAATTTCCCAAGTATAGATCCAAAAATTTCCAAAGTATAGATCGAAAAATTTCCCAAGTATAGATCGAAAAATTTCCCAAGTATAGATCGAAAAATTTCCCAAGTATAGATCGAAAAATTTCCCAAGTAGAGATTCAAAAATTTATAAAGTAGAGATTCAAAAATTTCCCAAGAAGAGATTCAAAAATTTCCAAGTAGAGATTCAAAAATTTCCCAAGTAGAGATTCAAAAATTTTCCAAGTAGAGATTCAAAAATTTCCCAAGTAGAGATTCAAAAATTTACCAAGTATAGATCCAAAAATTTCCCAAGTATAGATCGAAAAATTTCCCGAGTATAGATCGAAAAATTTTCCAAGTATAGATCGTAAAATTTCCCAAGTAGAGATTCAAAAATTTCCAAAGTAGAGATTCAAAAATTTCCCAAGAAGAGATTCAAAAATTTCCCAAGTAGAGATTCAAAAATTTTCCAAGTAGAGATTCAAAAATTTCCCAAGTATAGATCGAAAAATTTCCCAAGTATAGATCGAAAAATTTCGCAAGTATAGATCGAAAAATTTCCCAAGTATAGATCCAAAAATTTTCCCAAGTATAGATCGAAAAATTTCGCAAGTATATATCGAAAAAATTCCCAAGAATAGATCCAAAAATTTCCCGAGTATAGATCCAAAAATTTCGCAAGTATAGATCGAAAAATTTCCCAAGTATAGATCGAAAAATTTCCCAAGTATAGATCGAAAAATTTCCCAGGTATAGATCGAAAAATTTCCCAAGTATAGATCGAAAAATTTCCCAAGTATAGATCGAAAAATTTCGCAAGTATAGATCGAAAAATTTCCCAAGTATAGATCCAAAAATTTTCCCAAGTATAGATCGAAAAATTTCGCAAGTATATATCGAAAAAATTCCCAAGAATAGATCCAAAAATTTCC
Organism: Odiellus spinosus; assembly: GCA_963920705.1. Lineage (NCBI taxonomy): Eukaryota > Metazoa > Arthropoda > Arachnida > Opiliones > Phalangiidae > Odiellus > Odiellus spinosus. Next base: position 1,748,266 of record CAWUCO010000219.1, on the reverse strand, counting down.
CGAGTATAGATCCAAAAATTTCGCAAGTATAGATCGAAAAATTTCCCAAGTATAGATCGAAAAATTTCCCAAGTATAGATCGAAAAATTTCCCAAGTATAGATCGAAAAATTTCCCAAGAATAGATCGAAAAATTTCCCAAGTATAGATCGAAAAATTTCCCAAGTATAGATCGAAAAATTTCCCAAGTATAGATCGAAAGATTTCCCAAGTATAGATCGAAAAATTTCCCAAGTATAGATAAAAATATTTCGCAAGTATAGATCCAAAAATTTCCCAAGAATAGATCGAAAAATTTCCCAAGAATAGATCCAAAAATTTCCCGAGTATAGATCCAAAAATTTCCCAAGTATAGATCCAAAAATTTCCCAAGTATAGATCCAAAAATTTCCCAAGTATAGATCCAAAAATTTCCCAAGTAGAGATTCAAAAATTTCCCAAGTAGAGATTCAAAAATTTCCCAAGTAGAGATTCAAAAATTTCCCAAGTAGAGATTCAAAAATTTCCCAAGTAGAGATTCAAAAATTTCAAAAGTAGAGATTCAAAAATTTCCCAAGTAGAGATCCAAAAATTTCCCAAGTATAGATCCAAAAATTTCCCAAGTATAGATCGAAAAATTTCCCAAGTATAGATCGAAAAATTTCCCAAGTATAGATTGAAAAATTTCCCAAGTATAGGTCGAAAAATTTCCCAAGTATAGATCGAAAAATTTCCCAAGTATAGATCGAAAAATTTCCCAAGTATAGATCGTAAAATTTCCCAAGTAGAGATTCAAAAATTTCCAAAGTAGAGATTCAAAAATTTCCCAAGTAGAGGCTCAAAAATTTCCCAAGTAGAGATTCAAAAATTTACCAAGTATAGATCCAAAAATTTCCCAAGTATAGATCGAAAAATTTTCCAAGTATAGATCGAAAAATTTCCCAAGTACAGATCGAAAAATTGCCCAAGTACAGATCGAAAAATTGCCCAAGTATAGATCGAAAAATTTCCCAAGTATAGATCGAAAAATTTCCCAAGTATAAATCCAAAAATTTCCCAAGTATAGATCGAAAAATTTCCCAAGTATAGATCGAAAAATTTCCCAAGTATAGATCGAAAAATTTCCCAAGTATAGATCGAAAAATTTCCCAAGTATAGATCGAAAAATTTCCCAAGTATAGATAGTAAAATTTCCCAAGTAGAGATTCAAAAATTTCCAAAGTAGAGATTCAAAAATTTCCCAAGAAGAGATTCAAAAATTTCCCAAGTAAAGATTCAAAAATTTCCCAAGTAGAGATTCAAAAATTTCCCAAGTAGAGATTCAAAAATTTACCAAGTATAGATCCAAAAATTTCCCAAGTATAGATCGAAAAATTTCCCAAGTATAGATCGAAAAATTTTCCAAGTATAGATCGAAAAATTTCCCCAGTACAGATCGAAAAATTGCCCAAGTACAGATCAAAAAATTTCCCAAGAATAGATCGAAAAATTTCCCAAGTATAGATCGAAAAATTTCCCAAGAATAGATCGAAAAATTTCCCAAGTATAGATCGAAAAATTTCCCAAGTATAGATCGAAAAATTTCCCAAGTATAGATCGAAAAATTTCCCAAGTATAGATTAAAATATTTCGCAAGTATAGATCGAAAAATTTCCCAAGTATAGATCGAAAAATTTCCCAAGTATAGATAGAAAAATTTTCCAAGTATAGATCGAAAAATTTCCCAAGTACAGATCGAAAAATTTTACAAGTACAGATCGAAAAATTGCCCAAGTATAGATCGAAAAATTTCCCAAGTATAGATCGAAAAATTTCCCAAGTATAGATCGAAAAATTTCCCAAGTATAGATCGAAAAATTTCGCAAGTATAGATCGAAAAATTTCCCAAGTATAGATCGAAAAATTTCCCAAGTAGAGATTCAAAAATTTCCAATTAGAGATTCAAAAATTTCCCAAGAAGAGATTCAAAAATTTCCCAAGTAGAGATTCAAAAATTTTCCAAGTAGAGATTCAAAAATTTCCCAAGTAGAGATTCAAAAATTTCCCAAGTATAGATCGAAAAATTTCCCAAGAATAGATCGAAAAATTTCCCAAGTATAGATCGAAAAATTTCCCAAGTATAGATCGAAAAATTTCCCAAGTATAGATCGAAAAATTTCCCAAGTATAGATCGAAAAATTTCCCAAGTAGAAATTCAAAAATTTCCAAAGTAGAGAATCAAAAATTTCCCAAGTATAGATCCAAAAATTTCCCAAGTAGAGATTCAAAAATTTCCCAAGTAGACATTCAAAAATTTCCCAAGTAGAGATTCAAAAATTTCCCAAGTAGAGATTCAAAAATTTCCCAAGTAGAGATTCAAAAATTTCCCAAGTATAGATCGAAAAATTTCCCAAGTATAGATCGAAAAATTTTCCAAGTATAGATCAAAAAATTTCCCAAGTACAGATCGAAAAATTTCCCAAGTACAGATCGAAAAATTGCCCAAGTATAGATCGAAAAATTTCCCAAGTATAGATCGAAAAATTTCCCAAGAATAGATCGAAAAATTTCCCAAGTATAGATCGAAAAATTTCCCAAGTATAGTAGAGATTCAAAAATTTTCCAAGTAGAGATTCAAAAATTTCCCAAGTAGAGATTCAAAAATTTCACAAGTATAGATCCAAAAATTTCCTAAGTATAGATCGAAAAATTTCCCAGGTATAGATCGAAAAATTTCCCAAGTATAGATCGAAAAATTTCCCAAGTATAGATCGAAAAATTTCGCAAGTATAGATCGAAAAATTTCCCAAGTATAGATCGAAAAATTTCCCAAGTATAGATCGAAAAATTTCCCAAGTATAGATCGAAAAATTTCCAAAGTAGAGATTCAAAAATTTCCCAAGAAGAGATTCAAAAATTTCCCAAGTAGAGATTCAAAAATTTTCCAAGTAGAGATTCAAAAATTTCCCAAGTAGATATTCAAAAATTTCCCAAGTATAGATCGAAAAATTTCCCAAGTATAGATCGAAAAATTTCCCAAGTATAGATCGAAAAATTTCCCAAGTATAGATCGTAAAATTTCCCAAGTAGAGATTCAAAAATTTCCAAAGTAGAGATTCAAAAATTCCCTAGTTTAGATCCAAAAATTTCCCAAGTATAGATCCAAAAATTTCCCAAGAATAGATCCAAAAATTTCCAAAGTATAGATTCAAAAATTTCCAAAGTATAGATCCAAAAATTACCCAAGTATAGATCCAAAAATTTCCCAAGTATAGATCCAAAAATTTCCCAAGTATAGATCCAAAAATTTCCCAAGAATAGATCGAAAAATTACCCAAGAATAGATCCAAAAATTTCCCGAGTATAGATCAGAAAATTTCCCAAGTATAGATACAAAAATTTCCCAAGTATATATCCAAAAATTTCCCAAGTATAGATCCAAAAATTTCCCAAGTAGAGATTCAAAAATTTCCCAAGTAGAGATTCAAAAATTTCCCAAGTAGAGATTCAAAAATTTCCCAAGTAGAGATTCAAAAATTTCCCAAGTAGAGATTCAAAAATTTCCCAAGTAGAGATTCAAAAATTTCCCAAGTAGAGATTCAAAAATTTCCCAAGTAGAGATTCAAAAATTTCCCAAGTATAGATCCAAAAATTTCCAAGTATAGATCGAAAAATTTCCCAAGTATAGATCGAAAAATTTCCCAAATATATATTGAAAAATTTCCCAAGTATAGATCGAAAAATTTCCCAAGTATAGATTGAAAAATTTCCCAAGTATAGATCGTAAAATTTCCCAAGTAGAGATTCAAAAATTTCCAAAGTAGAGATTCAAAAATTTCCCAAGTAGAGACTCAAAAATTTCCCAAGTAGAGATTCAAAAATTTACCAAGTATAGATCCAAAAATTTCCCAAGTATAGATCGAAAAATTTTCCAAGTATAGATCGAAAAATTTCCCAAGTACAGATCGAAAAATTGCCCAAGTATAGATCGAAAAATTTCCCAAGTATAGATCGAAAAATTTCCCAAGTATAGATCGAAAAATTTCCCAAGTATAGATCGAAAAATTTCGCAAGTATAGATCGAAAAATTTCCCAAGTATAGATCGAAAAATTTCCCAAGTAGAGATTCAAAAATTTCCAAAGTAGAGATTCAAAAATTCCCTAGTTTAGATCCAAAAATTTCCCAAGTATAGATCCAAAAATTTCCCAAGAATAGATCCAAAAATTTCCAAAGTATAGATTCAAAAATTTCCAAAGTATAGATCCAAAAATTACCCAAGTATATATCCAAAAATTTCCCAAGTATAGATCCAAAAATTTCCCAAGTATAGATCGAAAAATTTCCCAAGCATAGATCGAAAAATTTCCCAAGTATAGATCGTAAAATTTCCCAAGTAGAGATTCAAAAATTTACAAAGTAGAGATTCAAAAATTTCCCAAGAAGAGATTCAAAAATTTCCCAAGTAGAGATTCAAAAATTTCCCAAGTAGAGATTCAAAAATTTCCCAAGTAGAGATTCAAAAATTTCCCAAGTAGAGATTCAAAAATTTCCCAAGTAGAGATTCAAAAATTTCCCAAGTAGAGATTCAAAAATTTCCCAAGTAGAGATTCAAAAATTTCCCAAGTAGAGATCCAAAAATTTCCCAAGTATAGATCCAAAAATTTCCCAAGTATAGATCGAAAAATTTCCCAAGTATAGATCGAAAAATTTCCCAAGTATAGATCGTAAAATTTCCCAAGTAGAGATTCAAAAATTTCCAAAGTAGAGATTCTAAAATTCCCTAGTTTAGATCCAAAAATTTCCCAAGTATAGATCCAAAAATTTCCCAAGTATAGATCGAAAAATTTCCCAAGTATAGATCGAAAAATTTCCCAAGTATAGATCGAAAAATTTCCCAAGTATAGATCGAAAAATTTCCCAAGTATAGATCGAAAAATTTCCCAAGTATAGATCGAAAAATTTCCCAAGTATAGATCGAAAAATTTCCCAAGTATAGATCGAAAAATTTCCCAAGTATAGATCGTAAAATTTCCCAAGTAGAGATTCAAAAATTTCCAAAGTAGAGATTCAAAAATTCCCTAGTTTAGATCCAAAAATTTCCCAAGTATAGATCCAAAAATTTCCCAAGAATAGATCCAAAAATTTCCCAAGTATAGATCCAAAAATTTCCCAAGTATAGATCCAAAAATTTCCCAAGTAGAGATTCAAAAATTTCCCAAGTAGAGATTCAAAAATTTACCAAGTAGAGATTCAAAAATTTCCCAAGTAGAGATTCAAAAATTTCCCAAGTAGAGATTCAAAAATTTCCCAAGTAGAGATTCAAAAATTTTCCAAGTAGAGATTCAAAAATTTCCCAAGTAGAGATTTCCCAAGTACAGATCGAAAAATTGCCCAAGTACAGATCGAAAAATTACCCAAGTATAGATCCAAAAATTTCCCAAGTATAGATCCAAAAATTTCCCAAGTATAGATCCAAAAATTTCCCAAGAATAGATCGAAAAATTTCCCAAGAATAGATCGAAAAATTTCCCAGGAATAGATCGAAAAATTTCCCAAGTATAGATCGAAAAATTTCCCAAGTATAGATCGAAAAATTTACCAAGTATAGATCGAAAAATTTCCCATGTATAGATCGAAAAATTTCCCAAGTATAGATCGAAAAATTTCGCATGTATAGATCGAAAAATTTCCCAAGTATAGATCGAAAAATTTCCCAAGTATAGATCGAAAAATTTCCCAAGTATAGATCGAAAAATTTCCCAAGTATAGATCGAAAAATTTCCCTAGTATAGATCGAAAAATTTCCCAAGTATAGATCGAAAAATTTCCCAAGTATAGATCGTAAAATTTCCCAAGTAGAGATTCAAAAATTCCCTAGTTTAGATCCAAAAATTTCCCAAGTATAGATCCAAAAATTTCCCAAGAATAGATCCAAAAATTTCCAAAGTATAGATTCAAAAATTTCCAAAGTATAGATCCAAAAATTACCCAAGTATAGATCCAAAAATTTCCCAAGTATAGATCCAAAAATTTCCCAAGTATAGATAAAAAATTTCCCAAGAATAGATCGAAAAATTTCCCAAGAATAGATCCAAAAATTTCCCGAGTATAGATCCAAAAATTTCCCAAGTATAGATCCAAAAATTTCCCAAGTATAGATTCAAAAATTTCCCAAGTATAGATCCAAAAATTTCCCAAGTAGAGATTCAAAAATTTCCCAAGTAGAGATTCAAAAATTTCCCAAGTAGAGATTCAAAAATTTCCCAAGTAGAGATTCAAAAATTTCCCAAGTAGAGATTCAAAAATTTCCCAAGTAGAGATTCAAAAATTTCCCAAGTTGAGATTCAAAAATTTCCCAAGTAGAGATCCAAAAATTTCCCAAGTATAGATCCAAAAATTTCCCAAGTATAGATCGAAAAATTTCCCAAGTATAGATCGAAAAATTTCCCAAGTATAGATCGTAAAATTTCCCAAGTAGAGATTCAAAAATTTCCAAAGTAGAGATTCAAAAATTCCCTAGTTTAGATCCAAAAATTTCCCAAGTATAGATCCAAAAATTTCCCAAGAATAGATCCAAAAATTTCCAAAGTATAGATTCAAAAATTTCCAAAGTATAGATCCAAAAATTACCCAAGTATAGATCCAAAAATTTCCCAAGTATAGATCCAAAAATTTCCCAAGTATAGATCCAAAAATTTCCCAAGAATAGATCGAAAAATTTCCCAAGAATAGATCCAAAAATTTCCCGAGTATAGATCCAAAAATTTCCCAAGTATAGATCCAAAAATTTCCCAAGTATAGATCCAAAAATTTCCCAAGTAGAGATTCAAAAATTTCCCAAGTAGAGATTCAAAAATTTAAAAAGTAGAGATTCAAAAATTTCCCAAGTAGAGATTCAAAAATTTCACAAGTAGAGATTCAAAAATTTCCCAAGTAGAGATTCAAAAATTTCACAAGTAGAGATTCAAAAATTTCCCAAGTAGAGATCCAAAAATTTCCCAAGTATAGATCCAAAAATTTCCCAAGTATAGATCGAAAAATTTCCCAAGTATAGATCGAAAAATTTCCCAAGTATAGATCGTAAAATTTCCCAAGTAGAGATTCAAAAATTTCCAAAGTAGAGATTCAAAAATTCCCTAGTTTAGATCCAAAAATTTCCCAAGTATAGATCCAAAAATTTCCCAAGAATAGATCCAAAAATTTCCAAAGTATAGATTCAAAAATTTCCAAAGTATAGATCCAAAAATTACCCAAGTATAGATCCAAAAATTTCCCAAGTATAGATCCAAAAATTTCCCAAGTATAGATCCAAAAATTTCCCAAGAATAGATCGAAAAATTTCCCAAGAATAGATCCAAAAATTTCCCGAGTAAAAGATCCAAAAATTTCCCAAGTATAGATCCAAAAATTTCCCAAGTATAGATCCAAAAATTTCCCAAGTAGAGATTCAAAAATTTCCCAAGTAGAGATTCAAAAATTTAAAAAGTAGAGATTCAAAAATTTCCCAAGTAGAGATTCAAAAATTTCACAAGTAGAGATTCAAAAATTTCCCAAGTAGAGATTCAAAAATTTCACAAGTAGAGATTCAAAAATTTCCCAAGTAGAGATTCAAAAATTTCCCAAGTAGAGACTCAAAAATTTCCCAAGTAGAGATTCAAAAATTTCCCAAGTAGAGATTCAAAAATTTCCCAAGTAGAGATTCAAAAATTTCCCAAGTAGAGATTCAAAAATTTCCCAAGTAGAGATCCAAAAATTTCCCAAGTATAGATCGAAAAATTTCCCAAGTATAGATCGAAAAATTTCCCAAGTATAGATCGAAAAATTTCCCAAGTATAGATCGAAAAATTTCCCAAGTATAGATCGTAAAATTTCCCAAGTAGAGATTCAAAAATTTCCAAAGTAGAGATTCAAAAATTCCCTAGTTTAGATCCAAAAATTTCCCAAGTATAGATCCAAAAATTTCCCAAGAATAGATCCAAAAATTTCCAAAGTATAGATTCAAAAATTTCCAAAGTATAGATCCAAAAATTACACAAGTATATATCCCAAAATTTCCCAAGTATAGATCCAAAAATTTCCCAAGTATAGATCCAAAAATTTCCCAAGAATAGATCGAAAAATTTCCCAAGAATAGATCGAAAAATTTCCCAAGTATAGATCGAAAAATTTCCCAAGTATAGATCAAAAAATTTACCAAGTATAGATCGAAAAATTTCCCATGTATAGATCGAAAAATTTCCCAAGTATAGATCGAAAAATTTCGCATGTATAGATCGAAAAATTTCCCAAGTATAGATAGAAAAATTTCCCAAGTATAGATCGAAAAATTTCCCAAGTATAGATCGAAAAATTTCCCAAGTATAGATCGAAAAATTTCCCAAGTATAGATCGAAAAATTTCCCAAGTATAGATCGAAAAATTTCCCAAGTATAGATCGAAAAATTTCCCAAGAATAGATCGAAAAATTTCCCAAGAATAGATCGAAAAATTTCCCAAGTATAGATCGAAAAATTTCCCAAGTATAGATCAAAAAATTTACCAAGTATAGATCGAAAAATTTCCCATGTATAGATCGAAAAATTTCCCAAGTATAGATCGAAAAATTTCGCATGTATAGATCGAAAAATTTCCCAAGTATAGATAGAAAAATTTCCCAAGTATAGATCGAAAAATTTCCCAAGTATAGATCGAAAAATTTCCCAAGTATAGATCGAAAAATTTCCCAAGTATAGATCGAAAAATTTCCCAAGTATAGATCCAAAAATTTCCCAAGTATAGATCCAAAAATTTCCCAAGTAGAGATTCAAAAATTTCCCAAGTAGAGATTCAAAAATTTAAAAAGTAGAGATTCAAAAATTTCCCAAGTAGAGATTCAAAAATTTCACAAGTAGAGATTCAAAAATTTCCCAAGTAGAGATTCAAAAATTTCACAAGTAGAGATTCAAAAATTTCCCAAGTAGAGATTCAAAAATTTCCCAAGTAGAGACTCAAAAATTTCCCAAGTAGAGATTCAAAAATTTCCCAAGTAGAGATTCAAAAATTTCCCAAGTAGAGATTCAAAAATTTCCCAAGTAGAGATTCAAAAATTTCCCAAGTAGAGATCCAAAAATTTCCCAAGTATAGATCGAAAAATTTCCCAAGTATAGATCGAAAAATTTCCCAAGTATAGATCGAAAAATTTCCCAAGTATAGATCGAAAAATTTCCCAAGTATAGATCGTAAAATTTCCCAAGTAGAGATTCAAAAATTTCCAAAGTAGAGATTCAAAAATTCCCTAGTTTAGATCCAAAAATTTCCCAAGTATAGATCCAAAAATTTCCCAAGAATAGATCCAAAAATTTCCAAAGTATAGATTCAAAAATTTCCAAAGTATAGATCCAAAAATTACACAAGTATATATCCCAAAATTTCCCAAGTATAGATCCAAAAATTTCCCAAGTATAGATCCAAAAATTTCCCAAGAATAGATCGAAAAATTTCCCAAGAATAGATCGAAAAATTTCCCAAGTATAGATCGAAAAATTTCCCAAGTATAGATCAAAAAATTTACCAAGTATAGATCGAAAAATTTCCCATGTATAGATCGAAAAATTTCCCAAGTATAGATCGAAAAATTTCGCATGTATAGATCGAAAAATTTCCCAAGTATAGATAGAAAAATTTCCCAAGTATAGATCGAAAAATTTCCCAAGTATAGATCGAAAAATTTCCCAAGTATAGATCGAAAAATTTCCCAAGTATAGATCGAAAAATTTCCCAAGTATAGATCGAAAAATTTCCCAAGTATAGATCGTAAAATTTCCCAAGTAGAGATTCAAAAATTTCCAAAGTAGAGATTCAAAAATTCTCTAGTTTAGATCCAAAAATTTCCCAAGTATAGATCCAAAAATTTCCCAAGAATAGATCCAAAAATTTCCAAAGTATAGATTCAAAAATTTCCAAAGTATAGATCCAAAAATTACACAAGTATATATCCAAAAATTTCCCAAGTATAGATCCAAAAATTTCCCAAGTATAGATCCAAAAATTTCCCAAGAATAGATCGAAAAATTTCCCAAGAATAGATATAAAAATTTCCCGAGTATAGATCCAAAAATTTCCCAAGTATAGATCCAAAAATTTCCCAAGTATAGATCCAAAAATTTCCCAAGTATAGATCCAAAAATTTCCCAAGTAGAGATTCAAAAATTTCCCAAGTAGAGATTCAAAAATTTCCCAAGTAGAGATTCAAAAATTTCCCAAGTAGAGATTCAAAAATTTCCCAAGTAGAGATTCAAAAATTTCCCAAGTAGAGATTCAAAAATTTTCCAAGTAGAGATTCAAAAATTTCCCAAGTAGAGATTTCCCAAGTACAGATCGAAAAATTGCCCAAGTACAGATCGAAAAATTACCCAAGTATAGATCCAAAAATTTCCCAAGTATAGATCCAAAAATTTCCCAAGTATAGATCCAAAAATTTCCCAAGAATAGATCGAAAAATTTCCCAAGAATAGATCGAAAAATTTCCCAAGAATAGATCGAAAAATTTCCCAAGTATAGATCGAAAAATTTCCCAAGTATAGATCGAAAAATTTACCAAGTATAGATCGAAAAATTTCCCATGTATAGATCGAAAAATTTCCCAAGTATAGATCGAAAAATTTCGCATGTATAGATCGAAAAATTTCCCAAGTATAGATCGAAAAATTTCCCAAGTATAGATCGAAAAATTTCCCAAGTATAGATCGAAAAATTTCCCAAGTATAGATCGAAAAATTTCCCAAGTATAGATCGAAAAATTTCCCAAGTATAGATCGAAAAATTTCCCAAGTATAGATCGTAAAATTTCCCAAGTAGAGATTCAAAAATTTCCAAAGTAGAGATTCAAAAATTCCCTAGTTTAGATCCAAAAATTTCCCAAGTAAAGATCCAAAAATTTCCCAAGAATAGATCCAAAAATTTCCAAAGTATAGATTCAAAAATTTCCAAAGTATAGATCCAAAAATTACCCAAGTATAGATCCAAAAATTTCCCAAGTATAGATCCAAAAATTTCCCAAGTATAGATCCAAAAATTTCCCAAGAATAGATCGAAAAATTTCCCAAGAATAGATCCAAAATTTCCCGAGTATAGATCCAAAAATTTCCCAAGTATAGATCCAAAAATTTCCCAAGTATAGATTCAAAAATTTCCCAAGTATAGATCCAAAAATTTCCCAAGTAGAGATTCAAAAATTTCCCAAGTAGAGATTCGAAAATTTCCCAAGTAGAGATTCAAAAATTTCCCAAGTAGAGATTCAAAAATTTCCCAAGTATAGATCCAAAAATTTCCCAAGTATAGATCGAAAAATTTCCCAAGTATAGATCGAAAAATTTCCCAAGTATAGATCGAAAAAATTCCCAAGTATAGATCGTAAAATTTCCCAAGTAGAGATTCAAAAATTTACAAAGTAGAGATTCAAAAATTTCCCAAGAAGAGATTCAAAAATTTCCCAAGTAGAGATTCAAAAATTTCCCAAGTAGAGATTCAAAAATTTTCCAAGTAGAGATTCAAAAATTTCCCAAGTAGAGATTCAAAAATTTACCAAGTATAGATCCAAAAATTTCCCAAGTATAGATCGAAAAATTTCCCAAGTATAGATCGAAAAATTTCCCAAGTATAGATCGTAAAATTTCCCAAGTAGAGATTCAAAAATTTCCTAGTTTAGATCCAAAATTTCCCAAGTATAGATCCAAAAATTTCCCAAGAATAGATCCAAAAATTTCCAAAGTATAGATTCAAAAATTTCCAAAGTATAGATCCAAAAATTACCCAAGTATATATCCAAAAATTTCCCAAGTATAGATCCAAAAATTTCCCAAGTATAGATCGAAAAATTTCCCAAGTATAGATCGTAAAATTTCCCAAGTAGAGATTCAAAAATTTACAAAGTAGAGATTCAAAAATTTCCCAAGAAGAGATTCAAAAATTTCCCAAGTAGAGATTCAAAAATTTCCCAAGTAGAGATTCAAAAATTTCCCAAGTAGAGATTCAAAAATTTCCCAAGTAGAGATTCAAAAATTTCCCAAGTAGAGATTCAAAAATTTCCAAGTAGAGATTCAAAAATTTCCCAAGTAGAGATTCAAAAATTTCCCAAGTAGAGATCCAAAAATTTCCAAAGTATAGATCCAAAAATTTCCCAAGTATAGATCGAAAAATTTCCCAAGTATAGATCGAAAAATTTCAGAAGTATAGATCGAAAAATTTCCCAAGTATAGATCGTAAAATTTCCCAAGTAGAGATTCAAAAATTTCCAAAGTAGAGATTCTAAAATTCCCTAGTTTAGATCCAAAAATTTCCCAAGTATAGATCCAAAAATTTCCCAAGAATAGATCCAAAAATTTCCAAAGTATAGATTCAAAAATTTCCAAAGTATAGATCCAAAAATTACCCAAGTATAGATCCAAAAATTTCCCAAGTATAGATCCAAAAATTTCCCAAGTATAGATCCAAAAATTTCCCAAGAATAGATCGAAAAATTTCCCAAGAATAGATCCAAAAATTTCCCGAGTATAGATCCAAAAATTTCTCAAGTATAGATCCAAAAATTTCCCAAGTATAGATCGAAAAATTTCCCAAGTATAGATTGAAAAATTTCCCAAGTATAGGTCGAAAAATTTCCCAAGTATAGATCGAAAAATTTCCCAAGTATAGATCGAAAAATTTCCCAAGTATAGATCGTAAAATTTCCCAAGTAGAGATTCAAAAATTTCCAAAGTAGAGATTCAAAAATTTCCCAAGAAGAGATTCAAAAATTTCCCAAGTAAAGATCAAAAATTTCCCAAGTAGAGACTCAAATATTTCCCAAGTAGAGATTCAAAAATTTACCAAGTATAGATCCAAAAATTTCCCAAGTATAGATCGAAAAATTTCCCAAGTATAGATCGAAAAATTTTCCAAGTATAGATCGAAAAATTTCCCAAGTACAGATCGAAAAATTGCCCAAGTACAGATCGAAAAATTGCCCAAGTATAGATCGAAAAATTTCCCAAGTATAGATCGAAAAATTTCCCAAGTATAGATCCAAAAATTTCCCAAGTATAGATCCAAAAATTTCCCAAGTATAGATCGAAAAATTTCCCAAGTATAGATTGAAAAATTTCCCAAGTATAGATCGAAAAATTTCCCAAGTATAGATCGAAAAATTTCCCAAGTATAGATCGAAAAATTTCCCAAGTACAGATCGTAAAATTTCCCAAGTAGAGATTCAAAAATTTCCAAAGTATAGATTCAAAAATTTCCCAAGAAGAGATTCAAAAATTTCCCAAGTAAAGATTCAAAAATTTCCCAAGTAGAGATTCAAAAATTTCCCAAGTAGAGATTCAAAAATTTCCCAAGTAGAGATTCAAAAATTTCCCAAGTAGAGATCCAAAAATTTCCCAAGTATAGATCCAAAAATTTCCCAAGTATAGATCGAAAAATTTCCCAAGTATAGATCGAAAAATTTCCCAAGTATAGATCGAAAAATTTCCCAAGTATAGATCGTAAAATTTCCCAAGTAGAGATTCAAAAATTTCCAAAGTAGAGATTCTAAAATTCCCTAGTTTAGATCCAAAAATTTCCCAAGTATAGATCCAAAAAATTTCCCAAGAATAGATCCAAAAATTTCCAAAGTTTAGATTCAAAAATTTCCAAAGTATAGATCCAAAAATTACCCAAGTATAGATCCTAAAATTTCCCAAGTATAGATCCAAAAATTTCCCAAGTATAGATCCAAAAATTTCCCAAGAATAGATCGAAAAATTTCCCAAGAATAGATCCAAAAATTTCCCGAGTATAGATCAAAAAATTTCTCAAGTATAGATCCAAAAATTTCCCAAGTATAGATCCAAAAATTTCCCAAGTATAGATCCAAAAATTTCCCAAGTAGAGATTCAAAAATTTCCCAAGTAGAGATTCAAAAATTTCCCAAGTAGAGATTCAAAAATTTCCCAAGTAGAGATTCAAAAATTTCCCAAGTAGAGATTCAAAAATTTCCCAAGTAGAGATCCAAAAATTTCCCAAGTATAGATCCAAAAATTTCCCAAGTATAGATCGAAAAATTTCCCAAGTATAGATCGAAAAATTTCCCAAGTATAGATCGAAAAATTTCCCAAGTATAGATCGTAAAATTTCCCAAGTAGAGATTCAAAAATTTCCAAAGTAGAGATTCTAAAATTCCCTAGTTTAGATCCAAAAATTTCCCAAGTATAGATCCAAAAATTTCCCAAGAATAGATCCAAAAATTTCCAAAGTATAGATTCAAAAATTTCCAAAGTATAGATCCAATTATTACCCAAGTATAGATCCAAAAATTTCCCAAGTATAGATCCAAAAATTTCCCAAGTATAGATCCAAAAATTTCCCAAGAATAGATCGAAAAATTTCCCAAGAATAGATCCAAAAATTTCCCGAGTATAGATCCAAAAATTTCTCAAGTATAGATCCAAAAATTTCCCAAGTATAGATCGAAAAATTTCCCAAGTATAGATTGAAAAATTTCCCAAGTATAGGTCGAAAAATTTCCCAAGTATAGATCGAAAAATTTCCCAAGTATAGATCGAAAAATTTCCCAAGTATAGATCGTAAAATTTCCCAAGTAGAGATTCAAAAATTTCCAAAGTAGAGATTCAAAAATTTCCCAAGAAGAGATTCAAAAATTTCCCAAGTAAAGATCAAAAATTTCCCAAGTAGAGACTCAAATATTTCCCAAGTAGAGATTCAAAAATTTACCAAGTATAGATCCAAAAATTTCCCAAGTATAGATCGAAAAATTTCCCAAGTATAGATCGAAAAATTTTCCAAGTATAGATCGAAAAATTTCCCAAGTACAGATCGAAAAATTGCCCAAGTACAGATCGAAAAATTTCCCAAGTATAGATCCAAAAATTTCCCAAGTATAGATCGAAAAATTTCCCAAGTATAGATTGAAAAATTTCCCAAGTATAGATCGAAAAATTTCCCAAGTATAGATCGAAAAATTTCCCAAGTATAGATCGAAAAATTTCCCAAGTACAGATCGTAAAATTTCCCAAGTAGAGATTCAAAAATTTCCAAAGTATAGATTCAAAAATTTCCCAAGAAGAGATTCAAAAATTTCCCAAGTAAAGATTCAAAAATTTCCCAAGTAGAGATTCAAAAATTTCCCAAGTAGAGATTCAAAAATTTCCCAAGTAGAGATTCAAAAATTTCCCAAGTAGAGATCCAAAAATTTCCCAAGTATAGATCCAAAAATTTCCCAAGTATAGATCGAAAAATTTCCCAAGTATAGATCGAAAAATTTCCCAAGTATAGATCGAAAAATTTCCCAAGTATAGATCGTAAAATTTCCCAAGTAGAGATTCAAAAATTTCCAAAGTAGAGATTCTAAAATTCCCTAGTTTAGATCCAAAAATTTCCCAAGTATAGATCCAAAAAATTTCCCAAGAATAGATCCAAAAATTTCCAAAGTTTAGATTCAAAAATTTCCAAAGTATAGATCCAAAAATTACCCAAGTATAGATCCTAAAATTTCCCAAGTATAGATCCAAAAATTTCCCAAGTATAGATCCAAAAATTTCCCAAGAATAGATCGAAAAATTTCCCAAGAATAGATCCAAAAATTTCCCGAGTATAGATCAAAAAATTTCTCAAGTATAGATCCAAAAATTTCCCAAGTATAGATCCAAAAATTTCCCAAGTATAGATCCAAAAATTTCCCAAGTAGAGATTCAAAAATTTCCCAAGTAGAGATTCAAAAATTTCCCAAGTAGAGATTCAAAAATTTCCCAAGTAGAGATTCAAAAATTTCCCAAGTAGAGATTCAAAAATTTCCCAAGTAGAGATTCAAAAATTTCCCAAGTAGAGATTCAAAAATTTCCCAAGTAGAGATCCAAAAATTTCCCAAGTATAGATCCAAAAATTTCCAAAGTATAGATCGAAAAATTTCCCAAGTATAGATCGAAAAATTTCCCAAGTATAGATCGAAAAATTTCCCAAGTATAGATCGAAAAATTTCCCAAGTAGAGATTCAAAAATTTATAAAGTAGAGATTCAAAAATTTCCCAAGAAGAGATTCAAAAATTTCCAAGTAGAGATTCAAAAATTTCCCAAGTAGAGATTCAAAAATTTTCCAAGTAGAGATTCAAAAATTTCCCAAGTAGAGATTCAAAAATTTACCAAGTATAGATCCAAAAATTTCCCAAGTATAGATCGAAAAATTTCCCGAGTATAGATCGAAAAATTTTCCAAGTATAGATCGTAAAATTTCCCAAGTAGAGATTCAAAAATTTCCAAAGTAGAGATTCAAAAATTTCCCAAGAAGAGATTCAAAAATTTCCCAAGTAGAGATTCAAAAATTTTCCAAGTAGAGATTCAAAAATTTCCCAAGTATAGATCGAAAAATTTCCCAGGTATAGATCGAAAAATTTCCCAAGTATAGATCGAAAAATTTCCCAAGTATAGATCGAAAAATTTCGCAAGTATAGATCGAAAAATTTCCCAAGTATAGATCCAAAAATTTTCCCAAGTATAGATCGAAAAATTTCGCAAGTATATATCGAAAAAATTCCCAAGAATAGATCCAAAAATTTCCCGAGTATAGATCCAAAAATTTCGCAAGTATAGATCGAAAAATTTCCCAAGTATAGATCGAAAAATTTCCCAAGTATAGATCGAAAAATTTCCCAAGTATAGATCGAAAAATTTCCCAAGAATAGATCGAAAAATTTCCCAAGTATAGATCGAAAAATTTCCCAAGTATAGATCGAAAAATTTCCCAAGTATAGATCGAAAGATTTCCCAAGTATAGATCGAAAAATTTCCCAAGTATAGATAAAAATATTTCGCAAGTATAGATCCAAAAATTTCCCAAGAATAGATCGAAAAATTTCCCAAGAATAGATCCAAAAATTTCCCGAGTATAGATCCAAAAATTTCCCAAGTATAGATCCAAAAATTTCCCAAGTATAGATCCAAAAATTTCCCAAGTATAGATCCAAAAATTTCCCAAGTAGAGATTCAAAAATTTCCCAAGTAGAGATTCAAAAATTTCCCAAGTAGAGATTCAAAAATTTCCCAAGTAGAGATTCAAAAATTTCCCAAGTAGAGATTCAAAAATTTCAAAAGTAGAGATTCAAAAATTTCCCAAGTAGAGATCCAAAAATTTCCCAAGTATAGATCCAAAAATTTCCCAAGTATAGATCGAAAAATTTCCCAAGTATAGATCGAAAAATTTCCCAAGTATAGATTGAAAAATTTCCCAAGTATAGGTCGAAAAATTTCCCAAGTATAGATCGAAAAATTTCCCAAGTATAGATCGAAAAATTTCCCAAGTATAGATCGTAAAATTTCCCATGTAGAGATTCAAAAATTTCCAAAGTAGAGATTCAAAAATTTCCCAAGTAGAGGCTCAAAAATTTCCCAAGTAGAGATTCAAAAATTTACCAAGTATAGATCCAAAAATTTCCCAAGTA
Source organism: Odiellus spinosus (assembly GCA_963920705.1). Taxonomy (NCBI): domain Eukaryota; kingdom Metazoa; phylum Arthropoda; class Arachnida; order Opiliones; family Phalangiidae; genus Odiellus; species Odiellus spinosus. The sequence continues at coordinate 1,730,858 of CAWUCO010000219.1, read as the reverse complement.
TAGATCGAAAAATTTTCCAAGTATAGATCGAAAAATTTCCCAAGTACAGATCGAAAAATTGCCCAAGTACAGATCGAAAAATTGCCCAAGTATAGATCGAAAAATTTCCCAAGTATAGATCGAAAAATTTCCCAAGTATAAATCCAAAAATTTCCCAAGTATAGATCGAAAAATTTCCCAAGTATAGATCGAAAAATTTCCCAAGTATAGATCGAAAAATTTCCCAAGTATAGATCGAAAAATTTCCCAAGTATAGATCGAAAAATTTCCCAAGTATAGATAGTAAAATTTCCCAAGTAGAGATTCAAAAATTTCCAAAGTAGAGATTCAAAAATTTCCCAAGAAGAGATTCAAAAATTTCCCAAGTAAAGATTCAAAAATTTCCCAAGTAGAGATTCAAAAATTTCCCAAGTAGAGATTCAAAAATTTACCAAGTATAGATCCAAAAATTTCCCAAGTATAGATCGAAAAATTTCCCAAGTATAGATCGAAAAATTTTCCAAGTATAGATCGAAAAATTTCCCCAGTACAGATCGAAAAATTGCCCAAGTACAGATCAAAAAATTTCCCAAGAATAGATCGAAAAATTTCCCAAGTATAGATCGAAAAATTTCCCAAGAATAGATCGAAAAATTTCCCAAGTATAGATCGAAAAATTTCCCAAGTATAGATCGAAAAATTTCCCAAGTATAGATCGAAAAATTTCCCAAGTATAGATTAAAATATTTCGCAAGTATAGATCGAAAAATTTCCCAAGTATAGATCGAAAAATTTCCCAAGTATAGATAGAAAAATTTTCCAAGTATAGATCGAAAAATTTCCCAAGTACAGATCGAAAAATTTTACAAGTACAGATCGAAAAATTGCCCAAGTATAGATCGAAAAATTTCCCAAGTATAGATCGAAAAATTTCCCAAGTATAGATCGAAAAATTTCCCAAGTATAGATCGAAAAATTTCGCAAGTATAGATCGAAAAATTTCCCAAGTATAGATCGAAAAATTTCCCAAGTAGAGATTCAAAAATTTCCAATTAGAGATTCAAAAATTTCCCAAGAAGAGATTCAAAAATTTCCCAAGTAGAGATTCAAAAATTTTCCAAGTAGAGATTCAAAAATTTCCCAAGTAGAGATTCAAAAATTTCCCAAGTATAGATCGAAAAATTTCCCAAGTATAGATCGAAAAATTTCCCAAGTATAGATCGAAAAATTTCCCAAGTAGAAATTCAAAAATTTCCAAAGTAGAGATTCAAAAATTTCCCAAGTATAGATCCAAAAATTTCCCAAGTAGAGATTCAAAAATTTCCCAAGTAGACATTCAAAAATTTCCCAAGTAGAGATTCAAAAATTTCCCAAGTAGAGATTCAAAAATTTCCCAAGTAGAGATTCAAAAATTTCCCAAGTATAGATCGAAAAATTTCCCAAGTATAGATCGAAAAATTTTCCAAGTATAGATCAAAAAATTTCCCAAGTACAGATCGAAAAATTTCCCAAGTACAGATCGAAAAATTGCCCAAGTATAGATCGAAAAATTTCCCAAGTATAGATCGAAAAATTTCCCAAGAATAGATCGAAAAATTTCCCAAGTATAGATCGAAAAATTTCCCAAGTATAGTAGAGATTCAAAAATTTTCCAAGTAGAGATTCAAAAATTTCCCAAGTAGAGATTCAAAAATTTCACAAGTATAGATCCAAAAATTTCCTAAGTATAGATCGAAAAATTTCCCAGGTATAGATCGAAAAATTTCCCAAGTATAGATCGAAAAATTTCCCAAGTATAGATCGAAAAATTTCGCAAGTATAGATCGAAAAATTTCCCAAGTATAGATCGAAAAATTTCCCAAGTATAGATCGAAAAATTTCCCAAGTATAGATCGAAAAATTTCCAAAGTAGAGATTCAAAAATTTCCCAAGAAGAGATTCAAAAATTTCCCAAGTAGAGATTCAAAAATTTTCCAAGTAGAGATTCAAAAATTTCCCAAGTAGATATTCAAAAATTTCCCAAGTATAGATCGAAAAATTTCCCAAGTATAGATCGAAAAATTTCCCAAGTATAGATCGAAAAATTTCCCAAGTATAGATCGTAAAATTTCCCAAGTAGAGATTCAAAAATTTCCAAAGTAGAGATTCAAAAATTCCCTAGTTTAGATCCAAAAATTTCCCAAGTATAGATCCAAAAATTTCCCAAGAATAGATCCAAAAATTTCCAAAGTATAGATTCAAAAATTTCCAAAGTATAGATCCAAAAATTACCCAAGTATAGATCCAAAAATTTCCCAAGTATAGATCCAAAAATTTCCCAAGTATAGATCCAAAAATTTCCCAAGAATAGATCGAAAAATTACCCAAGAATAGATCCAAAAATTTCCCGAGTATAGATCAGAAAATTTCCCAAGTATAGATACAAAAATTTCCCAAGTATATATCCAAAAATTTCCCAAGTATAGATCCAAAAATTTCCCAAGTAGAGATTCAAAAATTTCCCAAGTAGAGATTCAAAAATTTCCCAAGTAGAGATTCAAAAATTTCCCAAGTAGAGATTCAAAAATTTCCCAAGTAGAGATTCAAAAATTTCCCAAGTAGAGATTCAAAAATTTCCCAAGTAGAGATTCAAAAATTTCCCAAGTAGAGATTCAAAAATTTCCCAAGTATAGATCCAAAAATTTCCAAGTATAGATCGAAAAATTTCCCAAGTATAGATCGAAAAATTTCCCAAATATATATTGAAAAATTTCCCAAATATATATTGAAAAATTTCCCAAGTATAGATCGAAAAATTTCCCAAGTATAGATTGAAAAATTTCCCAAGTATAGATCGTAAAATTTCCCAAGTAGAGATTCAAAAATTTCCAAAGTAGAGATTCAAAAATTTCCCAAGTAGAGACTCAAAAATTTCCCAAGTAGAGATTCAAAAATTTACCAAGTATAGATCCAAAAATTTCCCAAGTATAGATCGAAAAATTTTCCAAGTATAGATCGAAAAATTTCCCAAGTACAGATCGAAAAATTGCCCAAGTACAGATCGAAAAATTGCCCAAGTATAGATCGAAAAATTTCCCAAGTATAGATCGAAAAATTTCCCAAGTATAGATCGAAAAATTTCCCAAGTATAGATCGAAAAATTTCCCAAGTATAGATCGAAAAATTTCCCAAGTATAGATTGAAAAATTTCCCAAGTATAGGTCGAAAAATTTCCCAAGTATAGATCGAAAAATTTCCCAAGTATAGATCGAAAAATTTCCCAAGTATAGATCGTAAAATTTCCCAAGTAGAGATTCAAAAATTTCCAAAGTAGAGATTCAAAAATTTCCCAAGTAGAGGCTCAAAAATTTCCCAAGTAGAGATTCAAAAATTTACCAAGTATAGATCCAAAAATTTCCCAAGTATAGATCGAAAAATTTTCCAAGTATAGATCGAAAAATTTCCCAAGTATAGATCGAAAAATTTTCCAAGTATAGATCGAAAAATTTCCCCAGTACAGATCGAAAAATTGCCCAAGTACAGATCAAAAAATTTCCCAAGAATAGATCGAAAAATTTCCCAAGTATAGATCGAAAAATTTCCCAAGAATAGATCGAAAAATTTCCCAAGTATAGATCGAAAAATTTCCCAAGTATAGATCGAAAAATTTCCCAAGTATAGATCGAAAAATTTCCCAAGTATAGATTAAAATATTTCGCAAGTATAGATCGAAAAATTTCCCAAGTATAGATCGAAAAATTTCCCAAGTATAGATAGAAAAATTTTCCAAGTATAGATCGAAAAATTTCCCAAGTACAGATCGAAAAATTTTACAAGTACAGATCGAAAAATTGCCCAAGTATAGATCGAAAAATTTCCCAAGTATAGATCGAAAAATTTCCCAAGTATAGATCGAAAAATTTCCCAAGTATAGATCGAAAAATTTCGCAAGTATAGATCGAAAAATTTCCCAAGTATAGATCGAAAAATTTCCCAAGTAGAGATTCAAAAATTTCCAATTAGAGATTCAAAAATTTCCCAAGAAGAGATTCAAAAATTTCCCAAGTAGAGATTCAAAAATTTTCCAAGTAGAGATTCAAAAATTTCCCAAGTAGAGATTCAAAAATTTCCCAAGTATAGATCGAAAAATTTCCCAAGTATAGATCGAAAAATTTCCCAAGTATAGATCGAAAAATTTCCCAAGTAGAAATTCAAAAATTTCCAAAGTAGAGATTCAAAAATTTCCCAAGTATAGATCCAAAAATTTCCCAAGTAGAGATTCAAAAATTTCCCAAGTAGACATTCAAAAATTCCCCAAGTAGAGATTCAAAAATTTCCCAAGTAGAGATTCAAAAATTTCCCAAGTAGAGATTCAAAAATTTCCCAAGTATAGATCGAAAAATTTCCCAAGTATAGATCGAAAAATTTTCCAAGTATAGATCAAAAAATTTCCCAAGTACAGATCGAAAAATTTCCCAAGTACAGATCGAAAAATTGCCCAAGTATAGATCGAAAAATTTCCCAAGTATAGATCGAAAAATTTCCCAAGAATAGATCGAAAAATTTCCCAAGTATAGATCGAAAAATTTCCCAAGTATAGTAGAGATTCAAAAATTTTCCAAGTAGAGATTCAAAAATTTCCCAAGTAGAGATTCAAAAATTTCACAAGTATAGATCCAAAAATTTCCTAAGTATAGATCGAAAAATTTCCCAGGTATAGATCGAAAAATTTCCCAAGTATAGATCGAAAAATTTCCCAAGTATAGATCGAAAAATTTCGCAAGTATAGATCGAAAAATTTCCCAAGTATAGATCGAAAAATTTCCCAAGTATAGATCGAAAAATTTCCCAAGTATAGATCGAAAAATTTCCAAAGTAGAGATTCAAAAATTTCCCAAGAAGAGATTCAAAAATTTCCCAAGTAGAGATTCAAAAATTTTCCAAGTAGAGATTCAAAAATTTCCCAAGTAGATATTCAAAAATTTCCCAAGTATAGATCGAAAAATTTCCCAAGTATAGATCGAAAAATTTCCCAAGTATAGATCGAAAAATTTCCCAAGTATAGATCGTAAAATTTCCCAAGTAGAGATTCAAAAATTTCCAAAGTAGAGATTCAAAAATTCCCTAGTTTAGATCCAAAAATTTCCCAAGTATAGATCCAAAAATTTCCCAAGAATAGATCCAAAAATTTCCAAAGTATAGATTCAAAAATTTCCAAAGTATAGATCCAAAAATTACCCAAGTATAGATCCAAAAATTTCCCAAGTATAGATCCAAAAATTTCCCAAGTATAGATCCAAAAATTTCCCAAGAATAGATCGAAAAATTACCCAAGAATAGATCCAAAAATTTCCCGAGTATAGATCAGAAAATTTCCCAAGTATAGATACAAAAATTTCCCAAGTATATATCCAAAAATTTCCCAAGTATAGATCCAAAAATTTCCCAAGTAGAGATTCAAAAATTTCCCAAGTAGAGATTCAAAAATTTCCCAAGTAGAGATTCAAAAATTTCCCAAGTAGAGATTCAAAAATTTCCCAAGTAGAGATTCAAAAATTTCCCAAGTAGAGATTCAAAAATTTCCCAAGTAGAGATTCAAAAATTTCCCAAGTAGAGATTCAAAAATTTCCCAAGTATAGATCCAAAAATTTCCAAGTATAGATCGAAAAATTTCCCAAGTATAGATCGAAAAATTTCCCAAATATATATTGAAAAATTTCCCAAGTATAGATCGAAAAATTTCCCAAGTATAGATTGAAAAATTTCCCAAGTATAGATCGTAAAATTTCCCAAGTAGAGATTCAAAAATTTCCAAAGTAGAGATTCAAAAATTTCCCAAGTAGAGACTCAAAAATTTCCCAAGTAGAGATTCAAAAATTTACCAAGTATAGATCCAAAAATTTCCCAAGTATAGATCGAAAAATTTTCCAAGTATAGATCGAAAAATTTCCCAAGTACAGATCGAAAAATTGCCCAAGTACAGATCGAAAAATTGCCCAAGTATAGATCGAAAAATTTCCCAAGTATAGATCGAAAAATTTCCCAAGTATAGATCGAAAAATTTCCCAAGTATAGATCGAAAAATTTCGCAAGTATAGATCGAAAAATTTCCCAAGTATAGATCGAAAAATTTCCCAAGTAGAGATTCAAAAATTTCCAATTAGAGATTCAAAAATTTCCCAAGAAGAGATTCAAAAATTTCCCAAGTAGAGATTCAAAAATTTTCCAAGTAGAGATTCAAAAATTTCCCAAGTAGAGATTCAAAAATTTCCCAAGTATAGATCGAAAAATTTCCCAAGAATAGATCGAAAAATTTCCCAAGTATAGATCGAAAAATTTCCCAAGTATAGATCGAAAAATTTCCCAAGTACAGATCGAAAAATTTTCCAAGTATAGATCAAAAAATTTCCCAAGTACAGATCGAAAAATTTCCCAAGTACAGATCGAAAAATTGCCCAAGTATAGATCGAAAAATTTCCCAAGTATAGATCGAAAAATTTCCCAAGAATAGATCGAAAAATTTCCCAAGTATAGATCGAAAAATTTCCCAAGTATAGTAGAGATTCAAAAATTTTCCAAGTAGAGATTCAAAAATTTCCCAAGTAGAGATTCAAAAATTTCACAAGTATAGATCCAAAAATTTCCTAAGTATAGATCGAAAAATTTCCCAGGTATAGATCGAAAAATTTCCCAAGTATAGATCGAAAAATTTCCCAAGTATAGATCGAAAAATTTCGCAAGTATAGATCGAAAAATTTCCCAAGTATAGATCGAAAAATTTCCCAAGTATAGATCGAAAAATTTCCCAAGTATAGATCGAAAAATTTCCAAAGTAGAGATTCAAAAATTTCCCAAGAAGAGATTCAAAAATTTCCCAAGTAGAGATTCAAAAATTTTCCAAGTAGAGATTCAAAAATTTCCCAAGTAGATATTCAAAAATTTCCCAAGTATAGATCGAAAAATTTCCCAAGTATAGATCGAAAAATTTCCCAAGTATAGATCGAAAAATTTCCCAAGTATAGATCGTAAAATTTCCCAAGTAGAGATTCAAAAATTTCCAAAGTAGAGATTCAAAAATTCCCTAGTTTAGATCCAAAAATTTCCCAAGTATAGATCCAAAAATTTCCCAAGAATAGATCCAAAAATTTCCAAAGTATAGATTCAAAAATTTCCAAAGTATAGATCCAAAAATTACCCAAGTATAGATCCAAAAATTTCCCAAGTATAGATCCAAAAATTTCCCAAGTATAGATCCAAAAATTTCCCAAGAATAGATCGAAAAATTACCCAAGAATAGATCCAAAAATTTCCCGAGTATAGATCAGAAAATTTCCCAAGTATAGATACAAAAATTTCCCAAGTATATATCCAAAAATTTCCCAAGTATAGATCCAAAAATTTCCCAAGTAGAGATTCAAAAATTTCCCAAGTAGAGATTCAAAAATTTCCCAAGTAGAGATTCAAAAATTTCCCAAGTAGAGATTCAAAAATTTCCCAAGTTGAGATTCAAAAATTTCCCAAGTAGAGATTCAAAAATTACCCAAGTAGAGATTCAAAAATTTCCCAAGTAGAGATTCAAAAATTTCCCAAGTATAGATCCAAAAATTTCCAAGTATAGATCGAAAAATTTCCCAAGTATAGATCGAAAAATTTCCCAAATATATATTGAAAAATTTCCCAAGTATAGATCGAAAAATTTCCCAAGTATAGATTGAAAAATTTCCCAAGTATAGGTCGAAAAATTTCCCAAGTATAGATCGAAAAATTTCCCAAGTATAGATCGAAAAATTTCCCAAGTATATATCGTAAAATTTCCCAAGTAGAGATTCAAAAATTTCCAAAGTAGAGATTCAAAAATTTCCCAAGTAGAGACTCAAAAATTTCCCAAGTAGAGATTCAAAAATTTACCAAGTATAGATCCAAAAATTTCCCAAGTATAGATCGAAAAATTTTCCAAGTATAGATCGAAAAATTTCCCAAGTACAGATCGAAAAATTGCCCAAGTACAGATCGAAAAATTGCCCAAGTATAGATCGAAAAATTTCCCAAGTATAGATCGAAAAATTTCCCAAGTATAAATCCAAAAATTTCCCAAGTATAGATCGAAAAATTTCCCAAGTATAGATCGAAAAATTTCCCAAGTATAGATCGAAAAATTTCCCAAGTATAGATCGAAAAATTTCCCAAGTATAGATCGAAAAATTTCCCAAGTATAGATAGTAAAATTTCCCAAGTAGAGATTCAAAAATTTCCAAAGTAGAGATTCAAAAATTTCCCAAGAAGAGATTCAAAAATTTCCCAAGTAAAGATTCAAAAATTTCCCAAGTAGAGATTCAAAAATTTCCCAAGTAGAGATTCAAAAATTTACCAAGTATAGATCCAAAAATTTCCCAAGTATAGATCGAAAAATTTCCCAAGTATAGATCGAAAAATTTTCCAAGTATAGATCGAAAAATTTCCCAAGTACAGATCGAAAAATTGCCCAAGTACAGATCGAAAAATTTCCCAAGAATAGATCGAAAAATTTCCCAAGTATAGATCGAAAAATTTCCCAAGAATAGATCGAAAAATTTCCCAAGTATAGATCGAAAAATTTCCCAAGTATAGATCGAAAAATTTCCCAAGTATAGATTAAAATATTTCGCAAGTATAGATCGAAAAATTTCCCAAGTATAGATCGAAAAATTTCCCAAGTATAGATAGAAAAATTTTCCAAGTATAGATCGAAAAATTTCCCAAGTACAGATCGAAAAATTTTACAAGTACAGATCGAAAAATTGCCCAAGTATAGATCGAAAAATTTCCCAAGTATAGATCGAAAAATTTCCCAAGTATAGATCGAAAAATTTCCCAAGTATAGATCGAAAAATTTCGCAAGTATAGATCGAAAAATTTCCCAAGTATAGATCGAAAAATTTCCCAAGTAGAGATTCAAAAATTTCCAATTAGAGATTCAAAAATTTCCCAAGAAGAGATTCAAAAATTTCCCAAGTAGAGATTCAAAAATTTTCCAAGTAGAGATTCAAAAATTTCCCAAGTAGAGATTCAAAAATTTCCCAAGTATAGATCGAAAAATTTCCCAAGAATAGATCGAAAAATTTCCCAAGTATAGATCGAAAAATTTCCCAAGTATAGATCGAAAAATTTCCCAAGTATAGATCGAAAAATTTCCCAAGTATAGATCGAAAAATTTCCCAAGTAGAAATTCAAAAATTTCCAAAGTAGAGATTCAAAAATTTCCCAAGTATAGATCCAAAAATTTCCCAAGTAGAGATTCAAAAATTTCCCAAGTAGACATTCAAAAATTTCCCAAGTAGAGATTCAAAAATTTCCCAAGTAGAGATTCAAAAATTTCCCAAGTAGAGATTCAAAAATTTCCCTAGTATAGATCGAAAAATTTCCCAAGTATAGATCGAAAAATTTTCCAAGTATAGATCAAAAAATTTCCCAAGTACAGATCGAAAAATTTCCCAAGTACAGATCGAAAAATTGCCCAAGTATAGATCGAAAAATTTCCCAAGTATAGATCGAAAAATTTCCCAAGAATAGATCGAAAAAATTCCCAAGTATAGATCGAAAAATTTCCCAAGTATAGTAGAGATTCAAAAATTTTCCAAGTAGAGATTCAAAAATTTCCCAAGTAGAGATTCAAAAATTTCACAAGTATAGATCCAAAAATTTCCTAAGTATAGATCGAAAAATTTCCCAGGTATAGATCGAAAAATTTCCCAAGTATAGATCGAAAAATTTCCCAAGTATAGATCGAAAAATTTCGCAAGTATAGATCGAAAAATTTCCCAAGTATAGATCGAAAAATTTCCCAAGTATAGATCGAAAAATTTCCCAAGTATAGATCGAAAAATTTCCAAAGTAGAGATTCAAAAATTTCCCAAGAAGAGATTCAAAAATTTCCCAAGTAGAGATTCAAAAATTTTCCAAGTAGAGATTCAAAAATTTCCCAAGTAGATATTCAAAAATTTCCCAAGTATAGATCGAAAAATTTCCCAAGTATAGATCGAAAAATTTCCCAAGTATAGATCGAAAAATTTCCCAAGTATAGATCGTAAAATTTCCCAAGTAGAGATTCAAAAATTTCCAAAGTAGAGATTCAAAAATTCCCTAGTTTAGATCCAAAAATTTCCCAAGTATAGATCCAAAAATTTCCCAAGAATAGATCCAAAAATTTCCAAAGTATAGATTCAAAAATTTCCAAAGTATAGATCCAAAAATTACCCAAGTATAGATCCAAAAATTTCCCAAGTATAGATCCAAAAATTTCCCAAGTATAGATCCAAAAATTTCCCAAGAATAGATCGAAAAATTACCCAAGAATAGATCCAAAAATTTCCCGAGTATAGATCAGAAAATTTCCCAAGTATAGATACAAAAATTTCCCAAGTATATATCCAAAAATTTCCCAAGTATAGATCCAAAAATTTCCCAAGTAGAGATTCAAAAATTTCCCAAGTAGAGATTCAAAAATTTCCCAAGTAGAGATTCAAAAATTTCCCAAGTAGAGATTCAAAAATTTCCCAAGTAGAGATTCAAAAATTTCCCAAGTAGAGATTCAAAAATTTCCCAAGTAGAGATTCAAAAATTTCCCAAGTAGAGATTCAAAAATTTCCCAAGTATAGATCCAAAAATTTCCAAGTATAGATCGAAAAATTTCCCAAGTATAGATCGAAAAATTTCCCAAATATATATTGAAAAATTTCCCAAGTATAGATCGAAAAATTTCCCAAGTATAGATCGAAAAATTTCCCAAGTATAGATCGAAAAATTTCCCAAGTATAGATCGTAAAATTTCCCAAGTAGAGATTCAAAAATTTCCAAAGTAGAGATTCAAAAATTTCCCAAGTAGAGATTCAAAAATTTCCCAAGTAGAGATTCAAAAATTTTCCAAGTAGAGATTCAAAAATTTCCCAAGTAGAGATTCAAAAATTTACCAAGTATAGATCCAAAAATTTCCCAAGTAGAGATTCAAAAATTTCCCAAGAATAGATCCAAAAATTTCCCGAGTATAGATCCAAAAATTTCCCAAGTATAGATCGAAAAATTTCCCAAGTACAGATCGAAAAATTGCCCAAGTACAGATCGAAAAATTGCCCAAGTACAGATCGAAAAATTGCCCAAGTATAGATCGAAAAATTTCCCAAGTATAGATCGAAAAATTTCCCAAGTATAGATCGAAAAATTTCGCAAGTATAGATCGAAAAATTTCCCAAGTATAGATCGAAAAATTTCCCAAGTATAGATCAAAAAATTTCCCAAGTATAGATCGAAAAATTTCCCAAGTATAGATCGAAAAATTTCCCAAGTATAGATCGTAAAATTTCCCAAGTAGAGATTCAAAAATTTCCAATTAGAGATTCAAAAATTTCCCAAGAAGAGATTCAAAAATTTCCCAAGTAGAGATTCAAAAATTTTCCAAGTAGAGATTCAAAAATTTTCCAAGTAGAGATTCAAAAATTTCCCAAGTAGAGATTCAAAAATTTACCAAGTATAGATCCAAAAATTTCACAAGTATAGATCGAAAAATTTCCCAAGTATAGATCGAAAAATTTTCCAAGTATAGATCGAAAAATTTCCAAAGTACAGATCGAAAAGTTGCCCAAGTACAGATCGAAAAATTGCCCAAGTACAGATCGAAAAATTGCCCAAGTATAGATCGAAAAATTTCCCAAGTATAGATCGAAAAATTTCCCAAGTATAGATCGAAATATTTCGCAAGTATAGATCGAAAAATTTCCCAAGTATAGATCGAAAAATTTCCCAAGTATAGATCGAAAAATTTCCCAAGTATAGATCGAAAAATTTCCCAAGTATAGATAGAAAAATTTTCCAAGTATAGATCGAAAAATTTCCCAAGTACAGATCGAAAAATTTCCCAAGTACAGATCGAAAAATTGCCCAAGTATAGATCGAAAAATTTCCCAAGTATAGATCGAAAAATTTCCCAAGTATAGATCGAAAAATTTCCCAAGTATAGATCGTAAAATTTCCCAAGTAGAGATTCAAAAATTTCCAAAGTAGAGATTCAAAAATTTCCCAAGAAGAGATTCAAAAATTTCCCAAGTAGAGATTCAAAAATTTTCCAAGTAGAGATTCAAAAATTTCCCAAGAATAGATCCAAAAATTTCCCGAGTATAGATCCAAAAATTTCCCAAGTATAGATCGAAAAATTTCGCAAGTATAGATCGAAAAATTTCGCAAGTATAGATCGAAAAATTTCCCAAGTATAGATCGTAAAATTTCCCAAGTAGAGATTCAAAAATTTCCAAAGTAGAGATTCAAAAATTTCCCAAGAAGAGATTCAAAAATTTCACAAGTATAGATCCAAAAATTTCTAAAGTATAGATCCAAAAATTTCCCAAGTATAGATCGAAAAATTTCCCAAGTATAGATCGAAAAATTTCCCAAGTATAGATCGTAAAATTTCCCAAGTAGAGATTCAAAAATTTCCAAAGTAGAGATTCAAAAATTTCCCAAGAAGAGATTCAAAAATTTCCCAAGTAGAGATTCAAAAATTTTCCAAGTAGAGATTCAAAAATTTCCCAAGTAGAGATTCAAAAATTTCACAAGTATAGATCCAAAAATTTCCCAAGTATAGATCGAAAAATTTCCCAGGTATAGATCGAAAAATTTCCCAAGTATAGATCGAAAAATTTCCCAAGTATAGATCCAAAAATTTCCCAAGTATAGATCCAAAAATTTTCCCAAGTATAGATCGAAAAATTTCGCAAGTATATATCGAAAAATTTCCCAAGAATAGATCCAAAAATTTCCCGAGTATAGATCCAAAAATTTCCCAAGTATAGATCGAAAAATTTCGCAAGTATAGATCGAAAAATTTCGCTAGTATAGATCGAAAAATTTCCCAAGTATAGATCGTAAAATTTCCCAAGTAGAGATTCAAAAATTTCCAAAGTAGAGATTCAAAAATTACCCAAGAAGAGATTCAAAAATTTCCCAAGTAGAGATTCAAAAATTTCCCAAGAAGAGATTCAAAAATTTCCCAAGTAGAGATTCAAAAATTTCCCAAGTATAGATCGAAAAATTTCCCAAGTATAGATCGAAAAATTTCCCAAGTATAGATCGAAAAATTTCCCAATTATAGATAGAAAAATTTTCCAAGAATAGATCGAAAAGTTTCCCAAGTACAGATCGAAAAATTTCCCAAGTACAGATCGAAAAATTGCCCAAGTATAGATCGAAAAATTTCCAAAGTATAGATCGAAAAATTTCCCAAGTATAGATCGAAAAATTTCGCAAGTATAGATCGAAAAATTTCCCAAGTATAGATCGAAAAATTTCCCAAATATAGATCGAAAAATTTCCCAAGTATAGATCGTAAAATTTCCCAAGTAGAGATTCAAAAATTTCCAATTAGAGATTCAAAAATTTCCCAAGAAGAGATTCAAAAATTTCCCAAGTAGAGATTCAAAAATTTTCCAAGTAGAGATTCAAAAATTTCCCAAGTAGAGATTCAAAAATTTCCCAAGTAGAGATTCAAAAATTTCCCAAGTAGAGATTCAAATATTTCCCAAGTATAGATCGAAAAATTTCCCAAGTATAGATCGTAAAATTTCCCAAGTAGAGATTCAAAAATTTCCAAAATAGAGATTCAAAAATTTCCCAAGAAGAGATTCAAAAATTTCCCAAGTAGAGATTCAAAAATTTCCCAAGTAGAGATTCAAAAATTTCACAAGTATAGATCCAAAAATTTCCCAAGTATAGATCGAAAAATTTCCCAGGTATAGATCGAAAAATTTCCCAAGTATAGATCGAAAAATTTCCCAAGTATAGATCGAAAAATTTCCCAAGTATAGATCGAAAAATTTCCAAAGTAGAGATTCAAAAATTTCCCAAGAAGAGATTGAAAAATTTCCCAAGTAGATTCAAAAATTTTCCAAGTAGAGATTCAAAAATTTCCCAAGTAGATATTCAAAAATTTCCGAAGTATAGATCGAAAAATTTCCCAAGTATAGATCGAAAAATTTCCCAACTATAGATCGAAAAATTTCCCAAGTATAGATCGTAAAATTTCCCAAGTAGAGATTTAAAAATTTCCAAAGTAGAGATTCAAAAATTCCCTAGTTTAGATCCAAAAATTTCCCAAGTATAGATCCAAAAATTTCCCAAGAATAGATCCAAAAATTTCCAAAGTATAGATTCAAAAATTTCCAAAGTATAGATCCAAAAATTACCCAAGTATAGATCCAAAAATTTCCCAAGTATAGATCCAAAAATTTCCCAAGTATAGATCCAAAAATTTCCCAAGAATAGATCGAAAAATTACCCAAGAATAGATCCAAAAATTTCCCGAGTATAGATCCAAAAATTTCCCAAGTATAGATCGAAAAATTTCGCAAGTATAGATCGAAAAATTTCGCTAGTATAGATCGAAAAATTTCCCAAGTATAGATCGTAAAATTTCCCAAGTAGAGATTCAAAAATTTCCAAAGTAGAGACTCAAAAATTTCCCAAGAAGAGATTCAAAAATTTCCCAAGTAGAGATTCAAAAATTTCCCAAGTAGAGATTCAAAAATTTCCCAAGAAGAGATTCAAAAATTTCCCAAGTAGAGATTCAAAAATTTCCCAAGTATAGATCGAAAAATTTCCCAAGTATAGATCGAAAAATTTCCCAAGTATAGATCGAAAAATTTCCCAAGTATAGATCCAAAAATTTCCCAAGAATAGATCGAAAAATTTCCCAAGAATAGATCGTAAAATTTCCCAAGTAGAGATTCAAAAATTTCCAAAGTAGAGATTCAAAAATTTCCCAAGAAGAGATTCAAAAATTTCCCAAGTAGAGATTCAAAAATTTCCCAAGAAGAGATTCAAAAATTTCCCAAGTAGAGATGCAAAAATTTCCCAAGTATAGATCGAAAAATTTCCCAAGTATAGATCGAAAAATTTCCCAAGTATAGATCGAAAAATTTCCCAAGTATAGATAGAAAAATTTTCCAAGTATAGATCGAAAAATTTCCCAAGTACAGATCGAAAAATTTCCCAAGTACAGATCGAAAAATTGCCCAAGTATAGATCGAAAAATTTCCAAAGTATAGATCGAAAAATTTCCCAAGTATAGATCGAAAAATTTCGCAAGTATAGATCGAAAAATTTCCCAAGTATAGATCGAAAAATTTCCCAAGTATAGATCAAAAAATTTCCCAAGTATAGATCGAAAAATTTCCCAAATATAGATCGAAAAATTTCCCAAGTATAGATCGTAAAATTTCCCAAGTAGAGATTCAAAAATTTCCAATTAGAGATTCAAAAATTTCCCAAGAAGAGATTCAAAAATTTCCCATGTAGAGATTCAAAAATTTTCCAAGTAGAGATTCAAAAATTTCCCAAGTAGATATTCAAAAATTTCCCAAGTAGAGATTCAAAAATTTCCCAAGTAGAGATTCAAAAATTTCCCAAGTAGAGATCCAAAAATTTCCCAAGTAGAGATCGAAAAATTTCCCAAGTATAGATCCAAAAATTTCCCAAGTATAGATCGAAAAATTTCCCAAGTATAGATTGAAAAATTTCCCAAGTATAGATCGAAAAATTTCCCAAGTATAGATCGAAAAATTTCCCAAGTATAGATCGAAAAATTTCCCAAGTATAGATCGAAAAATTTCCCAAGTATAGATCGAAAAATTTCCCAAGTATAGATCGAAAAATTTCCCAAGTATAGATCGAAAAATTTCCCAAGTATAGATCGAAAAATTTCCCAAGTATAGATCGTAAAATTTCCCAAGTAGAGATTCAAAAATTTCCAAAGTAGAGATTCAAAAATTTCCCAAGAAGAGATTCAAAAATTTCCCAAGTAGAGATTCAAAAATTTTCCAAGTAGAGATTCAAAAATTTCCCAAGTAGAGATTCAAAAATTTCACAAGTATAGATCCAAAAATTTCCCAAGTATAGATCGAAAAATTTCCCAAGTATAGATCGTAAAATTTCCCAAATAGAGATTCAAAAATTTCCAAAGTAGAGATTCAAAAATTTCCCAAGAAGAGATTCAAAAATTTCCCAAGTAGAGATTCAAAAATTTCCAATTAGAGATTCAAAAATTTCCCAAGTAGAGATCGAAAAATTTCCCAAGTATAGATCCAAAAATTTCCCAAGTATAGATCGAAAAATTTCCCAAGTATAGATTGAAAAATTTCCCAAGTATAGATCGAAAAATTTCCCAAGTATAGATCGAAAAATTTCCCAAGTATAGATCGAAAAATTTCCCAAGTATAGATCGAAAAATTTCCCAAGTATAGATCGAAAAATTTCCCAAGTATAGATCGAAAAATTTCCCAAGTATAGATCGAAAAATTTCCCAAGTATAGATCGAAAAATTTCCCAAGTATAGATCGTAAAATTTCCCAAGTAGAGATTCAAAAATTTCCAAAGTAGAGATTCAAAAATTTCCCAAGAAGAGATTCAAAAATTTCCCAAGTAGAGATTCAAAAATTTTCCAAGTAGAGATTCAAAAATTTCCCAAGTAGAGATTCAAAAATTTCACAAGTATAGATCCAAAAATTTCCCAAGTATAGATCGAAAAATTTCCCAAGTATAGATCGAAAAATTTCCCAAGTATAGATCGTAAAATATCCCAAGTAGAGATTCAAAAATTTCCAAAGTAGAGATTCAAAAATTTCCCAAGAAGAGATTCAAAAATTTCCCAAGTAGAGATTCAAAAATTTTCCAAGTAGAGATTCAAAAATTTCCCAAGTAGAGATTCAAAAATTTCACAAGTATAGATCCAAAAATTTCCCAAGTATAGATCGAAAAATTTCCCAGGTATAGATCGAAAAATTTCCCAAGTATAGATCGAAAAATTTCCCAAGTATAGATCGAGAAATTTCGCAAGTATAGATCGAAAAATTTCCCAAGTATAGATCGAAAAATTTCCCAAGTATAGATCGAAAAATTTCCCAAGTATAGATCGTAAAATTTCCCAAGTAGAGATTCAAAAATTTCCAAAGTAGAGATTCAAAAATTTCCCAAGAAGAGATTCAAAAATTTCCCAAGTAGAGATTCAAAAATTTTCCAAGTAGAGATTCAAAAATTTCCCAAGTAGAGATTCAAAAATTTCACAAGTATAGATCCAAAAATTTCCCAAGTATAGATCGAAAAATTTCCCAAGTATAGATCGTAAAATTTCCCAAATAGAGATTCAAAAATTTCCAAAGTAGAGATTCAAAAATTTCCCAAGAAGAGATTCAAAAATTTCCCAAGTAGAGATTCAAAAATTTCCAATTAGAGATTCAAAAATTTCCCAAGTAGAGATCGAAAAATTTCCCAAGTATAGATCCAAAAATTTCCCAAGTATAGATCGAAAAATTTCCCAAGTATAGATCCAAAAATTTCCCAAGTAGAGATTCAAAAATTTCCCAAGTAGAGATTCAAAAATTTCCCAAGTTGAGATTCAAAAATTTCCCAAGTAGAGATTCAAAAATTTCCCAAGTAGAGATTCAAAAATTTCCCAAGTAGAGATTCAAAAATTTCCCAAGTAGAGATTCAAAAATTTCCCAAGTAGAGATCCAAAAATTTCCCAAGTATAGATCGAAAAATTTCCCAAGTATAGATCGAAAAATTTCCCAAGTATAGATCGAAAAATTTTCCATGTATAGATTAAAAAATTTCCCAAGTATAGATCGAAAAATTTCCCAAGTATAGATCGAAAAATTTCCCAAGTATAGATCGAAAAATTTCCCAAGTATAGATCGTAAAATTTCCCAAGTAGAGATTCAAAAATTTCCAAAGTAGAGATTCAAAAATTTCCCAAGAAGAGATTCAAAAATTTCCCAAGTAGAGATTCAAAAATTTCCCAAGTAGAGATTCAAAAATTTTCCAAGTAGAGATTCAAAAATTTCCCAAGTAGAGATTCAAAAATTTACCAAGTATAGATCCAAAAATTTCACAAGTATAGATCGAAAAATTTCCCAAGTATAGATCGAAAAATTTTTCCAGTATAGATCGAAAAATTTCCCAAGTACAGATCGAAAAATTGCCCAAGTACAGATCGAAAAATTGCCCAAGTATAGATCGAAAAATTTCCCAAGTATAGATCGAAATATTTCGCAAGTATAGATCGAAAAATTTCCCAAGTATAGATCGAAAAATTTCCCAAGTACAGATCGAAAAATTGCCCAAGTATAGATCGAAAAATTTCAAAAGTATAGATCGAAAAATTTCCCAAGTATAGATCGAAAAATTTCGCAAGTATAGATCGAAAAATTTCCCAAGTATAGATCGAAAAATTTCCCAAGTATAGATCAAAAAATTTCCCAAGTATAGATCGAAAAATTTCCCAAGTATAGATCGAAAAATTTCCCAAGTATAGATCGTAAAATTTCCCAAGTAGAGATTCAAAAATTTCCAATTAGAGATTGAAAAATTTCCCAAGAAGAGATTCAAAAATTTCCCAAGTAGAGATTCAAAAATTTTCCAAGTAGAGATTCAAAAATTTTCCAAGTAGAGATTCAAAAATTTCACAAGTATAGATCCAAAAATTTCCCAAGTATAGATCGAAAAATTTCCCAGGTATAGATCGAAAAATTTCCCAAGTATAGATCGAAAAATTTCCCAAGTATAGATCGAAAAATTTCGCAAGTATAGATCGAAAAATTTCCCAAGTATAGATCGAAAAATTTCCCAAGTATAGATCGAAAAATTTCCCAAGTATAGATCGAAAAATTTCCAAAGTAGAGATTCAAAAATTTCCCAAGAAGAGATTCAAAAATTTCCCAAGTAGATTCAAAAATTTTCCAAGTAGAGATTCAAAAATTTCCCAAGTAGAGATTCAAAAATTTCACAAGTATAGATCGAAAAATTTCCCAAGTATAGATCGAAAAATTTCCCAGGTATAGATCGAAAAATTTCCCAAGTATAGATCGAAAAATTTCCCAAGTATAGATCGAAAAATTTCGCAAGTATAGATCGAAAAATTTCCCAAGTATAGATCGAAAAATTTCCCAAGTATAGATCGAAAAATTTCCCAAGTATAGATCGAAAAATTTCCAAAGTAGAGATTCAAAAATTTCCCAAGAAGAGATTCAAAAATTTCCCAAGTAGATTCAAAAATTTTCCAAGTAGAGATTCAAAAATTTCCCAAGTAGATATTCAAAAATTTCCCAAGTATAGATCGAAAAATTTCCCAAGTATAGATCGAAAAATTTCCCAACTATAGATCGAAAAATTTCCCAAGTATAGATCGAAAAATTTCCCAAGTATAGATCGAAAAATTTCCAAAGTAGAGATTCAAAAATTTCCAAAGTAGAGATTCAAAAATTTCCCAAGAAGAGATTCAAAAATTTCCCAAGTAGAGATTCAAAAATTTCCCAAGTAGAGATTCAAAAATTTTCCAAGTAGAGATTCAAAAATTTCCCAAGTAGAGATTCAAAAATTTACCAAGTATAGATCCAAAAATTTCACAAGTATAGATCGAAAAATTTCCCAAGTATAGATCGAAAAATTTTTCCAGTATAGATCGAAAAATTTCCCAAGTACAGATCGAAAAATTGCCCAAGTACAGATCGAAAAATTGCCCAAGTATAGATCGAAAAATTTCCCAAGTATAGATCGAAATATTTCGCAAGTATAGATCGAAAAATTTCCCAAGTATATATCCAAAAATTTCCCAAGCAAAGATCGAAAAATTTCCCATGAATAGATCCAAAAATTTCCCAAGTATAGATCCAAAAACTTCCCAAGTATAGATCCAAAAATTTCACAAGTATACATCCAAAAATTTCCCAAGTATAGATCCAAAAATTTCCCAAGCATAGATCGAATATTTCCCAAGTATAGATCGAAAAATTTCCCAAGTATAGATCCAAAAATTTCAAAAGTATAGATCCAAAAATTTCCCAAGAATAGACCAAAAATTTCCCAAGTATAGTATGAAAAATTTCCCAAGTATAGATCCAAAAATTTCCCAAGTATAGGTCCAAAAATTTCCCAAGTATAGATCCAAAAATTTCACAAGTACACATCCAAAAATTTCCCAAGTATAGATCCAAAAATTTCCCAAGCATAGATCGAAAAATTTTCCAAGTATAGATCGAAAAATTTCCCAAGTATAGATCCAAAAATTTCCCAAGTATAGATCGAAAAATTTCCCAAGTATAGATCTTAAAATTTCCCAAGTATAGATACAAAAATTTCACAAGTATACATCCAAAAATTTCCCAAGTATAGATCCAAAAATTTCCCAAGCATAGATCGAAAAATTTTCCAAGTATAGATCGAAAAATTTCCCAAGTATAGATCCTAAATTTTCCAAGTATAGATCGAAAAATTTCCCAAGTATAGATCCAAAATTTCCCAAGTATAGATCCAAAAATTTCCCAAGTATAGATCGAAAAATTTCCCAAGTATAGATCCAAAAATTTCAAAAGTATAGATCCAAAAATTTCCCAAGAATAGATCCAAAAATTTCCCAAGTATAGTATGAAAAATTTCCCAAGTATAGATCCAAAAATTTCCCAAGTATAGGTCCAAAAATTTCCCAAGTATAGATCCAAAAATTTCACAAGTACACATCCAAAAATTTCCCAAGTATAGATCCAAAAATTTCCCAAGCATAGATCGAAAAATTTTCCAAGTATAGATCGAAAAATTTCCCAAGTATAGATCCAAAAATTTCCCAAGTATAGATCGAAAAATTGCCCAAGTATAGATCGAAAAATTTCAAAAGTATAGATCGAAAAATTTCACAAGTATAGATCGAAAAATTTCCCAAGTATAGATCGAAAAATTTTTCCAGTATAGATCGAAAAATTTCCCAAGTACAGATCGAAAAATTGCCCAAGTACAGATCGAAAAATTGCCCAAGTATAGATCGAAAAATTTCCCAAGTATAGATCGAAATATTTCGCAAGTATAGATCGAAAAATTTCCCAAGTATAGATCGAAAAATTTCCCAAGTACAGATCGAAAAATTGCCCAAGTATAGATCGAAAAATTTCAAAAGTATAGATCGAAAAATTTCCCAAGTATAGATCGAAAAATTTCGCAAGTATAGATCGAAAAATTTCCCAAGTATAGATCGAAAAATTTCCCAAGTATAGATCAAAAAATTTCCCAAGTATAGATCGAAAAATTTCCCAAGTATAGATCGAAAAATTTCCCAAGTATAGATCGTAAAATTTCCCAAGTAGAGATTCAAAAATTTCCAATTAGAGATTGAAAAATTTCCCAAGAAGAGATTCAAAAATTTCCCAAGTAGAGATTCAAAAATTTTCCAAGTAGAGATTCAAAAATTTTCCAAGTAGAGATTCAAAAATTTCACAAGTATAGATCCAAAAATTTCCCAAGTATAGATCGAAAAATTTCCCAGGTATAGATCGAAAAATTTCCCAAGTATAGATCGAAAAATTTCCCAAGTATAGATCGAAAAATTTCGCAAGTATAGATCGAAAAATTTCCCAAGTATAGATCGAAAAATTTCCCAAGTATAGATCGAAAAATTTCCCAAGTATAGATCGAAAAATTTCCAAAGTAGAGATTCAAAAATTTCCCAAGAAGAGATTCAAAAATTTCCCAAGTAGATTCAAAAATTTTCCAAGTAGAGATTCAAAAATTTCCCAAGTAGAGATTCAAAAATTTCACAAGTATAGATCGAAAAATTTCCCAAGTATAGATCGAAAAATTTCCCAGGTATAGATCGAAAAATTTCCCAAGTATAGATCGAAAAATTTCCCAAGTATAGATCGAAAAATTTCGCAAGTATAGATCGAAAAATTTCCCAAGTATAGATCGAAAATTTCCCAAGTATAGATCGAAAAATTTCCCAAGTATAGATCGAAAAATTTCCAAAGTAGAGATTCAAAAATTTCCCAAGAAGAGATTCAAAAATTTCCCAAGTAGATTCAAAAATTTTCCAAGTAGAGATTCAAAAATTTCCCAAGTAGATATTCAAAAATTTCCCAAGTATAGATCGAAAAATTTCCCAAGTATAGATCGAAAAATTTCCCAACTATAGATCGAAAAATTTCCCAAGTATAGATCGAAAAATTTCCCAAGTATAGATCGAAAAATTTCCAAAGTAGAGATTCAAAAATTTCCAAAGTAGAGATTCAAAAATTTCCCAAGAAGAGATTCAAAAATTTCCCAAGTAGAGATTCAAAAATTTCCCAAGTAGAGATTCAAAAATTTTCCAAGTAGAGATTCAAAAATTTCACAAGTAGAGATTCAAAAATTTACCAAGTATAGATCCAAAAATTTCACAAGTATAGATCGAAAAATTTCCCAAGTATAGATCGAAAAATTTTTCCAGTATAGATCGAAAAATTTCCCAAGTACAGATCGAAAAATTGCCCAAGTACAGATCGAAAAATTGCCCAAGTATAGATCGAAAAATTTCCCAAGTATAGATCGAAAAATTTCCAAAGTAGAGATTCAAAAATTTCCCAAGAAGAGATTCAAAAATTTCCCAAGTAGATTCAAAAATTTTCCAAGTAGAGATTCAAAAATTTCCCAAGTAGAGATTCAAAAATTTCACAAGTATAGATCGAAAAATTTCCCAAGTATAGATCGAAAAATTTCCCAGGTATAGATCGAAAAATTTCCCAAGTATAGATCGAAAAATTTCCCAAGTATAGATCGAAAAATTTCGCAAGTATAGATCGAAAAATTTCCCAAGTATAGATCGAAAAATTTCCCAAGTATAGATCGAAAAATTTCCCAAGTATAGATCGAAAAATTTCCAAAGTAGAGATTCAAAAATTTCCCAAGAAGAGATTCAAAAATTTCCCAAGTAGATTCAAAAATTTTCCAAGTAGAGATTCAAAAATTTCCCAAGTAGATATTCAAAAATTTCCCAAGTATAGATCGAAAAATTTCCCAAGTATAGATCGAAAAATTTCCCAACTATAGATCGAAAAATTTCCCAAGTATAGATCGAAAAATTTCCCAAGTATAGATCGAAAAATTTCCAAAGTAGAGATTCAAAAATTTCCAAAGTAGAGATTCAAAAATTTCCCAAGAAGAGATTCAAAAATTTCCCAAGTAGAGATTCAAAAATTTCCCAAGTAGAGATTCAAAAATTTTCCAAGTAGAGATTCAAAAATTTCCCAAGTAGAGATTCAAAAATTTACCAAGTATAGATCCAAAAATTTCACAAGTATAGATCGAAAAATTTCCCAAGTATAGATCGAAAAATTTTTCCAGTATAGATCGAAAAATTTCCCAAGTACAGATCGAAAAATTGCCCAAGTACAGATCGAAAAATTGCCCAAGTATAGATCGAAAAATTTCCCAAGTATAGATCGAAATATTTCGCAAGTATAGATCGAAAAATTTCCCAAGTATAGATCGAAAAATTTCCCAAGTACAGATCGAAAAATTGCCCAAGTATAGATCGAAAAATTTCAAAAGTATAGATCGAAAAATTTCCCAAGTATAGATCGAAAAATTTCGCAAGTATAGATCGAAAAATTTCCCAAGTATAGATCGAAAAATTTCCCAAGTATAGATCAAAAAATTTCCCAAGTATAGATCGAAAAATTTCCCAAGTATAGATCGAAAAATTTCCCAAGTATAGATCGTAAAATTTCCCAAGTAGAGATTCAAAAATTTCCAATTAGAGATTGAAAAATTTCCCAAGAAGAGATTCAAAAATTTCCCAAGTAGAGATTCAAAAATTTTCCAAGTAGAGATTCAAAAATTTTCCAAGTAGAGATTCAAAAATTTCACAAGTATAGATCCAAAAATTTCCCAAGTATAGATCGAAAAATTTCCCAGGTATAGATCGAAAAATTTCCCAAGTATAGATCGAAAAATTTCCCAAGTATAGATCGAAAAATTTCGCAAGTATAGATCGAAAAATTTCCCAAGTATAGATCGAAAAATTTCCCAAGTATAGATCGAAAAATTTCCCAAGTATAGATCGAAAAATTTCCAAAGTAGAGATTCAAAAATTTCCCAAGAAGAGATTCAAAAATTTCCCAAGTAGATTCAAAAATTTTCCAAGTAGAGATTCAAAAATTTCCCAAGTAGAGATTCAAAAATTTCACAAGTATAGATCGAAAAATTTCCCAAGTATAGATCGAAAAATTTCCCAGGTATAGATCGAAAAATTTCCCAAGTATAGATCGAAAAATTTCCCAAGTATAGATCGAAAAATTTCGCAAGTATAGATCGAAAAATTTCCCAAGTATAGATCGAAAAATTTCCCAAGTATAGATCGAAAAATTTCCCAAGTATAGATCGAAAAATTTCCAAAGTAGAGATTCAAAAATTTCCCAAGAAGAGATTCAAAAATTTCCCAAGTAGATTCAAAAATTTTCCAAGTAGAGATTCAAAAATTTCCCAAGTAGATATTCAAAAATTTCCCAAGTATAGATCGAAAAATTTCCCAAGTATAGATCGAAAAATTTCCCAACTATAGATCGAAAAATTTCCCAAGTATAGATCGAAAAATTTCCCAAGTATAGATCGAAAAATTTCCAAAGTAGAGATTCAAAAATTTCCCAAGAAGAGATTCAAAAATTTCCCAAGTAGATTCAAAAATTTTCCAAGTAGAGATTCAAAAATTTCCAAAGTAGAGATTCAAAAATTCCCTAGTTTAGATCCAAAAATTTCCCAAGTATAGATCCAAAAATTTCCCAAGAATAGATCCAAAAATTTCCAAAGTATGGATTCAAAAATTTCCAAAGTATAGATCCAAAAATTACCCAAGTATAGATCCAAAAATTTCCCAAGTATAGATCCAAAAATTTCCCAAGTATAGATCCAAAAATTTCCCAAGAATAGATCGAAAAATTACCCAAGAATAGATCCAAAAATTTCCCGAGTATAGATCCAAAAATTTCCCAAGTATAGATCCAAAAATTTCCCAAGTATATATCCAAAAATTTCCCAAGTATAGATCCAAAAATTTCCCAAGTAGAGATTCAAAAATTTTCCAAGTAGAGATTCAAAAATTTCCCAAGTAGAGATTTAAAAATTTCACAAGTATAGATCCAAAAATTTCCCAAGTATAGATCGAAAAATTTCCCAAGTATAGATCGAAAAATTTCCCAAGTATAGATCGTAAAATTTCCCAAGTAGAGATTCAAAAATTTCCAAAGTAGAGATTCAAAAATTTCCCAAGAAGAGATTCAAAAATTTCCCAAGTAGAGATTCAAAAATTTTCCAAGTAGAGATTCAAAAATTTCCCAAGTAGAGATTCAAAAATTTCACAAGTATAGATCCAAAAATTTCCCAAGTATAGATCGAAAAATTTCCCAAGTATAGATCGTAAAATTTACCAAGTAGAGATTCAAAAATTTCCAATTAGAGATTCAAAAATTTCCCAAGAAGAGATTCAAAAATTTCCCAAGTAGAGATTCAAAAATTTTCCAAGTAGAGATTCAAAAATTTCCCAAGTAGAGATTCAAAAATTTCCCAAGTAGAGATTCAAAAATTTCCCAAGTAGAGATTCAAAAATTTCCCAAGTAGAGATCCAAAAATTTCCCAAGTAGAGATCGAAAAATTTCCCAAGTATAGATCCAAAAATTTCCCAAGTATAGATCGAAAAATTTCCCAAGTATAGATCGAAAAATTTCCCAAGTATAGATCGAAAAATTTCCCAAGTATAGATCGAAAAATTTCGCAAGTTTAGATCGAAAAATTTCCCAAGTATAGATCGAAAAATTTCCCAAGTATAGATCAAAAAATTTCCCAAGTATAGATCGAAAAATTTCCCAAGTATAGATCGAAAAATTTCCCAAGTATAGATCGTAAAATTTCCCAAGTAGAGATTCAAAAATTTCCAATTAGAGATTCAATAATTTCCAAAGTAGAGATTCAAAAATTTCCCAAGAAGAGATTCAAAAATTTCCCAAGTAGAGATTCAAAAATTTTCCAAGTAGAGATTCAAAAATTTCCCAAGTAGAGATTTAAAAATTTCACAAGTATAGATCCAAAAATTTCCCAAGTATAGATCGAAAAATTTCCCAAGTATAGATCGAAAAATTTCCCAAGTATAGATCGTAAAATTTCCCAAGTAGAGATTCAAAAATTTCCCAAGAAGAGATTCAAAAATTTCCCAAGTAGATTCAAAAATTTTCCAAGTAGAGATTCAAAAATTTCCCAAGTAGATATTCAAAAATTTCCCAAGTATAGATCGAAAAATTTCCCAAGTATAGATCGAAAAATTTCCCAACTATAGATCGAAAAATTTCCCAAGTATAGATCGTAAAATTTCCCAAGTAGAGATTCAAAAATTTCCAAAGTAGAGATTCAAAAATTCCCTAGTTTAGATCCAAAAATTTCCCAAGTATAGATCCAAAAATTTCCCAAGAATAGATCCAAAAATTTCCAAAGTATAGATTCAAAAATTTCCAAAGTATAGATCCAAAAATTACCCAAGTATAGATCCAAAAATTTCCCAAGTATAGATCCAAAAATTTCCCAAGTATAGATCCAAAAATTTCCCAAGAATAGATCGAAAAATTACCCAAGAATAGATCCAAAAATTTCCCGAGTATAGATCCAAAAATTTCCCAAGTATAGATCCAAAAATTTCCCAAGTATATATCCAAAAATTTCCCAAGTATAGATCCAAAAATTTCCCAAGTAGAGATTCAAAAATTTCCCAAGTAGAGATTCAAAAATTTCCCAAGTAGAGATTCAAAAATTTCCCAAGTAGAGATTCAAAAATTTCCCAAGTAGAGATTCAAAAATTTCCCAAGTAGAGATTCAAAAATTTCCCAAGTAGAGATCCAAAAATTTCCCAAGTATAGATCCAAAAATTTCCCAAGTATAGATCGAAAAATTTCCCAAGTATAGATCAAAAAATTTCCCATGTATAGATTGAAAAATTTCCCAAGTATAGATCGAAAAATTTCCCAAGTATAGATCGAAAAATTTCCCAAGTATAGATCGAAAAATTTCCCAAGTATAGATCGTAAAATTTCCCAAGTAGAGATTCAAAAATTTCCAAAGTAGAGATTCAAAAATTTCCCAAGAAGAGATTCAAAAATTTCCCAAGTAGAGATTCAAAAATTTCCCAAGTAGAGATTCAAAAATTTTCCAAGTAGAGATTCAAAAATTTCCCAAGTAGAGATCCAAAAATTTCACAAGTATAGATCGAAAAATTTCCCAAGTATAGATCGAAAAATTTTCCAAGTATAGATCGAAAAATTTCCCAAGTACAGATCGAAAAATTGCCCAAGTACAGATCGAAAAATTGCCCAAGTATAGATCGAAAAATTTCCCAAGTATAGATCGAAATATTTCGCAAGTATAGATCGAAAAATTTCCCAAGTATAGATAGAAAAATTTTCCAAGTACAGATCGAAAAATTTCCCAAGTACAGATCGAAAAATTGCCCAAGTATAGATCGAAAAATTTCCCAAGTATAGATCGAAAAATTTCCCAAGTATACATCGAAAAATTTCGCAAGTATAGATGGAAAAATTTCCCAAGTATAGATCGAAAAATTTCCCAAGTATAGATCAAAAAATTTCCCAAGTATAGATCGAAAAATTTCCCAAGTATAGATCGAAAAATTTCCCAAGTATAGATCGTAAAATTTCCCAAGTAGAGATTCAAAAATTTCCAATTAGAGATTCAAAAATTTCCCAAGAAGAGATTCAAAAATTTCCCAAGTAGAGATTCAAAAATTTTCCAAGTAGAGATTCAAAAATTTCCCAAGTAGAGATTCAAAAATTTCCCAAGTAGAGATTCAAAAATTTCCCAAGTAGAGATCCAAAAATTTCCCAAGTAGAGATCCAAAAATTTCCCAAGTATAGATCCAAAAATTTCCCAAGTATAGATCGAAAAATTTCCCAAGTATAGATTGAAAAATTTCCCAAGTATAGATCGAAAAATTTCCCAAGTATAGATTGAAAAATTTCCCAAGTATAGATCGAAAAATTTCCCAAGTATAGATCGAAAAATTTCCCAAGTATAGATCGAAAAATTTCCCAAGTATAGATCGAAAAATTTCCCAAGTATAGATCGAAAAATTTCCCAAGTATAGATCGAAAAATTTCCCAAGTATAGATCGTAAAATTTCCCAAGTAGAGATTCAAAAATTTCCCAAGAAGAGATTCAAAATTTCACAAGTAGAGATTCAAAAATTTCCCAAGTAGAGATTCAAAAATTTTCCAAGTAGAGATTCAAAAATTTCCCAAGTAGAGATTCAAAAATTTACCAAGTATAGATCCAAAAATTTCCCAAGTATAGATCGAAAAATTTCCCAAGTATAGATCGAAAAATTTCCCAAGTATAGATCGAAATATTTCGCAAGTATAGATCGAAAAATTTCCCAAGTATAGATAGAAAAATTTTCCAAGTACAGATCGAAAAATTGCCCAAGTACAGATCGAAAAATTGCCCAAGTATAGATCGAAAAATTTCCCAAGTATAGATCGAAAAATTTCCCAAGTATAGATCGAAATATTTCGCAAGTATAGATCGAAAAAAATCCCAAGTATAGATCGAAAAATTTCCCAAGTATAGGATAGAAAAATTTTTCAAGTATAGATCGAAAAATTTCCCAAGTACAGATCGAAAAATTTCCCAAGTACAGATCGAAAAATTGCCCAAGTATAGATCGAAAAATTTCCCAAGTATAGATCGAAAAATTTCCCAAGTATAGATCGAAAAATTTCCCAAGTATAGATCGTAAAATTTCCCAAGTAGAGATTCAAAAATTTCCAAAGTAGAGATTCAAAAATTTCCCAAGAAGAGATTCAAAAATTTCCCAAGTAGAGATTCAAAAATTTTCCATGTAGAGATTCAAAAATTTCCCAAGTAGAGATTCAAAAATTTCACAAGTATAGATCCAAAAATTTCCCAAGTAGAGATTCAAAAATTTCCAATTAGAGATTCAAAAATTTCCCAAGAAGAGATTCAAAAATTTCCCAAGTAGAGATTCAAAAATTTTCCAAGTAGAGATTCAAAAATTTCCCAAGTAGAGATTCAAAAATTTCCCAAGTAGAGATTCAAAAATTTCCCAAGTAGAGATTCAAAAATTTCCGAAGTAGAGATCCAAAAATTTTCCAAGTAGAGATCGAAAAATTTCCCAAGTATAGATCCAAAAATTTCCCAAGTATAGATCGAAAAATTTCCCAAGTATAGATTGAAAAATTTCCCAAGTATAGATCGAAAAATTTCCCAAGTATAGATCGAAAAATTTCCCAAGTATAGATCGAAAAATTTCCCAAGTATAGATCCAAAAATTTCCCAAGTATAGATCGAAAAATTTCCCAGGTATAGATCGAAAAATTTCCCAAGTATAGATCGAAAAATTTCCCAAGTATAGATCGAAAAATTTCGCAAGTATAGATCGAAAAATTTCCCAAGTATAGATCGAAAAATTTCCCAAGTATAGATCGAAAAATTTCCCAAGTATAGATCGAAAAATTTCCAAAGTAGAGATTCAAAAATTTCCCAAGAAGAGATTCAAAAATTTCCCAAGTAGATTCAAAAATTTTCCAAGTAGAGATTCAAAAATTTCCCAAGTAGATATTCAAAAATTTCCGAAGTATAGATCGAAAAATTTCCCAAGTATAGATCGAAAAATTTCCCAACTATAGATCGAAAAATTTCCCAAGTATAGATCGTAAAATTTCCCAAGTAGAGATTCAAAAATTTCCAAAGTAGAGATTCAAAAATTCCCTAGTTTAGATCCAAAAATTTCCCAAGTATAGATCCAAAAATTTCCCAAGAATAGATCCAAAAATTTCCAAAGTATAGATTCAAAAATTTCCAAAGTATAGATCCAAAAATTACCCAAGTATAGATCCAAAAATTTCCCAAGTATAGATCCAAAAATTTCCCAAGTATAGATCCAAAAATTTCCCAAGAATAGATCGAAAAATTACCCAAGAATAGATCCAAAAATTTCCCGAGTATAGATCCAAAAATTTCCCAAGTATAGATCGAAAAATTTCGCAAGTATAGATCGAAAAATTTCGCTAGTATAGATCGAAAAATTTCCCAAGTATAGATCGTAAAATTTCCCAAGTAGAGATTCAAAAATTTCCAAAGTAGAGATTCAAAAATTTCCCAAGAAGAGATTCAAAAATTTCCCAAGTAGAGATTCAAAAATTTCCCAAGAAGAGATTCAAAAATTTCCCAAGTAGAGATTCAAAAATTTCCCAAGTATAGATCGAAAAATTTCCCAAGTATAGATCGAAAAATTTCCCAAGTATAGATCGAAAAATTTCCCAAGTATAGATCCAAAAATTTCCCAAGAATAGATCGAAAAATTTCCCAAGAATATATCGTAAAATTTCCCAAGTAGAGATTCAAAAATTTCCCAAGTAGAGATTCAAAAATTTCACAAGTATAGATCCAAAAATTTCCCAAGTAGAGATTCAAAAATTTCCAATTAGAGATTCAAAAATTTCCCAAGAAGAGATTCAAAAATTTCCCAAGTAGAGATTCAAAAATTTTCCAAGTAGAGATTCAAAAATTTCCCAAGTAGAGATTCAAAAATTTCCCAAGTAGAGATTCAAAAATTTCCCAAGTAGAGATCCAAAAATTTCCCAAGTAGAGATCGAAAAATTTCCCAAGTATAGATCCAAAAATTTCCCAAGTATAGATCGAAAAATTTCCCAAGTATAGATTGAAAAATTTCCCAAGTATAGATCGAAAAATTTCCCAAGTATAGATCGAAAAATTTCCCAAGTATAGATCGAAAAATTTCCCAAGTATAGATCGAAAAATTTCCCAAGTATAGATCGAAAAATTTCCCAAGTATAGATCGAAAAATTTCCCAAGTATAGATCGAAAAATTTCCCAAGTATAGATCGAAAAATTTCCCAAGTATAGATCGAAAAATTTCCCAAGTATAGATCGAAAAATTTCCCAAGTATAGATCGTAAAATTTCCCAAGTAGAGATTCAAAAATTTCCAAAGTAGAGATTCAAAAATTTCCCAAGAAGAGATTCAAAAATTTCCCAAGTAGAGATTCAAAAATTTTCCAAGTAGAGATTCAAAAATTTCCCAAGTAGAGATTCAAAAATTTCACAAGTATAGATCCAAAAATTTCCCAAGTATAGATCGAAAAATTTCCCAGGTATAGATCGAAAAATTTCCCAAGTATAGATCGAAAAATTTCCCAAGTATAGATCGAAAAATTTCGCAAGTATAGATCGAAAAATTTCCCAAGTATAGATCGAAAAATTTCCCAAGTATAGATCGAAAAATTTCCCAAGTATAGATCGAAAAATTTCCAAAGTAGAGATTCAAAAATTTCCCAAGAAGAGATTCAAAAATTTCCCAAGTAGATTCAAAAATTTTCCAAGTAGAGATTCAAAAATTTCCCAAGTAGATATTCAAAAATTTCCGAGTATAGATCGAAAAATTTCCCAAGTATAGATCGAAAAATTTCCCAACTATAGATCGAAAAATTTCCCAAGTATAGATCGTAAAATTTCCCAAGTAGAGATTCAAAAATTTCCAAAGTAGAGATTCAAAAATTCCCTAGTTTAGATCCAAAAATTTCCCAAGTATAGATCCAAAAATTTCCCAAGAATAGATCCAAAAATTTCCAAAGTATAGATTCAAAAATTTCCAAAGTATAGATCCAAAAATTACCCAAGTATAGATCCAAAAATTTCCCAAGTATAGATCCAAAAATTTCCCAAGTATAGATCCAAAAATTTCCCAAGAATAGATCGAAAAATTACCCAAGAATAGATCCAAAAATTTCCCGAGTATAGATCCAAAAATTTCCCAAGTATAGATCGAAAAATTTCGCAAGTATAGATCGAAAAATTTCGCTAGTATAGATCGAAAAATTTCCTAAGTATAGATCGTAAAATTTCCCAAGTAGAGATTCAAAAATTTCCAAAGTAGAGATTCAAAAATTTCCCAAGAAGAGATTCAAAAATTTCCCAAGTAGAGATTCAAAAATTTCCCAAGAAGAGATTCAAAAATTTCCCAAGTAGAGATTTAAAAATTTCCCAAGTATAGATCGAAAAATTTCCAAAGTAGAGATTCAAAAATTTCCCAAGAAGAGATTCAAAAATTTCCCAAGTAGATTCAAAAATTTTCCAAGTAGAGATTCAAAAATTTCCCAAGTAGATATTCAAAAATTTCCGAGTATAGATCGAAAAATTTCCCAAGTATAGATCGAAAAATTTCCCAGGTATAGATCGAAAAATTTCCCAAGTATAGATCGAAAAATTTCCCAAGTATAGATCGAAAAATTTCGCAAGTATAGATCGAAAAATTTCCCAAGTATAGATCGAAAAATTTCCCAAGTATAGATCGAAAAATTTCCCAAGTATAGATCGAAAAATTTCCAAAGTAGAGATTCAAAAATTTCCCAAGAAGAGATTCAAAAATTTCCCAAGTAGATTCAAAAATTTTCCAAGTAGAGATTCAAAAATTTCCCAAGTAGATATTCAAAAATTTCCGAGTATAGATCGAAAAATTTCCCAAGTATAGATCGAAAAATTTCCCAACTATAGATCGAAAAATTTCCCAAGTATAGATCGTAAAATTTCCCAAGTAGAGATTCAAAAATTTCCAAAGTAGAGATTCAAAAATTCCCTAGTTTAGATCCAAAAATTTCCCAAGTATAGATCCAAAAATTTCCCAAGAATAGATCCAAAAATTTCCAAAGTATAGATTCAAAAATTTCCAAAGTATAGATCCAAAAATTACCCAAGTATAGATCCAAAAATTTCCCAAGTATAGATCCAAAAATTTCCCAAGTATAGATCCAAAAATTTCCCAAGAATAGATCGAAAAATTACCCAAGAATAGATCCAAAAATTTCCCGAGTATAGATCCAAAAATTTCCCAAGTATAGATCGAAAAATTTCGCAAGTATAGATCGAAAAATTTCGCTAGTATAGATCGAAAAATTTCCTAAGTATAGATCGTAAAATTTCCCAAGTAGAGATTCAAAAATTTCCAAAGTAGAGATTCAAAAATTTCCCAAGAAGAGATTCAAAAATTTCCCAAGTAGAGATTCAAAAATTTCCCAAGAAGAGATTCAAAAATTTCCCAAGTAGAGATTTAAAAATTTCCCAAGTATAGATCGAAAAATTTACCAAGTATAGATCGAAAAATTTCCCAAGTATAGATCCAAAAATTTCCCAAGAATAGATCGAAAAATTTCCCAAGAATATATCGTAAAATTTCCCAAGTAGAGATTCAAAAATTTCCAAAGTAGAGATTCAAAAATTTCCCAAGAAGAGATTCAAAAATTTCCCAAGTAGAGATTCAAAAATTTCCCAAGTAGAGATTCAAAAATTTCCCAAGTATAGATCGAAAAATTTCCCAAGTATAGATCGAAAAATTTCCCAAGTATAGTTCGAAAAATTTCCCAAGTATAGATAGAAAAATTTTCCAAGTATAGATCGAAAAATTTCCCAAGTACAGATCGAAAAATTTCCCAAGTACAGATCGAAAAATTGCCCAAGTATAGATCGAAAAATTTCCAAAGTATAGATCGAAAAATTTCCCAAGTATAGATCGAAAAATTTCGCAAGTATAGATCGAAAAATTTCCCAAGTATAGATCGAAAAATTTCCCAAGTATAGATCAAAAAATTTCCCAAGTATAGATCGAAAAATTTCCCAAATATAGATCGAAAAATTTCCCAAGTATAGATCGTAAAATTTCCCAAGTAGAGATTCAAAAATTTCCAATTAGAGATTCAAAAATTTCCCAAGAAGAGATTCAAAAATTTCCCAAGTAGAGATTCAAAAATTTTCCAAGTAGAGATTCAAAAATTTCCCAAGTAGAGATTCAAAAATTTCCCAAGTAGAGATTCAAAAATTTCCCAAGTAGAGATTCAAAAATTTCCCAAGTAGAGATCCAAAAATTTCCCAAGTATAGATCGAAAAATTTCCCAAGTATAGATTGAAAAATTTCCCAAGTATAGATCGAAAAATTTCCCAAGTATAGATCGAAAAATTTCAAAAGTATAGATCGAAAAATTTCCCAAGTATAGATCGAAAAATTTCCCAAGTATAGATCGAAAAATTTCCCAAGTATAGATCGAAAAATTTCCCAAGTATAGATCGAAAAATTTCCCAAGTATAGATCGAAAAATTTCCCAAGTATAGATCGTAAAATTTCCCAAGTAGAGATTCAAAAATTTCCAAAGTAGAGATTCAAAAATTTCCCAAGAAGAGATTCAAAAATTTCCCAAGTAGAGATTCAAAAATTTTCCAAGTAGAGATTCAAAAATTTCCCAAGTAGAGATTCAAAAATATCACAAGTATAGATCCAAAAATTTCCCAGGTATAGATTGAAAAATTTCCCAGGTATAGATCGAAAAATTTCCCAAGTATAGATCGAAAAATTTCCCAAGTATAGATCGAAAAATTTCGCAAGTATAGATCGAAAAATTTCCCAAGTATAGATCGAAAAATTTCCCAAGTATAGATCGAAAAATTTCCCAAGTATAGATCGAAAAATTTCCAAAGTAGAGATTCAAAAATTTCCCAAGAAGAGATTCAAAAATTTCCCAAGTAGATTCAAAAATTTTCCAAGTAGAGATTCAAAAATTTCCCAAGTAGATATTCAAAAATTTCCGAAGTATAGATCGAAAAATTTCCCAAGTATAGATCGAAAAATTTCCCAACTATAGATCGAAAAATTTCCCAAGTATAGATCGTAAAATTTCCCAAGTAGAGATTCAAAAATTTCCAAAGTAGAGATTCAAAAATTCCCTAGTTTAGATCCAAAAATTTCCCAAGTATAGATCCAAAAATTTCCCAAGAATAGATCCAAAAATTTCCAAAGTATAGATTCAAAAATTTCCAAAGTATAGATCCAAAAATTACCCAAGTATAGATCCAAAAATTTCCCAAGTATAGATCCAAAAATTTCCCAAGTATAGATCCAAAAATTTCCCAAGAATAGATCGAAAAATTACCCAAGAATAGATCCAAAAATTTCCCGAGTATAGATCCAAAAATTTCCCAAGTATAGATCGAAAAATTTCGCAAGTATAGATCGAAAAATTTCGCTAGTATAGATCGAAAAATTTCCCAAGTATAGATCGTAAAATTTCCCAAGTAGAGATTCAAAAATTTCCAAAGTAGAGATTCAAAAATTTCCCAAGAAGAGATTCAAAAATTTCCCAAGTAGAGATTCAAAAATTTCCCAAGAAGAGATTCAAAAATTTCCCAAGTAGAGATTCAAAAATTTCCCAAGTATAGATCGAAAAATTTCCCAAGTATAGATCGAAAAATTTCCCAAGTATAGATCGAAAAATTTCCCAAGTATAGATAGAAAAATTTTCCAAGTATAGATCGAAAAATTTCCCAAGTACAGATCGAAAAATTTCCCAAGTACAGATCGAAAAATTGCCCAAGTATAGATCGAAAAATTTCCCAAGTATAGATCGAAAAATTTCCCAAGTATAGATCGAAAAATTTCGCAAGTATAGATCGAAAAATTTCCCAAGTATAGATCGAAAAATTTCCCAAGTATAGATCAAAAAATTTCCCAAGTATAGATCGAAAAATTTCCCAAGTATAGATCGAAAAATTTCCCAAGTATAGATCGTAAAATTTCCCAAGTAGAGATTCAAAAATTTCCAATTAGAGATTCAATAATTTCCAAAGTAGAGATTCAAAAATTTCCCAAGAAGAGATTCAAAAATTTCCCAAGTAGAGATTCAAAAATTTTCCAAGTAGAGATTCAAAAATTTCCCAAGTAGAGATTTAAAAATTTCACAAGTATAGATCCAAAAATTTCCCAAGTATAGATCGAAAAATTTCCCAAGTATAGATCGAAAAATTTCCCAAGTATAGATCGTAAAATTTCCCAAGTATAGATTCAAAAATTTCCAAAGTAGAGATTCAAAAATTTCCCAAGAAGAGATTCAAAAATTTCCCAAGTAGAGATTCAAAAATTTTCCAAGTAGAGATTCAAAAATTTCCCAAGTAGAGATTCAAAAATTTCACAAGTATAGATCCAAAAATTTCCCAAGTATAGATCGAAAAATTTCCCAGGTATAGATCGAAAAATTTCCCAAGTATAGATCGAAAAATTTCCCAAGTATAGATCGAAAAATTTCGCAAGTATAGATCGAAAAATTTCCCAAGTATAGATCGAAAAATTTCCCAAGTATAGATCGAAAAATTTCCCAAGTATAGATCGAAAAATTTCCAAAGTAGAGATTCAAAAATTTCCCAAGAAGAGATTCAAAAATTTCCCAAGTAGATTCAAAAATTTTCCAAGTAGAGATTCAAAAATTTCCCAAGTAGATATTCAAAAATTTCCCAAGTATAGATCGAAAAATTTCGCAAGTATAGATCGAAAAATTTCCCAAGTATAGATCGAAAAATTTCCCAAGTATAGATCGAAAAATTTCCCAAGTATAGATTGAAAAATTTCCCAAGTATAGATCGAAAAATTTCCCAAGTATAGATTGAAAAATTTCCCAAGTATAGATCGAAAAATTTCCCAAGTATAGATCGAAAAATTTCCCAAGTATAGATCGAAAAATTTCCCAAGTATAGATCGAAAAATTTCCCAAGTATAGATCGAAAAATTTCCCAAGTATAGATCGAAAAATTTCCCAAGTATAGATCGTAAAATTTCCCAAGTAGAGATTCAAAAATTTCCCAAGAAGAGATTCAAAATTTCACAAGTAGAGATTCAAAAATTTCCCAAGTAGAGATTCAAAAATTTTCCAAGTAGAGATTCAAAAATTTCCCAAGTAGAGATTCAAAAATTTACCAAGTATAGATCCAAAAATTTCCCAAGTATAGATCGAAAAATTTCCCAAGTATAGATCGAAAAATTTTCCAAGTATAGATCGAAAAATTTCCCAAGTACAGATCGAAAAATTGCCCAAGTACAGATCGAAATATTTCGCAAGTATAGATCGAAAAAAATCCCAAGTATAGATCGAAAAATTTCCCAAGTATAGGATAGAAAAATTTTCCAAGTATAGATCGAAAAATTTCCCAAGTACAGATCGAAAAATTTCCCAAGTACAGATCGAAAAATTGCCCAAGTATAGATCGAAAAATTTCCCAAGTATAGATCGAAAAATTTCCCAAGTATAGATCGAAAAATTTCCCAAGTATAGATCGTAAAATTTCCCAAGTAGAGATTCAAAAATTTCCAAAGTAGAGATTCAAAAATTTCCCAAGAAGAGATTCAAAAATTTCCCAAGTAGAGATTCAAAAATTTTCCATGTAGAGATTCAAAAATTTCCCAAGTAGAGATTCAAAAATTTCACAAGTATAGATCCAAAAATTTCCCAAGTAGAGATTCAAAAATTTCCAATTAGAGATTCAAAAATTTCCCAAGAAGAGATTCAAAAATTTCCCAAGTAGAGATTCAAAAATTTTCCAAGTAGAGATTCAAAAATTTCCCAAGTAGAGATTCAAAAATTTCCCAAGTAGAGATTCAAAAATTTCCCAAGTAGAGATTCAAAAATTTCCCAAGTAGAGATCCAAAAATTTCCCAAGTAGAGATCGAAAAATTTCCCAAGTATAGATCGAAAAATTTCCCAAGTATAGGATAGAAAAATTTTCCAAGTATAGATCGAAAAATTTCCCAAGTACAGATCGAAAAATTTCCCAAGTACAGATCGAAAAATTGCCCAAGTATAGATCGAAAAATTTCCCAAGTATAGATCGAAAAATTTCCCAAGTATAGATCGAAAAATTTCCCAAGTATAGATCGTAAAATTTCCCAAGTAGAGATTCAAAAATTTCCAAAGTAGAGATTCAAAAATTTCCCAAGAAGAGATTCAAAAATTTCCCAAGTAGAGATTCAAAAATTTTCCATGTAGAGATTCAAAAATTTCCCAAGTAGAGATTCAAAAATTTCACAAGTATAGATCCAAAAATTTCCCAAGTAGAGATACAAAAATTTCCAATTAGAGATTCAAAAATTTCCCAAGAAGAGATTCAAAAATTTCCCAAGTAGAGATTCAAAAATTTTCCAAGTAGAGATTCAAAAATTTCCCAAGTAGAGATTCAAAAATTTCCCAAGTAGAGATTCAAAAATTTCCCAAGTAGAGATTCAAAAATTTCCCAAGTAGAGATCCAAAAATTTCCCAAGTAGAGATCGAAAAATTTCCCAAGTATAGATCCAAAAATTTCCCAAGTATAGGATAGAAAAATTTTCCAAGTATAGATCGAAAAATTTCCCAAGTACAGATCGAAAAATTTCCCAAGTACAGATCGAAAAATTGCCCAAGTATAGATCGAAAAATTTCCCAAGTATAGATCGAAAAATTTCCCAAGTATAGATCGAAAAATTTCCCAAGTATAGATCGTAAAATTTCCCAAGTAGAGATTCAAAAATTTCCAAAGTAGAGATTCAAAAATTTCCCAAGAAGAGATTCAAAAATTTCCCAAGTAGAGATTCAAAAATTTTCCATGTAGAGATTCAAAAATTTCCCAAGTAGAGATTCAAAAATTTCACAAGTATAGATCCAAAAATTTCCCAAGTAGAGATTCAAAAATTTCCAATTAGAGATTCAAAAATTTCCCAAGAAGAGATTCAAAAATTTCCCAAGTAGAGATTCAAAAATTTTCCAAGTAGAGATTCAAAAATTTCCCAAGTAGAGATTCAAAAATTTCCCAAGTAGAGATTCAAAAATTTCCCAAGTAGAGATTCAAAAATTTCCCAAGTAGAGATCCAAAAATTTCCCAAGTAGAGATCGAAAAATTTCCCAAGTATAGATCCAAAAATTTCCCAAGTATAGATCGAAAAATTTCCCAAGTATAGATTGAAAAATTTCCCAAGTATAGATCGAAAAATTTCCCAAGTATAGATCGAAAAATTTCCCAAGTATAGATCGAAAAATTTCCCAAGTATAGATCCAAAAATTTCCCAAGTATAGATCGAAAAATTTCCCAGGTATAGATCGAAAAATTTCCCAAGTATAGATCGAAAAATTTCCCAAGTATAGATCGAAAAATTTCGCAAGTATAGATCGAAAAATTTCCCAAGTATAGATCGAAAAATTTCCCAAGTATAGATCGAAAAATTTCCCAAGTATAGATCGAAAAATTTCCAAAGTAGAGATTCAAAAATTTCCCAAGAAGAGATTCAAAAATTTCCCAAGTAGATTCAAAAATTTTCCAAGTAGAGATTCAAAAATTTCCCAAGTAGATATTCAAAAATTTCCGAAGTATAGATCGAAAAATTTCCCAAGTATAGATCGAAAAATTTCCCAACTATAGATCGAAAAATTTCCCAAGTATAGATCGTAAAATTTCCCAAGTAGAGATTCAAAAATTTCCAAAGTAGAGATTCAAAAATTCCCTAGTTTAGATCCAAAAATTTCCCAAGTATAGATCCAAAAATTTCCCAAGAATAGATCCAAAAATTTCCAAAGTATAGATTCAAAAATTTCCAAAGTATAGATCCAAAAATTACCCAAGTATAGATCCAAAAATTTCCCAAGTATAGATCCAAAAATTTCCCAAGTATAGATCCAAAAATTTCCCAAGAATAGATCGAAAAATTACCCAAGAATAGATCCAAAAATTTCCCGAGTATAGATCCAAAAATTTCCCAAGTATAGATCGAAAAATTTCGCAAGTATAGATCGAAAAATTTCGCTAGTATAGATCGAAAAATTTCCCAAGTATAGATCGTAAAATTTCCCAAGTAGAGATTCAAAAATTTCCAAAGTAGAGATTCAAAAATTTCCCAAGAAGAGATTCAAAAATTTCCCAAGTAGAGATTCAAAAATTTCCCAAGAAGAGATTCAAAAATTTCCCAAGTAGAGATTCAAAAATTTCCCAAGTATAGATCGAAAAATTTCCCAAGTATAGATCGAAAAATTTCCCAAGTATAGATCGAAAAATTTCCCAAGTATAGATCCAAAAATTTCCCAAGAATAGATCGAAAAATTTCCCAAGAATATATCGTAAAATTTCCCAAGTAGAGATTCAAAAATTTCCCAAGTAGAGATTCAAAAATTTCACAAGTATAGATCCAAAAATTTCCCAAGTATAGATCGAAAAATTTCCAAAGTAGAGATTCAAAAATTTCCCAAGAAGAGATTCAAAAATTTCCCAAGTAGATTCAAAAATTTTCCAAGTAGAGATTCAAAAATTTCCCAAGTAGATATTCAAAAATTTCCCAAGTATAGATCGAAAAATTTCGCAAGTATAGATCGAAAAATTTCCCAAGTATAGATCGAAAAATTTCCCAAGTATAGATCGAAAAATTTCCCAAGTATAGATTGAAAAATTTCCCAAGTATAGATCGAAAAATTTCCCAAGTATAGATTGAAAAATTTCCCAAGTATAGATCGAAAAATTTCCCAAGTATAGATCGAAAAATTTCCCAAGTATAGATCGAAAAATTTCCCAAGTATAGATCGAAAAATTTCCCAAGTATAGATCGAAAAATTTCCCAAGTATAGATCGAAAAATTTCCCAAGTATAGATCGTAAAATTTCCCAAGTAGAGATTCAAAAATTTCCCAAGAAGAGATTCAAAATTTCACAAGTAGAGATTCAAAAATTTCCCAAGTAGAGATTCAAAAATTTTCCAAGTAGAGATTCAAAAATTTCCCAAGTAGAGATTCAAAAATTTACCAAGTATAGATCCAAAAATTTCCCAAGTATAGATCGAAAAATTTCCCAAGTATAGATCGAAAAATTTTCCAAGTATAGATCGAAAAATTTCCCAAGTACAGATCGAAAAATTGCCCAAGTACAGATCGAAATATTTCGCAAGTATAGATCGAAAAAAATCCCAAGTATAGATCGAAAAATTTCCCAAGTATAGGATAGAAAAATTTTCCAAGTATAGATCGAAAAATTTCCCAAGTACAGATCGAAAAATTTCCCAAGTACAGATCGAAAAATTGCCCAAGTATAGATCGAAAAATTTCCCAAGTATAGATCGAAAAATTTCCCAAGTATAGATCGAAAAATTTCCCAAGTATAGATCGTAAAATTTCCCAAGTAGAGATTCAAAAATTTCCAAAGTAGAGATTCAAAAATTTCCCAAGAAGAGATTCAAAAATTTCCCAAGTAGAGATTCAAAAATTTTCCATGTAGAGATTCAAAAATTTCCCAAGTAGAGATTCAAAAATTTCACAAGTATAGATCCAAAAATTTCCCAAGTAGAGATTCAAAAATTTCCAATTAGAGATTCAAAAATTTCCCAAGTAGAGATTCAAAAATTTCCCAAGTAGAGATTCAAAAATTTCCCAAGTAGAGATTCAAAAATTTCCCAAGTAGAGATCCAAAAATTTCCCAAGTAGAGATCGAAAAATTTCCCAAGTATAGATCCAAAAATTTCCCAAGTACAGATCGAAAAATTGCCCAAGTATAGATCGAAAAATTTCCCAAGTATAGATCGAAAAATTTCCCAAGTATAGATCGAAAAATTTCCCAAGTATAGATCGTAAAATTTCCCAAGTAGAGATTCAAAAATTTCCAAAGTAGAGATTCAAAAATTTCCCAAGAAGAGATTCAAAAATTTCCCAAGTAGAGATTCAAAAATTTTCCATGTAGAGATTCAAAAATTTCCCAAGTAGAGATTCAAAAATTTCACAAGTATAGATCCAAAAATTTCCCAAGTAGAGATTCAAAAATTTCCAATTAGAGATTCAAAAATTTCCCAAGAAGAGATTCAAAAATTTCCCAAGTAGAGATTCAAAAATTTTCCAAGTAGAGATTCAAAAATTTCCCAAGTAGAGATTCAAAAATTTCCCAAGTAGAGATTCAAAAATTTCCCAAGTAGAGATTCAAAAATTTCCCAAGTAGAGATCCAAAAATTTCCCAAGTAGAGATCGAAAAATTTCCCAAGTATAGATCCAAAAATTTCCCAAGTATAGATCGAAAAATTTCCCAAGTATAGATTGAAAAATTTCCCAAGTATAGATCGAAAAATTTCCCAAGTATAGATCGAAAAATTTCCCAAGTATAGATCGAAAAATTTCCCAAGTATAGATCCAAAAATTTCCCAAGTATAGATCGAAAAATTTCCCAGGTATAGATCGAAAAATTTCCCAAGTATAGATCGAAAAATTTCCCAAGTATAGATCGAAAAATTTCGCAAGTATAGATCGAAAAATTTCCCAAGTATAGATCGAAAAATTTCCCAAGTATAGATCGAAAAATTTCCCAAGTATAGATCGAAAAATTTCCCAAGTATAGATCGAAAAATTTCCAAAGTAGAGATTCAAAAATTTCCCAAGAAGAGATTCAAAAATTTCCCAAGTAGATTCAAAAATTTTCCAAGTAGAGATTCAAAAATTTCCCAAGTAGATATTCAAAAATTTCCGAAGTATAGATCGAAAAATTTCCCAAGTATAGATCGAAAAATTTCCCAACTATAGATCGAAAAATTTCCCAAGTATAGATCGTAAAATTTCCCAAGTAGAGATTCAAAAATTTCCAAAGTAGAGATTCAAAAATTCCCTAGTTTAGATCCAAAAATTTCCCAAGTATAGATCCAAAAATTTCCCAAGAATAGATCCAAAAATTTCCAAAGTATAGATTCAAAAATTTCCAAAGTATAGATCCAAAAATTACCCAAGTATAGATCCAAAAATTTCCCAAGTATAGATCCAAAAATTTCCCAAGTATAGATCCAAAAATTTCCCAAGAATAGATCGAAAAATTACCCAAGAATAGATCCAAAAATTTCCCGAGTATAGATCCAAAAATTTCCCAAGTATAGATCGAAAAATTTCGCAAGTATAGATCGAAAAATTTCGCTAGTATAGATCGAAAAATTTCCCAAGTATAGATCGTAAAATTTCCCAAGTAGAGATTCAAAAATTTCCAAAGTAGAGATTCAAAAATTTCCCAAGAAGAGATTCAAAAATTTCCCAAGTAGAGATTCAAAAATTTCCCAAGAAGAGATTCAAAAATTTCCCAAGTAGAGATTCAAAAATTTCCCAAGTATAGATCGAAAAATTTCCCAAGTATAGATCGAAAAATTTCCCAAGTATAGATCGAAAAATTTCCCAAGTATAGATCCAAAAATTTCCCAAGAATAGATCGAAAAATTTCCCAAGAATATATCGTAAAATTTCCCAAGTAGAGATTCAAAAATTTCCCAAGTAGAGACTCAAAAATTTCACAAGTATAGATCCAAAAATTTCCCAAGTAGAGATTCAAAAATTTCCAATTAGAGATTCAAAAATTTCCCAAGAAGAGATTCAAAAATTTCCCAAGTAGAGATTCAAAAATTTTCCAAGTAGAGATTCAAAAATTTCCCAAGTAGAGATTCAAAAATTTCCCAAGTAGAGATTCAAAAAT
Source organism: Odiellus spinosus (assembly GCA_963920705.1). Classification (NCBI taxonomy): domain Eukaryota; kingdom Metazoa; phylum Arthropoda; class Arachnida; order Opiliones; family Phalangiidae; genus Odiellus; species Odiellus spinosus. The sequence goes on along the minus strand of CAWUCO010000219.1, from coordinate 1,687,741 downwards.
TTCCCAAGTAGAGATCCAAAAATTTCCCAAGTAGAGATCGAAAAATTTCCCAAGTATAGATCCAAAAATTTCCCAAGTATAGATCGAAAAATTTCCCAAGTATAGATTGAAAAATTTCCCAAGTATAGATCGAAAAATTTCCCAAGTATAGATCGAAAAATTTCCCAAGTATAGATCGAAAAATTTCCCAAGTATAGATCGAAAAATTTCCCAAGTATAGATCGAAAAATTTCCCAAGTATAGATCGAAAAATTTCCCAAGTATAGATCGAAAAATTTCCCAAGTATAGATCGAAAAATTTCCCAAGTATAGATCGAAAAATTTCCCAAGTATAGATCGAAAAATTTCCCAAGTATAGATCGTAAAATTTCCCAAGTAGAGATTCAAAAATTTCCAAAGTAGAGATTCAAAAATTTCCCAAGAAGAGATTCAAAAATTTCCCAAGTAGAGATTCAAAAATTTTCCAAGTAGAGATTCAAAAATTTCCCAAGTAGAGATTCAAAAATTTCACAAGTATAGATCCAAAAATTTCCCAAGTATAGATCGAAAAATTTCCCAGGTATAGATCGAAAAATTTCCCAAGTATAGATCGAAAAATTTCCCAAGTATAGATCGAAAAATTTCGCAAGTATAGATCGAAAAATTTCCCAAGTATAGATCGAAAAATTTCCCAAGTATAGATCGAAAAATTTCCCAAGTATAGATCGAAAAATTTCCAAAGTAGAGATTCAAAAATTTCCCAAGAAGAGATTCAAAAATTTCCCAAGTAGATTCAAAAATTTTCCAAGTAGAGATTCAAAAATTTCCCAAGTAGATATTCAAAAATTTCCGAGTATAGATCGAAAAATTTCCCAAGTATAGATCGAAAAATTTCCCAACTATAGATCGAAAAATTTCCCAAGTATAGATCGTAAAATTTCCCAAGTAGAGATTCAAAAATTTCCAAAGTAGAGATTCAAAAATTCCCTAGTTTAGATCCAAAAATTTCCCAAGTATAGATCCAAAAATTTCCCAAGAATAGATCCAAAAATTTCCAAAGTATAGATTCAAAAATTTCCAAAGTATAGATCCAAAAATTACCCAAGTATAGATCCAAAAATTTCCCAAGTATAGATCCAAAAATTTCCCAAGTATAGATCCAAAAATTTCCCAAGAATAGATCGAAAAATTACCCAAGAATAGATCCAAAAATTTCCCGAGTATAGATCCAAAAATTTCCCAAGTATAGATCGAAAAATTTCGCAAGTATAGATCGAAAAATTTCGCTAGTATAGATCGAAAAATTTCCCAAGTATAGATCGTAAAATTTCCCAAGTAGAGATTCAAAAATTTCCAAAGTAGAGATTCAAAAATTTCCCAAGAAGAGATTCAAAAATTTCCCAAGTAGAGATTCAAAAATTTCCCAAGAAGAGATTCAAAAATTTCCCAAGTAGAGATTCAAAAATTTCCCAAGTATAGATCGAAAAATTTCCCAAGTATAGATCGAAAAATTTCCCAAGTATAGATCGAAAAATTTCCCAAGTATAGATCCAAAAATTTCCCAAGAATAGATCGAAAAATTTCCCAAGAATATATCGTAAAATTTCCCAAGTAGAGATTCAAAAATTTCCAAAGTAGAGATTCAAAAATTTCCCAAGAAGAGATTCAAAAATTTCCCAAGTAGAGATTCAAAAATTTCCCAAGAAGAGATTCAAAAATTTCCCAAGTAGAGATTCAAAAATTTCCCAAGTATAGATCGAAAAATTTCCCAAGTATAGATCGAAAAATTTCCCAAGTATAGTTCGAAAAATTTCCCAAGTATAGATAGAAAAATTTTCCAAGTATAGATCGAAAAATTTCCCAAGTACAGATCGAAAAATTTCCCAAGTACAGATCGAAAAATTGCCCAAGTATAGATCGAAAAATTTCCAAAGTATAGATCGAAAAATTTCCCAAGTATAGATCGAAAAATTTCGCAAGTATAGATCGAAAAATTTCCCAAGTATAGATCGAAAAATTTCCCAAGTATAGATCAAAAAATTTCCCAAGTATAGATCGAAAAATTTCCCAAATATAGATCGAAAAATTTCCCAAGTATAGATCGTAAAATTTCCCAAGTAGAGATTCAAAAATTTCCAATTAGAGATTCAAAAATTTCCCAAGAAGAGATTCAAAAATTTCCCAAGTAGAGATTCAAAAATTTTCCAAGTAGAGATTCAAAAATTTTCCATGTAGAGATTCAAAAATTTCCCAAGTAGAGATTCAAAAATTTCACAAGTATAGATCCAAAAATTTCCCAAGTATAGATCGAAAAATTTCCCAAGTATAGATCAAAAATTTCCCAAGTATAGATCGTAAAATTTCCCAAGTAGAGATTCAAAAATTTCCAAAGTAGAGATTCAAAAATTTCCCAAGAAGAGATTCAAAAATTTCCCAAGTAGAGATTCAAAAATTTCCAATTAGAGATTCAAAAATTTCCCAAGAAGAGATTCAAAAATTTCCCAAGTAGAGATTCAAAAATTTTCCAAGTAGAGATTCAAAAATTTCCCAAGTAGAGATTCAAAAATTTCCCAAGTAGAGATTCAAAAATTTCCCAAGTAGAGATTCAAAAATTTCCCAAGTAGAGATCCAAAAATTTCCCAAGTAGAGATCGAAAAATTTCCCAAGTATAGATCCAAAAATTTCCCAAGTATAGATCGAAAAATTTCCCAAGTATAGATCGTAAAATTTCCCAAGTAGAGATTCAAAAATTTCCAAAGTAGAGATTCAAAAATTTCCCAAGAAGAGATTCAAAAATTTCCCAAGTAGAGATTCAAAAATTTCCCAAGAAGAGATTCAAAAATTTCCCAAGTAGAGATTCAAAAATTTCCCAAGTATAGATCGAAAAATTTCCCAAGTATAGATCGAAAAATTTCCCAAGTATAGATCGAAAAATTTCCCAAGTATAGATCCAAAAATTTCCCAAGAATATATCGTAAAATTTCCCAAGTAGAGATTCAAAAATTTCCAAAGTAGAGATTCAAAAATTTCCCAAGAAGAGATTCAAAAATTTCCCAAGTAGAGATTCAAAAATTTCCCAAGAAGAGATTCAAAAATTTCCCAAGTAGAGATTCAAAAATTTCCCAAGTATAGATCGAAAAATTTCCCAAGTATAGATCGAAAAATTTCCCAAGTATAGTTCGAAAAATTTCCCAAGTATAGATAGAAAAATTTTCCAAGTATAGATCGAAAAATTTCCCAAGTACAGATCGAAAAATTTCCCAAGTACAGATCGAAAAATTGCCCAAGTATAGATCGAAAAATTTCCAAAGTATAGATCGAAAAATTTCCCAAGTAGAGATTCAAAAATTTCCAAAGTAGAGATTCAAAAATTTCCAAAGTAGAGATTCAAAAATTTCCCAAGAAGAGATTCAAAAATTTCCCAAGTAGAGATTCAAAAATTTCCCAAGAAGAGATTCAAAAATTTCCCAAGTAGAGATTCAAAAATTTCCCAAGTATAGATCGAAAAATTTCCCAAGTATAGATCGAAAAATTTCCCAAGTATAGATCGAAAAATTTCCCAAGTATAGATCCAAAAATTTCCCAAGAATATATCGTAAAATTTCCCAAGTAGAGATTCAAAAATTTCCAAAGTAGAGATTCAAAAATTTCCCAAGAAGAGATTCAAAAATTTCCCAAGTAGAGATTCAAAAATTTCCCAAGAAGAGATTCAAAAATTTCCCAAGTAGAGATTCAAAAATTTCCCAAGTATAGATCGAAAAATTTCCCAAGTATAGATCGAAAAATTTCCCAAGTATAGTTCGAAAAATTTCCCAAGTATAGATAGAAAAATTTCCCAAGTACAGATCGAAAAATTGCCCAAGTATAGATCGAAAAATTTCCAAAGTATAGATCGAAAAATTTCCCAAGTATAGATCGAAAAATTTCGCAAGTATAGATCGAAAAATTTCCCAAGTATAGATCGAAAAATTTCCCAAGTATAGATCAAAAAATTTCCCAAGTATAGATCGAAAAATTTCCCAAATATAGATCGAAAAATTTCCCAAGTATAGATCGTAAAATTTCCCAAGTAGAGATTCAAAAATTTCCAATTAGAGATTCAAAAATTTCCCAAGAAGAGATTCAAAAATTTCCCAAGTAGAGATTCAAAAATTTTCCAAGTAGAGATTCAAAAATTTTCCATGTAGAGATTCAAAAATTTCCCAAGTAGAGATTCAAAAATTTCACAAGTATAGATCCAAAAATTTCCCAAGTATAGATCGAAAAATTTCCCAAGTATAGATCGAAAAATTTCCCAAGTATAGATCGTAAAATTTCCCAAGTAGAGATTCAAAAATTTCCAAAGTAGAGATTCAAAAATTTCCCAAGAAGAGATTCAAAAATTTCCCAAGTAGAGATTCAAAAATTTCCAATTAGAGATTCAAAAATTTCCCAAGAAGAGATTCAAAAATTTCCCAAGTAGAGATTCAAAAATTTTCCAAGTAGAGATTCAAAAATTTCCCAAGTAGAGATTCAAAAATTTCCCAAGTAGAGATTCAAAAATTTCCCAAGTAGAGATTCAAAAATTTCCCAAGTAGAGATCCAAAAATTTCCCAAGTAGAGATCGAAAAATTTCCCAAGTATAGATCCAAAAATTTCCCAAGTATAGATCGAAAAATTTCCCAAGTATAGATTCAAAAATTTCCCAAGTAGAGATTCAAAAATTTCCCAAGTAGAGATCCAAAAATTTCCCAAGTAGAGATCCAAAAATTTCCCAAGTATAGATCCAAAAATTTCCCAAATATAGATCGAAAAATTTCCCAAGTATAGATTGAAAAATTTCCCAAGTATAGATCGAAAAATTTCCCAAGTATAGATCGAAAAATTTCCCAAGTATAGATCGAAAAATTTCCCAAGTATAGATCGAAAAATTTCCCAAGTATAGATCGAAAAATTTCCCAAGTATAGATCGAAAAATTTCCCAAGTATAGATAGAAAAATTTTCCAAGTATAGATCGAAAAATTTCCCAAGTACAGATCGAAAAATTTCCCAAGTACAGATCGAAAAATTGCCCAAGTATAGATCGAAAAATTTCCCAAGTATAGATCGAAAAATTTCCCAAGTATAGATCGAAAAATTTCGCAAGTATAGATGGAAAAATTTCCCAAGTATAGATCGAAAAATTTCCCAAGTATAGATCAAAAAATTTCCCAAGTATAGATCGAAAAATTTCCCAAGTATAGATCGTAAAATTTATCAAGTAGAGATTCAAAAATTTCCAATTAGAGATTCAAAAATTTCCAAAGTAGAGATTCAAAAATTTCCCAAGAAGAGATTCAAAAATTTCCCAAGTAGAGATTCAAAAATTTTCCAAGTAGAGATTCAAAAATTTCCCAAGTAGAGATTTAAAAATTTCACAAGTATAGATCCAAAAATTTCCCAAGTATAGATCGAAAAATTTCCCAAGTATAGATCGAAAAATTTCCCAAGTATAGATCGTAAAATTTCCCAAGTAGAGATTCAAAAATTTCCAAAGTAGAGATTCAAAAATTTCCCAAGAAGAGATTCAAAAATTTCCCAAGTAGAGATTCAAAAATTTTCCAAGTAGAGATTCAAAAATTTCCCAAGGAGAGATTCAAAAATTTCACAAGTATAGATCCAAAAATTTCCCAAGTATAGATCGAAAAATTTCCCAGGTATAGATCGAAAAATTTCCCAAGTATAGATCGAAAAATTTCCCAAGTATAGATCGAAAAATTTCGCAAGTATAGATCGAAAAATTTCCAAAGTATAGATCGAAAAATTTCCCAAGTATAGATCGAAAAATTTCCCAAGTATAGATCGAAAAATTTCCAAAGTAGAGATTCAAAAATTTCCCAAGAAGAGATTCAAAAATTTCCCAAGTAGATTCAAAAATTTTCCAAGTAGAGATTCAAAAATTTCCCAAGTAGATATTCAAAAATTTCCCAAGTATAGATCGAAAAATTTCCCAAGTATAGATCGAAAAATTTCCCAACTATAGATCGAAAAATTTCCCAAGTATAGATCGTAAAATTTCCCAAGTAGAGATTCAAAAATTTCCAAAGTAGAGATTCAAAAATTCCCTAGTTTAGATCCAAAAATTTCCCAAGTATAGATCCAAAAATTTCCCAAGAATAGATCCAAAAATTTCCAAAGTATAGATTCAAAAATTTCCAAAGTATAGATCCAAAAATTACCCAAGTATAGATCCAAAAATTTCCCAAGTATAGATCCAAAAATTTCCCAAGTATAGATCCAAAAATTTCCCAAGAATAGATCGAAAAATTACCCAAGAATAGATCCAAAAATTTCCCGAGTATAGATCCAAAAATTTCCCAAGTATAGATCCAAAAATTTCCCAAGTATATATCCAAAAATTTCCCAAGTATAGATCCAAAAATTTCCCAAGTAGAGATTCAAAAATTTCCCAAGTAGAGATTCAAAAATTTCCCAAGTAGAGATTCAAAAATTTCCCAAGTAGAGATTCAAAAATTTCCCAAGTAGAGATTCAAAAATTTCCCAAGTAGAGATTCAAAAATTTCCCAAGTAGAGATCCAAAAATTTCCCAAGTATAGATCCAAAAATTTCCCAAGTATAGATCGAAAAATTTCCCAAGTATAGATCGAAAAATTTCCCAAGTATAGATCGTAAAATTTCCCAAGTAGAGATTCAAAAATTTCCCAAGTAGAGATTCAAAAATTTCCCAAGTAGAGATTCAAAAATTTCCCAAGTAGAGATCCAAAAATTTCCCAAGTATAGATCGAAAAATTTCCCAAGTATAGATCGAAAAATTTCCCAAGTATAGATCGAAAAATTTCCCATGTATAGATTGAAAAATTTCCCAAGTATAGATCGAAAAATTTCCCAAGTATAGATCGAAAAATTTCCCAAGTATAGATCGAAAAATTTCCCAAGTATAGATCGAAAAATTTCCCAAGTATAGATCGTAAAATTTCCCAAGTAGAGATTCAAAAATTTCCAAAGTAGAGATTCAAAAATTTCCCAAGAAGAGATTCAAAAATTTCCCAAGTAGAGATTCAAAAATTTCCCAAGTAGAGATTCAAAAATTTTCCAAGTAGAGATTCAAAAATTTCCCAAGTAGAGATTCAAAAATTTACCAAGTATAGATCCAAAAATTTCACAAGTATAGATCGAAAAATTTCCCAAGTATAGATCGAAAAATTTTCCAAGTATAGATCGAAAAATTTCCCAAGTACAGATCGAAAAATTGCCCAAGTACAGATCGAAAAATTGCCCAAGTATAGATCGAAAAATTTCCCAAGTATAGATCGAAATATTTCGCAAGTATAGATCGAAAAATTTCCCAAGTATAGATCGAAAAATTTCCCAAGTATAGATAGAAAAATTTTCCAAGTACAGATCGAAAAATTTCCCAAGTACAGATCGAAAAATTGCCCAAGTATAGATCGAAAAATTTCCCAAGTATAGATCGAAAAATTTCCCAAGTATACATCGAAAAATTTCGCAAGTATAGATGGAAAAATTTCCCAAGTATAGATCGAAAAATTTCCCAAGTATAGATCAAAAAATTTCCCAAGTATAGATCGAAAAATTTCCCAAGTATAGATCGAAAAATTTCCCAAGTATAGATCGTAAAATTTCCCAAGTAGAGATTCAAAAATTTCCAATTAGAGATTCAAAAATTTCCCAAGAAGAGATTCAAAAATTTCCCAAGTAGAGATTCAAAAATTTTCCAAGTAGAGATTCAAAAATTTCCCAAGTAGAGATTCAAAAATTTCCCAAGTAGAGATTCAAAAATTTCCCAAGTAGAGATCCAAAAATTTCCCAAGTAGAGATCCAAAAATTTCCCAAGTATAGATCCAAAAATTTCCCAAGTATAGATCGAAAAATTTCCCAAGTATAGATTGAAAAATTTCCCAAGTATAGATCGAAAAATTTCCCAAGTATAGATTGAAAAATTTCCCAAGTATAGATCGAAAAATTTCCCAAGTATAGATCGAAAAATTTCCCAAGTATAGATCGAAAAATTTCCCAAGTATAGATCGAAAAATTTCCCAAGTATAGATCGAAAAATTTCCCAAGTATAGATCGAAAAATTTCCCAAGTATAGATCGTAAAATTTCCCAAGTAGAGATTCAAAAATTTCCCAAGAAGAGATTCAAAATTTCACAAGTAGAGATTCAAAAATTTCCCAAGTAGAGATTCAAAAATTTTCCAAGTAGAGATTCAAAAATTTCCCAAGTAGAGATTCAAAAATTTACCAAGTATAGATCCAAAAATTTCCCAAGTATAGATCGAAAAATTTCCCAAGTATAGATCGAAAAATTTTCCAAGTATAGATCGAAAAATTTCCCAAGTACAGATCGAAAAATTGCCCAAGTACAGATCGAAAAATTGCCCAAGTATAGATCGAAAAATTTCCCAAGTATAGATCGAAAAATTTCCCAAGTATAGATCGAAATATTTCGCAAGTATAGATCGAAAAAAATCCCAAGTATAGATCGAAAAATTTCCCAAGTATAGATAGAAAAATTTTCCAAGTATAGATCGAAAAATTTCCCAAGTACAGATCGAAAAATTTCCCAAGTACAGATCGAAAAATTGCCCAAGTATAGATCGAAAAATTTCCCAAGTATAGATCGAAAAATTTCCCAAGTATAGATCGAAAAATTTCCCAAGTATAGATCGTAAAATTTCCCAAGTAGAGATTCAAAAATTTCCAAAGTAGAGATTCAAAAATTTCCCAAGAAGAGATTCAAAAATTTCCCAAGTAGAGATTCAAAAATTTTCCATGTAGAGATTCAAAAATTTCCCAAGTAGAGATTCAAAAATTTCACAAGTATAGATCCAAAAATTTCTAAAGTATAGATCGAAAAATTTCCCAGGTATAGATCGAAAAATTTCCCAAGTATAGATCGAAAAATTTCCCAAGTATAGATCGAAAAATTTCCCAAGTATAGATCGAAAAATTTCCCAAGTATAGATCGAAAAATTTCCAAAGTAGAAATTCAAAAATTTCCCAAGAAGAGATTCAAAAATTTCCCAAGTAGAGATTCAAAAATTTCCCAAGTAGATATTCAAAATTTCCCAAGTATAGATCGAAAAATTTCCCAAGTATAGATCGAAAAATTTCCCAAGTATAGATCGAAAAATTTCCCAAGTATAGATCGTAAAATTTCCCAAGTAGAGATTCAAAAATTTCCAAAGTAGAGATTCAAAAATTCCCTAGTTTAGATCCAAAAATTTCCCAAGTATAGATCCAAAAATTTCCCAAGAATAGATTCAAAAATTTCCAAAGTATAGATTCAAAAATTTCCAAAGTATAGATCCAAAAATTACCCAAGTATAGATCCAAAAATTTCCCAAGTATAGATCCAAAAATTTCCCAAGTATAGATCCAAAAATTTCCCAAGAATAGATCGAAAAATTACCCAAGAATAGATCCAAAAATTTCCCGAGTATAGATCCAAAAATTTCCCAAGTATAGATCCAAAAATTTCCCAAGTATATATCCAAAAATTTCCCAAGTATAGTACCAAAAATTTCCCAAGTAGAGATTCAAAAATTTCCCAAGTAGAGATTCAAAAATTTCCCAAGTAGAGATTCAAAAATTTCCCAAGTAGAGATTCAAAAATTTCCCAAGTAGAGATTCAAAAATTTCCCAAGTAGAGATTCAAAAATTTCCCAAGTAGAGATTCAAAAATTTCCCAAGTATAGATCGAAAAATTTCCCAAGTATAGATCGAAAAATTTCCCAAGTATAGATCGAAAAATTTCCCAAGTATAGATCGAAAAATTTCCCAAGTATAGATCGAAAAATTTCCCAAGTACAGATCGAAAAATTTCCCAAGTAGAGATTCAAAAATTTCCCAAGTAGAGATTCAAAAATTTCCCAAGTAGAGATTCAAAAATTTCCCAAGTAGAGATTCCAAAATTTCCCAAGTAGAGATTCAAAAATTTCCCAAGTAGAGATCCAAAAATTTCCCAAGTATAGATCCAAAAATTTCCCAAGTATAGATCGAAAAATTTCCCAAGTATAGATCGAAAAATTTCCCAAGTATAGATTGAAAAATTTCCCAAGTATAGATCGAAAAATTTCCCAAGAATAGATCGAAAAATTTCCCAAGTATAGATCGAAAAATTTCCCAAGAATAGATCGTAAAATTTCCCAAGTAGAGATTCAAAAATTTCCAAAGTAGAGATTCAAAAATTTCCCAAGAAGAGATTCAAAAATTTCCCAAGTAGAGATTCAAAAATTTCCCAAGTAGAGATTCAAAAATTTTCCAAGTAGAGATTCAAAAATTTCCCAAGTAGAGATTCAAAAATTTACCAAGTATAGATCCAAAAATTTCACAAGTATAGATCGAAAAATTTCCCAAGTATAGATCGAAAAATTTTCCAAGTATAGATCGAAAAATTTCCCAAGTACAGATCGAAAAATTGCCCAAGTACAGATCGAAAAATTGCCCAAGTACAGATCGAAAAATTGCCCAAGTATAGACCGAAAAATTTCCCAAGTATAGATCGAAAAATTTCCCAAGTATAGATCGAAATATTTCGCAAGTATAGATCGAAAAATTTCCCAAGTATAGATCGAAAAATTTCCCAAGTATAGATAGAAAAATTTTCCAAGTATAGATCGAAAAATTTCCCAAGTACAGATCGAAAAATTTCCCAAGTACAGATCGAAAAATTGCCCAAGTATAGATCGAAAAATTTCCCAAGTATAGATCGAAAAATTTCCCAAGTATAGATCGAAAAATTTCGCAAGTATAGATCGAAAAATTTCCCAAGTATAGATCGAAAAATTTCCCAAGTATAGATCAAAAAATTTCCCAAGTATAGATCGAAAAATTTCCCAAGTATAGATCGTAAAATTTCCCAAGTAGAGATTCAAAAATTTCCAATTAGAGATTCAAAAATTTCCCAAGAAGAGATTCAAAAATTTCCCAAGTAGAGATTCAAAAATTTTCCAAGTAGAGATTCAAAAATTTCCCAAGTAGAGATTCAAAAATTTCCCAAGTAGAGATTCAAAAATTTCCCAAGTATAGATCGAAAAATTTCCCAAGTATAGATCGAAAAATTTCCCAAGTATAGATCGAAAAATTTCCCAAGTATAGATCGAAAAATTTCCCAAGTATAGATCGAAAAATTTCCCAAGTACAGATCGAAAAATTTCCCAAGTAGAGATTCAAAAATTTCCCAAGTAGAGATTCAAAAATTTCCCAAGTAGAGATTCAAAAATTTCCCAAGTAGAGATTCAAAAATTTCCCAAGTAGAGATCCAAAAATTTCCCAAGTAGAGATCCAAAAATTTCCCAAGTATAGATCCAAAAATTTCCCAAATATAGATCGAAAAATTTCCCAAGTATAGATTGAAAAATTTCCCAAGTATAGATCGAAAAATTTCCCAAGTATAGATCGAAAAATTTCCCAAGTATAGATTGAAAAATTTCCCAAGTATAGATCGAAAAATTTCCCAAGTATAGATCGAAAAATTTCCCAAGTATAGATCGAAAAATTTCCCAAGTATAGATCGTAAAATTTCCCAAGTAGAGATTCAAAAATTTCCAAAGTAGAGATTCAAAAATTTCCCAAGAAGAGATTCAAAAATTTCCCAAGTAGAGATTCAAAAATTTCCCAAGTAGAGATTCAAAAATTTTCCAAGTAGAGATTCAAAAATTTCCCAAGTAGAGATTCAAAAATTTACCAAGTATAAATCCAAAAATTTCACAAGTATAGATCGAAAAATTTCCCAAGTATAGATCGAAAAATTTTCCAAGTATAGATCGAAAAATTTCCCAAGTACAGATCGAAAAATTGCCCAAGTACAGATCGAAAAATTGCCCAAGTACAGATCGAAAAATTGCCCAAGTATAGATCGAAAAATTTCCCAAGTATAGATCGAAAAATTTCCCAAGTATATATCGAAATATTTCGCAAGTATAGATCGAAAAATTTCCCAAGTATAGATCGAAAAATTTCCCAAGTATAGATAGAAAAATTTTCCAAGTATAGATCGAAAAATTTCCCAAGTACAGATCGAAAAATTTCCCAAGTACAGATCGAAAAATTGCCCAAGTATAGATCGAAAAATTTCCCAAGTATAGATCGAAAAATTTCCCAAGTATAGATCGAAAAATTTCCCAAGTATAGATCGAAAAATTTTCCAAGTATAGATCGAAAAATTTTCCAAGTATAGATCGAAAAATTTCCCAAGTACAGATCGAAAAATTTCCCAAGTACAGATCGAAAAATTTCGCAAGTATAGATCGAAAATTTCCCAAGTACAGATCGAAAAATTTCCCAAGTAGAGATTCAAAAATTTCCCAAGTAGAGATTCAAAAATTTCCCAAGTAGAGATTCAAAAATTTCCCAAGTAGAGATTCAAAAATTTCCCAAGTAGAGATCCAAAAATTTCCCAAGTAGAGATCCAAAAATTTCCCAAGTATAGATCCAAAAATTTCCCAAATATAGATCGAAAAATTTCCCAAGTATAGATTGAAAAATTTCCCAAGTATAGATCGAAAAATTTCCCAAGTATAGATCGAAAAATTTCCCAAGTATAGATTGAAAAATTTCCCAAGTATAGATCGAAAAATTTCCCAAGTATAGATCGAAAAATTTCCCAAGTATAGATCGAAAAATTTCCCAAGTATAGATCGTAAAATTTCCCAAGTAGAGATTCAAAAATTTCCAAAGTAGAGATTCAAAAATTTCCCAAGAAGAGATTCAAAAATTTCCCAAGTAGAGATTCAAAAATTTCCCAAGTAGAGATTCAAAAATTTTCCAAGTAGAGATTCAAAAATTTCCCAAGTAGAGATTCAAAAATTTACCAAGTATAAATCCAAAAATTTCACAAGTATAGATCGAAAAATTTCCCAAGTATAGATCGAAAAATTTTCCAAGTATAGATCGAAAAATTTCCCAAGTACAGATCGAAAAATTGCCCAAGTACAGATCGAAAAATTGCCCAAGTACAGATCGAAAAATTGCCCAAGTATAGATCGAAAAATTTCCCAAGTATAGATCGAAAAATTTCCCAAGTATATATCGAAATATTTCGCAAGTATAGATCGAAAAATTTCCCAAGTATAGATCGAAAAATTTCCCAAGTATAGATAGAAAAATTTTCCAAGTATAGATCGAAAAATTTCCCAAGTACAGATCGAAAAATTGCCCAAGTATAGATCGAAAAATTTCCCAAGTATAGATCGAAAAATTTCCCAAGTATAGATCGAAAAATTTCCCAAGTATAGATCGAAAAATTTTCCAAGTATAGATCGAAAAATTTTCCAAGTATAGATCGAAAAATTTCCCAAGTACAGATCGAAAAATTTCCCAAGTACAGATCGAAAAATTTCGCAAGTATAGATCGAAAAATTTCCCAAGTATAGATCAAAAAATTTCCCAAGTATAGATCGAAAAATTTCCCAAGTATAGATCGAAAAATTTCCCAAGTATAGATCGTAAAATTTCCCAAGTAGAGATTCAAAAATTTCCAATTAGAGATTCAAAAATTTCCCAAGAAGAGATTCAAAAATTTCCCAAGTAGAGATTCAAAAATTTTCCAAGTAGAGATTCAAAAATTTCCCAAGTAGAGATTCAAAAATTTCCCAAGTAGAGATTCAAAAATTTCCCAAGTAGAGATTCAAAAATTTCCCAAGTAGAGATCCAAAAATTTCCCAAGTAGAGATCCAAAAATTTCCCAAGTATAGATCCAAAAATTTCCCAAATATAGATCGAAAAATTTCCCAAGTATAGATTGAAAAATTTCCCAAGTATAGATCGAAAAATTTCCCAAGTACAGATCGAAAAATTGCCCAAGTATAGATCGAAAAATTTCCCAAGTATAGATCGAAAAATTTCCCAAGTATAGATCGAAAAATTTCGCAAGTATAGATCGAAAAATTTCCCAAGTATAGATCGAAAAATTTCCCAAGTATAGATCGAAAAATTTCCCAAGTATAGATCGTAAAATTTCCCAAGTAGAGATTCAAAAATTTCCAATTAGAGATTCAAAAATTTCCCAAGAAGAGATTCAAAAATTTCCCAAGTAGAGATTCAAAAATTTTCCAAGTAGAGATTCAAAAATTTTCCAAGTAGAGATTCAAAAATTTCCCAAGTAGAGATTCAAAAATTTACCAAGTATAGATCCAAAAATTTCACAAGTATAGATCGAAAAATTTCCCAAGTATAGATCGAAAAATTTTCCAAGTATAGATCGAAAAATTTCCCAAGTACAGATCGAAAAATTGCCCAAGTACAGATCGAAAAATTGCCCAAGTACAGATCGAAAAATTGCCCAAGTATAGACCGAAAAATTTCCCAAGTATAGATCGAAAAATTTCCCAAGTATAGATCGAAAAATTTCCCAAGTATAGATCGAAAAATTTCCCAAGTATAGATCGTAAAATTTCCCAAGTAGAGATTCAAAAATTTCCCAAGAAGAGATTCAAAAATTTCACAAGTAGAGATTCAAAAATTTCCCAAGTAGAAATTCAAAAATTTTCCAAGTAGAGATTCAAAAATTTCCCAAGTAGAGATTCAAAAATTTACCAAGTATAGATCCAAAAATTTCCCAAGTATAGATCGAAAAATTTCCCAAGTATAAATCGAAAAATTTTCCAAGTATAGATCGAAAAATTTCCCAAGTACAGATCGAAAAATTGCCCAAGTACAGATCGAAAAATTGCCCAAGTATAGATCGAAAAATTTCCCAAGTATAGATCGAAAAATTTCCCAAGTATAGATCGAAATATTTCGCAAGTATAGATCGAAAAATTTCCCAAGTATAGATCGAAAAATTTCCCAAGTATAGATCGAAAAATTTCCCAAGTATAGATAGAAAAATTTTCCAAGTATAGATCGAAAAATTTTCCAAGTATAGATCGAAAAATTTCCCAAGTACAGATCGAAAAATTTCCCAAGTACAGATCGAAAAATTTCGCAAGTATAGATCGAAAATTTCCCAAGTACAGATCGAAAAATTTCCCAAGTAGAGATTCAAAAATTTCCCAAGTAGAGATTCAAAAATTTCCCAAGTAGAGATTCAAAAATTTCCCAAGTAGAGATTCAAAAATTTCCCAAGTAGAGATCCAAAAATTTCCCAAGTAGAGATCCAAAAATTTCCCAAGTATAGATCCAAAAATTTCCCAAATATAGATCGAAAAATTTCCCAAGTATAGATTGAAAAATTTCCCAAGTATAGATCGAAAAATTTCCCAAGTATAGATCGAAAAATTTCCCAAGTATAGATTGAAAAATTTCCCAAGTATAGATCGAAAAATTTCCCAAGTATAGATCGAAAAATTTCCCAAGTATAGATCGAAAAATTTCCCAAGTATAGATCGTAAAATTTCCCAAGTAGAGATTCAAAAATTTCCAAAGTAGAGATTCAAAAATTTCCCAAGAAGAGATTCAAAAATTTCCCAAGTAGAGATTCAAAAATTTCCCAAGTAGAGATTCAAAAATTTTCCAAGTAGAGATTCAAAAATTTCCCAAGTAGAGATTCAAAAATTTACCAAGTATAAATCCAAAAATTTCACAAGTATAGATCGAAAAATTTCCCAAGTATAGATCGAAAAATTTTCCAAGTATAGATCGAAAAATTTCCCAAGTACAGATCGAAAAATTGCCCAAGTACAGATCGAAAAATTGCCCAAGTACAGATCGAAAAATTGCCCAAGTATAGATCGAAAAATTTCCCAAGTATAGATCGAAAAATTTCCCAAGTATATATCGAAATATTTCGCAAGTATAGATCGAAAAATTTCCCAAGTATAGATCGAAAAATTTCCCAAGTATAGATAGAAAAATTTTCCAAGTATAGATCGAAAAATTTCCCAAGTACAGATCGAAAAATTGCCCAAGTATAGATCGAAAAATTTCCCAAGTATAGATCGAAAAATTTCCCAAGTATAGATCGAAAAATTTCCCAAGTATAGATCGAAAAATTTTCCAAGTATAGATCGAAAAATTTTCCAAGTATAGATCGAAAAATTTCCCAAGTACAGATCGAAAAATTTCCCAAGTACAGATCGAAAAATTTCGCAAGTATAGATCGAAAAATTTCCCAAGTATAGATCAAAAAATTTCCCAAGTATAGATCGAAAAATTTCCCAAGTATAGATCGAAAAATTTCCCAAGTATAGATCGTAAAATTTCCCAAGTAGAGATTCAAAAATTTCCAATTAGAGATTCAAAAATTTCCCAAGAAGAGATTCAAAAATTTCCCAAGTAGAGATTCAAAAATTTTCCAAGTAGAGATTCAAAAATTTCCCAAGTAGAGATTCAAAAATTTCCCAAGTAGAGATTCAAAAATTTCCCAAGTAGAGATTCAAAAATTTCCCAAGTAGAGATCCAAAAATTTCCCAAGTAGAGATCCAAAAATTTCCCAAGTATAGATCCAAAAATTTCCCAAATATAGATCGAAAAATTTCCCAAGTATAGATTGAAAAATTTCCCAAGTATAGATCGAAAAATTTCCCAAGTACAGATCGAAAAATTGCCCAAGTATAGATCGAAAAATTTCCCAAGTATAGATCGAAAAATTTCCCAAGTATAGATCGAAAAATTTCGCAAGTATAGATCGAAAAATTTCCCAAGTATAGATCGAAAAATTTCCCAAGTATAGATCGAAAAATTTCCCAAGTATAGATCGTAAAATTTCCCAAGTAGAGATTCAAAAATTTCCAATTAGAGATTCAAAAATTTCCCAAGAAGAGATTCAAAAATTTCCCAAGTAGAGATTCAAAAATTTTCCAAGTAGAGATTCAAAAATTTTCCAAGTAGAGATTCAAAAATTTCCCAAGTAGAGATTCAAAAATTTACCAAGTATAGATCCAAAAATTTCACAAGTATAGATCGAAAAATTTCCCAAGTATAGATCGAAAAATTTTCCAAGTATAGATCGAAAAATTTCCCAAGTACAGATCGAAAAATTGCCCAAGTACAGATCGAAAAATTGCCCAAGTACAGATCGAAAAATTGCCCAAGTATAGACCGAAAAATTTCCCAAGTATAGATCGAAAAATTTCCCAAGTATAGATCGAAAAATTTCCCAAGTATAGATCGAAAAATTTCCCAAGTATAGATCGTAAAATTTCCCAAGTAGAGATTCAAAAATTTCCCAAGAAGAGATTCAAAAATTTCACAAGTAGAGATTCAAAAATTTCCCAAGTAGAAATTCAAAAATTTTCCAAGTAGAGATTCAAAAATTTCCCAAGTAGAGATTCAAAAATTTACCAAGTATAGATCCAAAAATTTCCCAAGTATAGATCGAAAAATTTCCCAAGTATAAATCGAAAAATTTTCCAAGTATAGATCGAAAAATTTCCCAAGTACAGATCGAAAAATTGCCCAAGTACAGATCGAAAAATTGCCCAAGTATAGATCGAAAAATTTCCCAAGTATAGATCGAAAAATTTCCCAAGTATAGATCGAAATATTTCGCAAGTATAGATCGAAAAATTTCCCAAGTATAGATCGAAAAATTTCCCAAGTATAGATCGAAAAATTTCCCAAGTATAGATAGAAAAATTTTCCAAGTATAGATCGAAAAATTTCCCAAGTACAGATCGAAAAATTTCCCAAGTACAGATCGAAAAATTGCCCAAGTATAGATCGAAAAATTTCCCAAGTATAGATCGAAAAATTTCCCAAGTATAGATCGAAAAATTTCCCAAGTAGAAATTCAAAAATTTCCAAAGTAGAGATTCAAAAATTTTCCAAGTAGAGATTCAAAAATTTCCCAAGTAGAGATTCAAAAATTTACCAAGTATAGATCCAAAAATTTCCCAAGTATAGATCGAAAAATTTCCCAAGTATAGATCGAAAAATTTTCCAAGTATAGATCGAAAAATTTCCCAAGTACAGATCGAAAAATTGCCCAAGTACAGATCGAAAAATTGCCCAAGTATAGATCGAAAAATTTCCCAAGTATAGATCGAAAAATTTCCCAAGTATAGATCGAAATATTTCGCAAGTATAGATCGAAAAATTTCCCAAGTATTGATCGAAAAATTTCCCAAGTATAGATAGAAAAATTTTCCAAGTATAGATCGAAAAATTTACCAAGTACAGATCGAAAAATTGCCCAAGTATAGATCGAAAAATTTCCCAAGTACAGATCGAAAAATTGCCCAAGTACAGATCGAAAAATTGCCCAAGTATAGATCGAAAAATTTCCCAAGTATAGATCGAAAAATTTCCCAAGTATAGATCGAAATATTTCGCAAGTATAGATCGAAAAATTTCCCAAGTATAGATCGAAAAATTTCCCAAGTATAGATCGAAAAATTTCCCAAGTATAGATAGAAAAATTTTCCAAGTATAGATCGAAAAATTTCCCAAGTATAGATCGAAATATTTCGCAAGTATAGATCGAAAAATTTCCCAAGTATAGATCGAAAAATTTCCCAAGTATAGATCGAAAAATTTCCCAAGTATAGATAGAAAAATTTTCCAAGTATAGATCGAAAAATTTCCCAAGTACAGATCGAAAAATTTCCCAAGTACAGATCGAAAAATTGCCCAAGTATAGATCGAAAAATTTCCCAAGTATAGATCGAAAAATTTCCAAAGTATAGATCGAAAAATTTCCCAAGTAGAAATTCAAAAATTTCCAAAGTAGAGATTCAAAAATTTTCCAAGTAGAGATTCAAAAATTTCCCAAGTAGAGATTCAAAAATTTACCAAGTATAGATCCAAAAATTTCCCAAGTATAGATCGAAAAATTTCCCAAGTACAGATCGAAAAATTGCCCAAGTATAGATCGAAAAATTTCCCAAGTATAGATCGAAAAATTTCCCAAGTATAGATCGAAATATTTCGCAAGTATAGATCGAAAAATTTCCCAAGTATAGATCGAAAAATTTACCAAGTATAGATAGAAAAATTTTCCAAGTATAGATCGAAAAATTTCCCAAGTACAGATCGAAAAATTTCCCAAGTACAGATCGAAAAATTGCCCAAGTACAGATCGAAAAATTGCCCAAGTATAGATCGAAAAATTTCCCAAGTATAGATCGAAAAATTTCCCAAGTATAGATCGAAATATTTCGCAAGTATAGATCGAAAAATTTCCCAAGTATAGATCGAAAAATTTACCAAGTATAGATAGAAAAATTTTCCAAGTATAGATCGAAAAATTTCCCAAGTACAGATCGAAAAATTTCCCAAGTACAGATCGAAAAATTGCCCAAGTATAGATCGAAAAATTTCCCAAGTATAGATCGAAAAATTTCCCAAGTATAGATCGAAAAATTTCCCAAGTAGAAATTCAAAAATTTCCAAAGTAGAGATTCAAAAATTTCCCAAGAAGATATTCAAAAATTTTCCAAGTAGAGATTCAAAAATTTCCCAAGTAGAGATTCAAAAATTTCCCAAGTAGATATTCAAAAATTTCCCAAGTATAGATCGAAAAATTTCGCAAGTATAGATCGAAAAATTTCCCAAGTATAGATCGAAAAATTTCCCAAGTATAGATCGAAAAATTTCGCAAGTATAGATCGAAAAATTTCCCAAGTATAGATCGAAAAATTTCCCAAGTATAGATCGAAAAATTTCCCAAGTATAGATCGAAAAATTTCCCAAGTTAGATCGAAAAATTTCCCAAGTATAGATCGAAAAATTTCCCAAGTATAGATCGAAAAATTTCCCAAGTATAGATCGAAAAATTTCCCAAGTATAGATCGTAAAATTTCATAAGTAGAGATTCAAAAATTTCCAAAGTAGAGATTCAAAAATTCCCTAGTTTAGATCCAAAAATTTCCCAAGTATAGATCCAAAACTTTCCCAAGTATAGATCCAAAAATTTCCCAAGAATAGATCCAAAAATTTCCAAAGTATAGATTCAAAAATTACCCAAGTATAGATCCAAAAATTTCCCAAGAATAGATCGAAAAATTTCCCAAGAATAGATCCAAAAATTTCCCGAGTATAGATCCAAAAATTTCCCAAGTATAGATCCAAAAATTTCCCAAGTATAGATCCAAAAATTTCCCAAGTATAGATCCAAAAATTTCCCAAGTAGAGATTCAAAAATTTCCCAAGTAGACATTCAAAAATTTCCCAAGTAGAGATTCCAAAATTTTCCAAGTAGAGATTCAAAAATTTCCCAAGTAGAGATTCAAAAATTTCCCAAGTATAGATCGAAAAATTTCCCAAAAATAGATCGAAAAATTTCCCAAGAATAGATCGAAAAATTTCATAAGTATAGATCGAAAAATTTCCCAAGTATAGATCGAAAAATTTCCCAAGTATAGATCGTAAAATTTCCCAAGTAGAGATTCAAAAATTTCCAAAGTAGATATTCAAAAATTTCCCAAGAAGAGATTCAAAAATTTCCCAAGTAGAGATTCAAAAATTTTCCAAGTAGAGATTCAAAAATTTCACAAGTATAGATCCAAAAATTTCCCAAGTATAGATCGAAAAATTTCCCAGGTATAGATCGAAAAATTTCCCAAGTATAGATCGAAAAATTTCCCAAGTATAGATCGAAAAATTTCGCAAGTATAGATCGAAAAATTTCCCAAGTATAGATCGAAAAATTTCCCAAGTATAGATCGAAAAATTTCCCAAGTATAGATCGAAAAATTTCCAAAGTAGAGATTCAAAAATTTCCCAAGAAGAGATTCAAAAATTTCCCAAGTAGAGATTCAAAAATTTTCCAAGTAGAGATTCAAAAATTTCCCAAGTAGAGATTCAAAAATTTCCCAATTATAGATCGAAAAACTTCCAAAGTAGAGATTCAAAAATTTCCCAAGTAGAGATTCAAAAATTTTCCAAGTAGAGATTCAAAAATTTCCCAAGTAGAGATTCAAAAATTTCCCAAGTATAGATCGAAAAATTTCCCAAGTATAGATCGAAAAATTTTCCAAGTATAGATCGAAAAATTTCCCAAGTACAGATCGAAAAATTTCCCAAGTACAGATCGAAAAATTGCCCAAGTATAGATCGAAAAATTTCCCAAGTATAGATCGAAAAATTTTCCAAATATAGATCGAAAAATTTCCCAAGTATAGATCGTAAAATTTCCCAAGTATAGATCGAAAAATTTCCCAAGTATAGATCGAAAAATTTCCCAAGTATAGATCGTAAAATTTCCCAAGTATAGATCGAAAAATTTCCCAAGTATAGATCGAAAAATTTCCAAGTATAGATCGAAAAATTTCCCAAGTATAGATCGAAAAATTTCGCAAGTATAGATCGAAAAATTTACCAAGTATAGATCGAAAAATTTCCCAAGTATAGATCGAAAAATTTCCCAAGTATAGATCGAAAAATTTCGAGAGTATAGATCGAAAAATTTCCCAAGTATAGATCGTAAAATTTCCAAAGTAGAGATTTAAAAATTTCCAAAGTAGAGATTCAAAAATTTCCCAAGAAGAGATTCAAAAATTTCCCAAGTAGAGATTCAAAAATTTCCCAAGTAGAGATTCAAAAATTTCCCAAGTACAGATCGAAAAATTTCCCAAGTACAGATCGAAAAATTGCCCAAGTATAGATCGAAAAATTTCCCAAGTATAGATCGAAAAATTTTCCAAATATAGATCGAAAAATTTCCCAAGTATAGATCGTAAAATTTCCCGAGTATAGATCGAAAAATTTCCCAAGTATAGATCGAAAAATTTCCCAAGTATAGATCGTAAAATTTCCCAAGTATAGATCGAAAAATTTCCCAAGTATAGATCGAAAAATTTCCAAGTATAGATCGAAAAATTTCGCAAGTATAGATCGAAAAATTTCCCAAGTATAGATCGAAAAATTTCCCAAGTATAGATCGAAAAATTTCCCAAGTATAGATCGAAAAATTTCGAGAGTATAGATCGAAAAATTTCGAGAGTATAGATCGAAAAATTTCGCAAGTATAGATCGAAAAATTTCCCAAGTATAGATCGTAAAATTTCCAAAGTAGAGATTCAAAAATTTCCAAAGTAGAGATTCAAAAATTTCCCAAGAAGAGATTCAAAAATTTCCCAAGTAGAGATTCAAAAATTTCCCAAGTAGAGATTCAAAAATTTCCCAAGTAGAGATTCAAAAATTTCCCAAGTATAGATCCAAAAATTTCCCAAGTATAGATCGAAAAATTTCCCAAGTATAGATCGAAAAATTTCCCAAGTACAGATCGAAAAATTTCCCAAGTACAGATCGAAAAATTGCCCAAGTATAGATCGAAAAATTTCCCAAGTATAGATCGAAAAATTTCCCAAGAATAGATCGAAAAATTTCCCAAGTATAGATCGAAAAATTTCCCAAGTATAGATCGAAAAATTTCCCAAGTATAGATCGAAAAATTTCCCAAGTATAGATCGAAAAATTTCCCAAGTAGAGATTCAAAAATTTCCAAAGTAGATATTCAAAAATTTCCCAAGAAGAGATTCAAAAATTTCCCAAGGAGAGATTCAAAAATTTTCCAAGTAGAGATTCAAAACTTTCACAAGTATAGATCCAAAAATTTCCCAAGTATAGATCGAAAAATTTCCAAGGTATAGATCGAAAAATTTCCCAAGTATAGATCGAAAAATTTCCCAAGTATAGATCGAAAAATTTCGCAAGTATAGATCGAAAAATTTCCCAAGTATAGATCGAAAAATTTCCCAAGTATAGATCGAAAAATTTCCCAAGTATAGATCGAAAAATGTCCAAAGTAGAGATTCAAAAATTTCCCAAGAAGAGATTGAAAAATTTCCCAAGTAGAGATTCAAAAATTTTCCAAGTAGAGATTCAAAAATTTCCCAAGTAGAGATTCAAAAATTTCCCAAGTATAGATCGAAAAATTTCCAAAGTAGAGATTCAAAAATTTCCCAAGTAGAGATTCAAAAATTTTCCAAGTAGAGATTCAAAAATTTCCCAAGTATAGATCGAAAAATTTCCCAAGTATAGATCGAAAAATTTCCAAGGTATAGATCGAAAAATTTCCCAAGTATAGATCGAAAAATTTCCCAAGTATAGATCGAAAAATTTCGCAAGTATAGATCGAAAAATTTCCCAAGTATAGATCGAAAAATTTCCCAAGTATAGATCGAAAAATTTCCCAAGTATAGATCGAAAAATTTCCAAAGTAG
Organism: Odiellus spinosus; assembly: GCA_963920705.1. Classification (NCBI taxonomy): domain Eukaryota; kingdom Metazoa; phylum Arthropoda; class Arachnida; order Opiliones; family Phalangiidae; genus Odiellus; species Odiellus spinosus. Next base: position 1,664,712 of record CAWUCO010000219.1, on the reverse strand, counting down.
AGATTCAAAAATTTCCCAAGAAGAGATTGAAAAATTTCCCAAGTAGAGATTCAAAAATTTTCCAAGTAGAGATTCAAAAATTTCCCAAGTAGAGATTCAAAAATTTCCCAAGTATAGATCGAAAAATTTCCAAAGTAGAGATTCAAAAATTTCCCAAGTAGAGATTCAAAAATTTTCCAAGTAGAGATTCAAAAATTTCCCAAGTATAGATCGAAAAATTTCACAAGTATAGATCGAAAAATTTCCAAGTATAGATCGAAAAATTTCCCAAGTATAGATCGAAAAATTTCGCAAGTATAGATCGAAAAATTTCCCAAGTATAGATCGAAAAATTTCCCAAGTATAGATCGAAAAATTTCCCAAGTATAGATCGAAAAATTTCGAGAGTATAGATCGAAAAATTTCGCAAGTATAGATCGAAAAATTTCCCAAGTATAGATCGTAAAATTTCCAAAGTAGAGATTCAAAAATTTCCAAAGTAGAGATTCAAAAATTTCCCAAGAAGAGATTCAAAAATTTCCCAAGTAGAGATTCAAAAATTTCCCAAGTAGAGATTCAAAAATTTCCCAAGTACAGATCGAAAAATTTCCCAAGTACAGATCGAAAAATTGCCCAAGTATAGATCGAAAAATTTCCCAAGTATAGATCGAAAAATTTTCCAAATATAGATCGAAAAATTTCCCAAGTATAGATCGTAAAATTTCCCAAGTATAGATCGAAAAATTTCCCAAGTATAGATCGAAAAATTTCCCAAGTATAGATCGTAAAATTTCCCAAGTACAGATCGAAAAATTGCCCAAGTACAGATCGAAAAATTGCCCAAGTATAGACCGAAAAATTTCCCAAGTATAGATCGAAAAATTTCCCAAGTATAGATCGAAATATTTCGCAAGTATAGATCGAAAAATTTCCCAAGTATAGATCGAAAAATTTCCCAAGTATAGATAGAAAAATTTTCCAAGTATAGATCGAAAAATTTCCCAAGTACAGATCGAAAAATTTCCCAAGTACAGATCGAAAAATTGCCCAAGTATAGATCGAAAAATTTCCCAAGTATAGATCGAAAAATTTCCCAAGTATAGATCGAAAAATTTCGCAAGTATAGATCGAAAAATTTCCCAAGTATAGATCGAAAAATTTCCCAAGTATAGATCAAAAAATTTCCCAAGTATAGATCGAAAAATTTCCCAAGTATAGATCGAAAAATTTCGCAAGTATAGATCGAAAAATTTCCCAAGTATAGATCGAAAAATTTCCCAAGTATAGATCGAAAAATTTCCCAAGTATAGATCGAAAAATTTCCCAAGTATAGATCGAAAAATTTCCCAAGTATAGATCGAAAAATTTCCAAAGTAGAGATTCAAAAATTTCCCAAGAAGAGATTGAAAAATTTCCCAAGTAGAGATTCAAAAATTTTCCAAGTAGAGATTCAAAAATTTCCCAAGTAGAGATTCAAAAATTTCCCAAGTATAGATCGAAAAATTTCCAAAGTAGAGATTCAAAAATTTCCCAAGTAGAGATTCAAAAATTTCCCAAGTATAGATCGAAAAATTTCCCAAGTATAGATCGAAAAATTTCCAAGGTATAGATCGAAAAATTTCCCAAGTATAGATCGAAAAATTTCCCAAGTATAGATCGAAAAATTTCGCAAGTATAGATCGAAAAATTTCCCAAGTATAGATCGAAAAATTTCCCAAGTATAGATCGAAAAATTTCCCAAGTATAGATCGAAAAATTTCCAAAGTAGAGATTCAAAAATTTCCCAAGAAGAGATTGAAAAATTTCCCAAGTAGAGATTCAAAAATTTTCCAAGTAGAGATTCAAAAATTTCCCAAGTAGAGATTCAAAAATTTCCCAAGTATAGATCGAAAAATTTCCAAAGTAGAGATTCAAAAATTTCCCAAGTAGAGATTCAAAAATTTTCCAAGTAGAGATTCAAAAATTTCCCAAGTATAGATCGAAAAATTTCACAAGTATAGATCGAAAAATTTCCAAGTATAGATCGAAAAATTTCCCAAGTATAGATCGAAAAATTTCGCAAGTATAGATCGAAAAATTTCCCAAGTATAGATCGAAAAATTTCCCAAGTATAGATCGAAAAATTTCCCAAGTATAGATCGAAAAATTTCGAGAGTATAGATCGAAAAATTTCGCAAGTATAGATCGAAAAATTTCCCAAGTATAGATCGTAAAATTTCCAAAGTAGAGATTCAAAAATTTCCAAAGTAGAGATTCAAAAATTTCCCAAGAAGAGATTCAAAAATTTCCCAAGTAGAGATTCAAAAATTTCCCAAGTAGAGATTCAAAAATTTCCCAAGTACAGATCGAAAAATTTCCCAAGTACAGATCGAAAAATTGCCCAAGTATAGATCGAAAAATTTCCCAAGTATAGATCGAAAAATTTTCCAAATATAGATCGAAAAATTTCCCAAGTATAGATCGTAAAATTTCCCAAGTATAGATCGAAAAATTTCCCAAGTATAGATCGAAAAATTTCCCAAGTATAGATCGTAAAATTTCCCAAGTACAGATCGAAAAATTGCCCAAGTACAGATCGAAAAATTGCCCAAGTATAGACCGAAAAATTTCCCAAGTATAGATCGAAAAATTTCCCAAGTATAGATCGAAATATTTCGCAAGTATAGATCGAAAAATTTCCCAAGTATAGATCGAAAAATTTCCCAAGTATAGATAGAAAAATTTTCCAAGTATAGATCGAAAAATTTCCCAAGTACAGATCGAAAAATTTCCCAAGTACAGATCGAAAAATTGCCCAAGTATAGATCGAAAAATTTCCCAAGTATAGATCGAAAAATTTCCCAAGTATAGATCGAAAAATTTCGCAAGTATAGATCGAAAAATTTCCCAAGTATAGATCGAAAAATTTCCCAAGTATAGATCAAAAAATTTCCCAAGTATAGATCGAAAAATTTCCCAAGTATAGATCGTAAAATTTCCCAAGTAGAGATTCAAAAATTTCCAATTAGAGATTCAAAAATTTCCCAAGAAGAGATTCAAAAATTTCCCAAGTAGAGATTCAAAAATTTTCCAAGTAGAGATTCAAAAATTTCCCAAGTAGAGATTCAAAAATTTCCCAAGTAGAGATTCAAAAATTTCCCAAGTATAGATCGAAAAATTTCCCAAGTATAGATCGAAAAATTTCCCAAGTATAGATCGAAAAATTTCCCAAGTATAGATCGAAAAATTTCCCAAGTACAGATCGAAAAATTTCCCAAGTAGAGAATTAAAAATTTCCCAAGTAGAGATTCAAAAATTTCCCAAGTAGAGATTCAAAAATTTCCCAAGTAGAGATTCAAAAATTTCCCAAGTAGAGATCCAAAAATTTCCCAAGTAGAGATCCAAAAATTTCCCAAGTATAGATCCAAAAATTTCCCAAATATAGATCGAAAAATTTCCCAAGTATAGATTGAAAAATTTCCCAAGTATAGATCGAAAAATTTCCCAAGTATAGATCGAAAAATTTCCCAAGTATAGATTGAAAAATTTCCCAAGTATAGATCGAAAAATTTCCCAAGTATAGATCGAAAAATTTCCCAAGTATAGATCGAAAAATTTCCCAAGTATAGATCGTAAAATTTCCCAAGTAGAGATTCAAAAATTTCCAAAGTAGAGATTCAAAAATTTCCCAAGAAGAGATTCAAAAATTTCCCAAGTAGAGATTCAAAAATTTCCCAAGTAGAGATTCAAAAATTTTCCAAGTAGAGATTCAAAAATTTCCCAAGTAGAGATTCAAAAATTTACCAAGTATAAATCCAAAAATTTCACAAGTATAGATCGAAAAATTTCCCAAGTATAGATCGAAAAATTTTCCAAGTATAGATCGAAAAATTTCCCAAGTACAGATCGAAAAATTGCCCAAGTACAGATCGAAAAATTGCCCAAGTACAGATCGAAAAATTGCCCAAGTATAGATCGAAAAATTTCCCAAGTATAGATCGAAAAATTTCCCAAGTATATATCGAAATATTTCGCAAGTATAGATCGAAAAATTTCCCAAGTATAGATCGAAAAATTTCCCAAGTATAGATAGAAAAATTTTCCAAGTATAGATCGAAAAATTTCCCAAGTACAGATCGAAAAATTTCCCAAGTACAGATCGAAAAATTGCCCAAGTATAGATCGAAAAATTTCCCAAGTATAGATCGAAAAATTTCCCAAGTATAGATCGAAAAATTTCCCAAGTATAGATCGAAAAATTTTCCAAGTATAGATCGAAAAATTTTCCAAGTATAGATCGAAAAATTTCCCAAGTACAGATCGAAAAATTTCCCAAGTACAGATCGAAAAATTTCGCAAGTATAGATCGAAAATTTCCCAAGTACAGATCGAAAAATTTCCCAAGTAGAGATTCAAAAATTTCCCAAGTAGAGATTCAAAAATTTCCCAAGTAGAGATTCAAAAATTTCCCAAGTAGAGATTCAAAAATTTCCCAAGTAGAGATCCAAAAATTTCCCAAGTAGAGATCCAAAAATTTCCCAAGTATAGATCCAAAAATTTCCCAAATATAGATCGAAAAATTTCCCAAGTATAGATTGAAAAATTTCCCAAGTATAGATCGAAAAATTTCCCAAGTATAGATCGAAAAATTTCCCAAGTATAGATTGAAAAATTTCCCAAGTATAGATCGAAAAATTTCCCAAGTATAGATCGAAAAATTTCCCAAGTATAGATCGAAAAATTTCCCAAGTATAGATCGTAAAATTTCCCAAGTAGAGATTCAAAAATTTCCAAAGTAGAGATTCAAAAATTTCCCAAGAAGAGATTCAAAAATTTCCCAAGTAGAGATTCAAAAATTTCCCAAGTAGAGATTCAAAAATTTTCCAAGTAGAGATTCAAAAATTTCCCAAGTAGAGATTCAAAAATTTACCAAGTATAAATCCAAAAATTTCACAAGTATAGATCGAAAAATTTCCCAAGTATAGATCGAAAAATTTTCCAAGTATAGATCGAAAAATTTCCCAAGTACAGATCGAAAAATTGCCCAAGTACAGATCGAAAAATTGCCCAAGTACAGATCGAAAAATTGCCCAAGTATAGATCGAAAAATTTCCCAAGTATAGATCGAAAAATTTCCCAAGTATATATCGAAATATTTCGCAAGTATAGATCGAAAAATTTCCCAAGTATAGATCGAAAAATTTCCCAAGTATAGATAGAAAAATTTTCCAAGTATAGATCGAAAAATTTCCCAAGTACAGATCGAAAAATTGCCCAAGTATAGATCGAAAAATTTCCCAAGTATAGATCGAAAAATTTCCCAAGTATAGATCGAAAAATTTCCCAAGTATAGATCGAAAAATTTTCCAAGTATAGATCGAAAAATTTTCCAAGTATAGATCGAAAAATTTCCCAAGTACAGATCGAAAAATTTCCCAAGTACAGATCGAAAAATTTCGCAAGTATAGATCGAAAATTTCCCAAGTATAGATCGAAAAATTTCCCAAGTATAGATCAAAAAATTTCCCAAGTATAGATCGAAAAATTTCCCAAGTATAGATCGAAAAATTTCCCAAGTATAGATCGTAAAATTTCCCAAGTAGAGATTCAAAAATTTCCAATTAGAGATTCAAAAATTTCCCAAGAAGAGATTCAAAAATTTCCCAAGTAGAGATTCAAAAATTTTCCAAGTAGAGATTCAAAAATTTCCCAAGTAGAGATTCAAAAATTTCCCAAGTAGAGATTCAAAAATTTCCCAAGTAGAGATTCAAAAATTTCCCAAGTAGAGATCCAAAAATTTCCCAAGTAGAGATCCAAAAATTTCCCAAGTATAGATCCAAAAATTTCCCAAATATAGATCGAAAAATTTCCCAAGTATAGATTGAAAAATTTCCCAAGTATAGATCGAAAAATTTCCCAAGTACAGATCGAAAAATTGCCCAAGTATAGATCGAAAAATTTCCCAAGTATAGATCGAAAAATTTCCCAAGTATAGATCGAAAAATTTCGCAAGTATAGATCGAAAAATTTCCCAAGTATAGATCGAAAAATTTCCCAAGTATAGATCAAAAAATTTCCCAAGTATAGATCGAAAAATTTCCCAAGTATAGATCGAAAAATTTCCCAAGTATAGATCGTAAAATTTCCCAAGTAGAGATTCAAAAATTTCCAATTAGAGATTCAAAAATTTCCCAAGAAGAGATTCAAAAATTTCCCAAGTAGAGATTCAAAAATTTTCCAAGTAGAGATTCAAAAATTTCCCAAGTAGAGATTCAAAAATTTCCCAAGTAGAGATTCAAAAATTTCCCAAGTAGAGATTCAAAAATTTCCCAAGTAGAGATCCAAAAATTTCCCAAGTAGAGATCCAAAAATTTCCCAAGTATAGATCCAAAAATTTCCCAAATATAGATCGAAAAATTTCCCAAGTATAGATTGAAAAATTTCCCAAGTATAGATCGAAAAATTTCCCAAGTATAGATCGAAAAATTTCCCAAGTATAGATCGAAAAATTTCCCAAGTATAGATCGAAAAATTTCCCAAGTATAGATCGAAAAATTTCCCAAGTATAGATCGTAAAATTTCCCAAGTAGAGATTCAAAAATTTCCAAAGTAGAGATTCAAAAATTTCCCAAGAAGAGATTCAAAAATTTCCCAAGAAGAGATTCAAAAATTTCCCAAGTAGAGATTCAAAAATTTTCCAAGTAGAGATTCAAAAATTTCCCAAGTAGAGATTCAAAAATTTACCAAGTATAGATCCAAAAATTTCACAAGTATAGATCGAAAAATTTCCCAAGTATAGATCGAAAAATTTTCCAAGTATAGATCGAAAAATTTCCCAAGTACAGATCGAAAAATTGCCCAAGTACAGATCGAAAAATTGCCCAAGTATAGACCGAAAAATTTCCAAAGTAGAGATTCAAAAATTTCCCAAGAAGAGATTGAAAAATTTCCCAAGTAGAGATTCAAAAATTTTCCAAGTAGAGATTCAAAAATTTCCCAAGTAGAGATTCAAAAATTTCCCAAGTATAGATCGAAAAATTTCCAAAGTAGAGATTCAAAAATTTCCCAAGTAGAGATTCAAAAATTTTCCAAGTAGAGATTCAAAAATTTCCCAAGTATAGATCGAAAAATTTCACAAGTATAGATCGAAAAATTTCCAAGTATAGATCGAAAAATTTCCCAAGTATAGATCGAAAAATTTCGCAAGTATAGATCGAAAAATTTCCCAAGTATAGATCGAAAAATTTCCCAAGTATAGATCGAAAAATTTCCCAAGTATAGATCGAAAAATTTCGCAAGTATAGATCGAAAAATTTCCCAAGTATAGATCGAAAAATTTCCCAAGTATAGATCGAAAAATTTCCAAAGTAGAGATTCAAAAATTTCCCAAGAAGAGATTGAAAAATTTCCCAAGTAGAGATTCAAAAATTTTCCAAGTAGAGATTCAAAAATTTCCCAAGTAGAGATTCAAAAATTTCCCAAGTATAGATCGAAAAATTTCCAAAGTAGAGATTCAAAAATTTCCCAAGTAGAGATTCAAAAATTTTCCAAGTAGAGATTCAAAAATTTCCCAAGTATAGATCGAAAAATTTCACAAGTATAGATCGAAAAATTTCCAAGTATAGATCGAAAAATTTCCCAAGTATAGATCGAAAAATTTCGCAAGTATAGATCGAAAAATTTCCCAAGTATAGATCGAAAAATTTCCCAAGTATAGATCGAAAAATTTCCCAAGTATAGATCGAAAAATTTCGAGAGTATAGATCGAAAAGTTTCGCAAGTATAGATCGAAAAATTTCCCAAGTATAGATCGTAAAATTTCCAAAGTAGAGATTCAAAAATTTCCAAAGTAGAGATTCAAAAATTTCCCAAGAAGAGATTCAAAAATTTCCCAAGTAGAGATTCAAAAATTTCCCAAGTAGAGATTCAAAAATTTCCCAAGTACAGATCGAAAAATTTCCCAAGTACAGATCGAAAAATTGCCCAAGTATAGATCGAAAAATTTCCCAAGTATAGATCGAAAAATTTTCCAAATATAGATCGAAAAATTTCCCAAGTATAGATCGTAAAATTTCCCAAGTATAGATCGAAAAATTTCCCAAGTATAGATCGAAAAATTTCCCAAGTATAGATCGTAAAATTTCCCAAGTATAGATCGAAAAATTTCCCAAGTATAGATCGAAAAATTTCCAAGTATAGATCGAAAAATTTCCCAAGTATAGATCGAAAAATTTCGCAAGTATAGATCGAAAAATTTCCCAAGTATAGATCGAAAAATTTCCCAAGTATAGATCGAAAAATTTCCCAAGTATAGATCGAAAAATTTCGAGAGTATAGATCGAAAAATTTCGCAAGTATAGATCGAAAAATTTCCCAAGTATAGATCGTAAAATTTCCAAAGTAGAGATTCAAAAATTTCCAAAGTAGAGATTCAAAAATTTCCCAAGAAGAGATTCAAAAATTTCCCAAGTAGAGATTCAAAAATTTCCCAAGTAGAGATTCAAAAATTTCCCAAGTAGAGATTCAAAAATTTCCCAAGTATAGATCCAAAAATTTCCCAAGAATAGATCGAAAAATTTCCCAAGTATAGATCGAAAAATTTCCCAAGTACAGATCGAAAAATTTCCCAAGTACAGATCGAAAAATTGCCCAAGTATAGATCGAAAAATTTCCCAAGTATAGATCGAAAAATTTCCAAGGTATAGATCGAAAAATTTCCCAAGTAGATATTCAAAAATTTCCCAAGAAGAGATTCAAAAATTTCCCAAGTAGAGATTCAAAAATTTTCCAAGTAGAGATTCAAAACTTTCACAAGTATAGATCCAAAAATTTCCCAAGTATAGATCGAAAAATTTCCAAGGTATAGATCGAAAAATTTCCCAAGTATAGATCGAAAAATTTCCCAAGTATAGATCGAAAAATTTCGCAAGTATAGATCGAAAAATTTCCCAAGTATAGATCGAAAAATTTCCCAAGTATAGATCGAAAAATTTCCCAAGTATAGATCGAAAAATTTCCAAAGTAGAGATTCAAAAATTTCCCAAGAAGAGATTCAAAAATTTCCCAAGTAGAGATTCAAAAATTTTCCAAGTAGAGATTCAAAAATTTCCCAAGTAGAGATTCAAAAATTTCCCAAGTATAGATCGAAAAATTTCCAAAGTAGAGATTCAAAAATTTCCCAAGTAGAGATTCAATAATTTTCCAAGTAGAGATTCAAAAATTTCCCAAGTATAGATCGAAAAATTTCCCAAGTATAGATCGAAAAATTTCCAAGTATAGATCGAAAAATTTCCCAAGTATAGATCGAAAAATTTCGCAAGTATAGATCGAAAAATTTCCCAAGTATAGATCGAAAAATTTCCCAAGTATAGATCGAAAAATTTCCCAAGTATAGATCGAAAAATTTCGAGAGTATAGATCGAAAAATTTCCCAAGTATAGATCGTAAAATTTCCAAAGTAGAGATTCAAAAATTTCCAAAGTAGAGATTCAAAAATTTCCCAAGAAGAGATTCAAAAATTTCCCAAGTAGAGATTCAAAAATTTCCCAAGTAGAGATTCAAAAATTTCCCAAGTACAGATCGAAAAATTTCCCAAGTACAGATCGAAAAATTGCCCAAGTATAGATTGAAAAATTTCCCAAGTATAGATCGAAAAATTTTCCAAATATAGATCGAAAAATTTCCCAAGTATAGATCGTAAAATTTCCCAAGTATAGATCGAAAAATTTCCCAAGTATAGATCGAAAAATTTCCCAAGTATAGATCGTAAAATTTCCCAAGTATAGATCGAAAAATTTCCCAAGTATAGATCGAAAAATTTCCAAGTATAGATCGAAAAATTTCCCAAGTATAGATCGAAAAATTTCGCAAGTATAGATCGAAAAATTTCCCAAGTATAGATCGAAAAATTTCCCAAGTATAGATCGAAAAATTTCCCAAGTATAGATCGAAAAATTTCGAGAGTATAGATCGAAAAATTTCGCAAGTATAGATCGAAAAATTTCCCAAGTATAGATCGTAAAATTTCCAAAGTAGAGATTCAAAAATTTCCAAAGTAGAGATTCAAAAATTTCCCAAGAAGAGATTCAAAAATTTCCCAAGTTGAGATTCAAAAATTTCCCAAGTAGAGATTCAAAAATTTCCCAAGTAGAGATTCAAAAATTTCCCAAGTATAGATCCAAAAATTTCCCAAGTATAGATCGAAAAATTTCCCAAGTATAGATCGAAAAATTTCCCAAGTACAGATCGAAAAATTTCCCAAGTACAGATCGAAAAATTGCCCAAGTATAGATCGAAAAATTTCCCAAGTATAGATCGAAAAATTTCCCAAGAATAGATCGAAAAATTTCCCAAGTATAGATCGAAAAATTTCCCAAGTATAGATCGAAAAATTTCCCAAGTATAGATCGAAAAATTTCCCAAGTATAGATCGAAAAATTTCCCAAGTAGAGATTCAAAAATTTCCAAAGTAGATATTCAAAAATTTCCCAAGAAGAGATTCAAAAATTTCCCAAGTAGAGATTCAAAAATTTTCCAAGTAGAGATTCAAAACTTTCACAAGTATAGATCCAAAAATTTCCCAAGTATAGATCGAAAAATTTCCAAGGTATAGATCGAAAAATTTCCCAAGTATAGATCGAAAAATTTCCCAAGTATAGATCGAAAAATTTCGCAAGTATAGATCGAAAAATTTCCCAAGTATAGATCGAAAAATTTTCCAAGTATAGATCGAAAAATTTCCCAAGTATAGATCGAAAAATTTCCAAAGTAGAGATTCAAAAATTTCCCAAGAAGAGATTCAAAAATTTCCCAAGTAGAGATTCAAAAATTTTCCAAGTAGAGATTCAAAAATTTCCCAAGTAGAGATTCAAAAATTTCCCAAGTATAGATCGAAAAATTTCCAAAGTAGAGATTCAAAAATTTCCCAAGTAGAGATTCAAAAATTTTCCAAGTAGAGATTCAAAAATTTCCCAAGTATAGATCGAAAAATTTCCCAAGTATAGATCGAAAAATTTCCAAGTATAGATCGAAAAATTTCCCAAGTATAGATCGAAAAATTTCGCAAGTATAGATCGAAAAATTTCCCAAGTATAGATCGAAAAATTTCCCAAGTATAGATCGAAAAATTTCCCAAGTATAGATCGAAAAATTTCGAGAGTATAGATCGAAAAATTTCGCAAGTATAGATCGAAAAATTTCCCAAGTATAGATCGTAAAATTTCCAAAGTAGAGATTCAAAAATTTCCAAAGTAGAGATTCAAAAATTTCCCAAGAAGAGATTCAAAAATTTCCCAAGTAGAGATTCAAAAATTTCCCAAGTAGAGATTCAAAAATTTCCCAAGTAGAGATTCAAAAATTTCCCAAGTACAGATCGAAAAATTTCCCAAGTACAGATCGAAAAATTGCCCAAGTATAGATCGAAAAATTTCCCAAGTATAGATCGAAAAATTTTCCAAATATAGATCGAAAAATTTCCCAAGTATAGATCGTAAAATTTCCCAAGTATAGATCGAAAAATTTCCCAAGTATAGATCGAAAAATTTCCCAAGTATAGATCGTAAAATTTCCCAAGTATAGATCGAAAAATTTCCCAAGTATAGATCGAAAAATTTCCAAGTATAGATCGAAAAATTTCCCAAGTATAGATCGAAAAATTTCGCAAGTATAGATCGAAAAATTTCCCAAGTATAGATCGAAAAATTTCCCAAGTATAGATCGAAAAATTTCCCAAGTATAGATCGAAAAATTTCGAGAGTATAGATCGAAAAATTTCGCAAGTATAGATCGAAAAATTTCCCAAGTATAGATCGTAAAATTTCCAAAGTAGAGATTCAAAAATTTCCAAAGTAGAGATTCAAAAATTTCCCAAGAAGAGATTCAAAAATTTCCCAAGTAGAGATTCAAAAATTTCCCAAGTAGAGATTCAAAAATTTCCCAAGTAGAGATTCAAAAATTTCCCAAGTATAGATCCAAAAATTTCCCAAGTATAGATCGAAAAATTTCCCAAGTATAGATCGAAAAATTTCCCAAGTACAGATCGAAAAATTTCCCAAGTACAGATCGAAAAATTGCCCAAGTATAGATCGAAAAATTTCCCAAGTATAGATCGAAAAATTTCCCAAGAATAGATCGAAAAATTTCCCAAGTATAGATCGAAAAATTTCCCAAGTATAGATCGAAAAATTTCCCAAGTATAGATCGAAAAATTTCCCAAGTATAGATCGAAAACTTTCCCAAGTAGAGATTCAAAAATTTCCAAAGTAGATATTCAAAAATTTCCCAAGAAGAGATTCAAAAATTTCCCAAGTAGAGATTCAAAAATTTTCCAAGTAGAGATTCAAAACTTTCACAAGTATAGATCCAAAAATTTCCCAAGTATAGATCGAAAAATTTCCAAGGTATAGATCGAAAAATTTCCCAAGTATAGATCGAAAAATTTCCCAAGTATAGATCGAAAAATTTCGCAAGTATAGATCGAAAAATTTCCCAAGTATAGATCGAAAAATTTCCCAAGTATAGATCGAAAAATTTCCCAAGTATAGATCGAAAAATTTCCAAAGTAGAGATTCAAAAATTTCCCAAGAAGAGATTCAAAAATTTCCCAAGTAGAGATTCAAAAATTTTCCAAGTAGAGATTCAAAAATTTCCCAAGTAGAGATTCAAAAATTTCCCAAGTATAGATCGAAAAATTTCCAAAGTAGAGATTCAAAAATTTCCCAAGTAGAGATTCAAAAATTTTCCAAGTAGAGATTCAAAAATTTCCCAAGTATAGATCGAAAAATTTCCCAAGTATAGATCGAAAAATTTCCAAGTATAGATCGAAAAATTTCCCAAGTATAGATCGAAAAATTTCGCAAGTATAGATCGAAAAATTTCCCAAGTATAGATCGAAAAATTTCCCAAGTATAGATCGAAAAATTTTCCAAGTATAGATCGAAAAATTTCGAGAGTATAGATCGAAAAATTTTGCAAGTATAGATCGAAAAATTTCCCAAGTATAGATCGTAAAATTTCCAAAGTAGAGATTCAAAAATTTCCAAAGTAGAGATTCAAAAATTTCCCAAGAAGAGATTCAAAAATTTCCCAAGTAGAGATTCAAAAATTTCCCAAGTAGAGATTCAAAAATTTCCCAAGTACAGATCGAAAAATTTCCCAAGTACAGATCGAAAAATTGCCCAAGTATAGATCGAAAAATTTCCCAAGTATAGATCGAAAAATTTTCCAAATATAGATCGAAAAATTTCCCAAGTATAGATCCTAAAATTTCCCAAGTATAGATCGAAAAATTTCCCAAGTATAGATCGAAAAATTTCGCAAGTATAGATCGAAAAATTTCCCAAGTATAGATCGAAAAATTTCCCAAGTATAGATCGAAAAATTTCCCAAGTATAGATCGAAAAATTTCGAGAGTATAGATCGAAAAATTTCGCAAGTATAGATCGAAAAATTTCCCAAGTATAGATCGTAAAATTTCCAAAGTAGAGATTCAAAAATTTCCAAAGTAGAGATTCAAAAATTTCCCAAGAAGAGATTCAAAAATTTCCCAAGTTGAGATTCAAAAATTTCCCAAGTAGAGATTCAAAAATTTCCCAAGTAGAGATTCAAAAATTTCCCAAGTATAGATCCAAAAATTTCCCAAGTATAGATCGAAAAATTTCCCAAGTATAGATCGAAAAATTTCCCAAGTACAGATCGAAAAATTTCCCAAGTACAGATCGAAAAATTGCCCAAGTATAGATCGAAAAATTTCCCAAGTATAGATCGAAAAATTTCCCAAGAATAGATCGAAAAATTTCCCAAGTATAGATCGAAAAATTTCCCAAGTATAGATCGAAAAATTTCCCAAGTACAGATCGAAAAATTTCCCAAGTATAGATCGAAAAATTTCCCAAGTAGAGATTCAAAAATTTCCAAAGTAGATATTCAAAAATTTCCCAAGAAGAGATTCAAAAATTTCCCAAGTAGAGATTCAAAAATTTTCCAAGTAGAGATTCAAAACTTTCACAAGTATAGATCCAAAAATTTCCCAAGTATAGATCGAAAAATTTCCAAGGTATAGATCGAAAAATTTCCCAAGTATAGATCGAAAAATTTCCCAAGTATAGATCGAAAAATTTCGCAAGTATAGATCGAAAAATTTCGCAAGTATAGATCGAAAAATTTCCCAAGTATAGATCGAAAAATTTCACAAGTATAGATCGAAAAATTTCCCAAGTATAGATCGAAAAATTTCCAAAGTAGAGATTCAAAAATTTCCCAAGAAGAGATTCAAAAATTTCCCAAGTAGAGATTCAAAAATTTTCCAAGTAGAGATTCAAAAATTTCCCAAGTAGAGATTCAAAAATTTCCCAAGTATAGATCGAAAAATTTCCAAAGTAGAGATTCAAAAATTTCCCAAGTAGAGATTCAAAAATTTTCCAAGTAGAGATTCAAAAATTTCCCAAGTATAGATCGAAAAATTTCCCAAGTATAGATCGAAAAATTTCCAAGTATAGATCGAAAAATTTCCCAAGTATAGATCGAAAAATTTCGCAAGTATAGATCGAAAAATTTCCCAAGTATAGATCGAAAAATTTCCCAAGTATAGATCGAAAAATTTCCCAAGTATAGATCGAAAAATTTCGAGAGTATAGATCGAAAAATTTCGCAAGTATAGATCGAAAAATTTCCCAAGTATAGATCGAAAAATTTCCCAAGAATAGATCGAAAAATTTCCCAAGTATAGATCGAAAAATTTCCCAAGTATAGATCGAAAACTTTCCCAAGTAGAGATTCAAAAATTTCCAAAGTAGATATTCAAAAATTTCCCAAGAAGAGATTCAAAAATTTCCCAAGTAGAGATTCAAAAATTTTCCAAGTAGAGATTCAAAACTTTCACAAGTATAGATCCAAAAATTTCCCAAGTATAGATCGAAAAATTTCCAAGGTATAGATCGAAAAATTTCCCAAGTATAGATCGAAAAATTTCCCAAGTATAGATCGAAAAATTTCGCAAGTATAGATCGAAAAATTTCCCAAGTATAGATCGAAAAATTTCCCAAGTATAGATCGAAAAATTTCCCAAGTATAGATCGAAAAATTTCCAAAGTAGAGATTCAAAAATTTCCCAAGAAGAGATTCAAAAATTTCCCAAGTAGAGATTCAAAAATTTTCCAAGTAGAGATTCAAAAATTTCCCAAGTAGAGATTCAAAAATTTCCCAAGTATAGATCGAAAAATTTCCAAAGTAGAGATTCAAAAATTTCCCAAGTAGAGATTCAAAAATTTTCCAAGTAGAGATTCAAAAATTTCCCAAGTATAGATCGAAAAATTTCCCAAGTATAGATCGAAAAATTTCCCAAGTATAGATCGAAAAATTTCGCAAGTATAGATCGAAAAATTTCCCAAGTATAGATCGAAAAATTTCCCAAGTATAGATCGAAAAATTTTCCAAGTATAGATCGAAAAATTTCGAGAGTATAGATCGAAAAATTTCGCAAGTATAGATCGAAAAATTTCCCAAGTATAGATCGTAAAATTTCCAAAGTAGAGATTCAAAAATTTCCAAAGTAGAGATTCAAAAATTTCCCAAGAAGAGATTCAAAAATTTCCCAAGTAGAGATTCAAAAATTTCCCAAGTAGAGATTCAAAAATTTCCCAAGTACAGATCGAAAAATTTCCCAAGTACAGATCGAAAAATTGCCCAAGTATAGATCGAAAAATTTCCCAAGTATAGATCGAAAAATTTTCCAAATATAGATCGAAAAATTTCCCAAGTATAGATCCTAAAATTTCCCAAGTATAGATCGAAAAATTTTCCAAGTATAGATCGAAAAATTTCGCAAGTATAGATCGAAAAATTTCCCAAGTATAGATCGAAAAATTTCCCAAGTATAGATCGAAAAATTTCCCAAGTATAGATCGAAAAATTTCGAGAGTATAGATCGAAAAATTTCGCAAGTATAGATCGAAAAATTTCCCAAGTATAGATCGTAAAATTTCCAAAGTAGAGATTCAAAAATTTCCAAAGTAGAGATTCAAAAATTTCCCAAGAAGAGATTCAAAAATTTCCCAAGTTGAGATTCAAAAATTTCCCAAGTAGAGATTCAAAAATTTCCCAAGTAGAGATTCAAAAATTTCCCAAGTATAGATCCAAAAATTTCCCAAGTATAGATCGAAAAATTTCCCAAGTATAGATCGAAAAATTTCCCAAGTACAGATCGAAAAATTTCCCAAGTACAGATCGAAAAATTGCCCAAGTATAGATCGAAAAATTTCCCAAGTATAGATCGAAAAATTTCCCAAGAATAGATCGAAAAATTTCCCAAGTATAGATCGAAAAATTTCCCAAGTATAGATCGAAAAATTTCCCAAGTATAGATCGAAAAATTTCCCAAGTAGAGATTCAAAAATTTCCAAAGTAGATATTCAAAAATTTCCCAAGAAGAGATTCAAAAATTTCCCAAGTAGAGATTCAAAAATTTTCCAAGTAGAGATTCAAAACTTTCACAAGTATAGATCCAAAAATTTCCCAAGTATAGATCGAAAAATTTCCAAGGTATAGATCGAAAAATTTCCCAAGTATAGATCGAAAAATTTCCCAAGTATAGATCGAAAAATTTCGCAAGTATAGATCGAAAAATTTCCCAAGTATAGATCGAAAAATTTCACAAGTATAGATCGAAAAATTTCCCAAGTATAGATCGAAAAATTTCCAAAGTAGAGATTCAAAAATTTCCCAAGAAGAGATTCAAAAATTTCCCAAGTAGAGATTCAAAAATTTTCCAAGTAGAGATTCAAAAATTTCCCAAGTAGAGATTCAAAAATTTCCCAAGTATAGATCGAAAAATTTCCAAAGTAGAGATTCAAAAATTTCCCAAGTAGAGATTCAAAAATTTTCCAAGTAGAGATTCAAAAATTTCCCAAGTATAGATCGAAAAATTTCCCAAGTATAGATCGAAAAATTTCGCAAGTATAGATCGAAAAATTTCCCAAGTATAGATCGAAAAATTTCCCAAGTATAGATCGAAAAATTTCCCAAGTATAGATCGAAAAATTTCCAAAGTAGAGATTCAAAAATTTCCCAAGAAGAGATTCAAAAATTTCCCAAGTAGAGATTCAAAAATTTTCCAAGTAGAGATTCAAAAATTTCCCAAGTAGAGATTCAAAAATTTCCCAAGTATAGATCGAAAAATTTCCAAAGTAGAGATTCAAAAATTTCCCAAGTAGAGATTCAAAAATTTTCCAAGTAGAGATTCAAAAATTTCCCAAGTATAGATCGAAAAATTTCCCAAGTATAGATCGAAAAATTTCCCAAGTATAGATCGAAAAATTTCGCAAGTATAGATCGAAAAATTTCCCAAGTATAGATCGAAAAATTTCCCAAGTATAGATCGAAAAATTTTCCAAGTATAGATCGAAAAATTTCGAGAGTATAGATCGAAAAATTTCGCAAGTATAGATCGAAAAATTTCCCAAGTATAGATCGTAAAATTTCCAAAGTAGAGATTCAAAAATTTCCAAAGTAGAGATTCAAAAATTTCCCAAGAAGAGATTCAAAAATTTCCCAAGTAGAGATTCAAAAATTTCCCAAGTAGAGATTCAAAAATTTCCCAAGTACAGATCGAAAAATTTCCCAAGTACAGATCGAAAAATTGCCCAAGTATAGATCGAAAAATTTCCCAATAATAGATCGAAAAATTTTCCAAATATAGATCGAAAAATTTCCCAAGTATAGATCCTAAAATTTCCCAAGTATAGATCGAAAAATTTTCCAAGTATAGATCGAAAAATTTCGCAAGTATAGATCGAAAAATTTCCCAAGTATAGATCGAAAAATTTCCCAAGTATAGATCGAAAAATTTCCCAAGTATAGATCGAAAAATTTCGAGAGTATAGATCGAAAAATTTCGCAAGTATAGATCGAAAAATTTCCCAAGTATAGATCGTAAAATTTCCAAAGTAGAGATTCAAAAATTTCCAAAGTAGAGATTCAAAAATTTCCCAAGAAGAGATTCAAAAATTTCCCAAGTTGAGATTCAAAAATTTCCCAAGTAGAGATTCAAAAATTTCCCAAGTAGAGATTCAAAAATTTCCCAAGTATAGATCCAAAAATTTCCCAAGTATAGATCGAAAAATTTCCCAAGTATAGATCGAAAAATTTCCCAAGTACAGATCGAAAAATTTCCCAAGTACAGATCGAAAAATTGCCCAAGTATAGATCGAAAAATTTCCCAAGTATAGATCGAAAAATTTCCCAAGAATAGATCGAAAAATTTCCCAAGTATAGATCGAAAAATTTCCCAAGTATAGATCGAAAAATTTCCCAAGTATAGATCGAAAAATTTCCCAAGTATAGATCGAAAAATTTCCCAAGTAGAGATTCAAAAATTTCCAAAGTAGATATTCAAAAATTTCCCAAGAAGAGATTCAAAAATTTCCCAAGTAGAGATTCAAAAATTTTCCAAGTAGAGATTCAAAACTTTCACAAGTATAGATCCAAAAATTTCCCAAGTATAGATCGAAAAATTTCCAAGGTATAGATCGAAAAATTTCCCAAGTATAGATCGAAAAATTTCCCAAGTATAGATCGAAAAATTTCGCAAGTATAGATCGAAAAATTTCCCAAGTATAGATCGAAAAATTTCACAAGTATAGATCGAAAAATTTCCCAAGTATAGATCGAAAAATTTCCAAAGTAGAGATTCAAAAATTTCCCAAGAAGAGATTCAAAAATTTCCCAAGTAGAGATTCAAAAATTTTCCAAGTAGAGATTCAAAAATTTCCCAAGTAGAGATTCAAAAATTTCCCAAGTATAGATCGAAAAATTTCCAAAGTAGAGATTCAAAAATTTCCCAAGTAGAGATTCAAAAATTTTCCAAGTAGAGATTCAAAAATTTCCCAAGTATAGATCGAAAAATTTCCCAAGTATAGATCGAAAAATTTCCAAGTATAGATCGAAAAATTTCCCAAGTATAGATCGAAAAATTTCGCAAGTATAGATCGAAAAATTTCCCAAGTATAGATCGAAAAATTTCCCAAGTATAGATCGAAAAATTTCCCAAGTATAGATCGAAAAATTTCGAGAGTATAGATCGAAAAATTTCGCAAGTATAGATCGAAAAATTTCCCAAGTATAGATCGTAAAATTTCCAAAGTAGAGATTCAAAAATTTCCAAAGTAGAGATTCAAAAATTTCCCAAGAAGAGATTCAAAAATTTCCCAAGTAGAGATTCAAAAATTTCCCAAGTAGAGATTCAAAAATTTCCTAAGTAGAGATTCAAAAATTTCCCAAGTATAGATCCAAAAATTTCCCAAGTATAGATCGAAAAATTTCCCAAGTATAGATCGAAAAATTTCCCAAGTACAGATCGAAAAATTTCCCAAGTACAGATCGAAAAATTGCCCAAGTATAGATCGAAAAATTTCCCAAGTATAGATCGAAAAATTTCCCAAGAATAGATCGAAAAATTTCCCAAGTATAGATCGAAAAATTTCCCAAGTATAGATCGAAAAATTTCCCAAGTATAGATCGAAAAATTTCCCAAGTATAGATCGAAAACTTTCCCAAGTAGAGATTCAAAAATTTCCAAAGTAGATATTCAAAAATTTCCCAAGAAGAGATTCAAAAATTTCCCAAGTAGAGATTCAAAAATTTCACAAGTATAGATCCAAAAATTTCCCAAGTATAGATCGAAAAATTTCCAAGGTATAGATCGAAAAATTTCCCAAGTATAGATCGAAAAATTTCCCAAGTATAGATCGAAAAATTTCTCAAGTATAGATCGAAAAATTTCCCAAGTATAGATCGAAAAATTTCCCAAGTATAGATCGAAAAATTTCCCAAGTATGGATCGAAAAATTTCCAAAGTAGAGATTCAAAAATTTCCCAAGAAGAGATTCAAAAATTTCCCAAGTAGAGATTCAAAAATTTTCCAAGTAGAGATTCAAAAATTTCCCAAGTAGAGATTCAAAAATTTCCCAAGTATAGATCGAAAAATTTCCAAAGTAGAGATTCAAAAATTTCCCAAGTAGAGATTCAAAAATTTTCCAAGTAGAGATTCAAAAATTTCCCAAGTATAGATCGAAAAATTTCCCAAGTATAGATCGAAAAATTTCCAAGTATAGATCGAAAAATTTCCCAAGTATAGATCGAAAAATTTCGCAAGTATAGATCGAAAAATTTCCCAAGTATAGATCGAAAAATTTCCCAAGTATAGATCGAAAAATTTTCCAAGTATAGATCGAAAAATTTCGAGAGTATAGATCTAAAAATTTCGCAAGTATAGATCGAAAAATTTCCCAAGTATAGATCGTAAAATTTCCAAAGTAGAGATTCAAAAATTTCCAAAGTAGAGATTCAAAAATTTCCCAAGAAGAGATTCAAAAATTTCCCAAGTAGAGATTCAAAAATTTCCCAAGTAGAGATTCAAAAATTTCCCAAGTACAGATCGAAAAATTTCCCAAGTACAGATCGAAAAATTGCCCAAGTATAGATCGAAAAATTTCCCAAGTATAGATCGAAAAATTTTCCAAATATAGATCGAAAAATTTCCCAAGTATAGATCCTAAAATTTCCCAAGTATAGATCGAAAAATTTCCCAAGTATAGATCGAAAAATTTCCCAAGTATAGATCGTAAAATTTCCCAAGTATAGATCGAAAAATTTCCCAAGTATAGATCGAAAAATTTCCAAGTATAGATCGAAAAATTTCCCAAGTATAGATCGAAAAATTTCGCAAGTATAGATCGAAAAATTTCCCAAGTATAGATCGAAAAATTTCCCAAGTATAGATCGAAAAATTTCCCAAGTATAGATCGAAAAATTTCGAGAGTATAGATCGAAAAATTTCGCAAGTATAGATCGAAAAATTTCCCAAGTATAGATCGTAAAATTTCCAAAGTAGAGATTCAAAAATTTCCAAAGTAGAGATTCAAAAATTTCCCAAGAAGAGATTCAAAAATTTCCCAAGTTGAGATTCAAAAATTTCCCAAGTAGAGATTCAAAAATTTCCCAAGTAGAGATTCAAAAATTTCCCAAGTATAGATCCAAAAATTTCCCAAGTATAGATCGAAAAATTTCCCAAGTATAGATCGAAAAATTTCCCAAGTACAGATCGAAAAATTTCCTAAGTACAGATCGAAAAATTGCCCAAGTATAGATCGAAAAATTTCCCAAGTATAGATCGAAAAATTTCCCAAGAATAGATCGAAAAATTTCCCAAGTATAGATCGAAAAATTTCCCAAGTATAGATCGAAAAATTTCCCAAGTATAGATCGAAAAATTTCCCAAGTATAGATCGAAAAATTTCCCAAGTAGAGATTCAAAAATTTCCAAAGTAGATATTCAAAAATTTCCCAAGAAGAGATTCAAAAATTTCCCAAGTAGAGATTCAAAAATTTTCCAAGTAGAGATTCAAAACTTTCACAAGTATAGATCCAAAAATTTCCCAAGTATAGATCGAAAAATTTCCAAGGTATAGATCGAAAAATTTCCCAAGTATAGATCGAAAAATTTCCCAAGTATAGATCGAAAAATTTCGCAAGTATAGATCGAAAAATTTCCCAAGTATAGATCGAAAAATTTCACAAGTATAGATCGAAAAATTTCCCAAGTATAGATCGAAAAATTTCCAAAGTAGAGATTCAAAAATTTCCCAAGAAGAGATTCAAAAATTTCCCAAGTAGAGATTCAAAAATTTTCCAAGTAGAGATTCAAAAATTTCCCAAGTAGAGATTCAAAAATTTCCCAAGTATAGATCGAAAAATTTCCAAAGTAGAGATTCAAAAATTTCCCAAGTAGAGATTCAAAAATTTTCCAAGTAGAGATTCAAAAATTTCCCAAGTATAGATCGAAAAATTTCCCAAGTATAGATCGAAAAATTTCCAAGTATAGATCGAAAAATTTCCCAAGTATAGATCGAAAAATTTCGCAAGTATAGATCGAAAAATTTCCCAAGTATAGATCGAAAAATTTCCCAAGTATAGATCGAAAAATTTCCCAAGTATAGATCGAAAAATTTCGAGAGTATAGATCGAAAAATTTCGCAAGTATAGATCGAAAAATTTCCCAAGTATAGATCGTAAAATTTCCAAAGTAGAGATTCAAAAATTTCCAAAGTAGAGATTCAAAAATTTCCCAAGAAGAGATTCAAAAATTTCCCAAGTAGAGATTCAAAAATTTCCCAAGTAGAGATTCAAAAATTTCCCAAGTACAGATCGAAAAATTTCCCAAGTACAGATCGAAAAATTGCCCAAGTATAGATCGAAAAATTTCCCAAGTATAGATCGAAAAATTTTCCAAATATAGATCGAAAAATTTCCCAAGTATAGATCGTAAAATTTCCCAAGTATAGATCGAAAAATTTCCCAAGTATAGATCGAAAAATTTCCCAAGTATAGATCGTAAAATTTCCCAAGTATAGATCGAAAAATTTCCCAAGTATAGATCGAAAAATTTCCAAGTATAGATCGAAAAATTTCCCAAGTATAGATCGAAAAATTTCGCAAGTATAGATCGAAAAATTTCCCAAGTATAGATCGAAAAATTTCCCAAGTATAGATCGAAAAATTTTCCAAGTATAGATCGAAAACTTTCGAGAGTATAGATCTAAAAATTTCGCAAGTATAGATCGAAAAATTTCCCAAGTATAGATCGTAAAATTTCCAAAGTAGAGATTCAAAAATTTCCAAAGTAGAGATTCAAAAATTTCCCAAGAAGAGATTCAAAAATTTCCCAAGTAGAGATTCAAAAATTTCCCAAGTAGAGATTCAAAAATTTCCCAAGTACAGATCGAAAAATTTCCCAAGTACAGATCGAAAAATTGCCCAAGTATAGATCGAAAAATTTCCCAAGTATAGATCGAAAAATTTTCCAAATATAGATCGAAAAATTTCCCAAGTATAGATCCTAAAATTTCCCAAGTATAGATCGAAAAATTTCCCAAGTATAGATCGAAAAATTTCCCAAGTATAGATCGTAAAATTTCCCAAGTATAGATCGAAAAATTTCCCAAGTATAGATCGAAAAATTTCCAAGTATAGATCGAAAAATTTCCCAAGTATAGATCGAAAAATTTCGCAAGTATAGATCGAAAAATTTCCCAAGTATAGATCGAAAAATTTCCCAAGTATAGATCGAAAAATTTCCCAAGTATAGATCGAAAAATTTCGAGAGTATAGATCGAAAAATTTCGCAAGTATAGATCGAAAAATTTCCCAAGTATAGATCGTAAAATTTCCAAAGTAGAGATTCAAAAATTTCCAAAGTAGAGATTCAAAAATTTCCCAAGAAGAGATTCAAAAATTTCCCAAGTTGAGATTCAAAAATTTCCCAAGTAGAGATTCAAAAATTTCCCAAGTAGAGATTCAAAAATTTCCCAAGTATAGATCCAAAAATTTCCCAAGTATAGATCGAAAAATTTCCCAAGTATAGATCGAAAAATTTCCCAAGTACAGATCGAAAAATTTCCTAAGTACAGATCGAAAAATTGCCCAAGTATAGATCGAAAAATTTCCCAAGTATAGATCGAAAAATTTCCCAAGAATAGATCGAAAAATTTCCCAAGTATAGATCGAAAAATTTCCCAAGTATAGATCGAAAAATTTCCTAAGTATAGATCGAAAAATTTCCCAAGTATAGATCGAAAAATTTCCCAAGTAGAGATTCAAAAATTTCCAAAGTAGATATTCAAAAATTTCCCAAGAAGAGATTCAAAAATTTCCCAAGTAGAGATTCAAAAATTTTCCAAGTAGAGATTCAAAACTTTCACAAGTATAGATCCAAAAATTTCCCAAGTATAGATCGAAAAATTTCCAAGGTATAGATCGAAAAATTTCCCAAGTATAGATCGAAAAATTTCCCAAGTATAGATCGAAAAATTTCGCAAGTATAGATCGAAAAATTTCCCAAGTATAGATCGAAAAATTTCACAAGTATAGATCGAAAAATTTCCCAAGTATAGATCGAAAAATTTCCAAAGTAGAGATTCAAAAATTTCCCAAGAAGAGATTCAAAAATTTCCCAAGTAGAGATTCAAAAATTTTCCAAGTAGAGATTCAAAAATTTCCCAAGTAGAGATTCAAAAATTTCCCAAGTATAGATCGAAAAATTTCCAAAGTAGAGATTCAAAAATTTCCCAAGTAGAGATTCAAAAATTTTCCAAGTAGAGATTCAAAAATTTCCCAAGTATAGATCGAAAAATTTCCCAAGTATAGATCGAAAAATTTCCAAGTATAGATCGAAAAATTTCCCAAGTATAGATCGAAAAATTTCGCAAGTATAGATCGAAAAATTTCCCAAGTATAGATCGAAAAATTTCCCAAGTATAGATCGAAAAATTTCCCAAGTATAGATCGAAAAATTTCGAGAGTATAGATCGAAAAATTTCGCAAGTATAGATCGAAAAATTTCCCAAGTATAGATCGTAAAATTTCCAAAGTAGAGATTCAAAAATTTCCAAAGTAGAGATTCAAAAATTTCCCAAGAAGGGATTCAAAAATTTCCCAAGTAGAGATTCAAAAATTTCCCAAGTAGAGATTCAAAAATTTCCCAAGTACAGATCGAAAAATTTCCCAAGTACAGATCGAAAAATTGCCCAAGTATAGATCGAAAAATTTCCCAAGTATAGATCGAAAAATTTTCCAAATATAGATCGAAAAATTTCCCAAGTATAGATCGTAAAATTTCCCAAGTATAGATCGAAAAATTTCCCAAGTATAGATCGAAAAATTTCCCAAGTATAGATCGTAAAATTTCCCAAGTATAGATCGAAAAATTTCCCAAGTATAGATCGAAAAATTTCCAAGTATAGATCGAAAAATTTCCCAAGTATAGATCGAAAAATTTCGCAAGTATAGATCGAAAAATTTCCCAAGTATAGATCGAAAAATTTCCCAAGTATAGATCGAAAAATTTCCCAAGTATAGATCGAAAAATTTCGAGAGTATAGATCGAAAAATTTCGCAAGTATAGATTGAAAAATTTCCCAAGTATAGATCGTAAAATTTCCAAAGTAGAGATTCAAAAATTTCCAAAGTAGAGATTCAAAAATTTCCCAAGAAGAGATTCAAAAATTTCCCAAGTAGAGATTCAAAAATTTCCCAAGTAGAGATTCAAAAATTTCCCAAGTAGAGATTCAAAAATTTCCCAAGTATAGATCCAAAAATTTCCCAAGTATAGATCGAAAAATTTCCCAAGTATAGATCGAAAAATTTCCCAAGTACAGATCGAAAAATTGCCCAAGTATAGATCGAAAAATTTCCCAAGTATAGATCGAAAAATTTCCCAAGAATAGATCGAAAAATTTCCCAAGTGTAGATCGAAAAATTCCCAAGTATAGATCGAAAAATTTCCCAAGTATAGATCGAAAAATTTCCCAAGTATAGATCGAAAAATTTCCCAAGTAGAGATTCAAAAATTTCCAAAGTAGATATTCAAAAATTTCCCAAGAAGAGATTCAAAAATTTCCCAAGTAGAGATTCAAAAATTTTCCAAGTAGAGATTCAAAACTTTCACAAGTATAGATCCAAAAATTTCCCAAGTATAGATCGAAAAATTTCCAAGGTATAGATCGAAAAATTTCCCAAGTATAGATCGAAAAATTTCCCAAGTATAGATCGAAAAATTTCCCAAGTATAGATCGAAAAATTTCCCAAGTATAGATCGAAAAATTTCCCAAGTATAGATCGAAAAATTTCCCAAGTATAGATCGAAAAATTTCCAAAGTAGAGATTCAAAAATTTCCCAAGAAGAGATTCAAAAATTTCCCAAGTAGAGATTCAAAAATTTTCCAAGTAGAGATTCAAAAATTTCCCAAGTAGAGATTCAAAAATTTCCCAAGTATAGATCGAAAAATTTCCAAAGTAAAGATTCAAAAATTTCCCAAGTAGAGATTCAAAAATTTTCCAAGTAGAGATTCAAAAATTTCCCAAGTAGAGATTCAAAAATTTCCCAAGTATAGATCGAAAAATTTCCCAAGTATAGATCGAAAAATTTTCCAAGTATAGATCGAAAAATTTCCCAAGTACAGATCGAAAAATTTCCCAAGTACAGATCGAAAAATTGCCCAAGTATAGATCGAAAAATTTCCCAAGTATAGATCGAAAAATTTTCCAAATATAGATCGAAAAATTTCCCAAGTATAGATCGTAAAATTTCCCAAGTATAGATCGAAAAATTTCCCAAGTATAAATCGAAAAATTTCCCAAGTATAGATCGTAAAATTTCCCAAGTATAGATCGAAAATTTTCCCAAGTATAGATCGAAAAATTTCCAAGTATAGATCGAAAAATTTCCCAAGTATAGATCGAAAAATTTCGCAAGTATAGATCGAAAAATTTCCAAAGTAAAGATTCAAAAATTTCCCAAGTAGAGATTCAAAAATTTTCCAAGTAGAGATTCAAAAATTTCCCAAGTAGAGATTCAAAAATTTCCCAAGTATAGATCGAAAAATTTCGCAAGTATAGATCGAAAAATTTCCCAAGTATAGATCGAAAAATTTCCCAAGTATAGATCGAAAAATTTCCCAAGTATAGATCGAAAAATTTCGAGAGTATAGATCGAAAAATTTCGCAAGTATAGATCGAAAAATTTCCCAAGTATAGATCGTAAAATTTCCAAAGTAGAGATTCAAAAATTTCCAAAGTAGAGATTCAAAAATTTCCCAAGAAGAGATTCAAAAATTTCCCAAGTTGAGATTCAAAAATTTCCCAAGTAGAGATTCAAAAATTTCCCAAGTAGAGATTCAAAAATTTCCCAAGTATAGATCCAAAAATTTCCCAAGTATAGATCGAAAAATTTCCCAAGTATAGATCGAAAAATTTCCCAAGTACAGATCGAAAAATTTCCCAAGTACAGATCGAAAAATTGCCCAAGTATAGATCGAAAAATTTCCCAAGTATAGATCGAAAAATTTCCCAAGAATAGATCGAAAAATTTCCCAAGTATAGATCGAAAAATTTCCCAAGTACAGATCGAAAAATTTCCCAAGTACAGATCGAAAAATTGCCCAAGTATAGATCGAAAAATTTCCCAAGTATAGATCGAAAAATTTCCCAAGAATAGATCGAAAAATTTCCCAAGTATAGATCGAAAAATTTCCCAAGTATAGATCGAAAAATTTCCCAAGTATAGATCGAAAAATTTCCCAAGTATAGATCGAAAAATTTCCCAAGTAGAGATTCAAAAATTTCCAAAGTAGATATTCAAAAATTTCCCAAGAAGAGATTCAAAAATTTCCCAAGTAGAGATTCAAAAATTTTCCAAGTAGAGATTCAAAACTTTCACAAGTATAGATCCAAAAATTTCCCAAGTATAGATCGAAAAATTTCCAAGGTATAGATCGAAAAATTTCCCAAGTATAGATCGAAAAATTTCCCAAGTATAGATCGAAAAATTTCGCAAGTATAGATCGAAAAATTTCCCAAGTATAGATCGAAAAATTTCACAAGTATAGATCGAAAAATTTCCCAAGTATAGATCGTAAAATTTCCAAAGTAGAGATTCAAAAATTTCCAAAGTAGAGATTCAAAAATTTCCCAAGAAGGGATTCAAAAATTTCCCAAGTAGAGATTCAAAAATTTCCCAAGTAGAGATTCAAAAATTTCCCAAGTACAGATCGAAAAATTTCCCAAGTACAGATCGAAAAATTGCCCAAGTATAGATCGAAAAATTTCCCAAGTATAGATCGAAAAATTTTCCAAATATAGATCGAAAAATTTCCCAAGTATAGATCGTAAAATTTCCCAAGTATAGATCGAAAAATTTCCCAAGTATAGATCGAAAAATTTCCCAAGTATAGATCGTAAAATTTCCCAAGTATAGATCGAAAAATTTCCCAAGTATAGATCGAAAAATTTCCAAGTATAGATCGAAAAATTTCCCAAGTATAGATCGAAAAATTTCGCAAGTATAGATCGAAAAATTTCCCAAGTATAGATCGAAAAATTTCCCAAGTATAGATCGAAAAATTTCCCAAGTATAGATCGAAAAATTTCGAGAGTATAGATCGAAAAATTTCGCAAGTATAGATTGAAAAATTTCCCAAGTATAGATCGTAAAATTTCCAAAGTAGAGATTCAAAAATTTCCAAAGTAGAGATTCAAAAATTTCCCAAGAAGAGATTCAAAAATTTCCCAAGTAGAGATTCAAAAATTTCCCAAGTAGAGATTCAAAAATTTCCCAAGTAGAGATTCAAAAATTTCCCAAGTATAGATCCAAAAATTTCCCAAGTATAGATCGAAAAATTTCCCAAGTATAGATCGAAAAATTTCCCAAGTACAGATCGAAAAATTGCCCAAGTATAGATCGAAAAATTTCCCAAGTATAGATCGAAAAATTTCCCAAGAATAGATCGAAAAATTTCCCAAGTGTAGATCGAAAAATTCCCAAGTATAGATCGAAAAATTTCCCAAGTATAGATCGAAAAATTTCCCAAGTATAGATCGAAAAATTTCCCAAGTAGAGATTCAAAAATTTCCAAAGTAGATATTCAAAAATTTCCCAAGAAGAGATTCAAAAATTTCCCAAGTAGAGATTCAAAAATTTTCCAAGTAGAGATTCAAAACTTTCACAAGTATAGATCCAAAAATTTCCCAAGTATAGATCGAAAAATTTCCAAGGTATAGATCGAAAAATTTCCCAAGTATAGATCGAAAAATTTCCCAAGTATAGATCGAAAAATTTCCCAAGTATAGATCGAAAAATTTCCCAAGTATAGATCGAAAAATTTCCCAAGTATAGATCGAAAAATTTCCCAAGTATAGATCGAAAAATTTCCAAAGTAGAGATTCAAAAATTTCCCAAGAAGAGATTCAAAAATTTCCCAAGTAGAGATTCAAAAATTTTCCAAGTAGAGATTCAAAAATTTCCCAAGTAGAGATTCAAAAATTTCCCAAGTATAGATCGAAAAATTTCCAAAGTAAAGATTCAAAAATTTCCCAAGTAGAGATTCAAAAATTTTCCAAGTAGAGATTCAAAAATTTCCCAAGTAGAGATTCAAAAATTTCCCAAGTATAGATCGAAAAATTTCCCAAGTATAGATCGAAAAATTTTCCAAGTATAGATCGAAAAATTTCCCAAGTACAGATCGAAAAATTTCCCAAGTACAGATCGAAAAATTGCCCAAGTATAGATCGAAAAATTTCCCAAGTATAGATCGAAAAATTTTCCAAATATAGATCGAAAAATTTCCCAAGTATAGATCGTAAAATTTCCCAAGTATAGATCGAAAAATTTCCCAAGTATAAATCGAAAAATTTCCCAAGTATAGATCGTAAAATTTCCCAAGTATAGATCGAAAATTTTCCCAAGTATAGATCGAAAAATTTCCAAGTATAGATCGAAAAATTTCCCAAGTATAGATCGAAAAATTTCGCAAGTATAGATCGAAAAATTTCCAAAGTAAAGATTCAAAAATTTCCCAAGTAGAGATTCAAAAATTTTCCAAGTAGAGATTCAAAAATTTCCCAAGTAGAGATTCAAAAATTTCCCAAGTATAGATCGAAAAATTTCGCAAGTATAGATCGAAAAATTTCCCAAGTATAGATCGAAAAATTTCCCAAGTATAGATCGAAAAATTTCCCAAGTATAGATCGAAAAATTTCGAGAGTATAGATCGAAAAATTTCGCAAGTATAGATCGAAAAATTTCCCAAGTATAGATCGTAAAATTTCCAAAGTAGAGATTCAAAAATTTCCAAAGTAGAGATTCAAAAATTTCCCAAGAAGAGATTCAAAAATTTCCCAAGTTGAGATTCAAAAATTTCCCAAGAAGAGATTCAAAAATTTCCCAAGTAGAGATTCAAAAATTTTCCAAGTAGAGATTCAAAACTTTCACAAGTATAGATCGAAAAATTTCCCAAGTATAGATCGAAAAATTTCCCAAGAATAGATCGAAAAATTTCCCAAGTATAGATCGAAAAATTTCCCAAGTATAGATCGAAAAATTTCCCAAGTATAGATCGAAAAATTTCCCAAGTATAGATCGAAAAATTTCCCAAGTAGAGATTCAAAAATTTCCAAAGTAGATATTCAAAAATTTCCCAAGAAGAGATTCAAAAATTTCCCAAGTAGAGATTCAAAAATTTTCCAAGTAGAGATTCAAAACTTTCACAAGTATAGATCCAAAAATTTCCCAAGTATAGATCGAAAAATTTCCAAGGTATAGATCGAAAAATTTCCCAAGTATAGATCGAAAAATTTCCCAAGTATAGATCGAAAAATTTCGCAAGTATAGATCGAAAAATTTCCCAAGTATAGATCGAAAAATTTCACATGTATAGATCGAAAAATTTCCCAAGTATAGATCGTAAAATTTCCAAAGTAGAGATTCAAAAATTTCCAAAGTAGAGATTCAAAAATTTCCCAAGAAGGGATTCAAAAATTTCCCAAGTAGAGATTCAAAAATTTCCCAAGTAGAGATTCAAAAATTTCCCAAGTACAGATCGAAAAATTTCCCAAGTACAGATCGAAAAATTGCCCAAGTATAGATCGAAAAATTTCCCAAGTATAGATCGAAAAATTTTCCAAATATAGATCGAAAAATTTCCCAAGTATAGATCGTAAAATTTCCCAAGTATAGATCGAAAAATTTCCCAAGTATAGATCGAAAAATTTCCCAAGTATAGATCGTAAAATTTCCCAAGTATAGATCGAAAAATTTCCCAAGTATAGATCGAAAAATTTCCAAGTATAGATCGAAAAATTTCCCAAGTATAGATCGAAAAATTTCGCAAGTATAGATCGAAAAATTTCCCAAGTATAGATCGAAAAATTTCCCAAGTATAGATCGAAAAATTTCCCAAGTATAGATCGAAAAATTTCGAGAGTATAGATCGAAAAATTTCGCAAGTATAGATTGAAAAATTTCCCAAGTATAGATCGTAAAATTTCCAAAGTAGAGATTCAAAAATTTCCAAAGTAGAGATTCAAAAATTTCCCAAGAAGAGATTCAAAAATTTCCCAAGTAGAGATTCAAAAATTTCCCAAGTAGAGATTCAAAAATTTCCCAAGTAGAGATTCAAAAATTTCCCAAGTATAGATCCAAAAATTTCCCAAGTATAGATCGAAAAATTTCCCAAGTATAGATCGAAAAATTTCCCAAGTACAGATCGAAAAATTGCCCAAGTATAGATCGAAAAATTTCCCAAGTATAGATCGAAAAATTTCCCAAGAATAGATCGAAAAATTTCCCAAGTGTAGATCGAAAAATTCCCAAGTATAGATCGAAAAATTTCCCAAGTATAGATCGAAAAATTTCCCAAGTATAGATCGAAAAATTTCCCAAGTAGAGATTCAAAAATTTCCAAAGTAGATATTCAAAAATTTCCCAAGAAGAGATTCAAAAATTTCCCAAGTAGAGATTCAAAAATTTTCCAAGTAGAGATTCAAAACTTTCACAAGTATAGATCCAAAAATTTCCCAAGTATAGATCGAAAAATTTCCAAGGTATAGATCGAAAAATTTCCCAAGTATAGATCGAAAAATTTCCCAAGTATAGATCGAAAAATTTCCCAAGTATAGATCGAAAAATTTCCCAAGTATAGATCGAAAAATTTCCCAAGTATAGATCGAAAAATTTCCCAAGTATAGATCGAAAAATTTCCAAAGTAGAGATTCAAAAATTTCCCAAGAAGAGATTCAAAAATTTCCCAAGTAGAGATTCAAAAATTTTCCAAGTAGAGATTCAAAAATTTCCCAAGTAGAGATTCAAAAATTTCCCAAGTATAGATCGAAAAATTTCCAAAGTAAAGATTCAAAAATTTCCCAAGTAGAGATTCAAAAATTTTCCAAGTAGAGATTCAAAAATTTCCCAAGTAGAGATTCAAAAATTTCCCAAGTATAGATCGAAAAATTTCCCAAGTATAGATCGAAAAATTTTCCAAGTATAGATCGAAAAATTTCCCAAGTACAGATCGAAAAATTTCCCAAGTACAGATCGAAAAATTGCCCAAGTATAGATCGAAAAATTTCCCAAGTATAGATCGAAAAATTTTCCAAATATAGATCGAAAAATTTCCCAAGTATAGATCGTAAAATTTCCCAAGTATAGATCGAAAAATTTCCCAAGTATAAATCGAAAAATTTCCCAAGTATAGATCGTAAAATTTCCCAAGTATAGATCGAAAATTTTCCCAAGTATAGATCGAAAAATTTCCAAGTATAGATCGAAAAATTTCCCAAGTATAGATCGAAAAATTTCGCAAGTATAGATCGAAAAATTTCCAAAGTAAAGATTCAAAAATTTCCCAAGTAGAGATTCAAAAATTTTCCAAGTAGAGATTCAAAAATTTCCCAAGTAGAGATTCAAAAATTTCCCAAGTATAGATCGAAAAATTTCGCAAGTATAGATCGAAAAATTTCCCAAGTATAGATCGAAAAATTTCCCAAGTATAGATCGAAAAATTTCCCAAGTATAGATCGAAAAATTTCGAGAGTATAGATCGAAAAATTTCGCAAGTATAGATCGAAAAATTTCCCAAGTATAGATCGTAAAATTTCCAAAGTAGAGATTCAAAAATTTCCAAAGTAGAGATTCAAAAATTTCCCAAGAAGAGATTCAAAAATTTCCCAAGTTGAGATTCAAAAATTTCCCAAGTAGAGATTCAAAAATTTCCCAAGTAGAGATTCAAAAATTTCCCAAGTATAGATCCAAAAATTTCCCAAGTATAGATCGAAAAATTTCCCAAGTATAGATCGAAAAATTTCCCAAGTACAGATCGAAAAATTTCCCAAGTACAGATCGAAAAATTGCCCAAGTATAGATCGAAAAATTTCCCAAGTATAGATCGAAAAATTTCCCAAGAATAGATCGAAAAATTTCCCAAGTATAGATCGAAAAATTTCCCAAGTACAGATCGAAAAATTTCCCAAGTACAGATCGAAAAATTGCCCAAGTATAGATCGAAAAATTTCCCAAGTATAGATCGAAAAATTTCCCAAGAATAGATCGAAAAATTTCCCAAGTATAGATCGAAAAATTTCCCAAGTATAGATCGAAAAATTTCCCAAGTATAGATCGAAAAATTTCCCAAGTATAGATCGAAAAATTTCCCAAGTAGAGATTCAAAAATTTCCAAAGTAGATATTCAAAAATTTCCCAAGAAGAGATTCAAAAATTTCCCAAGTAGAGATTCAAAAATTTTCCAAGTAGAGATTCAAAACTTTCACAAGTATAGATCCAAAAATTTCCCAAGTATAGATCGAAAAATTTCCAAGGTATAGATCGAAAAATTTCCCAAGTATAGATCGAAAAATTTCCCAAGTATAGATCGAAAAATTTCGCAAGTATAGATCGAAAAATTTCCCAAGTATAGATCGAAAAATTTCACAAGTATAGATCGAAAAATTTCCCAAGTATAGATCGAAAAATTTCCAAAGTAGAGATTCAAAAATTTCCCAAGAAGAGATTCAAAAATTTCCCAAGTAGAGATTCAAAAATTTTCCAAGTAGAGATTCAAAAATTTCCCAAGTAGAGATTCAAAAATTTCCCAAGTATAGATCGAAAAATTTCCAAAGTAGAGATTCAAAAATTTCCCAAGTAGAGATTCAAAAATTTTCCAAGTAGAGATTCAAAAATTTCCCAAGTATAGATCGAAAAATTTCCCAAGTATAGATCGAAAAATTTCCAAGTATAGATCGAAAAATTTCCCAAGTATAGATCGAAAAATTTCGCAAGTATAGATCGAAAAATTTCCCAAGTATAGATCGAAAAATTTCCCAAGTATAGATCGAAAAATTTCCCAAGTATAGATCGAAAAATTTCGAGAGTATAGATCGAAAAATTTCGCAAGTATAGATCGAAAAATTTCCCAAGTATAGATCGTAAAATTTCCAAAGTAGAGATTCAAAAATTTCCAAAGTAGAGATTCAAAAATTTCCCAAGAAGAGATTCAAAAATTTCCCAAGTAGAGATTCAAAAATTTCCCAAGTAGAGATTCAAAAATTTCCCAAGTACAGATCGAAAAATTTCCCAAGTACAGATCGAAAAATTGCCCAAGTATAGATCGAAAAATTTCCCAAGTATAGATCGAAAAATTTTCCAAATATAGATCGAAAAATTTCCCAAGTATAGATCGTAAAATTTCCCAAGTATAGATCGAAAAATTTCCCAAGTATAGATCGAAAAATTTCCCAAGTATAGATCGTAAAATTTCCCAAGTATAGATCGAAAAATTTCCCAAGTATAGATCGAAAAATTTCCAAGTATAGATCGAAAAATTTCCCAAGTATAGATCGAAAAATTTCGCAAGTATAGATCGAAAAATTTCCCAAGTATAGATCGAAAAATTTCCCAAGTATAGATCGAAAAATTTCCCAAGTATAGATCGAAAAATTTCGAGAGTATAGATCGAAAAATTTCGCAAGTATAGATTGAAAAATTTCCCAAGTATAGATCGTAAAATTTCCAAAGTAGAGATTCAAAAATTTCCAAAGTAGAGATTCAAAAATTTCCCAAGAAGAGATTCAAAAATTTCCCAAGTAGAGATTCAAAAATTTCCCAAGTAGAGATTCAAAAATTTCCCAAGTAGAGATTCAAAAATTTCCCAAGTATAGATCCAAAAATTTCCCAAGTATAGATCGAAAAATTTCCCAAGTATAGATCGAAAAATTTCCCAAGTACAGATCGAAAAATTTCCCAAGTACAGATCGAAAAATTGCCCAAGTATAGATCGAAAAATTTCCCAAGTATAGATCGAAAAATTTCCCAAGAATAGATCGAAAAATTTCCCAAGTATAGATCGAAAAATTCCCAAGTATAGATCGAAAAATTTCCCAAGTATAGATCGAAAAATTTCCCAAGTATAGATCGAAAAATTTCCCAAGTAGAGATTCAAAAATTTCCAAAGTAGATATTCAAAAATTTCCCAAGAAGAGATTCAAAAATTTCCCAAGTAGAGATTCAAAAATTTTCCAAGTAGAGATTCAAAACTTTCACAAGTATAGATCCAAAAATTTCCCAAGTATAGATCGAAAAATTTCCAAGGTATAGATCGAAAAATTTCCCAAGTATAGATCGAAAAATTTCCCAAGTATAGATCGAAAAATTTCCCAAGTATAGATCGAAAAATTTCCCAAGTATAGATCGAAAAATTTCCCAAGTATAGATCGAAAAATTTCCAAAGTAGAGATTCAAAAATTTCCCAAGAAGAGATTCAAAAATTTCCCAAGTAGAGATTCAAAAATTTTCCAAGTAGAGATTCAAAAATTTCCCAAGTAGAGATTCAAAAATTTCCCAAGTATAGATCGAAAAATTTCCAAAGTAAAGATTCAAAAATTTCCCAAGTAGAGATTCAAAAATTTTCCAAGTAGAGATTCAAAAATTTCCCAAGTAGAGATTCAAAAATTTCCCAAGTATAGATCGAAAAATTTCCCAAGTATAGATCGAAAAATTTTCCAAGTATAGATCGAAAAATTTCCCAAGTACAGATCGAAAAATTTCCCAAGTACAGATCGAAAAATTGCCCAAGTATAGATCGAAAAATTTCCCAAGTATAGATCGAAAAATTTTCCAAATATAGATCGAAAAATTTCCCAAGTATAGATCGTAAAATTTCCCAAGTATAGATCGAAAAATTTCCCAAGTATAGATCGAAAAATTTCCCAAGTATAGATCGTAAAATTTCCCAAGTATAGATCGAAAATTTTCCCAAGTATAGATCGAAAAATTTCCAAGTATAGATCGAAAAATTTCCCAAGTATAGATCGAAAAATTTCGCAAGTATAGATCGAAAAATTTCCAAAGTAAAGATTCAAAAATTTCCCAAGTAGAGATTCAAAAATTTTCCAAGTAGAGATTCAAAAATTTCCCAAGTAGAGATTCAAAAATTTCCCAAGTATAGATCGAAAAATTTCCCAAGTATAGATCGAAAAATTTTCCAAGTATAGATCGAAAAATTTCCCAAGTACAGATCGAAAAATTTCCCAAGTACAGATCGAAAAATTGCCCAAGTATAGATCGAAAAATTTCCCAAGTATAGATCGAAAAATTTTCCAAATATAGATCGAAAAATTTCCCAAGTATAGATCGTAAAATTTCCCAAGTATAGATCGAAAAATTTCCCAAGTATAGATCGAAAAATTTCCCAAGTATAGATCGTAAAATTTCCCAAGTATAGATCGAAAAATTTCCCAAGTATAGATCGAAAAATTTCCAAGTATAGATCGAAAAATTTCCCAAGTATAGATCGAAAAATTTCGCAAGTATAGATCGAAAAATTTCCCAAGTATAGATCGAAAAATTTCCCAAGTATAGATCGAAAAATTTCCCAAGTATAGATCGAAAAATTTCGAGAGTATAGATCGAAAAATTTCGCAAGTATAGATCGAAAAATTTCCCAAGTATAGATCGTAAAATTTCCAAAGTAGAGATTCAAAAATTTCCAAAGTAGAGATTCAAAAATTTCCCAAGAAGAGATTCAAAAATTTCCCAAGTAGAGATTCAAAAATTTCCCAAGTAGAGATTCAAAAATTTCCCAAGTAGAGATTCAAAAATTTCCCAAGTATAGATCCAAAAATTTCCCAAGTATAGATCGAAAAATTTCCCAAGTATAGATCGAAAAATTTCCCAAGTACAGATCGAAAAATTTCCCAAGTACAGATCGAAAAATTGCCCAAGTATAGATCGAAAAATTTCCCAAGTATAGATCGAAAAATTTCCTAAGAATAGATCGAAAAATTTCCCAAGTATAGATCGAAAAATTTCCCAAGTATAGATCGAAAAATTTCCCAAGTATAGATCGAAAAATTTCCCAAGTATAGATCGAAAAATTTCCCAAGTATAGATCGAAAAATTTCCCAAGTATAGATCGAAAAATTTCGAGAGTATAGATCGAAAAATTTCGCAAGTATAGATCGAAAAATTTCCCAAGTATAGATCGTAAAATTTCCAAAGTAGAGATTCAAAAATTTCCAAAGTAGAGATTCAAAAATTTCCCAAGAAGAGATTCAAAAATTTCCCAAGTAGAGATTCAAAAATTTCCCAAGTAGAGATTCAAAAATTTCCCAAGTAGAGATTCAAAAATTTCCCAAGTATAGATCCAAAAATTTCCCAAGTATAGATCGAAAAATTTCCCAAGTATAGATCGAAAAATTTCCCAAGTACAGATCGAAAAATTTCCCAAGTACAGATCGAAAAATTGCCCAAGTATAGATCGAAAAATTTCCCAAGTATAGATCGAAAAATTTCCCAAGAATAGATCGAAAAATTTCCCAAGTATAGATCGAAAAATTTCCCAAGTATAGATCGAAAAATTTCCCAAGTATAGATCGAAAAATTTCCCAAGTATAGATCGAAAAATTTCCCAAGTATAGATCGTAAAATTTCCCAAGTAGAGATTCAAAAATTTCCAAAGTAGAAATTCAAAAATTTCCCAAGAAGAGATTCAAAAATTTCCCAAGAAGAGATTCAAAAATTTCCCAAGTAGAGATTCAAAAATTTTCCAAGTAGAGATTCAAAAATTTCCCAAGTAGAGATTCAAAAATTTTCCAAGTATAGATCGAAAAATTTCCCAAGTACAGATCGAAAAATTTCCCAAGTACTGATCGAAAAATTGCCCAAGTATAGATCGAAAAATTTCCCAAGTATAGATCGAAAAATTTCCCAAGTATAGATCCAAAAATTTCCCAAGTATAGATCGAAAAATTTCCCAAGTATAGATCGAAAAATTTCCCAAGAATAGATCGAAAAATTTCCCAAGTATAGATCGAAAAATTTTCCAAGTATAGATCGAAAAATTTCCCAAGTATAGATCGAAAAATTTCCCAAGTATAGATCGAAAAATTTCCAAGTATAGATCGAAAAATTTCCCAAGTATAGATCGAAAAATTTCGCAAGTATAGATCGAAAAATTTCATAAGTATAGATCGAAAAATTTCCCAAGTATAGATCGAAAAATTTCCCAAGTATAGATCGAAAAATTTCGAGAGTATAGATCGAAAAATGTCGCAAGTATAGATCGAAAAATTTCCCAAGTATAGATCGTAAAATTTCCAAAGTATAGATCGAAAAATTTCCCAAGTATAGATCGAAAAATTTCCCAAGTATAGATCGTAAAATTTCCCAAGTAGAGATTCAAAAATTTCCAAAGTAGAAATTCAAAAATTTCCCAAGAAGAGATTCAAAAATTTCCCAAGAAGAGATTCAAAAATTTCCCAAGTAGAGATTCAAAAATTTTCCAAGTAGAGATTCAAAAATTTCCCAAGTAGAGATTCAAAAATTTTCCAAGTATAGATCGAAAAATTTCCCAAGTACAGATCGAAAAATTTCCCAAGTACTGATCGAAAAATTGCCCAAGTATAGATCGAAAAATTTCCCAAGTATAGATCGAAAAATTTCCCAAGTATAGATCCAAAAATTTCCCAAGTATAGATCGAAAAATTTCCCAAGTATAGATCGAAAAAATTCCCAAGAATAGATCGAAAAATTTCCCAAGTATAGATCGAAAAATTTTCCAAGTATAGATCGAAAAATTTCCCAAGTATAGATCGAAAAATTTCCCAAGTATAGATCGAAAAATTTCCAAGTATAGATCGAAAAATTTCCCAAGTATAGATCGAAAAATTTCGCAAGTATAGATCGAAAAATTTCATAAGTATAGATCGAAAAATTTCCCAAGTATAGATCGAAAAATTTCGAGAGTATAGATCGAAAAATTTCGAGAGTATAGATCGAAAAATTTCGCAAGTATAGATCGAAAAATTTCCCAAGTATAGATCGTAAAATTTCCAAAGTATAGATCGAAAAATTTCCCAAGTATAGATCGAAAAATTTCCCAAGTATAGATCGTAAAATTTCCCAAGTAGAGATTCAAAAATTTCCAAAGTAGAAATTCAAAAATTTCCCAAGAAGAGATTCAAAAATTTCCCAAGAAGAGATTCAAAAATTTCCCAAGTAGAGATTCAAAAATTTTCCAAGTAGAGATTCAAAAATTTCCCAAGTAGAGATTCAAAAATTTTCCAAGTATAGATCGTAAAATTTCCCAAGCAGAGATTCAAAAATTTCCAAAGTAGAAATTCAAAAATTTCCCAAGAAGAAATTCAAAAATTTCCCAAGAAGAGATTCAAAAATTTCCCAAGTAGAGATTCAAAAATTTTCCAAGTAGAGATTCAAAAATTTCCCAAGTAGAGATTCAAAAATTTTCCAAGTATAGATCGAAAAATTTCCCAAGTATAGATAGAAAAATTTTCCAAGTATAGATCGAAAAATTTCCCAAGTACAGATCGAAAAATTTCCCAAGTACTGATCGAAAAATTGCCCAAGTATAGATCGAAAAATTTCCCAAGTATAGATCGAAAAATTTCGCAAGTATAGATCGAAAAATTTCCCAAGTATAGATCGAAAAATTTCCCAAGTATAGATCGAAAAATTTCCCAAGTATAGATCGAAAAATTTCGAGAGTATAGATCGAAAAATTTCGCAAGTGTAGATTGAAAAATTTCCCAAGTATAGATCGTAAAATTCCAAAGTAGAGATTCAAAAATTTCCAAAGTAGAGATTCAAAAATTTCCCAAGAAGAGATTCAAAAATTTCCCAAGTAGAGATTCAAAAATTTCCCAAGTAGAGATTCAAAAATTTCCCAAGTAGAGATTCAAAAATTTCCCAAGTATAGATCCAAAAATTTCCCAAGTATAGATCGAAAAATTTCCCAAGTATAGATCGAAAAATTTCCCAAGTACAGATCGAAAAATTTCCCAAGTACAGATCGAAAAATTGCCCAACAATAGATCGAAAAATTTCCCAAGTATAGATCGAAAAATTTCCCAAGTATAGATCGAAAAATTTCGCAAGTATAGATCGAAAAATTTCCCAAGTATAGATCGAAAAATTTCCCAAGTATAGATCGAAAAATTTCCCAAGTATAGATCGTAAAATTTCCAAAGTAGAGATTCAAAAATTTCCAAAGTAGAAATTCAA
This sequence comes from Odiellus spinosus, assembly GCA_963920705.1. NCBI lineage: Eukaryota > Metazoa > Arthropoda > Arachnida > Opiliones > Phalangiidae > Odiellus > Odiellus spinosus. The sequence continues at coordinate 1,624,862 of CAWUCO010000219.1, read as the reverse complement.
AAATTTCCCAAGAAGAGATTCAAAAATTTCCCAAGAAGAGATTCAAAAATTTCCCAAGTAGAGATTCAAAAATTTCCAAAGTAGAAATTCAAAAATTTCCCAAGAAGAGATTCAAAAATTTCCCAAGAAGAGATTCAAAAATTTCCCAAGTAGAGATTCAAAAATTTTCCAAGTAGAGATTCAAAAATTTCCCAAGTAGAGATTCAAAAATTTTCCAAGTATAGATCGAAAAATTTCCCAAGTATAGATAGAAAAATTTTCCAAGTACAGATCGAAAAATTTCCCAAGTACTGATCGAAAAATTGAACAAGTATAGATCGAAAAATTTCCCAAGTATAGATCAAAAAATTTCCCAAGTATAGATCAAAAAATTTCCCAAGTATAGATCGAAAAATTTCCCAAGTATAGATCGAAAAATTTCCCAAGTAGAGATTCAAAAATTTCCCAAGAAGAGATTCAAAAATTTCCCAAGTAGAGATTCAAAAATTTTCCAAGTAGAGATTCAAAAATTTCCCAAGTAGAGATTCAAAAATTTTCCAAGTATAGATCGAAAAATTTCCCAAGTATAGATAGAAAAATTTTCCAAGTATAGATCGAAAAATTTCCCAAGTATAGATCGTAAAATTTCCAAAGTAGAGATTCAAAAATTTCCAAAGTAGAAATTCAAAAATTTCCCAAGAAGAGATTCAAAAATTTCCCAAGAAGAGATTCAAAAATTTCCCAAGTAGAGATTCAAAAATTTCCAAAGTAGAAATTCAAAAATTTCCCAAGAAGAGATTCAAAAATTTCCCAAGAAGAGATTCAAAAATTTCCCAAGTAGAGATTCAAAAATTTTCCAAGTAGAGATTCAAAAATTTTCCAAGTATAGATCGAAAAATTTCCCAAGTATAGATAGAAAAATTTTCCAAGTATAGATCGAAAAATTTCCCAAGTACAGATCGAAAAATTTCCCAAGTACTGATCGAAAAATTGAACAAGTATAGATCGAAAAATTTCCCAAGTATAGATCAAAAAATTTCCCAAGTATAGATCAAAAAATTTCCCAAGTATAGATCGAAAAATTTCCCAAGTATAGATCGAAAAATTTCCCAAGTAGAGATTCAAAAATTTCCCAAGAAGAGATTCAAAAATTTCCCAAGTAGAGATTCAAAAATTTTCCAAGTAGAGATTCAAAAATTTCCCAAGTAGAGATTCAAAAATTTTCCAAGTATAGATCGAAAAATTTCCCAAGTATAGATAGAAAAATTTTCCAAGTATAGATCGAAAAATTTCCCAAGTACAGATCGAAAAATTTCCCAAGTACTGATCGAAAAATTGAACAAGTATAGATCGAAAAATTTCCCAAGTAGAGATCAAAAATTTCCCAAGAAGAGATTCAAAAATTTCCCAAGTAGAGATTCAAAAATTTTCCAAGTAGAGATTCAAAAATTTCCCAAGTAGAGATTCAAAAATTTTCCAAGTATAGATCGAAAAATTTCCCAAGTATAGATAGAAAAATTTTCCAAGTATAGATCGAAAAATTTCCCAAGTACAGATCGAAAAATTTCCCAAGTACTGATCGAAAAATTGAACAAGTATAGATCGAAAAATTTCCCAAGTATAGATCGAAAAATTTCCCAAGTATAGATCCAAAAATTTCCCAAGTATAGATCGAAAAATTTCCCAAGTATAGATCGAAAAAATTCCCAAGAATAGATCGAAAAATTTCCCAAGTATAGATCGAAAAATTTTCCAAGTATAGATCGAAAAATTTCCCAAGTATAGATCGAAAAATTTCGAGAGTATAGATCGAAAAATTTCGCAAGTATAGATCGAAAAATTTCCCAAGTATAGATCGTAAAATTTCCAAAGTATTGATCGAAAAATTTCCCAAGTATAGATCAAAAAATTTCCCAAGTATAGATCGAAAAATTTCCCAAGTATAGATCGAAAAATTTCCCAAGTAGAGATTCAAAAATTTCCCAAGAAGAGATTCAAAAATTTCCCAAGTAGAGATTCAAAAATTTTCCAAGTAGAGATTCAAAAATTTCCCAAGTAGAGATTCAAAAATTTTCCAAGTATAGATCGAAAAATTTCCCAAGTATAGATAGAAAAATTTTCCAAGTATAGATCGAAAAATTTCCCAAGTACAGATCGAAAAATTTCCCAAGTACTGATCGAAAAATTGAACAAGTATAGATCGAAAAATTTCCCAAGTATAGATCGAAAAATTTCCCAAGTATAGATCCAAAAATTTCCCAAGTATAGATCGAAAAATTTCCCAAGTATAGATCGAAAAAATTCCCAAGAATATATCGAAAAATTTCCCAAGTATAGATCGAAAAATTTTCCAAGTATAGATCGAAAAATTTCCCAAGTATAGATAGAAAAATTTTCCAAGTATAGATCGAAAAATTTCCCAAGTACAGATCGAAAAATTTCCCAAGTACTGATCGAAAAATTGAACAAGTATAGATCGAAAAATTTCCCAAGTAGAGATCAAAAATTTCCCAAGAAGAGATTCAAAAATTTCCCAAGTAGAGATTCAAAAATTTTCCAAGTAGAGATTCAAAAATTTCCCAAGTAGAGATTCAAAAATTTTCCAAGTATAGATCGAAAAATTTCCCAAGTATAGATAGAAAAATTTTCCAAGTATAGATCGAAAAATTTCCCAAGTACAGATCGAAAAATTTCCCAAGTACTGATCGAAAAATTGAACAAGTATAGATCGAAAAATTTCCCAAGTATAGATCGAAAAATTTCCCAAGTATAGATCCAAAAATTTCCCAAGTATAGATCGAAAAATTTCCCAAGTATAGATCGAAAAAATTCCCAAGAATAGATCGAAAAATTTCCCAAGTATAGATCGAAAAATTTTCCAAGTATAGATCGAAAAATTTCCCAAGTATAGATCGAAAAATTTCGAGAGTATAGATCGAAAAATTTCGCAAGTATAGATCGAAAAATTTCCCAAGTATAGATCGTAAAATTTCCAAAGTATTGATCGAAAAATTTCCCAAGTATAGATCAAAAAATTTCCCAAGTATAGATCGAAAAATTTCCCAAGTATAGATCGAAAAATTTCCCAAGTAGAGATTCAAAAATTTCCCAAGAAGAGATTCAAAAATTTCCCAAGTAGAGATTCAAAAATTTTCCAAGTAGAGATTCAAAAATTTCCCAAGTAGAGATTCAAAAATTTTCCAAGTATAGATCGAAAAATTTCCCAAGTATAGATAGAAAAATTTTCCAAGTATAGATCGAAAAATTTCCCAAGTACAGATCGAAAAATTTCCCAAGTACTGATCGAAAAATTGAACAAGTATAGATCGAAAAATTTCCCAAGTATAGATCGAAAAATTTCCCAAGTATAGATCCAAAAATTTCCCAAGTATAGATCGAAAAATTTCCCAAGTATAGATCGAAAAAATTCCCAAGAATAGATCGAAAAATTTCCCAAGTATAGATCGAAAAATTTTCCAAGTATAGATCGAAAAATTTCCCAAGTATAGATCGAAAAATTTCCCAAGTATAGATCGAAAAATTTCCCAAGTATAGATCGAAAAATTTCGAGAGTATAGATCGAAAAATTTCGCAAGTATAGATCGAAAAATTTCCCAAGTATAGATCGTAAAATTTCCAAAGTATAGATCGAAAAATTTCCCAAGTATAGATCGAAAAATTTCCCAAGTAAGATCGTAAAATTTCCCAAGTAGAGATTCAAAAATTTCCAAAGTAGAAATTCAAAAATTTCCCAAGAAGAGATTCAAAAATTTCCCAAGAAGAGATTCAAAAATTTCCCAAGTAGAGATTCAAAAATTTTCCAAGTAGAGATTCAAAAATTTCCCAAGTAGAGATTCAAAAATTTTCCAAGTATAGATCGAAAAATTTCCCAAGTACAGATCGAAAAATTTCCCAAGTACTGATCGAAAAATTGCCCAAGTATAGATCGAAAAATTTCCCAAGTATAGATCGAAAAATTTCCCAAGTATAGATCCAAAAATTTCCCAAGTATAGATCGAAAAATTTCCCAAGTATAGATCGAAAAAATTCCCAAGAATAGATCGAAAAATTTCCCAAGTATAGATCGAAAAATTTTCCAAGTATAGATCGAAAAATTTTCCAAGTATAGATCGAAAAATTTCCCAAGTATAGATCGAAAAATTTCCCAAGTATAGATCGAAAAATTTCCAAGTATAGATCGAAAAATTTCCCAAGTATAGATGGAAAAATTTCGCAAGTATAGATCGAAAAATTTCATAAGTATAGATCGAAAAATTTCCCAAGTATAGATCGAAAAATTTCCCAAGTATAGATCGAAAAATTTCGAGAGTATAGATCGAAAAATTTCGTAAGTATAGATCGAAAAATTTCCCAAGTATAGATCGTAAAATTTCCAAAGTATAGATCGAAAAATTTCCCAAGTATAGATCGAAAAATTTCCCAAGTATAGATCGTAAAATTTCCCAAGTAGAGATTCAAAAATTTCCAAAGTAGAAATTCAAAAATTTCCCAAGAAGAGATTCAAAAATTTCCCAAGAAGAGATTCAAAAATTTCCCAAGTAGAGATTCAAAAATTTTCCAAGTAGAGATTCAAAAATTTCCCAAGTAGAGATTCAAAAATTTTCCAAGTATAGATCGTAAAATTTCCCAAGCAGAGATTCAAAAATTTCCAAAGTAGAAATTCAAAAATTTCCCAAGAAGAAATTCAAAAATTTCCCAAGAAGAGATTCAAAAATTTCCCAAGTAGAGATTCAAAAATTTTCCAAGTAGAGATTCAAAAATTTCCCAAGTAGAGATTCAAAAATTTTCCAAGTATAGATCGAAAAATTTCCCAAGTATAGATAGAAAAATTTTCCAAGTATAGATCGAAAAATTTCCCAAGTACAGATCGAAAAATTTCCCAAGTACTGATCGAAAAATTGCCCAAGTATAGATCGAAAAATTTCCCAAGTATAGATCGAAAAATTTCGCAAGTATAGATCGAAAAATTTCCCAAGTATAGATCGAAAAATTTCCCAAGTATAGATCGAAAAATTTCCCAAGTAAAGATCGAAAAATTTCGAGAGTATAGATCGAAAAATTTCGCAAGTGTAGATTGAAAAATTTCCCAAGTATAGATCGTAAAATTTCCAAAGTAGAGATTCAAAAATTTCCAAAGTAGAGATTCAAAAATTTCCCAAGAAGAGATTCAAAAATTTCCCAAGTAGAGATTCAAAAATTTCCCAAGTAGAGATTCAAAAGTTTCCCAAGTAGAGATTCAAAAATTTCCCAAGTATAGATCCAAAAATTTCCCAAGTATAGATCGAAAAATTTCCCAAGTATAGATCGAAAAATTTCCCAAGTACAGATCGAAAAATTTCCCAAGTACAGATCGAAAAATTGCCCAACAATAGATCGAAAAATTTCCCAAGTATAGATCGAAAAATTTCGCAAGTATAGATCGAAAAATTTCCCAAGTATAGATCGAAAAATTTCCCAAGTATAGATCGAAAAATTTCCCAAGTATAGATCGAAAATTTTCCCAAGTATAGATCGTAAAATTTCCAAAGTAGAGATTCAAAAATTTCCAAAGTAGAAATTCAAAAATTTCCCAAGAAGAGATTCAAAAATTTCCCAAGAAGAGATTCAAAAATTTCCCAAGTAGAGATTCAAAAATTTCCAAAGTAGAAATTCAAAAATTTCCCAAGAAGAGATTCAAAAATTTCCCAAGAAGAGATTCAAAAATTTCCCAAGTAGAGATTCAAAAATTTCCCAAGTAGAGATTCAAAAATTTTCCAAGTATAGATCGAAAAATTTCCCAAGTATAGATAGAAAAATTTTCCAAGTATAGATCGAAAAATTTCCCAAGTACAGATCGAAAAATTTCCCAAGTACTGATCGAAAAATTGAACAAGTATAGATCGAAAAATTTCCCAAGTATAGATCAAAAAATTTCCCAAGTATAGATCAAAAAATTTCCCAAGTATAGATCGAAAAATTTCCCAAGTATAGATCGAAAAATTTCCCAAGTAGAGATTCAAAAATTTCCCAAGAAGAGATTCAAAAATTTCCCAAGTAGAGATTCAAAAATTTTCCAAGTAGAGATTCAAAAATTTCCCAAGTAGAGATTCAAAAATTTTCCAAGTATAGATCGAAAAATTTCCCAAGTATAGATAGAAAAATTTTCCAAGTATAGATCGAAAAATTTCCCAAGTACAGATCGAAAAATTTCCCAAGTACTGATCGAAAAATTGAACAAGTATAGATCGAAAAATTTCCCAAGTATAGATCAAAAAATTTCCCAAGTATAGATCGAAAAATTTCCCAAGTATAGATCGAAAAATTTCCCAAGTAGAAATTCAAAAATTTCCAAAGTAGAGATTCAAAAATTTCCCAAGAAGAGATTCAAAAATTTCCCAAGTAGAGATTCAAAAATTTCCCATGTAGAGATTCAAAAATTTCCAAAGTAGAGATCAAAAATTCCCTAGTTTAGATCCAAAAATTTCCCAAGTATAGATCCAAAACTTTCCCAAGTATAGATCCAAAAATTTCCCAAGAATAGATCCAAAAATTTCGCAAGTATAGATCGAAAAATTTCCCAAGTATAGATCGAAAAATTTCCCAAGTATAGATCGAAAAATTTCCCAAGTATAGATCGAAAAATTTCCCAAGTTAGATCGAAAAATTTCCCAAGTATAGATCGAAAAATTTCCCAAGTATAGATCGAAAAATTTCCCAAGTATAGATCGAAAAATTTCCCAAGTATAGATCGTAAAATTTCCCAAGTAGAGATTCAAAAATTCCCTAGTTTAGATCCAAAAATTTCCCAAGTATAGATCCAAAACTTTCCCAAGTATAGATCCAAAAATTTCCCAAGAATAGATCCAAAAATTTCCAAAGTATAGATTCAAAAATTACCCAAGTATAGATCGAAAAATTTCCCAAGTATAGATCGAAAAATTTCCCAAGTAGAAATTCAAAAATTTCCAAAGTAGAGATTCAAAAATTTCCAAAGTAGAGATTCAAAAATTTCCCAAGAAGAGATTCAAAAATTTCCCAAGTAGAGATTCAAAAATTTCCCAAGTAGAGATTCAAAAATTTCCAAAGTAGAGATCAAAAATTCCCTAGTTTAGATCCAAAAATTTCCCAAGTATAGATCCAAAACTTTCCCAAGTATAGATCCAAAAATTTCCCAAGAATAGATCCAAAAATTTCGCAAGTATAGATCGAAAAATTTCCCAAGTATAGATCGAAAAATTTCCCAAGTATAGATCGAAAAATTTCCCAAGTATAGATCGAAAAATTTCCCAAGTTAGATCGAAAAATTTCCCAAGTATAGATCGAAAAATTTCCCAAGTATAGATCGAAAAATTTCCCTAGTATAGATCGAAAAATTTCCCAAGTATAGATCGTAAAATTTCCCAAGTAGAGATTCAAAAATTTCCAAAGTAGAGATTCAAAAATTCCCTAGTTTAGATCCAAAAATTTCCCAAGTATAGATCCAAAACTTTCCCAAGTATAGATCCAAAAATTTCCCAAGAATAGATCCAAAAATTTCCAAAGTATAGATTCAAAAATTACCCAAGTATAGATCCAAAAATTTCCCAAGTATAGATCCAAAAATTTCCCAAGTATAGATCCAAAAATTACCCAAGTATAGATCCAAAAATTTCCCAAGAATAGATCGAAAAATTTCCCAAAAATAGATCCAAAAATTTCCCGAGTATAGATCCAAAAATTTCCCAAGTATAGATCCAAAAATTTCCCAAGTATAGATCCAAAAATTTCCCAAGTATAGATCGAAAAATTTCCCAAGTATAGATCGTAAAATTTCCCAAGTAGAGATTCAAAAATTCCCTAGTTTAGATCCAAAAATTTCCCAAGTATAGATCCAAAACTTTCCCAAGTATAGATCCAAAAATTTCCCAAGAATAGATCCAAAAATTTCCAAAGTATAGATTCAAAAATTACCCAAGTATAGATCGAAAAATTTCCCAAGTATAGATCGAAAAATTTCCCAAGTAGAAATTCAAAAATTTCCAAAGTAGAGATTCAAAAATTTCCAAAGTAGAGATTCAAAAATTTCCCTAGAAGAGATTCAAAAATTTCCCAAGTAGAGATTCAAAAATTTCCCAAGTAGAGATTCAAAAATTTCCAAAGTAGAGATCAAAAATTCCCTAGTTTAGATCCAAAAATTTCCCAAGTATAGATCCAAAACTTTCCCAAGTATAGATCCAAAAATTTCCCAAGAATAGATCCAAAAATTTCGCAAGTATAGATCGAAAAATTTCCCAAGTATAGATCGAAAAATTTCCCAAGTATAGATCGAAAAATTTCCCAAGTATAGATCGAAAAATTTCCCAAGTTAGATCGAAAAATTTCCCAAGTATAGATCGAAAAATTTCCCAAGTATAGATCGAAAAATTTCCCTAGTATAGATCGAAAAATTTCCCAAGTATAGATCGTAAAATTTCCCAAGTAGAGATTCAAAAATTTCCAAAGTAGAGATTCAAAAATTCCCTAGTTTAGATCCAAAAATTTCCCAAGTATAGATCCAAAACTTTCCCAAGTATAGATCCAAAAATTTCCCAAGAATAGATCCAAAAATTTCCAAAGTATAGATTCAAAAATTACCCAAGTATAGATCCAAAAATTTCCCAAGTATAGATCCAAAAATTTCCCAAGTATAGATCCAAAAATTTCCCAAGTATAGATCCAAAAATTTCCCAAGAATAGATCGAAAAATTTCCCAAAAATAGATCCAAAAATTTCCCGAGTATAGATCCAAAAATTTCCCAAGTATAGATCCAAAAATTTCCCAAGTATAGATCCAAAAATTTCCCAAGTATAGATCCAAAAATTTCCCAAGAAGAGATTCAAAAATTTCCCAAGAAGAGATTCAAAAATTTCCCAAGTAGAGATTCAAAAATTTTCCAAGTATAGATCGAAAAATTTCCCAAGTATAGATAGAAAAATTTTCCAAGTATAGATCGAAAAATTTCCCAAGTAGAAATTCAAAAATTTCCCAAGTAGAGATTCAAAAATTTTCCAAGTATAGATCGAAAAATTTCCCAAGTATAGATAGAAAAATTTTCCAAGTATAGATCGAAAAATTTCCCAAGTACAGATCGAAAAATTTCCCAAGTACTGATCGAAAAATTGCCCAAGTATAGATCGAAAAATTTCCCAAGTATAGATCAAAAAATTTCCCAAGTATAGATCGAAAAATTTCCCAAGTATAGATCGAAAAATTTCCCAAGTAGAGATTCAAAAATTTCCCATGTATAGATCCAAAAATTTCCCAAGTATAGATCGAAAAATTTCCCAAGTACAGATCGAAAAATTTCCCAAGTACAGATCGAAAAATTGCCCAAGTATAGATCGAAAAATTTCCCAAGTATAGATCGAAAAATTTCCCAAGAATAGATCGAAAAATTTCCCAAGTATAGATCGAAAAATTTCCCAAGTATAGATCGAAAAATTTCGCAAGTATAGATCGAAAAATTTCCCAAGTATAGATCGAAAAATTTCCCAAGTATAGATCGAAAAATTTCCCAAGTATAGATCGAAAAATTTCCCAAGTTAGATCGAAAAATTTCCCAAGTATAGATCGAAAAATTTCCCAAGTATAGATCGAAAAATTTCCCAAGTATAGATCGAAAAATTTCCCAAGTAGAAATTCAAAAATTTCCAAAGTAGAGATTCAAAAATTTCCCAAGAAGAGATTCAAAAATTTCCCAAGTAGAGATTCAAAAATTTCCCAAGTATAGATCGAAAAATTTCCCAAGTATAGATAGAAAAATTTTCCAAGTATAGATCGAAAAATTTCCCAAGTACTGATCGAAAAATTGCCCAAGTATAGATCGAAAAATTTCCCAAGTATAGATCAAAAAATTTCCCAAGTATAGATCGAAAAATTTCCCAAGTAGAGATTCAAAAATTTCCCAAGTATAGATCGAAAAATTTCCCAAGTATAGATCGAAAAATTTCCCAAGTATAGATCGAAAAATTTCCCAAGTTAGATCGAAAAATTTCCCAAGTATAGATCGAAAAATTTCCCAAGTATAGATCGAAAAATTTCCCAAGTATAGATCGAAAAATTTCCCAAGTATAGATCGTAAAATTTCCCAAGTAGAGATTCAAAAATTCCCTAGTTTAGATCCAAAAATTTCCCAAGTATAGATCCAAAACTTTCCCAAGTATAGATCCAAAAATTTCCCAAGTATAGATAGAAAAATTTTCCAAGTATAGATCGAAAAATTTCCCAAGTACAGATCGAAAAATTTCCCAAGTACTGATCGAAAAATTGCCCAAGTATAGATCGAAAAATTTCCCAAGTATAGATCAAAAAATTTCCCAAGTATAGATCGAAAAATTTCCCAAGTATAGATCGAAAAATTTCCCAAGTAGAGATTCAAAAATTTCCCAAGTATAGATCCAAAAATTTCCCAAGTATAGATCGAAAAATTTCCCAAGTACAGATCGAAAAATTTCCCAAGTACAGATCGAAAAATTGCCCAAGTATAGATCGAAAAATTTCCCAAGTATAGATCGAAAAATTTCCCAAGAATAGATCGAAAAATTTCCCAAGTATAGATCGAAAAATTTCCCAAGTATAGATCGAAAAATTTCGCAAGTATAGATCGAAAAATTTCCCAAGTATAGATCCAAAACTTTCCCAAGTATAGATCCAAAAATTTCCCAAGAATAGATCCAAAAATTTCGCAAGTATAGATCGAAAAATTTCCCAAGTATAGATCGAAAAATTTCCCAAGTATAGATCGAAAAATTTCCCAAGTTAGATCGAAAAATTTCCCAAGTATAGATCGAAAAATTTGACAAGTATAGATCGAAAAATTTCCCAAGTATAGATCGAAAAATTTCCCAAGTATAGATCGAAAAATTTCCCAAGTATAGATCGTAAAATTTCCCAAGTAGAGATTCAAAAATTCCCTAGTTTAGATCCAAAAATTTCCCAAGTATAGATCCAAAACTTTCCCAAGTATAGATCCAAAAATTTCCCAAGAATAGATCCAAAAATTTCCCAAGTAGAAATTCAAAAATTTCCAAAGTAGAGATTCAAAAATTTCCAAAGTAGAGATTCAAAAATTTCCCAAGAAGAGATTCAAAAATTTCCCAAGTAGAGATTCAAAAATTTCCCAAGTAGAGATTCAAAAATTTCCAAAGTAGAGATCAAAAATTCCCTAGTTTAGATCCAAAAATTTCCCAAGTATAGATCCAAAACTTTCAAAAGTATAGATCCAAAAATTTCCCAAGAATAGATCCAAAAATTTCGCAAGTATAGATCGAAAAATTTCCCAAGTATAGATCGAAAAATTTCCCAAGTATAGATCGAAAAATTTCCCAAGTATAGATCGAAAAATTTCCCAAGTTAGATCGAAAAATTTCCCAAGTATAGATCGAAAAATTTCCCAAGTATAGATCGAAAAATTTTCCAAGTATAGATCGAAAAATTTCCCAAGTACAGATCGAAAAATTTCCCAAGTACAGATCGAAAAATTGCCCAAGTATAGATCGAAAAATTTCCCAAGTATAGATCGAAAAATTTTCCAAATATAGATCGAAAAATTTCCCAAGTATAGATCGTAAAATTTCCCAAGTATAGATCGAAAAATTTCCCAAGTATAGATCGAAAAATTTCCCAAGTATAGATCGTAAAATTTCCCAAGTATAGATCGAAAAATTTCCAAAGTAGAGATTCAAAAATTTCCAAAGTAGAGATTCAAAAATTTCCCAAGAAGAGATTCAAAAATTTCCCAAGTAGAGATTCAAAAATTTCCCAAGTAGAGATTCAAAAATTTCCAAAGTAGAGATCAAAAATTCCCTAGTTTAGATCCAAAAATTTCCCAAGTATAGATCCAAAACTTTCCCAAGTATAGATCCAAAAATTTCCCAAGAATAGATCCAAAAATTTCGCAAGTATAGATCGAAAAATTTCCCAAGTATAGATCGAAAAATTTCCCAAGTATAGATCGAAAAATTTCCCAAGTATAGATCGAAAAATTTCCCAAGTTAGATCGAAAAATTTCCCAAGTATAGATCGAAAAATTTCCCAAGTATAGATCGAAAAATTTCCCTAGTATAGATCGAAAAATTTCCCAAGTATAGATCGTAAAATTTCCCAAGTAGAGATTCAAAAATTTCCAAAGTAGAGATTCAAAAATTCCCTAGTTTAGATCCAAAAATTTCCCAAGTATAGATCCAAAACTTTCCCAAGTATAGATCCAAAAATTTCCCAAGAAAAGATCCAAAAATTTCCAAAGTATAGATTCAAAAATTACCCAAGTATAGATCCAAATATTTCTCAAGTATAGATCCAAAAATTTCCCAAGTATAGATCCAAAAATTTCCCAAGTATAGATCCAAAAATTTCCCAAGAATAGATCGAAAAATTTCCCAAAAATAGATCCAAAAATTTCCCGAGTATAGATCCAAAAATTTCCCAAGTATAGATCCAAAAATTTCCCAAGTATAGATCCAAAAATTTCCCAAGTATAGATCCAAAAATTTCCCAAGAAGAGATTCAAAAATTTCCCAAGAAGAGATTCAAAAATTTCCCAAGTAGAGATTCAAAAATTTTCCAAGTATAGATCGAAAAATTTCCCAAGTATAGATAGAAAAATTTTCCAAGTATAGATCGAAAAATTTCCCAAGTACAGATCGAAAAATTTCCCAAGTACTGATCGAAAAATTGCCCAAGTATAGATCGAAAAATTTCCCAAGTATAGATCAAAAAATTTCCCAAGTATAGATCGAAAAATTTCCCAAGTATAGATAGAAAAATTTTCCAAGTATAGATCGAAAAATTTCCCAAGTACAGATCGAAAAATTTCCCAAGTACTGATCGAAAAATTGAACAAGTATAGATCGAAAAATTTCCCAAGTATAGATCAAAAAATTTCCCAAGTATAGATCGAAAAATTTCCCAAGTATAGATCGAAAAATTTCCCAAGTAGAAATTCAAAAATTTCCAAAGTAGAGATTCAAAAATTTCCCAAGAAGAGATTCAAAAATTTCCCAAGTAGAGATTCAAAAATTTCCCAAGTAGAGATTCAAAAATTTCCAAAGTAGAGATCAAAAATTCCCTAGTTTAGATCCAAAAATTTCCCAAGTATAGATCCAAAACTTTCCCAAGTATAGATCCAAAAATTTCCCAAGAATAGATCCAAAAATTTCGCAAGTATAGATCGAAAAATTTCCCAAGTATAGATCGAAAAATTTCCCAAGTATAGATCGAAAAATTTCCCAAGTTAGATCGAAAAATTTCCCAAGTATAGATCGTAAAATTTCCCAAGTAGAGATTCAAAAATTCCCTAGTTTAGATCCAAAAATTTCCCAAGTATAGATCCAAAACTTTCCCAAGTATAGATCCAAAAATTTCCCAAGAATAGATCCAAAAATTTCCCAAGTAGAAATTCAAAAATTTCCAAAGTAGAGATTCAAAAATTTCCAAAGTAGAGATTCAAAAATTTCCCAAGAAGAGATTCAAAAATTTCCCAAGTAGAGATTCAAAAATTTCCCAAGTAGAGATTCAAAAATTTCCAAAGTAGAGATCAAAAATTCCCTAGTTTAGATCCAAAAATTTCCCAAGTATAGATCCAAAACTTTCAAAAGTATAGATCCAAAAATTTCCCAAGAATAGATCCAAAAATTTCGCAAGTATAGATCGAAAAATTTCCCAAGTATAGATCGAAAAATTTCCCAAGTATAGATCGAAAAATTTCCCAAGTATAGATCGAAAAATTTCCCAAGTTAGATCGAAAAATTTCCCAAGTATAGATCGAAAAATTTCCCAAGTATAGATCGAAAAATTTCCCTAGTATAGATCGAAAAATTTCCCAAGTATAGATCGTAAAATTTCCCAAGTAGAGATTCAAAAATTTCCAAAGTAGAGATTCAAAAATTCCCTAGTTTAGATCCAAAAATTTCCCAAGTATAGATCCAAAACTTTCCCAAGTATAGATCCAAAAATTTCCCAAGAATAGATCCAAAAATTTCCAAAGTATAGATTCAAAAATTACCCAAGTATAGATCCAAAAATTTCCCAAGTATAGATCCAAAAATTTCCCAAGTATAGATCCAAAAATTTCCCAAGTATAGATCCAAAAATTTCCCAAGAATAGATCGAAAAATTTCCCAAAAATTGATCCAAAAATTTCCCGAGTATAGATCCAAAAATTTCCCAAGTATAGATCCAAAAATTTCCCAAGTATAGATCCAAAAATTTCCCAAGTATAGATCCAAAAATTTCCCAAGAAGAGATTCAAAAATTTCCCAAGAAGAGATTCAAAAATTTCCCAAGTAGAGATTCAAAAATTTTCCAAGTATAGATCGAAAAATTTCCCAAGTATAGATAGAAAAATTTTCCAAGTATAGATCGAAAAATTTCCCAAGTACAGATCGAAAAATTTCCCAAGTACTGATCGAAAAATTGCCCAAGTATAGATCGAAAAATTTCCCAAGTATAGATCAAAAAATTTCCCAAGTATAGATCGAAAAATTTCCCAAGTATAGATCGAAAAATTTCCCAAGTAGAGATTCAAAAATTTCCCAAGTACTGATCGAAAAATTGCCCAAGTATAGATCGAAAAATTTCCCAAGTATAGATCGAAAAATTTCGCAAGTATAGATCGAAAAATTTCCCAAGTATAGATCGAAAAATTTCCCAAGTATAGATCGAAAAATTTCCCAAGTATAGATCGAAAAATTTCGAGAGTATAGATCGAAAAATTTCGCAAGTGTAGATTGAAAAATTTCCCAAGTATAGATCGTAAAATTTCCAAAGTAGAGATTCAAAAATTTCCAAAGTAGAGATTCAAAAATTTCCCAAGAAGAGATTCAAAAATTTCCCAAGTAGAGATTCAAAAATTTCCCAAGTAGAGATTCAAAAATTTCCCAAGTAGAGATTCAAAAATTTCCCAAGTATAGATCCAAAAATTTCCCAAGTATAGATCGAAAAATTTCCCAAGTATAGATCGAAAAATTTCCCAAGTACAGATCGAAAAATTTCCCAAGTACAGATCGAAAAATTGCCCAACAATAGATCGAAAAATTTCCCAAGTATAGATCGAAAAATTTCCCAAGTATAGATCGAAAAATTTCGCAAGTATAGATCGAAAAATTTCCCAAGTATAGATCGAAAAATTTCCCAAGTATAGATCGAAAAATTTCCCAAGTATAGATCGAAAAATTTCCCAAGTATAGATCGTAAAATTTCCAAAGTAGAGATTCAAAAATTTCCAAAGTAGAAATTCAAAAATTTCCCAAGAAGAGATTCAAAAATTTCCCAAGAAGAGATTCAAAAATTTCCCAAGTAGAGATTCAAAAATTTCCAAAGTAGAAATTCAAAAATTTCCCAAGAAGAGATTCAAAAATTTCCCAAGAAGAGATTCAAAAATTTCCCAAGTAGAGATTCAAAAATTTTCCAAGTAGAGATTCAAAAATTTCCCAAGTAGAGATTCAAAAATTTCCCAAGAAGAGATTCAAAAATTTCCCAAGTAGAGATTCAAAAATTTTCCAAGTAGAGATTCAAAAATTTCCCAAGTAGAGATTCAAAAATTTTCCAAGTATAGATCGAAAAATTTCCCAAGTATAGATAGAAAAATTTTCCAAGTATAGATCGAAAAATTTCCCAAGTACAGATCGAAAAATTTCCCAAGTACTGATCGAAAAATTGAACAAGTATAGATCGAAAAATTTCCCAAGTATAGATCAAAAAATTTCCCAAGTATAGATCGAAAAATTTCCCAAGTATAGATTGAAAAATTTCCCAAGTAGAAATTCAAAAATTTCCAAAGTAGAGATTCAAAAATTTCCCAAGAAGAGATTCAAAAATTTCCCAAGTAGAGATTCAAAAATTTCCCAAGTAGAGATTCAAAAATTTCCAAAGTAGAGATCAAAAATTCCCTAGTTTAGATCCAAAAATTTCCCAAGTATAGATCCAAAACTTTCCCAAGTATAGATCCAAAAATTTCCCAAGAATAGATCCAAAAATTTCGCAAGTATAGATCGAAAAATTTCCCAAGTATAGATCGAAAAATTTCCCAAGTATAGATCGAAAAATTTCCCAAGTTAGATCGAAAAATTTCCCAAGTATAGATCGAAAAATTTCCCAAGTATAGATCGAAAAATTTCCCAAGTATAGATCGAAAAATTTCCCAAGTATAGATCGAAAAATTTCCCAAGTATAGATCGTAAAATTTCCCAAGTAGAGATTCAAAAATTCCCTAGTTTAGATCCAAAAATTTCCCAAGTATAGATCCAAAACTTTCCCAAGTATAGATCCAAAAATTTCATAAGAATAGATCCAAAAATTTCCAAAGTATAGATTCAAAAATTACCCAAGTATAGATCGAAAAATTTCCCAAGTATAGATCGAAAAATTTCCCAAGTAGAAATTCAAAAATTTCCAAAGTAGAGATTCAAAAATTTCCAAAGTAGAGATTCAAAAATTTCCCAAGAAGAGATTCAAAAATTTCCCAAGTAGAGATTCAAAAATTTCCCAAGTAGAGATTCAAAAATTTCCAAAGTAGAGATCAAAATTCCCTAGTTTAGATCCAAAAATTTCCCAAGTATAGATCCAAAACTTTCCCAAGTATAGATCCAAAAATTTCCCAAGAATAGATCCAAAAATTTCGCAAGTATAGATCGAAAAATTTCCCAAGTATAGATCGAAAAATTTCCCAAGTATAGATCGAAAAATTTCCCAAGTATAGATCGAAAAATTTCCCAAGTTAGATCGAAAAATTTCCCAAGTATAGATCGAAAAATTTCCCAAGTATAGATCGAAAAATTTCCCAAGTATAGATCGAAAAATTTCCCAAGTATAGATCGTAAAATTTCCCAAGTAGAGATTCAAAAATTTCCAAAGTAGAGATTCAAAAATTCCCTAGTTTAGATCCAAAAATTTCCCAAGTATAGATCCAAAACTTTCCCAAGTATAGATCCAAAAATTTCCCAAGAATAGATCCAAAAATTTCCAAAGTATAGATTCAAAAATTACCCAAGTATAGATCCAAAAATTTCCCAAGTATAGATCCAAAAATTTCCCAAGTATAGATCCAAAAATTTCCCAAGTATAGATCCAAAAATTTCCCAAGAATAGATCGAAAAATTTCCCAAAAATAGATCCAAAAATTTCCCGAGTATAGATCCAAAAATTTCCCAAGTATAGATCCAAAAATTTCCCAAGTATAGATCCAAAAATTTCCCAAGTATAGATCCAAAAATTTCCCAAGAAGAGATTCAAAAATTTCCCAAGAAGAGATTCAAAAATTTCCCAAGTAGAGATTCAAAAATTTTCCAAGTATAGATCGAAAAATTTCCCAAGTATAGATAGAAAAATTTTCCAAGTATAGATCGAAAAATTTCCCAAGTACAGATCGAAAAATTTCCCAAGTACTGATCGAAAAATTGCCCAAGTATAGATCGAAAAATTTCCCAAGTATAGATCAAAAAATTTCCCAAGTATAGATCGAAAAATTTCCCAAGTATAGATCGAAAACTTTCCCAAGTAGAGATTCAAAAATTTCCCAAGTATAGATCCAAAAATTTCCCAAGTATAGATCGAAAAATTTCCCAAGTACAGATCGAAAAATTTCCCAAGTACAGATCGAAAAATTGCCCAAGTATAGATCGAAAAATTTCCCAAGTATAGATCGAAAAATTTCCCAAGAATAGATCGAAAAATTTCCCAAGTATAGATCGAAAAATTTCCCAAGTATAGATCGAAAAATTTCGCAAGTATAGATCGAAAAATTTCCCAAGTATAGATCGAAAAATTTCCCAAGTATAGATCGAAAAATTTCCCAAGTATAGATCGAAAAATTTCCCAAGTTAGATCGAAAAATTTCCCAAGTATAGATCGAAAAATTTCCCAAGTATAGATCGAAAAATTTCCCAAGTATAGATCGAAAAATTTCCCAAGTAGAAATTCAAAAATTTCCAAAGTAGAGATTCAAAAATTTCCCAAGAAGAGATTCAAAAATTTCCCAAGTAGAGATTCAAAAATTTCCCAAGTATAGATCGAAAAATTTCCCAAGTATAGATAGAAAAATTTTCCAAGTATAGATCGAAAAATTTCCCAAGTACTGATCGAAAAATTGCCCAAGTATAGATCGAAAAATTTCCCAAGTATAGATCTAAAAATTTCCCAAGTATAGATCGAAAAATTTCCCAAGTAGAGATTCAAAAATTTCCCAAGTATAGATCCAAAAATTTCCCAAGTATAGATCGAAAAATTTCCCAAGTACAGATCGAAAAATTTCCCAAGTACAGATCGAAAAATTGCCCAAGTATAGATCGAAAAATTTCCCAAGTATAGATCGAAAAATTTCGCAAGTATAGATCGAAAAATTTCCCAAGTATAGATCGAAAAATTTCCCAAGTATAGATCGAAAAATTTCCCAAGTATAGATCGAAAAATTTCCCAAGTTAGATCGAAAAATTTCCCAAGTATAGATCGAAAAATTTCCCAAGTATAGATCGAAAAATTTCCCAAGTATAGATCGAAAAATTTCCCAAGTAGAAATTCAAAAATTTCCAAAGTAGAGATTCAAAAATTTCCCAAGAAGAGATTCAAAAATTTCCCAAGTAGAGATTCAAAAATTTCCCAAGTATAGATCGAAAAATTTCCCAAGTATAGATCCAAAAATTTCCCAAGTATAGATCCAAAAATTTCCCAAGTATAGATCCAAAAATTTCCCAAGAATAGATCGAAAAATTTCCCAAAAATAGATCCAAAAATTTCCCGAGTATAGATCCAAAAATTTCCCAAGTATAGATCCAAAAATTTCCCAAGTATAGATCCAAAAATTTCCCAAGTATAGATCCAAAAATTTCCCAAGAAGAGATTCAAAAATGTCCCAAGAAGAGATTCAAAAATTTCCCAAGTAGAGATTCAAAAATTTTCCAAGTATAGATCGAAAAATTTCCCAAGTATAGATAGAAAAATTTTCCAAGTATAGATCGAAAAATTTCCCAAGTACAGATCGAAAAATTTCCCAAGTACTGATCGAAAAATTGCCCAAGTATAGATCGAAAAATTTCCCAAGTATAGATCAAAAAATTTCCCAAGTATAGATCGAAAAATTTCCCAAGTATAGATCGAAAAATTTCCCAAGTATAGATCGAAAAATTTCCCAAGTATAGATCGAAAAATTTCCCAAGTTAGATCGAAAAATTTCCCAAGTATAGATCGAAAAATTTCCCAAGTATAGATCGAAAAATTTCCCAAGTATAGATCGAAAAATTTCCCAAGTAGAAATTCAAAAATTTCCAAAGTAGAAATTCAAAAATTTCCCAAGAAGAGATTCAAAAATTTCCCAAGTAGAGATTCAAAAATTTCCCAAGTATAGATCGAAAAATTTCCCAAGTATAGATCCAAAAATTTCCCAAGTATAGATCCAAAAATTTCCCAAGTATAGATCCAAAAATTTCCCAAGAATAGATCGAAAAATTTCCCAAAAATAGATCCAAAAATTTCCCGAGTATAGATCCAAAAATTTCCCAAGTATAGATCCAAAAATTTCCCAAGTATAGATCCAAAAATTTCCCAAGTATAGATCCAAAAATTTCCCAAGAAGAGATTCAAAAATTTCCCAAGAAGAGATTCAAAAATTTCCCAAGTAGAGATTCAAAAATTTTCCAAGTATAGATCGAAAAATTTCCCAAGTATAGATAGAAAAATTTTCCAAGTATAGATCGAAAAATTTCCCAAGTACAGATCGAAAAATTTCCCAAGTACTGATCGAAAAATTGCCCAAGTATAGATCGAAAAATTTCCCAAGTATAGATCAAAAAATTTCCCAAGTATAGATCGAAAAATTTCCCAAGTATAGATCGAAAAATTTCCCAAGTAGAGATTCAAAAATTTCCCAAGTATAGATCCAAAAATTTCCCAAGTATAGATCGAAAAATTTCCCAAGTACAGATCGAAAAATTTCCCAAGTACAGATCGAAAAATTGCCCAAGTATAGATCGAAAAATTTCCCAAGTATAGATCGAAAAATTTCCCAAGAATAGATCGAAAAATTTCCCAAGTATAGATCGAAAAATTTCCCAAGTATAGATCGAAAAATTTCGCAAGTATAGATCGAAAAATTTCCCAAGTATAGATCGAAAAATTTCCCAAGTATAGATCGAAAAATTTCCCAAGTATAGATCGAAAAATTTCCCAAGTTAGATCGAAAAATTTCCCAAGTATAGATCGAAAAATTTCCCAAGTATAGATCGAAAAATTTCCCAAGTATAGATCGAAAAATTTCCCAAGTAGAAATTCAAAAATTTCCAAAGTAGAGATTCAAAAATTTCCCAAGAAGAGATTCAAAAATTTCCCAAGTAGAGATTCAAAAATTTCCCAAGTATAGATCGAAAAATTTCCCAAGTATAGATAGAAAAATTTTCCAAGTATAGATCGAAAAATTTCCCAAGTACTGATCGAAAAATTGCCCAAGTATAGATCGAAAAATTTCCCAAGTATAGATCAAAAAATTTCCCAAGTATAGATCGAAAAATTTCCCAAGTAGAGATTCAAAAATTTCCCAAGTATAGATCCAAAAATTTCCCAAGTATAGATCGAAAAATTTCCCAAGTACAGATCGAAAAATTTCCCAAGTACAGATCGAAAAATTGCCCAAGTATAGATCGAAAAATTTCCCAAGTATAGATCGAAAAATTTCCCAAGAATAGATCGAAAAATTTCCCAAGTATAGATCGAAAAATTTCCCAAGTATAGATCGAAAAATTTCCCAAGTATAGATCGAAAAATTTCCCAAGTATAGATCGAAAAATTTCCCAAGTATAGATCGAAAAATTTCCCAAGTTAGATCGAAAAATTTCCCAAGTATAGATCGAAAAATTTCCCAAGTATAGATCGAAAAATTTCCCAAGTATAGATCGAAAAATTTCCCAAGTAGAAATTCAAAAATTTCCAAAGTAGAGATTCAAAAATTTCCCAAGAAGAGATTCAAAAATTTCCCATATAGAGATTCAAAAATTTCCCAAGTATAGATCGAAAAATTTCCCAAGTATAGATAGAAAAATTTTCCAAGTACAGATCGAAAAATTTCCCAAGTACTGATCGAAAAATTGCCCAAGTATAGATCGAAAAATTTCCCAAGTATAGATCAAAAAATTTCCCAAGTATAGATCGAAAAATTTCCCAAGTATAGATCGAAAAATTTCCCAAGTAGAAATTCAAAAATTTCCAAAGAAGAGATTCAAAAATTTCCCAAGAAGAGATTCAAAAATTTCCCAAGTAGAGATTCAAAAATTTCCCAAGTAGAGATTCAAAAATTTCCAAAGTAGAGATCAAAAATTCCCTAGTTTAGATCCAAAAATTTCCCAAGTATAGATCCAAAACTTTCCCAAGTATAGATCCAAAAATTTCCCAATAATAGATCCAAAAATTTCGCAAGTATAGATCGAAAAATTTCCCAAGTATAGATCGAAAAATTTCCCAAGTATAGATCGAAAAATTTCCCAAGTATAGATCGAAAAATTTCCCAAGTTAGATCGAAAAATTTCCCAAGTATAGATCGAAAAATTTCCCAAGTATAGATCGAAAAATTTCCCAAGTATAGATCGAAAAATTTCCCAAGTATAGATCGTAAAATTTCCCAAGTAGAGATTCAAAAATTTCCAAAGTAGAGATTCAAAAATTCCCTAGTTTAGATCCAAAAATTTCCCAAGTATAGATCCAAAACTTTCCCAAGTATAGATCCAAAAATTTCCCAAGTATAGATCCAAAAATTTCCCAAGTATAGATCCAAAAATTTCCCAAGTATAGATCCAAAAATTTCCCAAGAATAGATCGAAAAATTTCCCAAGAATAGATCCAAAAATTTCCCGAGTATAGATCCAAAAATTTCCCAAGTATAGATCCAAAAATTTCCCAAGTATAGATCCAAAAATTTCCCAAGTATAGATCCAAAAATTTCCCAAGTAGAGATTCAAAAATTTCCCAAGTAGACATTCAAAAATTTCCCAAGTAGAGATTCCAAAATTTCCCAAGTAGAGATTCAAAAATTTCCCAAGTAGAGATTCAAAAATTTCCCAAGTATAGATCGAAAAATTTCCCAAAAATAGATCGAAAAATTTTCCAAGTATAGATCCAAAAATTTCCCAAGTATAGATCGAAAAATTTCCCAGGTATAGATCGAAAAATTTCCCAAGTATAGATCGAAAAATTTCCCAAGTATAGATCGAAAAATTTCCCAAGAATAGATCGAAAAATTTCCCAAGTATAGATCGAAAAATTTCACAAGTATAGATCGAAAAATTTCCCAAGTATAGATCGAAAAATTTCCAAAGTAGAGATTCAAAAATTTCCCAAGAAGAGATTCAAAAACTTCCCAAGTAGAGATTCAAAAATTTTCCAAGTAGAGATTCAAAAATTTCCCAAGTAGAGATTCAAAAATTTCCCAAGTATAGATCGAAAAATTTCCAAAGTAGAGATTCAAAAATTTCCCAAGTAGAGATTCAAAAATTTTCCAAGTAGAGATTCAAAAATTTCCCAAGTAGAGATTCAAAAATTTCCCAAGTATAGATCGAAAAATTTCCCAAGTATAGATCGAAAAATTTTCCAAGTATAGATTGAAAAATTTCCCAAGTACAGATCGAAAAATTTCCCAAGTACAGATCGAAAAATTGCCCAAGTATAGATCGAAAAATTTCCCAAGAATAGATCGAAAAATTTCCCAAGTATAGATCGAAAAATTTTCCAAGTATAGATCGAAAAATTTCCCAAGTATAGATCGAAAAATTTCCCAAGTTAGATCGAAAAATTTCCCAAGTATAGATCGAAAAATTTCCCAAGTATAGATCGAAAAATTTCCCAAGTATAGATCGAAAAATTTCCCAAGTATAGATCGTAAAATTTCCCAAGTAGAGATTCAAAAATTTCCAAAGTAGAGATTCAAAAATTCCCTAGTTTAGATCCAAAAATTACCCAAGTATAGATCCAAAAATTTCCCAAGTATAGATCCAAAAATTTCCCAAGTATAGATCCAAAAATTTCCCAAGTATAGATCCAAAAATTTCCCAAGAATAGATCGAAAAATTTCCCAAGAATAGATCCAAAAATTTCCCGAGTATAGATCCAAAAATTTCCCAAGTATAGATCCAAAAATTTCCCAAGTATAGATCCAAAAATTTCCCAAGTATAGATCCAAAAATTTCCCAAGTAGAGATTCAAAAATTTCCCAAGTAGACATTCAAAAGTTTCCCAAGTAGAGATTCCAAAATTTCCCAAGTAGAGATTCAAAAATTTCCCAAGTAGAGATTCAAAAATTTCCCAAGTATAGATCGAAAAATTTCCCAAAAATAGATCGAAAAATTTTCCAAGTATAGATCGAAAAATTTCCCAAGTACAGATCGAAAAATTTCCCAAGTACAGATCGAAAAATTGCAAAAGTATAGATCGAAAAATTTCCCAAGTATAGATCGAAAAATTTCCCAAGAATAGATCGAAAAATTTCCCAAGTATTGATCGAAAAATTTCCCAAGTATAGATCGTAAAATTTCCCAAGTATAGATCGAAAAATTTCCCAAGTATAGATCGAAAAATTTCCAAAGTAGAGATTCAAAAATTTCCCAAGAAGAGATTCAAAAACTTCCCAAGTAGAGATTCAAAAATTTTCCAAGTAGAGATTCAAAAATTTCCCAAGTAGAGATTCAAAAATTTCCCAAGTATAGATCGAAAAATTTCCAAAGTAGAGATTCAAAAATTTCCCAAGTAGAGATTCAAAAATTTTCCAAGTAGAGATTCAAAAATTTCCCAAGTAGAGATTCAAAAATTTCCCAAGTATAGATCGAAAAATTTCCCAGGTATAGATCGAAAAATTTCCCAAGTATAGATCGAAAAATTTCCCAAGTATAGATCGAAAAATTTCGCAAGTATAGATCGAAAAATTTCCCAAGTATAGATCGAAAAATTTCCCAAGTATAGATCGAAAAATTTCCCAAGTATAGATCGAAAAATTTCCAAAGTAGAGATTCAAAAATTTCCCAAGAAGAGATTCAAAAACTTCCCAAGTAGAGATTCAAAAATTTTCCAAGTAGAGATTCAAAAATTTCCCAAGTAGAGATTCAAAAATTTCCCAAGTATAGATCGAAAAATTTCCAAAGTAGAGATTCAAAAATTTCCCAAGTAGAGATTCAAAAATTTTCCAAGTAGAGATTCAAAAATTTCCCAAGTAGAGATTCAAAAATTTCCCAAGTATAGATCGAAAAATTTCCCAAGTATAGATCGAAAAATTTTCCAAGTATAGATTGAAAAATTTCCCAAGTACAGATCGAAAAATTTCCCAAGTGCAGATCGAAAAATTGCCCAAGTATAGATCGAAAAATTTCCCAAGAATAGATCGAAAAATTTCCCAAGTATAGATCGAAAAATTTTCCAAGTATAGATCGTAAAATTTCCCAAGTAGAGATTCAAAAATTTCCAAAGTAGAGATTCAAAAATTCCCTAGTTTAGATCCAAAAATTACCCAAGTATAGATCCAAAAATTTCCCAAGTATAGATCCAAAAATTTCCCAAGTATAGATCCAAAAATTTCCCAAGTATAGATCCAAAAATTTCCCAAGAATAGATCGAAAAATTTCCCAAGAATAGATCCAAAAATTTCCCGAGTATAGATCCAAATATTTCCCAAGTATAGATCCAAAAATTTCCCAAGTAGAGATTCAAAAATTTCCCAAGTAGACATTCAAAAGTTTCCCAAGTAGAGATTCCAAAATTTCCCAAGTAGAGATTCAAAAATTTCCCAAGTAGAGATTCAAAAATTTCCCAAGTATAGATCGAAAAATTTCCCAAAAATAGATCGAAAAATTTTCCAAGTATAGATCGAAAAATTTCCCAAGTACAGATCGAAAAATTTCCCAAGTACAGATCGAAAAATTGCAAAAGTATAGATCGAAAAATTTCCCAAGTATAGATCGAAAAATTTCCCAAGAATAGATCGAAAAATTTCCCAAGTATTGATCGAAAAATTTCCCAAGTATAGATCGTAAAATTTCCCAAGTAGAGATTCAAAAATTTCCAAAGTAGAGATTCAAAAATTTCCCAAGTAGAGATTCAAAAATTTTCCAAGTAGAGATTCAAAAATTTCCCAAGTAGAGATTCAAAAATTTCCCAAGTATAGATCGAAAAATTTCCAAAGTAGAGATTCAAAAATTTCCCAAGTAGAGATTCAAAAATTTTCCAAGTAGAGATTCAAAAATTTCCCAAGTAGAGATTCAAAAATTTCCCAAGTATAGATCGAAAAATTTCCCAAGTATAGATCGAAAAATTTTCCAAGTATAGATTGAAAAATTTCCCAAGTACAGATCGAAAAATTTCCCAAGTACAGATCGAAAAATTGCCCAAGTATAGATCGAAAAATTTCCCAAGAATAGATCGAAAAATTTCCCAAGTATAGATCGAAAAATTTTCCAAGTATAGATCGAAAAATTTCCCAAGTATAGATCGAAAAATTTCCCAAGTTAGATCGAAAAATTTCCCAAGTATAGATCGAAAAATTTCCCAAGTATAGATCGAAAAATTTCCCAAGTATAGATCGAAAAATTTCCCAAGTATAGATCGTAAAATTTCCCAAGTAGAGATTCAAAAATTTCCAAAGTAGAGATTCAAAAATTCCCTAGTTTAGATCCAAAAATTACCCAAGTATAGATCCAAAAATTTCCCAAGTATAGATCCAAAAATTTCCCAAGTATAGATCCAAAAATTTCCCAAGTATAGATCCAAAAATTTCCCAAGAATAGATCGAAAAATTTCCCAAGAATAGATCCAAAAATTTCCCGAGTATAGATCCAAAAATTTCCCAAGTATAGATCCAAAAATTTCCCAAGTATAGATCCAAAAATTTCCCAAGTATAGATCCAAAAATTTCCCAAGTAGAGATTCAAAAATTTCCCAAGTAGACATTCAAAAGTTTCCCAAGTAGAGATTCCAAAATTTCCCAAGTAGAGATTCAAAAATTTCCCAAGTAGAGATTCAAAAATTTCCCAAGTATAGATCGAAAAATTTCCCAAAAATAGATCGAAAAATTTTCCAAGTATAGATCGAAAAATTTCCCAAGTACAGATCGAAAAATTTCCCAAGTACAGATCGAAAAATTGCAAAAGTATAGATCGAAAAATTTCCCAAGTATAGATCGAAAAATTTCCCAAGAATAGATCGAAAAATTTCCCAAGTATTGATCGAAAAATTTCCCAAGTATAGATCGTAAAATTTCCCAAGTATAGATCGAAAAATTTCCCAAGTATAGATCGAAAAATTTCCAAAGTAGAGATTCAAAAATTTCCCAAGAAGAGATTCAAAAACTTCCCAAGTAGAGATTCAAAAATTTTCCAAGTAGAGATTCAAAAATTTCCCAAGTAGAGATTCAAAAATTTCCCAAGTATAGATCGAAAAATTTCCAAAGTAGAGATTCAAAAATTTCCCAAGTAGAGATTCAAAAATTTTCCAAGTAGAGATTCAAAAATTTCCCAAGTAGAGATTCAAAAATTTCCCAAGTATAGATCGAAAAATTTCCCAGGTATAGATCGAAAAATTTCCCAAGTATAGATCGAAAAATTTCCCAAGTATAGATCGAAAAATTTCGCAAGTATAGATCGAAAAATTTCCCAAGTATAGATCGAAAAATTTCCCAAGTATAGATCGAAAAATTTCCCAAGTATAGATCGAAAAATTTCCAAAGTAGAGATTCAAAAATTTCCCAAGAAGAGATTCAAAAACTTCCCAAGTAGAGATTCAAAAATTTTCCAAGTAGAGATTCAAAAATTTCCCAAGTAGAGATTCAAAAATTTCCCAAGTATAGATCGAAAAATTTCCAAAGTAGAGATTCAAAAATTTCCCAAGTAGAGATTCAAAAATTTTCCAAGTAGAGATTCAAAAATTTCCCAAGTAGAGATTCAAAAATTTCCCAAGTATAGATCGAAAAATTTCCCAAGTATAGATCGAAAAATTTTCCAAGTATAGATTGAAAAATTTCCCAAGTACAGATCGAAAAATTTCCCAAGTGCAGATCGAAAAATTGCCCAAGTATAGATCGAAAAATTTCCCAAGAATAGATCGAAAAATTTCCCAAGTATAGATCGAAAAATTTTCCAAGTATAGATCGTAAAATTTCCCAAGTAGAGATTCAAAAATTTCCAAAGTAGAGATTCAAAAATTCCCTAGTTTAGATCCAAAAATTACCCAAGTATAGATCCAAAAATTTCCCAAGTATAGATCCAAAAATTTCCCAAGTATAGATCCAAAAATTTCCCAAGTATAGATCCAAAAATTTCCCAAGAATAGATCGAAAAATTTCCCAAGAATAGATCCAAAAATTTCCCGAGTATAGATCCAAAAATTTCCCAAGTATAGATCCAAAAATTTCCCAAGTAGAGATTCAAAAATTTCCCAAGTAGACATTCAAAAGTTTCCCAAGTAGAGATTCCAAAATTTCCCAAGTAGAGATTCAAAAATTTCCCAAGTAGAGATTCAAAAATTTCCCAAGTATAGATCGAAAAATTTCCCAAAAATAGATCGAAAAATTTTCCAAGTATAGATCGAAAAATTTCCCAAGTACAGATCGAAAAATTTCCCAAGTACAGATCGAAAAATTGCAAAAGTATAGATCGAAAAATTTCCCAAGTATAGATCGAAAAATTTCCCAAGAATAGATCGAAAAATTTCCCAAGTATTAATCGAAAAATTTCCCAAGTATAGATCGTAAAATTTCCCAAGTAGAGATTCAAAAATTTCCAAAGTAGAGATTCAAAAATTTCCCAAGAAGAGATTCAAAAATTTCCCAAGTAGAGATTCAAAAATTTTCCAAGTAGAGATTCAAAAATTTCACAAGTATAGATCCAAAAATTTCCCAAGTATAGATCGAAAAATTTCCCAGGTATAGATCGAAAAATTTCCCAAGTATAGATCCAAAAATTTCCCAAGAATAGATCGAAAAATTTCCCAAGAATAGATCCAAAAATTTCCCGAGTATAGATCCAAAAATTTCCCAAGTATAGATCCAAAAATTTCCCAAGTAGAGATTCAAAAATTTCCCAAGTAGACATTCAAAAGTTTCCCAAGTAGAGATTCCAAAATTTCCCAAGTAGAGATTCAAAAATTTCCCAAGTAGAGATTCAAAAATTTCCCAAGTATAGATCGAAAAATTTCCCAAAAATAGATCGAAAAATTTTCCAAGTATAGATCGAAAAATTTCCCAAGTACAGATCGAAAAATTTCCCAAGTACAGATCGAAAAATTGCAAAAGTATAGATCGAAAAATTTCCCAAGTATAGATCGAAAAATTTCCCAAGAATAGATCGAAAAATTTCCCAAGTATTGATCGAAAAATTTCCCAAGTATAGATCGTAAAATTTCCCAAGTAGAGATTCAAAAATTTCCAAAGTAGAGATTCAAAAATTTCCCAAGAAGAGATTCAAAAATTTCCCAAGTAGAGATTCAAAAATTTTCCAAGTAGAGATTCAAAAATTTCACAAGTATAGATCCAAAAATTTCCCAAGTATAGATCGAAAAATTTCCCAGGTATAGATCGAAAAATTTCCCAAGTATAGATCGAAAAATTTCGCAAGTATAGATCGAAAAATTTCGCAAGTATAGATCGAAAAATTTCCCAAGTATAGATCGAAAAATTTCCCAAGTATAGATCGAAAAATTTCCAAAGTAGAGATTCAAAAATTTCCCAAGAAGAGATTCAAAAATTTCCCAAGTATAGATCGAAAAATTTCCAAAGTAGAGATTCAAAAATTTTCCAAGTAGAGATTCAAAAATTTTCCAAGTAGAGATTCAAAAATTTCCCAAGTAGAGATTCAAAAATTTCCCAAGTATAGATCGAAAAATTTCCAAAGTAGAGATTCAAAAATTTCCCAAGTAGAGATTCAAAAATTTTCCAAGTAGAGATTCAAAAATTTCCCAAGTAGAGATTCAAAAATTTCCCAAGTATAGATCGAAAAATTTCCCAAGTATAGATCGAAAAATTTTCCAAGTATAGATCGAAAAATTTCCCAAGTACAGATCGAAAAATTTCCCAAGTACAGATCGAAAAATTGCCCAAGTATAGATCGAAAAATTTCCCAAGAATAGATCGAAAAATTTCCCAAGTATAGATCGAAAAATTTCCCAAGTATAGATCGTAAAATTTCCCAAGTATAGATCGAAAAATTTCCCAAGTATAGATCGAAAAATTTCCCAAGTATAGATCGAAAAATTTCCAAGTATAGATCGAAAAATTTCCCAAGTATAGATCGAAAAATTTCGCAAGTATAGATCGAAAAATTTCCCAAGTATAGATCGAAAAATTTCCCAAGTATAGATCGAAAAATTTCCCAAGTATAGATCGAAAAATTTCGAGAGTATAGATCGAAAAATTTCGCAAGTGTAGATCGAAAAATTTCCCAAGTATAGATCGTAAAATTTCCAAAGTAGAGATTCAAAAATTTCCAAAGTAGAGATTCAAAAATTTCCCAAGAAGAGATTCAAAAATTTCCCAAGTAGAGATTCAAAAATTTCCCAAGTAGAGATTCAAAAATTTCCCAAGTAGAGATTGAAAAATTTCCCAAGTATAGATCGAAAAATTTCCCAAGTACAGATCGAAAAATTTCATAAGTACAGATCGAAAAATTGCCCAAGTATAGATCGAAAAATTTCCCAAGTATAGATCGAAAAATTTCCCAAGAATAGATCGAAAAATTTCCCAAGTATAGATCGAAAAATTTCCCAAGTATAGATCGAAAAATTTCCCAAGTATAGATCGAAAAATTTCCAAGTATAGATCGAAAAATTTCCCAAGTATAGATCGAAAAATTTCGCAAGTATAGATCCAAAAATTTCCCAAGTATAGATCGAAAAATTTCC
This sequence comes from Odiellus spinosus, assembly GCA_963920705.1. Taxonomy (NCBI): domain Eukaryota; kingdom Metazoa; phylum Arthropoda; class Arachnida; order Opiliones; family Phalangiidae; genus Odiellus; species Odiellus spinosus. The sequence goes on along the minus strand of CAWUCO010000219.1, from coordinate 1,595,017 downwards.
CAAGTATAGATCGAAAAATTTCCCAAGTATAGATCGAAAAATTTCCCAAGTACAGATCGAAAAATTGCCCAAGTATAGATCGAAAAATTTCCCAAGAATAGATCGAAAAATTTCCCAAGTATAGATCGAAAAATTTTCCAAGTATAGATCGTAAAATTTCCCAAGTAGAGATTCAAAAATTTCCAAAGTAGAGATTCAAAAATTCCCTAGTTTAGATCCAAAAATTACTAAAGTATAGATCCAAAAATTTCCCAAGTATAGATCCAAAAATTTCCCAAGTATAGATCCAAAAATTTCCCAAGTATAGATCCAAAAATTTCCCAAGAATAGATCGAAAAATTTCCCAAGAATAGATCGAAAAATTTCCCGAGTATAGATCCAAAAATTTCCCAAGTATAGATCCAAAAATTTCCCAAGTATAGATCGAAAAATTTCGAGAGTATAGATCGAAAAATTTCGCAAGTGTAGATCGAAAAATTGCCCAAGTATAGATCGAAAAATTTCCCAAGAATAGATCGAAAAATTTCCCAAGTATAGATCGAAAAATTTTCCAAGTATAGATCGTAAAATTTCCCAAGTAGAGATTCAAAAATTTCCAAAGTAGAGATTCAAAAATTCCCTAGTTTAGATCCAAAAATTACCCAAGTATAGATCCAAAAATTTCCCAAGTATAGATCCAAAAATTTCCCAAGTATAGATCCAAAAATTTCCCAAGTATAGATCCAAAAATTTCCCAAGAATAGATCGAAAAATTTCCCAAGAATAGATCCAAAAATTTCCCGAGTATAGATCCAAAAATTTCCCAAGTATAGATCCAAAAATTTCCCAAGTAGAGATTCAAAAATTTCCCAAGTAGACATTCAAAAGTTTCCCAAGTAGAGATTCCAAAATTTCCCAAGTAGAGATTCAAAAATTTCCCAAGTAGAGATTCAAAAATTTCCCAAGTATAGATCGAAAAATTTCCCAAAAATAGATCGAAAAATTTTCCAAGTATAGATCGAAAAATTTCCCAAGTACAGATCGAAAAATTTCCCAAGTACAGATCGAAAAATTGCAAAAGTATAGATCGAAAAATTTCCCAAGTATAGATCGAAAAATTTCCCAAGAATAGATCGAAAAATTTCCCAAGTATTGATCGAAAAATTTCCCAAGTATAGATCGTAAAATTTCCCAAGTAGAGATTCAAAAATTTCCAAAGTAGAGATTCAAAAATTTCCCAAGAAGAGATTCAAAAATTTCCCAAGTAGAGATTCAAAAATTTTCCAAGTAGAGATTCAAAAATTTCACAAGTATAGATCCAAAAATTTCCCAAGTATAGATCGAAAAATTTCCCAGGTATAGATCGAAAAATTTCCCAAGTATAGATCGAAAAATTTCGCAAGTATAGATCGAAAAATTTCGCAAGTATAGATCGAAAAATTTCCCAAGTATAGATCGAAAAATTTCCCAAGTATAGATCGAAAAATTTCCAAAGTAGAGATTCAAAAATTTCCCAAGAAGAGATTCAAAAATTTCCCAAGTATAGATCGAAAAATTTCCAAAGTAGAGATTCAAAAATTTTCCAAGTAGAGATTCAAAAATTTTCCAAGTAGAGATTCAAAAATTTCCCAAGTAGAGATTCAAAAATTTCCCAAGTATAGATCGAAAAATTTCCAAAGTAGAGATTCAAAAATTTCCCAAGTAGAGATTCAAAAATTTTCCAAGTAGAGATTCAAAAATTTCCCAAGTAGAGATTCAAAAATTTCCCAAGTATAGATCGAAAAATTTCCCAAGTATAGATCGAAAAATTTTCCAAGTATAGATCGAAAAATTTCCCAAGTACAGATCGAAAAATTTCCCAAGTACAGATCGAAAAATTGCCCAAGTATAGATCGAAAAATTTCCCAAGAATAGATCGAAAAATTTCCCAAGTATAGATCGAAAAATTTCCCAAGTATAGATCGTAAAATTTCCCAAGTATAGATCGAAAAATTTCCCAAGTATAGATCGAAAAATTTCCCAAGTATAGATCGAAAAATTTCCAAGTATAGATCGAAAAATTTCCCAAGTATAGATCGAAAAATTTCGCAAGTATAGATCGAAAAATTTCCCAAGTATAGATCGAAAAATTTCCCAAGTATAGATCGAAAAATTTCCCAAGTATAGATCGAAAAATTTCGAGAGTATAGATCGAAAAATTTCGCAAGTGTAGATCGAAAAATTTCCCAAGTATAGATCGTAAAATTTCCAAAGTAGAGATTCAAAAATTTCCAAAGTAGAGATTCAAAAATTTCCCAAGAAGAGATTCAAAAATTTCCCAAGTAGAGATTCAAAAATTTCCCAAGTAGAGATTCAAAAATTTCCCAAGTAGAGATTGAAAAATTTCCCAAGTATAGATCGAAAAATTTCCCAAGTACAGATCGAAAAATTTCATAAGTACAGATCGAAAAATTGCCCAAGTATAGATCGAAAAATTTCCCAAGTATAGATCGAAAAATTTCCCAAGAATAGATCGAAAAATTTCCCAAGTATAGATCGAAAAATTTCCCAAGTATAGATCGAAAAATTTCCCAAGTATAGATCGAAAAATTTCCAAGTATAGATCGAAAAATTTCCCAAGTATAGATCGAAAAATTTCGCAAGTATAGATCCAAAAATTTCCCAAGTATAGATCGAAAAATTTCCCAAGTATAGATCGAAAAATTTCCCAAGTATAGATCGAAAAATTTCCCAAGTACAGATCGAAAAATTGCCCAAGTATAGATCGAAAAATTTCCCAAGAATAGATCGAAAAATTTCCCAAGTATAGATCGAAAAATTTTCCAAGTATAGATCGTAAAATTTCCCAAGTAGAGATTCAAAAATTTCCAAAGTAGAGATTCAAAAATTCCCTAGTTTAGATCCAAAAATTACTAAAGTATAGATCCAAAAATTTCCCAAGTATAGATCCAAAAATTTCCCAAGTATAGATCCAAAAATTTCCCAAGTATAGATCCAAAAATTTCCCAAGAATAGATCGAAAAATTTCCCAAGAATAGATCCAAAAATTTCCCGAGTATAGATCCAAAAATTTCCCAAGTATAGATCCAAAAATTTCCCAAGTAGAGATTCAAAAATTTCCCAAGTAGACATTCAAAAGTTTCCCAAGTAGAGATTCCAAAATTTCCCAAGTAGAGATTCAAAAATTTCCCAAGTAGAGATTCAAAAATTTCCCAAGTATAGATCGAAAAATTTCCCAAAAATAGATCGAAAAATTTTCCAAGTATAGATCGAAAAATTTCCCAAGTACAGATCGAAAAATTTCCCAAGTACAGATCGAAAAATTGCAAAAGTATAGATCGAAAAATTTCCCAAGTATAGATCGAAAAATTTCCCAAGAATAGATCGAAAAATTTCCCAAGTATTGATCGAAAAATTTCCCAAGTATAGATCGTAAAATTTCCCAAGTAGAGATTCAAAAATTTCCAAAGTAGAGATTCAAAAATTTCCCAAGAAGAGATTCAAAAATTTCCCAAGTAGAGATTCAAAAATTTTCCAAGTAGAGATTCAAAAATTTCACAAGTATAGATCCAAAAATTTCCCAAGTATAGATCGAAAAATTTCCCAGGTATAGATCGAAAAATTTCCCAAGTATAGATCGAAAAATTTCCCAAGTATAGATCGAAAAATTTCGCAAGTATAGATCGAAAAATTTCCCAAGTATAGATCGAAAAATTTCCCAAGTATAGATCGAAAAATTTCCAAAGTAGAGATTCAAAAATTTCCCAAGAAGAGATTCAAAAATTTCCCAAGTATAGATCGAAAAATTTCCAAAGTAGAGATTCAAAAATTTTCCAAGTAGAGATTCAAAAATTTTCCAAGTAGAGATTCAAAAATTTCCCAAGTAGAGATTCAAAAATTTCCCAAGTATAGATCGAAAAATTTCCAAAGTAGAGATTCAAAAATTTCCCAAGTAGAGATTCAAAAATTTTCCAAGTAGAGATTCAAAAATTTCCCAAGTAGAGATTCAAAAATTTCCCAAGTATAGATCGAAAAATTTCCCAAGTATAGATCGAAAAATTTTCCAAGTATAGATCGAAAAATTTCCCAAGTACAGATCGAAAAATTTCCCAAGTACAGATCGAAAAATTGCCCAAGTATAGATCGAAAAATTTCCCAAGAATAGATCGAAAAATTTCCCAAGTATAGATCGAAAAATTTCCCAAGTATAGATCGTAAAATTTCCCAAGTATAGATCGAAAAATTTCCCAAGTATAGATCGAAAAATTTCCCAAGTATAGATCGAAAAATTTCCAAGTATAGATCGAAAAATTTCCCAAGTATAGATCGAAAAATTTCGCAAGTATAGATCGAAAAATTTCCCAAGTATAGATCGAAAAATTTCCCAAGTATAGATCGAAAAATTTCCCAAGTATAGATCGAAAAATTTCGAGAGTATAGATCGAAAAATTTCGCAAGTGTAGATCGAAAAATTTCCCAAGTATAGATCGTAAAATTTCCAAAGTAGAGATTCAAAAATTTCCAAAGTAGAGATTCAAAAATTTCCCAAGAAGAGATTCAAAAATTTCCCAAGTAGAGATTCAAAAATTTCCCAAGTAGAGATTGAAAAATTTCCCAAGTATAGATCGAAAAATTTCCCAAGTACAGATCGAAAAATTTCATAAGTACAGATCGAAAAATTGCCCAAGTATAGATCGAAAAATTTCCCAAGTATAGATCGAAAAATTTCCCAAGAATAGATCGAAAAATTTCCCAAGTATAGATCGAAAAATTTCTCAAGTATAGATCGTAAAATTTCCCAAGTAGAGATTCAAAAATTTCCAAAGTAGAGATTCAAAAATTTCCCAAGAAGAGATTCAAAAATTTCCCAAGTAGAGATTCAAAAATTTTCCAAGTAGAGATTCAAAAATTTCACAAGTATAGATCCAAAAATTTCCCAAGTATAGATCGAAAAATTTCCCAGGTATAGATCGAAAAATTTCCCAAGTATAGATCGAAAAATTTCCCAAGTATAGATCGAAAAATTTCGCAAGTATAGATCGAAAAATTTCCCAAGTATAGATCGAAAAATTTCCCAAGTATAGATCGAAAAATTTCCAAAGTAGAGATTCAAAAATTTCCCAAGAAGAGATTCAAAAATTTCCCAAGTATAGATCGAAAAATTTCCAAAGTAGAGATTCAAAAATTTTCCAAGTAGAGATTCAAAAATTTTCCAAGTAGAGATTCAAAAATTTCCCAAGTAGAGATTCAAAAATTTCCCAAGTATAGATCGAAAAATTTCCAAAGTAGAGATTCAAAAATTTCCCAAGTAGAGATTCAAAAATTTTCCAAGTAGAGATTCAAAAATTTCCCAAGTAGAGATTCAAAAATTTCCCAAGTATAGATCGAAAAATTTCCCAAGTATAGATCGAAAAATTTTCCAAGTATAGATCGAAAAATTTCCCAAGTACAGATCGAAAAATTTCCCAAGTACAGATCGAAAAATTTCCCAAGTATAGATCGAAAAATTTCCCAAGTATAGATCGAAAAATTTCCAAGTATAGATCGAAAAATTTCCCAAGTATAGATCGAAAAATTTCGCAAGTATAGATCGAAAAATTTCCCAAGTATAGATCGAAAAATTTCCCAAGTATAGATCGAAAAATTTCCCAAGTATAGATCGAAAAATTTCGAGAGTATAGATCGAAAAATTTCGCAAGTGTAGATCGAAAAATTTCCCAAGTATAGATCGTAAAATTTCCAAAGTAGAGATTCAAAAATTTCCAAAGTAGAGATTCAAAAATTTCCCAAGAAGAGATTCAAAAATTTCCCAAGTAGAGATTCAAAAATTTCCCAAGTAGAGATTCAAAAATTTCCCAAGTAGAGATTGAAAAATTTCCCAAGTATAGATCGAAAAATTTCAAAAGTACAGATCGAAAAATTTCATAAGTACAGATCGAAAAATTGCCCAAGTATAGATCGAAAAATTTCCCAAGTATAGATCGAAAAATTTCCCAAGAATAGATCGAAAAATTTCCCAAGTATAGATCGAAAAATTTCCCAAGTATAGATCGAAAAATTTCCCAAGTATAGATCGAAAAATTTCCAAGTATAGATCGAAAAATTTCCCAAGTATAGATCGAAAAATTTCGCAAGTATAGATCCAAAAATTTCCCAAGTATAGATCGAAAAATTTCCCAAGTATAGATCGAAAAATTTCCCAAGTATAGATCGAAAAATTTCGAGAGTATAGATCGAAAAATTTCGCAAGTGTAGATCGAAAAATTTCCCAAGTATAGATCGTAAAATTTCCAAAGTAGAGATTCAAAAATTTCCAAAGTAGAGATTCAAAAATTTCCCAAGAAGAGATTCAAAAATTTCCCAAGTAGAAATTCAAAAATTTCCCAAGTAGAGATTCAAAAATTTCCCAAGTAGAGATTCAAAAATTTCCCAAGTACAGATCGAAAAATTGCCCAAGTATAGATCGAAAAATTTCCCAAGTATAGATCGAAAAATTTCCCAAGAATAGATCGAAAAATTTCCCAAGTATTGATCGAAAAATTTCCCAAGTATAGATCGTAAAATTTCCCAAGTAGAGATTCAAAAATTTCCAAAGTAGAGATTCAAAAATTTCCCAAGTAGAGATTCAAAAATTTTCCAAGTAGAGATTCAAAAATTTCCCAAGTAGAGATTCAAAAATTTCACAAGTATAGATCCAAAAATTTCCCAAGTATAGATCGAAAAATTTCCCAGGTATAGATCGAAAAATTTCCCAAGTATAGATCGAAAAATTTCCCAAGTATAGATCGAAAAATTTCGCAAGTATAGATCGAAAAATTTCCCAAGTATAGATCGAAAAATTTCCCAAGTATAGATCGAAAAATTTCCCAAGTATAGATCGAAAAATTTCCCAAGTATAGATCGAAAAATTTCCAAAGTAGAGATTCAAAAATTTCCCAAGAAGAGATTCAAAAATTTCCCAAGTATAGATCGAAAAATTTCCAAAGTAGAGATTCAAAAATTTTCCAAGTAGAGATTCAAAAATTTTCCAAGTAGAGATTCAAAAATTTCCCAAGTAGAGATTCAAAAATTTCCCAAGTATAGATCGAAAAATTTCCAAAGTAGAGATTCAAAAATTTCCCAAGTAGAGATTCAAAAATTTTCCAAGTAGAGATTCAAAAATTTCCCAAGTAGAGATTCAAAAATTTCCCAAGTATAGATCGAAAAATTTCCCAAGTATAGATCGAAAAATTTTCCAAGTATAGATCGAAAAATTTCCCAAGTACAGATCGAAAAATTTCCCAAGTACAGATCGAAAAATTGCCCAAGTATAGATCGAAAAATTTCCCAAGAATAGATAGAAAAATTTCCCAAGTATAGATCGAAAAATTTCCCAAGTATAGATCGTAAAATTTCCCAAGTATAGATCGAAAAATTTCCCACGTATAGATCGAAAAATTTCCCAGGTATAGATCGAAAAATTTCCAAGTATAGATCGAAAAATTTCCCAAGTATAGATCGAAAAATTTCGCAAGTATAGATCGAAAAATTTCCCAAGTATAGATCGAAAAATTTCCCAAGTATAGATCGAAAAATTTCCCAAGTATAGATCGAAAAATTTCGAGAGTATAGATCGAAAAATTTCGCAAGTGTAGATCGAAAAATTTCCCAAGTATAGATCGTAAAATTTCCAAAGTAGAGATTCAAAAATTTCCAAAGTAGAGATTCAAAAATTTCCCAAGAAGAGATTCAAAAATTTCCCAAGTAGAGATTCAAAAATTTCCCAAGTAGAGATTCAAAAATTTCCCAAGTACAGATCGAAAAATTGCCCAAGTATAGATCGAAAAATTTCCCAAGTATAGATCGAAAAATTTCCCAAGAATAGATCGAAAAATTTCCCAAGTATAGATCGAAAAATTTCCCAAGTATAGATCGAAAAATTTCGCAAGTATAGATCGAAAAATTTCCCAAGTATAGATCGAAAAATTTCCCAAGTATAGATCGAAAAATTTCGAGAGTATAGATCGAAAAATTTCGCAAGTGTAGATCGAAAAATTTCCCAAGTATAGATCGTAAAATTTCCAAAGTAGAGATTCAAAAATTTCCAAAGTAGAGATTCAAAAATTTCCCAAGAAGAGATTCAAAAATTTCCCAAGTAGAGATTGAAAAATTTCCCAAGTAGAGATTGAAAAATTTCCCAAGTATAGATCGAAAAATTTCCCAAGTACAGATCGAAAAATTTCCCAAGTACAGATCGAAAAATTGCCCAAGTATAGATCGAAAAATTTCCCAAGTATAGATCGAAAAATTTCCCAAGAATAGATCGAAAAATTTCCCAAGTATAGATCGAAAAATTTCCCAAGTATAGATCGAAAAATTTCCCAAGTATAGATCGAAAAATTTCCAAGTATAGATCGAAAAATTTCCCAAGTATAGATCGAAAAATTTCGCAAGTATAGATCGAAAAATTTCCCAAGTATAGATCGAAAAATTTCCCAAGTGTAGATCGAAAAATTTCCCAAGTATAGATCGTAAAATTTCCAAAGTAGAGATTCAAAAATTTCCAAAGTAGAGATTCAAAAATTTCCCAAGAAGAGATTCAAAAATTTCCCAAGTAGAAATTCAAAAATTTCCCAAGTAGAGATTCAAAAATTTCCCAAGTAGAGATTCAAAAATTTCCCAAGTACAGATCGAAAAATTGCCCAAGTATAGATCGAAAAATTTCCCAAGTATAGATCGAAAAATTTCCCAAGTATTGATCGAAAAATTTCCCAAGTATAGATCGTAAAATTTCCCAAGTAGAGATTCAAAAATTTCCAAAGTAGAGATTCAAAAATTTCCCAAGAAGAGATTCAAAAATTTCCCAAGTAGAGATTCAAAAATTTTCCAAGTAGAGATTCAAAAATTTCCCAAGTAGAGATTCAAAAATTTCACAAGTATAGATCCAAAAATTTCCCAAGTATAGATCGAAAAATTTCCCAGGTATAGATCGAAAAATTTCCCAAGTATAGATCGAAAAATTTCCCAAGTATAGATCGAAAAATTTCGCAAGTATAGATCGAAAAATTTCCCAAGTATAGATCGAAAAATTTCCCAAGTATAGATCGAAAAATTTCCAAAGTAGAGATTCAAAAATTTCCCAAGAAGAGATTCAAAAATTTCCCAAGTATAGATCGAAAAATTTCCAAAGTAGAGATTCAAAAATTTTCCAAGTAGAGATTCAAAAATTTTCCAAGTAGAGATTCAAAAATTTCCCAAGAAGAGATTCAAAAATTTCCCAAGTATAGATCGAAAAATTTCCAAAGTAGAGATTCAAAAATTTTCCAAGTAGAGATTCAAAAATTTTCCAAGTAGAGATTCAAAAATTTCCCAAGTAGAGATTCAAAAATTTCCCAAGTATAGATCGAAAAATTTCCAAAGTAGAGATTCAAAAATTTCCCAAGTAGAGATTCAAAAATTTTCCAAGTAGAGATTCAAAAATTTCCCAAGTAGAGATTCAAAAATTTTCCAAGTATAGATCGAAAAATTTCCCAAGTACAGATCGAAAAATTTCCCAAGTACAGATCGAAAAATTGCCCAAGTATAGATCGAAAAATTTCCCAAGAATAGATAGAAAAATTTCCCAAGTATAGATCGAAAAATTTCCCAAGTATAGATCGTAAAATTTCCCAAGTATAGATCGAAAAATTTCCCACGTATAGATCGAAAAATTTCCCAAGTATAGATCGAAAAATTTCCAAGTATAGATCGAAAAATTTCCCAAGTATAGATCGAAAAATTTCGCAAGTATAGATCGAAAAATTTCCCAAGTATAGATCGAAAAATTTCCCAAGTATAGATCGAAAAATTTCCCAAGTATAGATCGAAAAATTTCGAGAGTATAGATCGAAAAATTTCGCAAGTGTAGATCGAAAAATTTCCAAAGTAGAGATTCAAAAATTTCCAAAGTAGAGATTCAAAAATTTCCAAAGTAGAGATTCAAAAATTTCCCAAGAAGAGATTCAAAAATTTCCCAAGTAGAAATTCAAAAATTTCCCAAGTAGAGATTCAAAAATTTCCCAAGTAGAGATTCAAAAATTTCCCAAGTACAGATCGAAAAATTGCCCAAGTATAGATCGAAAAATTTCCCAAGTATAGATCGAAAAATTTCCCAAGTATTGATCGAAAAATTTCCCAAGTATAGATCGTAAAATTTCCCAAGTAGAGATTCAAAAATTTCCAAAGTAGAGATTCAAAAATTTCCCAAGAAGAGATTCAAAAATTTCCCAAGTAGAGATTCAAAAATTTTCCAAGTAGAGATTCAAAAATTTCCCAAGTAGAGATTCAAAAATTTCACAAGTATAGATCCAAAAATTTCCCAAGTATAGATCGAAAAATTTCCCAGGTATAGATCGAAAAATTTCCCAAGTATAGATCGAAAAATTTCCCAAGTATAGATCGAAAAATTTCGCAAGTATAGATCGAAAAATTTCCCAAGTATAGATCGAAAAATTTCCCAAGTATAGATCGAAAAATTTCCAAAGTAGAGATTCAAAAATTTCCCAAGAAGAGATTCAAAAATTTCCCAAGTATAGATCGAAAAATTTCCAAAGTAGAGATTCAAAAATTTTCCAAGTAGAGATTCAAAAATTTTCCAAGTAGAGATTCAAAAATTTCCCAAGTAGAGATTCAAAAATTTCCCAAGTATAGATCGAAAAATTTCCAAAGTAGAGATTCAAAAATTTCCCAAGTAGAGATTCAAAAATTTTCCAAGTAGAGATTCAAAAATTTCCCAAGTAGAGATTCAAAAATTTCCCAAGTATAGATCGAAAAATTTCCCAAGTATAGATCGAAAAATTTTCCAAGTATAGATCGAAAAATTTCCCAAGTACAGATCGAAAAATTTCCCAAGTACAGATCGAAAAATTGCCCAAGTATAGATCGAAAAATTTCCCAAGAATAGATAGAAAAATTTCCCAAGTATAGATCGAAAAATTTCCCAAGTATAGATCGTAAAATTTCCCAAGTATAGATCGAAAAATTTCCCACGTATAGATCGAAAAATTTCCCAAGTATAGATCGAAAAATTTCCAAGTATAGATCGAAAAATTTCCCAAGTATAGATCGAAAAATTTCGCAAGTATAGATCGAAAAATTTCCCAAGTATAGATCGAAAAATTTCCCAAGTATAGATCGAAAAATTTCCCAAGTATAGATCGAAAAATTTCGAGAGTATAGATCGAAAAATTTCGCAAGTGTAGATCGAAAAATTTCCCAAGTATAGATCGTAAAATTTCCAAAGTAGAGATTCAAAAATTTCCAAAGTAGAGATTCAAAAATTTCCCAAGAAGAGATTCAAAAATTTCCCAAGTAGAGATTCAAAAATTTCCCAAGTAGAGATTCAAAAATTTCCCAAGTAGAGATTCAAAAATTTCCCAAGTACAGATCGAAAAATTGCCCAAGTATAGATCGAAAAATTTCCCAAGTATAGATCGAAAAATTTCCCAAGAATAGATCGAAAAATTTCCCAAGTATAGATCGAAAAATTTCCCAAGTATAGATCGAAAAATTTCGCAAGTATAGATCGAAAAATTTCCCAAGTATAGATCGAAAAATTTCCCAAGTATAGATCGAAAAATTTCCCAAGTATAGATGGAAAAATTTCCCAAGTATAGATCGTAAAATTTCCCAAGTAGAGATTCAAAAATTTCCAAAGTAGAGATTCAAAAATTTTCCAAGTAGAGATTCAAAAATTTCCCAAGTAGAGATTCAAAAATTTCACAAGTATAGATCCAAAAATTTCCCAAGTATAGATCCAAAAATTTCCCAGGTATAGATCGAAAAATTTCCCAAGTATAGATCGAAAAATTTCCCAAGTATAGATCGAAAAATTTCGCAAGTATAGATCGAAAAATTTCCCAAGTATAGATCGAAAAATTTCCCAAGTATAGATCGAAAAATTTCCCAAGTATAGATCGAAAAATTTCCTAAGTAGAGATTCAAAAATTTCCCAAGAAGAGATTCAAAAACTTCCCAAGTAGAGATTCAAAAATTTTCCAAGTAGAGATTCAAAAATTTCCCAAGTAGAGATTCAAAAATTTCCCAAGTATAGATCGAAAAATTTCCAAAGTAGAGATTCAAAAATTTCCCAAGTAGAGATTCAAAAATTTTCCAAGTAGAGATTCAAAAATTTCCCAAGTAGAGATTCAAAAATTTTCCCAAGTATAGATCGAAAAATTTCCCAAGTATAGATCGAAAAATTTTCCAAGTATAGATCGAAAAATTTCCCAAGTACAGATCGAAAAATTTCCCAAGTACAGATCGAAAAATTGCCCAAGTGTAGATCGAAAAATTTTCCAAGAATAGATCGAAAAATTTCCCAAGTATAGATCGAAAAATTTTCCAAGTATAGATCGAAAAATTTCCCAAGTTAGATCGAAAAATTTCCCAAGTATAGATCGAAAAATTTCCCAAGTATAGATCGAAAAATTTCCCAAGTATAGATCGTAAAATTTCCCAAGTAGAGATTCAAAAATTTCCAAAGTAGAGATTCAAAAATTCCCTAGTTTAGATCCAAAAATTACCCAAGTATAGATCCAAAAATTTCCCAAGTATAGATCCAAAAATTTCCCAAGTATAGATCCAAAAATTTCCCAAGTATAGATCGAAAAATTTCCCAAGAATAGATCGAAAAATTTCCCAAGAATAGATCCAAAAATTTCCCGAGTATAGATCCAAAAATTTCCCAAGTATAGATCCAAAAATTTCCCAAGTATAGATCAAAAATTTCCCAAGTATAGATCCAAAAATTTCCCAAGTAGAGATTCAAAAATTTCCCAAGTAGACATTCAAAAATTTCCCAAGTAGAGATTCCAAAATTTCCCAAGTAGAGATTCAAAAATTTCCCAAGTAGAGACTCAAAAATTTCCCAAGTATAGATCGAAAAATTTCCCAAAAATAGATCGAAAAATTTTCCAAGTATAGATCGAAAAATTTCCCAAGTACAGATCGAAAAATTTCCCAAGTACAGATCGAAAAATTGCCCAAGTATAGATCGAAAAATTTCCCAAGTATAGATCGAAAAATTTCCCAAGAATAGATCGAAAAATTTCCCAAGTATAGATCGAAAAATTTCCCAAGTAGAGATTCAAAAATTTCCAAAGTAGAGATTCAAAAATTTCCCAAGAAGAGATTCAAAAATTTTCCAAGTATAGATCGAAAAATTTCCAAAGTAGAGATTCAAAAATTTCCCAAGTAGAGATTCAAAAATTTTCCAAGTAGAGATTCAAAAATTTCCCAAGTAGAGATTCAAAAATTTCCCAAGTATAGATCGAAAAATTTCCCAAGTATAGATCGAAAAATTTCCCAAGTATAGATCGAAAAATTTCCCAAGTATAGATGGAAAAATTTCCCAATTATAGATCGAAAAATTTCCCAAGTATAGATCGTAAAATTTCCCAAGTATAGATCGAAAAATTTCACAAGTATAGATCGAAAAATTTCCCAAGTATAGATCGAAAAATTTCCAAGTATAGATCGAAAAATTTCCCAAGTATAGATCGAAAAATTTCGCAAGTATAGATCGAAAAATTTCCCAAGTATAGATCGAAAAATTTCCCAAGTATAGATCGAAAAATTTCCCAAGTATAGATCGAAAAATTTCGAGAGTATAGATCGAAAAATTTCGCAAGTGTAGATCGAAAAATTTCCCAAGTATAGATCGTAAAATTTCCAAAGTAGAGATTCAAAAATTTCCAAAGTAGAGATTCAAAAATTTCCCAAGAAGAGATTCAAAAATTTCCCAAGTAGAGATTCAAAAATTTCTCAAGTAGAGATTCAAAAATTTCCCAAGTAGAGATTCAAAAATTTCCCAAGTATAGATCCAAAAATTTCCCAAGTATAGATCCAAAAATTTCCCAAGTATAGATCCAAAAATTTCCCAAGTATAGATCGAAAAATTTCCCAAGAATAGATCGAAAAATTTCCCAAGAATAGATCCAAAAATTTCCCGAGTATAGATCCAAAAATTTCCCAAGTATAGATCCAAAAATTTCCCAAGTATAGATCAAAAATTTCCCAAGTATAGATCCAAAAATTTCCCAAGTAGAGATTCAAAAATTTCCCAAGTAGACATTCAAAAATTTCCCAAGTAGAGATTCCAAAATTTCCCAAGTAGAGATTCAAAAATTTCCCAAGTAGAGACTCAAAAATTTCCCAAGTATAGATCGAAAAATTTCCCAAAAATAGATCGAAAAATTTTCCAAGTATAGATCGAAAAATTTCCCAAGTACAGATCGAAAAATTTCCCAAGTACAGATCGAAAAATTGCCCAAGTATAGATCGAAAAATTTCCCAAGTATAGATCGAAAAATTTCCCAAGAATAGATCGAAAAATTTCACAAGTATAGATCGAAAAATTTCCCAAGTAGAGATTCAAAAATTTCCAAAGTAGAGATTCAAAAATTTCCCAAGAAGAGATTCAAAAATTTCCCAAGTATAGATCGAAAAATTTCCAAAGTAGAGATTCAAAAATTTCCCAAGTAGAGATTCAAAAATTTTCCAAGTAGAGATTCAAAAATTTCCCAAGTAGAGATTCAAAAATTTCCCAAGTATAGATCGAAAAATTTCCCAAGTATAGATCGAAAAATTTCCCAAGTATAGATCGAAAAATTTCCCAAGTATAGATGGAAAATTTCCCAATTATAGATCGAAAAATTTCCCAAGTATAGATCGTAAAATTTCCCAAGTATAGATCGAAAAATTTCACAAGTATAGATCGAAAAATTTCCTTAGTATAGATCGAAAAATTTCCAAGTATGGATCGAAAAATTTCCCAAGTATAGATCGAAAAATTTCGCAAGTATAGATCGAAAAATTTCCCAAGTATAGATCGAAAAATTTCCCAAGTATAGATCGAAAAATTTCCCAAGTATAGATCGAAAAATTTCGAGAGTATAGATCGAAAAATTTCGCAAGTGTAGATCGAAAAATTTCCCAAGTATAGATCGTAAAATTTCCAAAGTAGAGATTCAAAAATTTCCAAAGTAGAGATTCAAAAATTTCCCAAGAAGAGATTCAAAAATTTCCCAAGTAGAGATTCAAAAATTTCCCAAGTAGAGATTCAAAAATTTCCCAAGTAGAGATTCAAAAATTTCCCAAGTATAGATCCAAAAATTTCCCAAGTATAGATCGAAAAATTTCCCAAGTATAGATCGAAAAATTTCCCAAGTACAGATCGAAAAATTTCCCAAGTACAGATCGAAAAATTGCCCAAGTATAGATCGAAAAATTTCCCAAGTATAGATCGAAAAATTTCCCAAGAATAGATCGAAAAATTTCCCAAGTATAGATCGAAAAATTTCCCAAGTATAGATCGAAAAATTTCGCAAGTATAGATCGAAAAATTTCCCTAGTTTAGATCCAAAAATTACCCAAGTATAGATCCAAAAATTTCCCAAGTATAGATCGAAAAATTTCCCAAGTATAGATCCAAAAATTTCCCAAGTATAGATCGAAAAATTTCCCAAGAATAGATCGAAAAATTTCCCAAGAATAGATCCAAAAATTTCCCGAGTATAGATCCAAAAATTTCCCAAGTATAGATCCAAAAATTTCCCAAGTATAGATCAAAAATTTCCCAAGTATAGATCCAAAAATTTCCCAAGTAGAGATTCAAAAATTTCCCAAGTAGACATTCAAAAATTTCCCAAGTAGAGATTCCAAAATTTCCCAAGTAGAGATTCAAAAATTTCCCAAGTAGAGACTCAAAAATTTCCCAAGTATAGATCGAAAAATTTCCCAAAAATAGATCGAAAAATTTTCCAAGTATAGATCGAAAAATTTCCCAAGTACAGATCGAAAAATTTCCCAAGTACAGATCGAAAAATTGCCCAAGTATAGATCGAAAAATTTCCCAAGTATAGATCGAAAAATTTCCCAAGAATAGATCGAAAAATTTCCCAAGTATAGATCGAAAAATTTCCCAAGTAGAGATTCAAAAATTTCCAAAGTAGAGATTCAAAAATTTCCCAAGAAGAGATTCAAAAATTTTCCAAGTATAGATCGAAAAATTTCCAAAGTAGAGATTCAAAAATTTCCCAAGTAGAGATTCAAAAATTTTCCAAGTAGAGATTCAAAAATTTCCCAAGTAGAGATTCAAAAATTTCCCAAGTATAGATCGAAAAATTTCCCAAGTATAGATCGAAAAATTTCCCAAGTATAGATCGAAAAATTTCCCAAGTATAGATGGAAAAATTTCCCAATTATAGATCGAAAAATTTCCCAAGTATAGATCGTAAAATTTCCCAAGTATAGATCGAAAAATTTCACAAGTATAGATCGAAAAATTTCCCAAGTATAGATCGAAAAATTTCCAAGTATAGATCGAAAAATTTCCCAAGTATAGATCGAAAAATTTCGCAAGTATAGATCGAAAAATTTCCCAAGTATAGATCGAAAAATTTCCCAAGTATAGATCGAAAAATTTCCCAAGTATAGATCGAAAAATTTCGAGAGTATAGATCGAAAAATTTCGCAAGTGTAGATCGAAAAATTTCCCAAGTATAGATCGTAAAATTTCCAAAGTAGAGATTCAAAAATTTCCAAAGTAGAGATTCAAAAATTTCCCAAGAAGAGATTCAAAAATTTCCCAAGTAGAGATTCAAAAATTTCTCAAGTAGAGATTCAAAAATTTCCCAAGTAGAGATTCAAAAATTTCCCAAGTATAGATCCAAAAATTTCCCAAGTATAGATCCAAAAATTTCCCAAGTATAGATCCAAAAATTTCCCAAGTATAGATCGAAAAATTTCCCAAGAATAGATCGAAAAATTTCCCAAGAATAGATCCAAAAATTTCCCGAGTATAGATCCAAAAATTTCCCAAGTATAGATCCAAAAATTTCCCAAGTATAGATCAAAAATTTCCCAAGTATAGATCCAAAAATTTCCCAAGTAGAGATTCAAAAATTTCCCAAGTAGACATTCAAAAATTTCCCAAGTAGAGATTCCAAAATTTCCCAAGTAGAGATTCAAAAATTTCCCAAGTAGAGACTCAAAAATTTCCCAAGTATAGATCGAAAAATTTCCCAAAAATAGATCGAAAAATTTTCCAAGTATAGATCGAAAAATTTCCCAAGTACAGATCGAAAAATTTCCCAAGTACAGATCGAAAAATTGCCCAAGTATAGATCGAAAAATTTCCCAAGTATAGATCGAAAAATTTCCCAAGAATAGATCGAAAAATTTCACAAGTATAGATCGAAAAATTTCCCAAGTATAGATCGTAAAATTTCCCAAGTAGAGATTCAAAAATTTCCAAAGTAGAGATTCAAAAATTTCCCAAGAAGAGATTCAAAAATTTCCCAAGTATAGATCGAAAAATTTCCAAAGTAGAGATTCAAAAATTTCCCAAGTAGAGATTCAAAAATTTTCCAAGTAGAGATTCAAAAATTTCCCAAGTAGAGATTCAAAAATTTCCCAAGTATAGATCGAAAAATTTCCCAAGTATAGATCGAAAAATTTCCCAAGTATAGATCGAAAAATTTCCCAAGTATAGATGGAAAATTTCCCAATTATAGATCGAAAAATTTCCCAAGTATAGATCGTAAAATTTCCCAAGTATAGATCGAAAAATTTCACAAGTATAGATCGAAAAATTTCCCAAGTATAGATCGAAAAATTTCCAAGTATGGATCGAAAAATTTCCCAAGTATAGATCGAAAAATTTCGCAAGTATAGATCGAAAAATTTCCCAAGTATAGATCGAAAAATTTCCCAAGTATAGATCGAAAAATTTCCCAAGTATAGATCGAAAAATTTCGAGAGTATAGATCGAAAAATTTCGCAAGTGTAGATCGAAAAATTTCCCAAGTATAGATCGTAAAATTTCCAAAGTAGAGATTCAAAAATTTCCAAAGTAGAGATTCAAAAATTTCCCAAGAAGAGATTCAAAAATTTCCCAAGTAGAGATTCAAAAATTTCCCAAGTAGAGATTCAAAAATTTCCCAAGTAGAGATTCAAAAATTTCCCAAGTATAGATCCAAAAATTTCCCAAGTATAGATCGAAAAATTTCCCAAGTATAGATCGAAAAATTTCCCAAGTACAGATCGAAAAATTTCCCAAGTACAGATCGAAAAATTGCCCAAGTATAGATCGAAAAATTTCCCAAGTATAGATCGAAAAATTTCCCAAGAATAGATCGAAAAATTTCCCAAGTATAGATCGAAAAATTTCCCAAGTATAGATCGAAAAATTTCGCAAGTATAGATCGAAAAATTTCCCAAGTATAGATCGAAAAATTTCCCAAGTATAGATCGAAAAATTTCCAAAGTAGAGATTCAAAAATTTTCCAAGTAGAGATTCAAAAATTTTCCAAGTAGAGATTCAAAAATTTCCCAAGTAGAGATTCAAAAATTTCCCAAGTATAGATCGAAAAATTTCCAAAGTAGAGATTCAAAAATTTCCCAAGTAGAGATTCAAAAATTTTCCAAGTAGAGATTCAAAAATTTCCCAAGTATAGATCGAAAAATTTCCCAAGAATAGATCGAAAAATTTCCCAAGTATAGATCGAAAAATTTCCCAAGTATAGATCGTAAAATTTCCCAAGTATAGATCGAAAAATTTCCCAAGTATAGATCGAAAAATTTCCCAAGTATAGATCGAAAAATTTCCAAGTATAGATCGAAAAATTTCCCAAGTATAGATCGAAAAATTTCGCAAGTATAGATCGAAAAATTTCCCAAGTATAGATCGAAAAATTTCCCAAGTATAGATCGAAAAATTTCCCAAGTATAGATCGAAAAATTTCGAGAGTATAGATCGAAAAATTTCGCAAGTGTAGATCGAAAAATTTCCCAAGTATAGATCGTAAAATTTCCAAAGTAGAGATTCAAAAATTTCCAAAGTAGAGATTCAAAAATTTCCCAAGAAGAGATTCAAAAATTTCCCAAGTAGAGATTCAAAAATTTCCCAAGTAGAGATTCAAAAATTTCCCAAGTAGAGATTCAAAAATTTCCCAAGAAGAGATTCAAAAATTTCCCAAGTAGAGATTCAAAAATTTTCCAAGTAGAGATTCAAAAATTTCCCAAGTAGAGATTCAAAAATTTCACAAGTATAGATCCAAAAATTTCCCAAGTATAGATCGAAAAATTTCCCAGGTATAGATCGAAAAATTTCCCAAGTATAGATCGAAAAATTTCCCAAGTATAGATCGAAAAATTTCGCAAGTATAGATCGAAAAATTTCCCAAGTATAGATCGAAAAATTTCCCAAGTATAGATCGAAAAATTTCCAAAGTAGAGATTCAAAAATTTCCCAAGAAGAGATTCAAAAATTTCCCAAGTATAGATCGAAAAATTTCCAAAGTAGAGATTCAAAAATTTTCCAAGTAGAGATTCAAAAATTTTCCAAGTAGAGATTCAAAAATTTCCCAAGTAGAGATTCAAAAATTTTCCAAGTAGAGATTCAAAAATTTCCCAAGTAGAGATTCAAAAATTTCCCAAGTATAGATCGAAAAATTTCCCAAGTATAGATCGAAAAATTTTCCAAGTATAGATCGAAAAATTTCCCAAGTACAGATCGAAAAATTTCCCAAGTACAGATCGAAAAATTGCCCAAGTATAGATCGAAAAATTTCCCAAGAATAGATCGAAAAATTTCCCAAGTATAGATCGAAAAATTTCCCAAGTATAGATCGTAATATTTCCCAAGTATAGATCGAAAAATTTCCCAAGTATAGATCGAAAAATTTCCCAAGTATAGATCGAAAAATTTCCAAGTATAGATCGAAAATTTTCCCAAGTATAGATCGAAAAATTTCGCAAGTATAGATCGAAAAATTTCCCAAGTATAGATCGAAAAATTTCCCAAGTATAGATCGAAAAATTTCCCAAGTATAGATCGAAAAATTTCGAGAGTATAGATCGAAAAATTTCGCAAGTGTAGATCGAAAAATTTCCCAAGTATAGATCGTAAAATTTCCAAAGTAGAGATTCAAAAATTTCCAAAGTAGAGATTCAAAAATTTCCCAAGAAGAGATTCAAAAATTTCCCAAGTAGAGATTCAAAAATTTCCCAAGTAGAGATTCAAAAATTTCCCAAGTAGAGATTCAAAAATTTCCCAAGTATAGATCCAAAAATTTCCCAAGTATAGATCGAAAAATTTCCCAAGTATAGATCGAAAAATTTCCAAGTATAGATCGAAAAATTTCCCAAGAATAGATCGAAAAATTTCCCAAGTATAGATCGAAAAATTTCCCAAGTATAGATCGTAATATTTCCCAAGTATAGATCGAAAAATTTCCCAAGTATAGATCGAAAAATTTCCCAAGTATAGATCGAAAAATTTCCAAGTATAGATCGAAAATTTTCCCAAGTATAGATCGAAAAATTTCCCAAGTATAGATCGAAAAATTTCCCAAGTATAGATCGAAAAATTTCCCAAGTATAGATCGAAAAATTTCCCAAGTATAGATCGAAAAATTTCGAGAGTATAGATCGAAAAATTTCGCAAGTGTAGATCAAAAAATTTCCCAAGTATAGATCGTAAAATTTCCAAAGTAGAGATTCAAAAATTTCCAAAGTAGAGATTCAAAAATTTCCCAAGAAGAGATTCAAAAATTTCCCAAGTAGAGATTCAAAAATTTCCCAAGTAGAGATTCAAAAATTTCCCAAGTAGAGATTCAAAAATTTCCCAAGTATAGATCCAAAAATTTCCCAAGTATAGATCGAAAAATTTCCCAAGTATAGATCGAAAAATTTCCCAAGTATAGATGGAAAAATTTCCCAATTATAGATCGAAAAATTTCCCAAGTATAGATCGTAAAATTTCCCAAGTATAGATCGAAAAATTTCACAAGTATTGATCGAAAAATTTCCCAAGTATAGATCGAAAAATTTCCAAGTATAGATCGAAAAATTTCCCAAGTATAGATCGAAAAATTTCGCAAGTATAGATCGAAAAATTTCCCAAGTATAGATCGAAAAATTTCCCAAGTATAGATCGAAAAATTTCCCAAGTATAGATCGAAAAATTTCGAGAGTATAGATCGAAAAATTTCGCAAGTGTAGATCGAAAAATTTCCCAAGTATAGATCGTAAAATTTCCAAAGTAGAGATTCAAAAATTTCCAAAGTAGAGATTCAAAAATTTCCCAAGAAGAGATTCAAAAATTTCCCAAGTAGAGATTCAAAAATTTCCCAAGTAGAGATTCAAAAATTTCCCAAGTAGAGATTCAAAAATTTCCCAAGTATAGATCCAAAAATTTCCCAAGTATAGATCGAAAAATTTCCCAAGTATAGATCGAAAAATTTCCCAAGTACAGATCGAAAAATTGCCCAAGTATAGATCGAAAAATTTCCCAAGTATAGATCGAAAAATTTCCCAAGAATAGATCGAAAAATTTCCCAAGTATAGATCGAAAAATTTCCCAAGTATAGATCGAAAAATTTCGCAAGTATAGATCGAAAAATTTCCCAAGTATAGATCGAAAAATTTCCCAAGTATAGATCGAAAAATTTCCAAAGTAGAGATTCAAAAATTTTCCAAGTAGAGATTCAAAAATTTTCCAAGTAGAGATTCAAAAATTTCCCAAGTAGAGATTCAAAAATTTCCCAAGTATAGATCGAAAAATTTCCAAAGTAGAGATTCAAAAATTTCCCAAGTAGAGATTCAAAAATTTTCCAAGTAGAGATTCAAAAATTTCCCAAGTATAGATCGAAAAATTTCCCAAGAATAGATCGAAAAATTGCCCAAGTATAGATCGAAAAATTTCCCAAGTATAGATCGAAAAATTTCGCAAGTATAGATCGAAAAATTTCCCAAGTATAGATCGAAAAATTTCCCAAGTATAGATAGAAAAATTTCCAAAGTAGAGATTCAAAAATTTCCCAAGAAGAGATTCAAAAATTTCCCAAGTATAGATCGAAAAATTTCCAAAGTAGAGATTCAAAAATTTTCCAAGTAGAGATTCAAAAATTTTCCAAGTAGAGATTCAAAAATTTCCAGAGTAGAGATTCAAAAATTTCGCAAGTATAGATCGAAAAATTTCCAAAGTAGAGATTCAAAAATTTCCCAAGTAGAGATTCAAAAATTTTCCAAGTAGAGATTCAAAAATTTCCCAAGTAGAGATTCAAAAATTTCCCAAGTATAGATCGAAAAATTTCCCAAGTATAGATCGAAAAATTTTCCAAGTATAGATCGAAAAATTTCCCAAGTACAGATCGAAAAATTTCCCAAGTACAGATCGAAAAATTGCCCAAGTATAGATCGAAAAATTTCCCAAGAATAGATCGAAAAATTTCCCAAGTATAGATCGAAAAATTTCCCAAGTATAGATCGTAATATTTCCCAAGTATAGATCGAAAAATTTCCCAAGTATAGATCGAAAAATTTCCCAAGTATAGATCGAAAAATTTCCAAGTATAGATCGAAAAATTTCCCAAGTATAGATCGAAAAATTTCGCAAGTATAGATCGAAAAATTTCCCAAGTATAGATCGAAAAATTTCCCAAGTATAGATCGAAAAATTTCCCAAGTATAGATCGAAAAATTTCGAGAGTATAGATCGAAAAATTTCGCAAGTGTAGATCGAAAAATTTCCCAAGTATAGATCGTAAAATTTCCAAAGTAGAGATTCAAAAATTTCCAAAGTAGAGATTCAAAAATTTCCCAAGAAGAGATTCAAAAATTTCCCAAGTAGAGATTCAAAAATTTCCCAAGTAGAGATTCAAAAATTTCCCAAGTAGAGATTCAAAAATTTCCCAAGTATAGATCCAAAAATTTCCCAAGTATAGATCGAAAAATTTCCCAAGTATAGATGGAAAAATTTCCCAATTATAGATCGAAAAATTTCCCAAGTATAGATCGTAAAATTTCCCAAGTATAGATCGAAAAATTTCACAAGTATAGATCGAAAAATTTCCCAAGTATAGATCGAAAAATTTCCAAGTATAGATCGAAAAATTTCCCAAGTATAGATCGAAAAATTTCGCAAGTATAGATCGAAAAATTTCCCAAGTATAGATCGAAAAATTTCCCAAGTATAGATCGAAAAATTTCCAAAGTAGAGATTCAAAAATTTTCCAAGTAGAGATTCAAAAATTTTCCAAGTAGAGATTCAAAAATTTCCCAAGTAGAGATTCAAAAATTTCGCAAGTATAGATCGAAAAATTTCCAAAGTAGAGATTCAAAAATTTCCCAAGTAGAGATTCAAAAATTTTCCAAGTAGAGATTCAAAAATTTCCCAAGTAGAGATTCAAAAATTTCCCAAGTATAGATCGAAAAATTTCCCAAGTATAGATCGAAAAATTTTCCAAGTATAGATCGAAAAATTTCCCAAGTACAGATCGAAAAATTTCCCAAGTACAGATCGAAAAATTGCCCAAGTATAGATCGAAAAATTTCTCAAGAATAGATCGAAAAATTTCCCAAGTATAGATCGAAAAATTTCCCAAGTATAGATCGTAATATTTCCCAAGTATAGATCGAAAAATTTCCCAAGTATAGATCGAAAAATTTCCCAAGTATAGATCGAAAAATTTCCAAGTATAGATCGAAAAATTTCCCAAGTATAGATCGAAAAATTTCGCAAGTATAGATCGAAAAATTTCCCAAGTATAGATCGAAAAATTTCCCAAGTATAGATCGAAAAATTTCCCAAGTATAGATCGAAAAATTTCGAGAGTATAGATCGAAAAATTTCGCAAGTGTAGATCGAAAAATTTCCCAAGTATAGATCGTAAAATTTCCAAAGTAGAGATTCAAAAATTTCCAAAGTAGAGATTCAAAAATTTCCCAAGAAGAGATTCAAAAATTTCCCAAGTAGAGATTCAAAAATTTCCCAAGTAGAGATTCAAAAATTTCCCAAGTAGAGATTCAAAAATTTCCCAAGTATAGATCCAAAAATTTCCCAAGTATAGATCGAAAAATTTCCCAAGTATAGATCGAAAAATTTCCCAAGTATAGATGGAAAAATTTCCCAATTATAGATCGAAAAATTTCCCAAGTATAGATCGTAAAATTTCCCAAGTATAGATCGAAAAATTTCACAAGTATAGATCGAAAAATTTCCCAAGTATAGATCGAAAAATTTCCAAGTATAGATCGAAAAATTTCCCAAGTATAGATCGAAAAATTTCGCAAGTATAGATCGAAAAATTTCCCAAGTATAGATCGAAAAATTTCCCAAGTATAGATCGAAAAATTTCCCAAGTATAGATCGAAAAATTTCGAGAGTATAGATCGAAAAATTTCGCAAGTGTAGATCGAAAAATTTCCCAAGTATAGATCGTAAAATTTCCAAAGTAGAGATTCAAAAATTTCCAAAGTAGAGATTCAAAAATTTCCCAAGAAGAGATTCAAAAATTTCCCAAGTAGAGATTCAAAAATTTCCCAAGTAGAGATTCAAAAATTTCCCAAGTAGAGATTCAAAAATTTCCCAAGTATAGATCCAAAAATTTCCCAAGTATAGATCGAAAAATTTCCCAAGTATAGATCGAAAAATTTCCCAAGTACAGATCGAAAAATTTCCCAAGTACAGATCGAAAAATTGCCCAAGTATAGATCGAAAAATTTCCCAAGTATAGATCGAAAAATTTCCCAAGAATAGATCGAAAAATTTCCCAAGTATAGATCGAAAAATTTCCCAAGTATAGATCGAAAAATTTCGCAAGTATAGATCGAAAAATTTCCCAAGTATAGATCGAAAAATTTCCCAAGTATAGATCGAAAAATTTCCAAAGTAGAGATTCAAAAATTTTCCAAGTAGAGATTCAAAAATTTTCCAAGTAGAGATTCAAAAATTTCCCAAGTAGAGATTCAAAAATTTCCCAAGTATAGATCGAAAAATTTCCAAAGTAGAGATTCAAAAATTTCCCAAGTAGAGATTCAAAAATTTTCCAAGTAGAGATTCAAAAATTTCCCAAGTATAGATCGAAAAATTTCCCAAGAATAGATCGAAAAATTTCCCAAGTATAGATCGAAAAATTTCCCAAGTATAGATCGTAATATTTCCCAAGTATAGATCGAAAAATTTCCCAAGTATAGATCGAAAAATTTCCCAAGTATAGATCGAAAAATTTCCAAGTATAGATCGAAAAATTTCCCAAGTATAGATCGAAAAATTTCGCAAGTATAGATCGAAAAATTTCCCAAGTATAGATCGAAAAATTTCCCAAGTATAGATCGAAAAATTTCCCAAGTATAGATCGAAAAATTTCGAGAGTATAGATCGAAAAATTTCGCAAGTGTAGATCGAAAAATTTCCCAAGTATAGATCGTAAAATTTCCAAAGTAGAGATTCAAAAATTTCCAAAGTAGAGATTCAAAAATTTCCCAAGAAGAGATTCAAAAATTTCCCAAGTAGAGATTCAAAAATTTCCCAAGTAGAGATTCAAAAATTTCCCAAGTAGAGATTCAAAAATTTCCCAAGTATAGATCCAAAAATTTCCCAAGTATAGATCGAAAAATTTCCCAAGTATAGATCGAAAAATTTCCCAAGTATAGATGGAAAAATTTCCCAATTATAGATCGAAAAATTTCCCAAGTATAGATCGTAAAATTTCCCAAGTATAGATCGAAAAATTTCACAAGTATTGATCGAAAAATTTCCCAAGTATAGATCGAAAAATTTCCAAGTATAGATCGAAAAATTTCCCAAGTATAGATCGAAAAATTTCGCAAGTATAGATCGAAAAATTTCCCAAGTATAGATCGAAAAATTTCCCAAGTATAGATCGAAAAATTTCCCAAGCATAGATCGAAAAATTTCGAGAGTATAGATCGAAAAATTTCGCAAGTGTAGATCGAAAAATTTCCCAAGTATAGATCGTAAAATTTCCAAAGTAGAGATTCAAAAATTTCCAAAGTAGAGATTCAAAAATTTCCCAAGAAGAGATTCAAAAATTTCCCAAGTAGAGATTCAAAAATTTCCCAAGTAGAGATTCAAAAATTTCCCAAGTAGAGATTCAAAAATTTCCCAAGTATAGATCCAAAAATTTCCCAAGTATAGATCGAAAAATTTCCCAAGTATAGATCGAAAAATTTCCCAAGTACAGATCGAAAAATTGCCCAAGTATAGATCGAAAAATTTCCCAAGTATAGATCGAAAAATTTCCCAAGAATAGATCGAAAAATTTCCCAAGTATAGATCGAAAAATTTCCCAAGTATAGATCGAAAAATTTCGCAAGTATAGATCGAAAAATTTCCCAAGTATAGATCGAAAAATTTCCCAAGTATAGATCGAAAAATTTCCAAAGTAGAGATTCAAAAATTTTCCAAGTAGAGATTCAAAAATTTTCCAAGTAGAGATTCAAAAATTTCCCAAGTAGAGATTCAAAAATTTCCCAAGTATAGATCGAAAAATTTCCAAAGTAGAGATTCAAAAATTTCCCAAGTAGAGATTCAAAAATTTTCCAAGTAGAGATTCAAAAATTTCCCAAGTATAGATCGAAAAATTTCCCAAGAATAGATCGAAAAATTGCCCAAGTATAGATCGAAAAATTTCCCAAGTATAGATCGAAAAATTTCGCAAGTATAGATCGAAAAATTTCCCAAGTATAGATCGAAAAATTTCCCAAGTATAGATAGAAAAATTTCCAAAGTAGAGATTCAAAAATTTCCCAAGAAGAGATTCAAAAATTTCCCAAGTATAGATCGAAAAATTTCCAAAGTAGAGATTCAAAAATTTTCCAAGTAGAGATTCAAAAATTTTCCAAGTAGAGATTCAAAAATTTCCCAAGTAGAGATTCAAAAATTTCGCAAGTATAGATCGAAAAATTTCCAAAGTAGAGATTCAAAAATTTCCCAAGTAGAGATTCAAAAATTTTCCAAGTAGAGATTCAAAAATTTCCCAAGTAGAGATTCAAAAATTTCCCAAGTATAGATCGAAAAATTTCCCAAGTATAGATCGAAAAATTTTCCAAGTATAGATCGAAAAATTTCCCAAGTACAGATCGAAAAATTTCCCAAGTACAGATCGAAAAATTGCCCAAGTATAGATCGAAAAATTTCCCAAGAATAGATCGAAAAATTTCCCAAGTATAGATCGAAAAATTTCCCAAGTATAGATCGTAATATTTCCCAAGTATAGATCGAAAAATTTCCCAAGTATAGATCGAAAAATTTCCCAAGTATAGATCGAAAAATTTCCAAGTATAGATCGAAAAATTTCCCAAGTATAGATCGAAAAATTTCGCAAGTATAGATCGAAAAATTTCCCAAGTATAGATCGAAAAATTTCCCAAGTATAGATCGAAAAATTTCCCAAGTATAGATCGAAAAATTTCGAGAGTATAGATCGAAAAATTTCGCAAGTGTAGATCGAAAAATTTCCCAAGTATAGATCGTAAAATTTCCAAAGTAGAGATTCAAAAATTTCCAAAGTAGAGATTCAAAAATTTCCCAAGAAGAGATTCAAAAATTTCCCAAGTAGAGATTCAAAAATTTCCCAAGTAGAGATTCAAAAATTTCCCAAGTAGAGATTCAAAAATTTCCCAAGTATAGATCCAAAAATTTCCCAAGTATAGATCGAAAAATTTCCCAAGTATAGATCGAAAAATTTCCCAAGTACAGATCGAAAAATTGCCCAAGTATAGATCGAAAAATTTCCCAAGTATAGATCGAAAAATTTCCCAAGAATAGATCGAAAAATTTCCCAAGTATAGATCGAAAAATTTCCCAAGTATAGATCGAAAAATTTCGCAAGTATAGATCGAAAAATTTCCCAAGTATAGATCGAAAAATTTCCCAAGTATAGATCGAAAAATTTCCAAAGTAGAGATTCAAAAATTTTCCAAGTAGAGATTCAAAAATTTTCCAAGTAGAGATTCAAAAATTTCCCAAGTAGAGATTCAAAAATTTCCCAAGTATAGATCGAAAAATTTCCAAAGTAGAGATTCAAAAATTTCCCAAGTAGAGATTCAAAAATTTTCCAAGTAGAGATTCAAAAATTTCCCAAGTATAGATCCAAAAAATTTCCCAAGAATAGATCCAAAAATTTCCAAAGTTTAGATTCAAAAATTTCCAAAGTATAGATCCAAAAATTACCCAAGTATAGATCCTAAAATTTCCCAAGTATAGATCCAAAAATTTCCCAAGTATAGATCCAAAAATTTCCCAAGAATAGATCGAAAAATTTCCCAAGAATAGATCCAAAAATTTCCCGAGTATAGATCAAAAAATTTCTCAAGTATAGATCCAAAAATTTCCCAAGTATAGATCCAAAAATTTCCCAAGTATAGATCCAAAAATTTCCCAAGTAGAGATTCAAAAATTTCCCAAGTAGAGATTCAAAAATTTCCCAAGTAGAGATTCAAAAATTTCCCAAGTAGAGATTCAAAAATTTCCCAAGTAGAGATTCAAAAATTTCCCAAGTAGAGATTCAAAAATTTCCCAAGTAGAGATTCAAAAATTTCCCAAGTAGAGATCCAAAAATTTCCCAAGTATAGATCCAAAAATTTCCAAAGTATAGATCGAAAAATTTCCCAAGTATAGATCGAAAAATTTCCCAAGTATAGATCGAAAAATTTCCCAAGTATAGATCGAAAAATTTCCCAAGTAGAGATTCAAAAATTTATAAAGTAGAGATTCAAAAATTTCCCAAGAAGAGATTCAAAAATTTCCAAGTAGAGATTCAAAAATTTCCCAAGTAGAGATTCAAAAATTTTCCAAGTAGAGATTCAAAAATTTCCCAAGTAGAGATTCAAAAATTTACCAAGTATAGATCCAAAAATTTCCCAAGTATAGATCGAAAAATTTCCCGAGTATAGATCGAAAAATTTTCCAAGTATAGATCGTAAAATTTCCCAAGTAGAGATTCAAAAATTTCCAAAGTAGAGATTCAAAAATTTCCCAAGAAGAGATTCAAAAATTTCCCAAGTAGAGATTCAAAAATTTTCCAAGTAGAGATTCAAAAATTTCCCAAGTATAGATCGAAAAATTTCCCAGGTATAGATCGAAAAATTTCCCAAGTATAGATCGAAAAATTTCCCAAGTATAGATCGAAAAATTTCGCAAGTATAGATCGAAAAATTTCCCAAGTATAGATCCAAAAATTTTCCCAAGTATAGATCGAAAAATTTCGCAAGTATTTATCGAAAAAATTCCCAAGAATAGATCCAAAAATTTCCCGAGTATAGATCCAAAAATTTCGCAAGTATAGATCGAAAAATTTCCCAAGTATAGATCGAAAAATTTCCCAAGTATAGATCGAAAAATTTCCCAAGTATAGATCGAAAAATTTCCCAAGAATAGATCGAAAAATTTCCCAAGTATAGATCGAAAAATTTCCCAAGTATAGATCGAAAAATTTCCCAAGTATAGATCGAAAGATTTCCCAAGTATAGATCGAAAAATTTCCCAAGTATAGATAAAAATATTTCGCAAGTATAGATCCAAAAATTTCCCAAGAATAGATCGAAAAATTTCCCAAGAATAGATCCAAAAATTTCCCGAGTATAGATCCAAAAATTTCCCAAGTATAGATCCAAAAATTTCCCAAGTATAGATCCAAAAATTTACCAAGTATAGATCCAAAAATTTCCCAAGTAGAGATTCAAAAATTTCCCAAGTAGAGATTCAAAAATTTCCCAAGTAGAGATTCAAAAATTTCCCAAGTAGAGATTCAAAAATTTCCCAAGTAGAGATTCAAAAATTTCAAAAGTAGAGATTCAAAAATTTCCCAAGTAGAGATCCAAAAATTTCCCAAGTATAGATCCAAAAATTTCCCAAGTATAGATCGAAAAATTTCCCAAGTATAGATCGAAAAATTTCCCAAGTATAGATTGAAAAATTTCCCAAGTATAGGTCGAAAAATTTCCCAAGTATAGATCGAAAAATTTCCCAAGTATAGATCGAAAAATTTCCCAAGTATAGATCGTAAAATTTCCCAAGTAGAGATTCAAAAATTTCCAAAGTAGAGATTCAAAAATTTCCCAAGTAGAGGCTCAAAAATTTCCCAAGTAGAGATTCAAAAATTTACCAAGTATAGATCCAAAAATTTCCCAAGTATAGATCGAAAAATTTTCCAAGTATAGATCGAAAAATTTCCCAAGTACAGATCGAAATATTGCCCAAGTACAGATCGAAAAATTGCCCAAGTATAGATCGAAAAATTTCCCAAGTATAGATCGAAAAATTTCCCAAGTATAAATCCAAAAATTTCCCAAGTATAGATCGAAAAATTTCCCAAGTATAGATCGAAAAATTTCCCAAGTATAGATCGAAAAATTTCCCAAGTATAGATCGAAAAATTTCCCAAGTATAGATCGAAAAATTTCCCAAGTATAGATAGTAAAATTTCCCAAGTAGAGATTCAAAAATTTCCAAAGTAGAGATTCAAAAATTTCCCAAGAAGAGATTCAAAAATTTCCCAAGTAAAGATTCAAAAATTTCCCAAGTAGAGATTCAAAAATTTCCCAAGTAGAGATTCAAAAATTTACCAAGTATAGATCCAAAAATTTCCCAAGTATAGATCGAAAAATTTCCCAAGTATAGATCGAAAAATTTTCCAAGTATAGATCGAAAAATTTCCCCAGTACAGATCGAAAAATTGCCCAAGTACAGATCAAAAAATTTCCCAAGAATAGATCGAAAAATTTCCCAAGTATAGATCGAAAAATTTCCCAAGAATAGATCGAAAAATTTCCCAAGTATAGATCGAAAAATTTCCCAAGTATAGATTAAAATATTTCGCAAGTATAGATCGAAAAATTTCCCAAGTATAGATCGAAAAATTTCCCAAGTATAGATAGAAAAATTTTCCAAGTATAGATCGAAAAATTTCCCAAGTACAGATCGAAAAATTTTACAAGTACAGATCGAAAAATTGCCCAAGTATAGATCGAAAAATTTCCCAAGTATAGATCGAAAAATTTCCCAAGTATAGATCGAAAAATTTCCCAAGTATAGATCGAAAAATTTCGCAAGTATAGATCGAAAAATTTCCCAAGTATAGATCGAAAAATTTCCCAAGTAGAGATTCAAAAATTTCCAATTAGAGATTCAAAAATTTCCCAAGAAGAGATTCAAAAATTTCCCAAGTAGAGATTCAAAAATTTTCCAAGTAGAGATTCAAAAATTTCCCAAGTAGAGATTCAAAAATTTCCCAAGTATAGATCGAAAAATTTCCCAAGTATAGATCGAAAAATTTCCCAAGTATAGATCGAAAAATTTCCCAAGTAGAAATTCAAAAATTTCCAAAGTAGAGATTCAAAAATTTCCCAAGTATAGATCCAAAAATTTCCCAAGTAGAGATTCAAAAATTTCCCAAGTAGACATTCAAAAATTTCCCAAGTAGAGATTCAAAAATTTCCCAAGTAGAGATTCAAAAATTTCCCAAGTAGAGATTCAAAAATTTCCCAAGTATAGATCGAAAAATTTCCCAAGTATAGATCGAAAAATTTTCCAAGTATAGATCAAAAAATTTCCCAAGTACAGATCGAAAAATTTCCCAAGTACAGATCGAAAAATTGCCCAAGTATAGATCGAAAAATTTCCCAAGTATAGATCGAAAAATTTCCCAAGAATAGATCGAAAAATTTCCCAAGTATAGATCGAAAAATTTCCCAAGTATAGTAGAGATTCAAAAATTTTCCAAGTAGAGATTCAAAAATTTCCCAAGTAGAGATTCAAAAATTTCACAAGTATAGATCCAAAAATTTCCTAAGTATAGATCGAAAAATTTCCCAGGTATAGATCGAAAAATTTCCCAAGTATAGATCGAAAAATTTCCCAAGTATAGATCGAAAAATTTCGCAAGTATAGATCGAAAAATTTCCCAAGTATAGATCGAAAAATTTCCCAAGTATAGATCGAAAAATTTCCCAAGTATAGATCGAAAAATTTCCAAAGTAGAGATTCAAAAATTTCCCAAGAAGAGATTCAAAAATTTCCCAAGTAGAGATTCAAAAATTTTCCAAGTAGAGATTCAAAAATTTCCCAAGTAGATATTCAAAAATTTCCCAAGTATAGATCGAAAAATTTCCCAAGTATAGATCGAAAAATTTCCCAAGTATAGATCGAAAAATTTCCCAAGTATAGATCGTAAAATTTCCCAAGTAGAGATTCAAAAATTTCCAAAGTAGAGATTCAAAAATTCCCTAGTTTAGATCCAAAAATTTCCCAAGTATAGATCCAAAAATTTCCCAAGAATAGATCCAAAAATTTCCAAAGTATAGATTCAAAAATTTCCAAAGTATAGATCCAAAAATTACCCAAGTATAGATCCAAAAATTTCCCAAGTATAGATCCAAAAATTTCCCAAGTATAGATCCAAAAATTTCCCAAGAATAGATCGAAAAATTACCCAAGAATAGATCCAAAAATTTCCCGAGTATAGATCAGAAAATTTCCCAAGTATAGATACAAAAATTTCCCAAGTATATATCCAAAAATTTCCCAAGTATAGATCCAAAAATTTCCCAAGTAGAGATTCAAAAATTTCCCAAGTAGAGATTCAAAAATTTCCCAAGTAGAGATTCAAAAATTTCCCAAGTAGAGATTCAAAAATTTCCCAAGTAGAGATTCAAAAATTTCCCAAGTAGAGATTCAAAAATTTCCCAAGTAGAGATTCAAAAATTTCCCAAGTAGAGATTCAAAAATTTCCCAAGTATAGATCCAAAAATTTCCAAGTATAGATCGAAAAATTTCCCAAGTATAGATCGAAAAATTTCCCAAATATATATTGAAAAATTTCCCAAGTATAGATCGAAAAATTTCCCAAGTATAGATTGAAAAATTTCCCAAGTATAGATCGTAAAATTTCCCAAGTAGAGATTCAAAAATTTCCAAAGTAGAGATTCAAAAATTTCCCAAGTAGAGACTCAAAAATTTCCCAAGTAGAGATTCAAAAATTTACCAAGTATAGATCCAAAAATTTCCCAAGTATAGATCGAAAAATTTTCCAAGTATAGATCGAAAAATTTCCCAAGTACAGATCGAAAAATTGCCCAAGTACAGATCGAAAAATTGCCCAAGTATAGATCGAAAAATTTCCCAAGTATAGATCGAAAAATTTCCCAAGTATAGATCGAAAAATTTCCCAAGTATAGATCGAAAAATTTCCCAAGTATAGATCGAAAAATTTCCCAAGTATAGATTGAAAAATTTCCCAAGTATAGGTCGAAAAATTTCCCAAGTATAGATCGAAAAATTTCCCAAGTATAGATCGAAAAATTTCCCAAGTATAGATCGTAAAATTTCCCAAGTAGAGATTCAAAAATTTCCAAAGTAGAGATTCAAAAATTTCCCAAGTAGAGGCTCAAAAATTTCCCAAGTAGAGATTCAAAAATTTACCAAGTATAGATCCAAAAATTTCCCAAGTATAGATCGAAAAATTTTCCAAGTATAGATCGAAAAATTTCCCAAGTACAGATCGAAAAATTGCCCAAGTACAGATCGAAAAATTGCCCAAGTATAGATCGAAAAATTTCCCAAGTATAGATCGAAAAATTTCCCAAGTATAAATCCAAAAATTTCCCAAGTATAGATCGAAAAATTTCCCAAGTATAGATCGAAAAATTTCCCAAGTATAGATCGAAAAATTTCCCAAGTATAGATCGAAAAATTTCCCAAGTATAGATCGAAAAATTTCCCAAGTATAGATAGTAAAATTTCCCAAGTAGAGATTCAAAAATTTCCAAAGTAGAGATTCAAAAATTTCCCAAGAAGAGATTCAAAAATTTCCCAAGTAAAGATTCAAAAATTTCCCAAGTAGAGATTCAAAAATTTCCCAAGTAGAGATTCAAAAATTTACCAAGTATAGATCCAAAAATTTCCCAAGTATAGATCGAAAAATTTCCCAAGTATAGATCGAAAAATTTTCCAAGTATAGATCGAAAAATTTCCCCAGTACAGATCGAAAAATTGCCCAAGTACAGATCAAAAAATTTCCCAAGAATAGATCGAAAAATTTCCCAAGTATAGATCGAAAAATTTCCCAAGAATAGATCGAAAAATTTCCCAAGTATAGATCGAAAAATTTCCCAAGTATAGATCGAAAAATTTCCCAAGTATAGATCGAAAAATTTCCCAAGTATAGATTAAAATATTTCGCAAGTATAGATCGAAAAATTTCCCAAGTATAGATCGAAAAATTTCCCAAGTATAGATAGAAAAATTTTCCAAGTATAGATCGAAAAATTTCCCAAGTACAGATCGAAAAATTTTACAAGTACAGATCGAAAAATTGCCCAAGTATAGATCGAAAAATTTCCCAAGTATAGATCGAAAAATTTCCCAAGTATAGATCGAAAAATTTCCCAAGTATAGATCGAAAAATTTCGCAAGTATAGATCGAAAAATTTCCCAAGTATAGATCGAAAAATTTCCCAAGTAGAGATTCAAAAATTTCCAATTAGAGATTCAAAAATTTCCCAAGAAGAGATTCAAAAATTTCCCAAGTAGAGATTCAAAAATTTTCCAAGTAGAGATTCAAAAATTTCCCAAGTAGAGATTCAAAAATTTCCCAAGTATAGATCGAAAAATTTCCCAAGTATAGATCGAAAAATTTCCCAAGTATAGATCGAAAAATTTCCCAAGTAGAAATTCAAAAATTTCCAAAGTAGAGATTCAAAAATTTCCCAAGTATAGATCCAAAAATTTCCCAAGTAGAGATTCAAAAATTTCCCAAGTAGACATTCAAAAATTTCCCAAGTAGAGATTCAAAAATTTCCCAAGTAGAGATTCAAAAATTTCCCAAGTAGAGATTCAAAAATTTCCCAAGTATAGATCGAAAAATTTCCCAAGTATAGATCGAAAAATTTTCCAAGTATAGATCAAAAAATTTCCCAAGTACAGATCGAAAAATTTCCCAAGTACAGATCGAAAAATTGCCCAAGTATAGATCGAAAAATTTCCCAAGTATAGATCGAAAAATTTCCCAAGAATAGATCGAAAAATTTCCCAAGTATAGATCGAAAAATTTCCCAAGTATAGTAGAGATTCAAAAATTTTCCAAGTAGAGATTCAAAAATTTCCCAAGTAGAGATTCAAAAATTTCACAAGTATAGATCCAAAAATTTCCTAAGTATAGATCGAAAAATTTCCCAGGTATAGATCGAAAAATTTCCCAAGTATAGATCGAAAAATTTCCCAAGTATAGATCGAAAAATTTCGCAAGTATAGATCGAAAAATTTCCCAAGTATAGATCGAAAAATTTCCCAAGTATAGATCGAAAAATTTCCCAAGTATAGATAGTAAAATTTCCCAAGTAGAGATTCAAAAATTTCCAAAGTAGAGATTCAAAAATTTCCCAAGAAGAGATTCAAAAATTTCCCAAGTAAAGATTCAAAAATTTCCCAAGTAGAGATTCAAAAATTTCCCAAGTAGAGATTCAAAAATTTACCAAGTATAGATCCAAAAATTTCCCAAGTATAGATCGAAAAATTTCCCAAGTATAAATCGAAAAATTTTCCAAGTATAGATCGAAAAATTTCCCCAGTACAGATCGAAAAATTGCCCAAGTACAGATCAAAAAATTTCCCAAGAATAGATCGAAAAATTTCCCAAGTATAGATCGAAAAATTTCCCAAGAATAGATCGAAAAATTTCCCAAGTATAGATCGAAAAATTTCCCAAGTATAGATCGAAAAATTTCCCAAGTATAGATCGAAAAATTTCCCAAGTATAGATTAAAATATTTCGCAAGTATAGATCGAAAAATTTCCCAAGTATAGATCGAAAAATTTCCCAAGTATAGATAGAAAAATTTTCCAAGTATAGATCGAAAAATTTCCCAAGTACAGATCGAAAAATTTTACAAGTACAGATCGAAAAATTGCCCAAGTATAGATCGAAAAATTTCCCAAGTATAGATCGAAAAATTTCCCAAGTATAGATCGAAAAATTTCCCAAGTATAGATCGAAAAATTTCGCAAGTATAGATCGAAAAATTTCCCAAGTATAGATCGAAAAATTTCCCAAGTAGAGATTCAAAAATTTCCAATTAGAGATTCAAAAATTTCCCAAGAAGAGATTCAAAAATTTCCCAAGTAGAGATTCAAAAATTTTCCAAGTAGAGATTCAAAAATTTCCCAAGTAGAGATTCAAAAATTTCCCAAGTATAGATCGAAAAATTTCCCAAGTATAGATCGAAAAATTTCCCAAGTATAGATCGAAAAATTTCCCAAGTAGAAATTCAAAAATTTCCAAAGTAGAGATTCAAAAATTTCCCAAGTATAGATCCAAAAATTTCCCAAGTAGAGATTCAAAAATTTCCCAAGTAGACATTCAAAAATTTCCCAAGTAGAGATTCAAAAATTTCCCAAGTAGAGATTCAAAAATTTCCCAAGTAGAGATTCAAAAATTTCCCAAGTATAGATCGAAAAATTTCCCAAGTATAGATCGAAAAATTTTCCAAGTATAGATCAAAAAATTTCCCAAGTACAGATCGAAAAATTTCCCAAGTACAGATCGAAAAATTGCCCAAGTATAGATCGAAAAATTTCCCAAGTATAGATCGAAAAATTTCCCAAGAATAGATCGAGAAATTTCCCAAGTATAGATCGAAAAATTTCCCAAGTATAGTAGAGATTCAAAAATTTTCCAAGTAGAGATTCAAAAATTTCCCAAGTAGAGATTCAAAAATTTCACAAGTATAGATCCAAAAATTTCCTAAGTATAGATCGAAAAATTTCCCAGGTATAGATCGAAAAATTTCCCAAGTATAGATCGAAAAATTTCCCAAGTATAGATCGAAAAATTTCGCAAGTATAGATCGAAAAATTTCCCAAGTATAGATCGAAAAATTTCCCAAGTATAGATCGAAAAATTTCCCAAGTATAGATCGAAAAATTTCCAAAGTAGAGATTCAAAAATTTCCCAAGAAGAGATTCAAAAATTTCCCAAGTAGAGATTCAAAAATTTTCCAAGTAGAGATTCAAAAATTTCCCAAGTAGATATTCAAAAATTTCCCAAGTATAGATCGAAAAATTTCCCAAGTATAGATCGAAAAATTTCCCAAGTATAGATCGAAAAATTTCCCAAGTATAGATCGTAAAATTTCCCAAGTAGAGATTCAAAAATTTCCAAAGTAGAGATTCAAAAATTCCCTAGTTTAGATCCAAAAATTTCCCAAGTATAGATCCAAAAATTTCCCAAGTATAGATAGAAAAATTTTCCAAGTATAGATCGAAAAATTTCCCAAGTACAGATCGAAAAATTTTACAAGTACAGATCGAAAAATTGCCCAAGTATAGATCGAAAAATTTCCCAAGTATAGATCGAAAAATTTCCCAAGTATAGATCGAAAAATTTCCCAAGTATAGATCGAAAAATTTCGCAAGTATAGATCGAAAAATTTCCCAAGTATAGATCGAAAAATTTCCCAAGTAGAGATTCAAAAATTTCCAATTAGAGATTCAAAAATTTCCCAAGAAGAGATTCAAAAATTTCCCAAGTAGAGATTCAAAAATTTTCCAAGTAGAGATTCAAAAATTTCCCAAGTAGAGATTCAAAAATTTCCCAAGTATAGATCGAAAAATTTCCCAAGTATAGATCGAAAAATTTCCCAAGTATAGATCGAAAAATTTCCCAAGTAGAAATTCAAAAATTTCCAAAGTAGAGATTCAAAAATTTCCCAAGTATAGATCCAAAAATTTCCCAAGTAGAGATTCAAAAATTTCCCAAGTAGACATTCAAAAATTTCCCAAGTAGAGATTCAAAAATTTCCCAAGTAGAGATTCAAAAATTTCCCAAGTAGAGATTCAAAAATTTCCCAAGTATAGATCGAAAAATTTCCCAAGTATAGATCGAAAAATTTTCCAAGTATAGATCAAAAAATTTCCCAAGTACAGATCGAAAAATTTCCCAAGTACAGATCGAAAAATTGCCCAAGTATAGATCGAAAAATTTCCCAAGTATAGATCGAAAAATTTCCCAAGAATAGATCGAAAAATTTCCCAAGTATAGATCGAAAAATTTCCCAAGTATAGTAGAGATTCAAAAATTTTCCAAGTAGAGATTCAAAAATTTCCCAAGTAGAGATTCAAAAATTTCACAAGTATAGATCCAAAAATTTCCTAAGTATAGATCGAAAAATTTCCCAGGTATAGATCGAAAAATTTCCCAAGTATAGATCGAAAAATTTCCCAAGTATAGATCGAAAAATTTCGCAAGTATAGATCGAAAAATTTCCCAAGTATAGATCGAAAAATTTCCCAAGTATAGATCGAAAAATTTCCCAAGTATAGATCGAAAAATTTCCAAAGTAGAGATTCAAAAATTTCCCAAGAAGAGATTCAAAAATTTCCCAAGTAGAGATTCAAAAATTTTCCAAGTAGAGATTCAAAAATTTCCCAAGTAGATATTCAAAAATTTCCCAAGTATAGATCGAAAAATTTCCCAAGTATAGATCGAAAAATTTCCCAAGTATAGATCGAAAAATTTCCCAAGTATAGATCGTAAAATTTCCCAAGTAGAGATTCAAAAATTTCCAAAGTAGAGATTCAAAAATTCCCTAGTTTAGATCCAAAAATTTCCCAAGTATAGATCCAAAAATTTCCCAAGAATAGATCCAAAAATTTCCAAAGTATAGATTCAAAAATTTCCAAAGTATAGATCCAAAAATTACCCAAGTATAGATCCAAAAATTTCCCAAGTATAGATCCAAAAATTTCCCAAGTATAGATCCAAAAATTTCCCAAGAATAGATCGAAAAATTACCCAAGAATAGATCCAAAAATTTCCCGAGTATAGATCAGAAAATTTCCCAAGTATAGATACAAAAATTTCCCAAGTATATATCCAAAAATTTCCCAAGTATAGATCCAAAAATTTCCCAAGTAGAGATTCAAAAATTTCCCAAGTAGAGATTCAAAAATTTCCCAAGTAGAGATTCAAAAATTTCCCAAGTAGAGATTCAAAAATTTCCCAAGTAGAGATTCAAAAATTTCCCAAGTAGAGATTCAAAAATTTCCCAAGTAGAGATTCAAAAATTTCCCAAGTAGAGATTCAAAAATTTCCCAAGTATAGATCCAAAAATTTCCAAGTATAGATCGAAAAATTTCCCAAGTATAGATCGAAAAATTTCCCAAATATATATTGAAAAATTTCCCAAGTATAGATCGAAAAATTTCCCAAGTATAGATTGAAAAATTTCCCAAGTATAGATCGTAAAATTTCCCAAGTAGAGATTCAAAAATTTCCAAAGTAGAGATTCAAAAATTTCCCAAGTAGAGACTCAAAAATTTCCCAAGTAGAGATTCAAAAATTTACCAAGTATAGATCCAAAAATTTCCCAAGTATAGATCGAAAAATTTTCCAAGTATAGATCGAAAAATTTCCCAAGTACAGATCGAAAAATTGCCCAAGTACAGATCGAAAAATTGCCCAAGTATAGATCGAAAAATTTCCCAAGTATAGATCGAAAAATTTCCCAAGTATAGATCGAAAAATTTCCCAAGTATAGATCGAAAAATTTCGCAAGTATAGATCGAAAAATTTCCCAAGTATAGATCGAAAAATTTCCCAAGTAGAGATTCAAAAATTTCCAATTAGAGATTCAAAAATTTCCCAAGAAGAGATTCAAAAATTTCCCAAGTAGAGATTCAAAAATTTTCCAAGTAGAGATTCAAAAATTTCCCAAGTAGAGATTCAAAAATTTCCCAAGTATAGATCGAAAAATTTCCCAAGAATAGATCGAAAATTTTCCCAAGTATAGATCGAAAAATTTCCCAAGTATAGATCGAAAAATTTCCCAAGTACAGATCGAAAAATTTTCCAAGTATAGATCAAAAAATTTCCCAAGTACAGATCGAAAAATTTCCCAAGTACAGATCGAAAAATTGCCCAAGTATAGATCGAAAAATTTCCCAAGTATAGATCGAAAAATTTCCCAAGAATAGATCGAAAAATTTCCCAAGTATAGATCGAAAAATTTCCCAAGTATAGTAGAGATTCAAAAATTTTCCAAGTAGAGATTCAAAAATTTCCCAAGTAGAGATTCAAAAATTTCACAAGTATAGATCGAAAAATTTCCCAAGTATAGATCGAAAAATTTCCCAAGTATAGATCGAAAAATTTCCCAAGTATAGATCGAAAAATTTCCAAAGTAGAGATTCAAAAATTTCCCAAGAAGAGATTCAAAAATTTCCCAAGTAGAGATTCAAAAATTTTCCAAGTAGAGATTCAAAAATTTCCCAAGTAGATATTCAAAAATTTCCCAAGTATAGATCGAAAAATTTCCCAAGTATAGATCGAAAAATTTCCCAAGTATAGATCGAAAAATTTCCCAAGTATAGATCGTAAAATTTCCCAAGTAGAGATTCAAAAATTTCCAAAGTAGAGATTCAAAAATTCCCTAGTTTAGATCCAAAAATTTCCCAAGTATAGATCCAAAAATTTCCCAAGAATAGATCCAAAAATTTCCAAAGTATAGATTCAAAAATTTCCAAAGTATAGATCCAAAAATTACCCAAGTATAGATCCAAAAATTTCCCAAGTATAGATCCAAAAATTTCCCAAGTATAGATCCAAAAATTTCCCAAGAATAGATCGAAAAATTACCCAAGAATAGATCCAAAAATTTCCCGAGTATAGATCAGAAAATTTCCCAAGTATAGATACAAAAATTTCCCAAGTATATATCCAAAAATTTCCCAAGTATAGATCCAAAAATTTCCCAAGTAGAGATTCAAAAATTTCCCAAGTAGAGATTCAAAAATTTCCCAAGTAGAGATTCAAAAATTTCCCAAGTAGAGATTCAAAAATTTCCCAAGTAGAGATTCAAAAATTTCCCAAGTAGAGATTCAAAAATTTCCCAAGTAGAGATTCAAAAATTTCCCAAGTAGAGATTCAAAAATTTCCCAAGTATAGATCCAAAAATTTCCAAGTATAGATCGAAAAATTTCCCTAGTATAGATCGAAAAATTTCCCAAATATATATTGAAAAATTTCCCAAGTATAGATCGAAAAATTTCCCAAGTATAGATTGAAAAATTTCCCAAGTATAGGTCGAAAAATTTCCCAAGTATAGATCGAAAAATTTCCCAAGTATAGATCGAAAAATTTCCCAAGTATAGATCGTAAAATTTCCCAAGTAGAGATTCAAAAATTTCCAAAGTAGAGATTCAAAAATTTCCCAAGTAGAGACTCAAAAATTTCCCAAGTAGAGATTCAAAAATTTACCAAGTATAGATCCAAAAATTTCCCAAGTATAGATCGAAAAATTTTCCAAGTATAGATCGAAAAATTTCCCAAGTACAGATCGAAAAATTGCCCAAGTACAGATCGAAAAATTGCCCAAGTATAGATCGAAAAATTTCCCAAGTATAGATCGAAAAATTTCCCAAGTATAAATCCAAAAATTTCCCAAGTATAGATCGAAAAATTTCCCAAGTATAGATCGAAAAATTTCCCAAGTATAGATCGAAAAATTTCCCAAGTATAGATCGAAAAATTTCCCAAGTATAGATCGAAAAATTTCCCAAGTATAGATAGTAAAATTTCCCAAGTAGAGATTCAAAAATTTCCAAAGTAGAGATTCAAAAATTTCCCAAGAAGAGATTCAAAAATTTCCCAAGTAAAGATTCAAAAATTTCCCAAGTAGAGATTCAAAAATTTCCCAAGTAGAGATTCAAAAATTTACCAAGTATAGATCCAAAAATTTCCCAAGTATAGATCGAAAAATTTCCCAAGTATAGATCGAAAAATTTTCCAAGTATAGATCGAAAAATTTCCCAAGTACAGATCGAAAAATTGCCCAAGTACAGATCGAAAAATTTCCCAAGAATAGATCGAAAAATTTCCCAAGTATAGATCGAAAAATTTCCCAAGAATAGATCGAAAAATTTCCCAAGTATAGATCGAAAAATTTCCCAAGTATAGATCGAAAAATTTCCCAAGTATAGATCGAAAAATTTCCCAAGTATAGATTAAAATATTTCGCAAGTATAGATCGAAAAATTTCCCAAGTATAGATCGAAAAATTTCCCAAGTATAGATAGAAAAATTTTCCAATTATAGATCGAAAAATTTCCCAAGTACAGATCGAAAAATTTTACAAGTACAGATCGAAAAATTGCCCAAGTATAGATCGAAAAATTTCCCAAGTATAGATCGAAAAATTTCCCAAGTATAGATCGAAAAATTTCCCAAGTATAGATCGAAAAATTTCGCAAGTATAGATCGAAAAATTTCCCAAGTATAGATCGAAAAATTTCCCAAGTAGAGATTCAAAAATTTCCAATTAGAGATTCAAAAATTTCCCAAGAAGAGATTCAAAAATTTCCCAAGTAGAGATTCAAAAATTTTCCAAGTAGAGATTCAAAAATTTCCCAAGTAGAGATTCAAAAATTTCCCAAGTATAGATCGAAAAATTTCCCAAGAATAGATCGAAAAATTTCCCAAGTATAGATCGAAAAATTTCCCAAGTATAGATCGAAAAATTTCCCAAGTATAGATCGAAAAATTTCCCAAGTATAGATCGAAAAATTTCCCAAGTAGAAATTCAAAAATTTCCAAAGTAGAGATTCAAAAATTTCCCAAGTATAGATCCAAAAATTTCCCAAGTAGAGATTCAAAAATTTCCCAAGTAGACATTCAAAAATTTCCCAAGTAGAGATTCAAAAATTTCCCAAGTAGAGATTCAAAAATTTCCCAAGTAGAGATTCAAAAATTTCCCAAGTATAGATCGAAAAATTTCCCAAGTATAGATCGAAAAATTTTCCAAGTATAGATCAAAAAATTTCCCAAGTACAGATCGAAAAATTTCCCAAGTACAGATCGAAAAATTGCCCAAGTATAGATCGAAAAATTTCCCAAGTATAGATCGAAAAATTTCCCAAGAATAGATCGAAAAATTTCCCAAGTATAGATCGAAAAATTTCCCAAGTATAGTAGAGATTCAAAAATTTTCCAAGTAGAGATTCAAAAATTTCCCAAGTAGAGATTCAAAAATTTCACAAGTATAGATCCAAAAATTTCCTAAGTATAGATCGAAAAATTTCCCAGGTATAGATCGAAAAATTTCCCAAGTATAGATCGAAAAATTTCCCAAGTATAGATCGAAAAATTTCGCAAGTATAGATCGAAAAATTTCCCAAGTATAGATCGAAAAATTTCCCAAGTATAGATCGAAAAATTTCCCAAGTATAAATCGAAAAATTTCCAAAGTAGAGATTCAAAAATTTCCCAAGAAGAGATTCAAAAATTTCCCAAGTAGAGATTCAAAAATTTTCCAAGTAGAGATTCAAAAATTTCCCAAGTAGATATTCAAAAATTTCCCAAGTATAGATCGAAAAATTTCCCAAGTATAGATCGAAAAATTTCCCAAGTATAGATCGAAAAATTTCCCAAGTATAGATCGTAAAATTTCCCAAGTAGAGATTCAAAAATTTCCAAAGTAGAGATTCAAAAATTCCCTAGTTTAGATCCAAAAATTTCCCAAGTATAGATCCAAAAATTTCCCAAGAATAGATCCAAAAATTTCCAAAGTATAGATTCAAAAATTTCCAAAGTATAGATCCAAAAATTACCCAAGTATAGATCCAAAAATTTCCCAAGTATAGATCCAAAAATTTCCCAAGTATAGATCCAAAAATTTCCCAAGAATAGATCGAAAAATTACCCAAGAATAGATCCAAAAATTTCCCGAGTATAGATCAGAAAATTTCCCAAGTATAGATACAAAAATTTCCCAAGTATATATCCAAAAATTTCCCAAGTATAGATCCAAAAATTTCCCAAGTAGAGATTCAAAAATTTCCCAAGTAGAGATTCAAAAATTTCCCAAGTAGAGATTCAAAAATTTCCCAAGTAGAGATTCAAAAATTTCCCAAGTAGAGATTCAAAAATTTCCCAAGTAGAGATTCAAAAATTTCCCAAGTAGAGATTCAAAAATTTCCCAAGTAGAGATTCAAAAATTTCCCAAGTATAGATCCAAAAATTTCCAAGTATAGATCGAAAAATTTCCCAAGTATAGATCGAAAAATTTCCCAAATATATATTGAAAAATTTCCCAAGTATAGATCGAAAAATTTCCCAAGTATAGATCGAAAAATTTCCCAAGTATAGATCGAAAAATTTCCCAAGTA
Source organism: Odiellus spinosus (assembly GCA_963920705.1). Lineage (NCBI taxonomy): Eukaryota > Metazoa > Arthropoda > Arachnida > Opiliones > Phalangiidae > Odiellus > Odiellus spinosus. Next base: position 1,551,054 of record CAWUCO010000219.1, on the reverse strand, counting down.
TAGATCGTAAAATTTCCCAAGTAGAGATTCAAAAATTTCCAAAGTAGAGATTCAAAAATTTCCCAAGTAGAGATTCAAAAATTTCCCAAGTAGAGATTCAAAAATTTTCCAAGTAGAGATTCAAAAATTTCCCAAGTAGAGATTCAAAAATTTACCAAGTATAGATCCAAAAATTTCCCAAGTAGAGATTCAAAAATTTCCCAAGAATAGATCCAAAAATTTCCCGAGTATAGATCCAAAAATTTCCCGAGTATAGATCGAAAAATTTCCCAAGTACAGATCGAAAAATTGCCCAAGTACAGATCGAAAAATTGCCCAAGTACAGATCGAAAAATTGCCCAAGTATAGATCGAAAAATTTCCCAAGTATAGATCGAAAAATTTCCCAAGTATAGATCGAAAAATTTCGCAAGTATAGATCGAAAAATTTCCCAAGTATAGATCGAAAAATTTCCCAAGTATAGATCAAAAAATTTCCCAAGTATAGATCGAAAAATTTCCCAAGTATAGATCGAAAAATTTCCCAAGTATAGATCGTAAAATTTCCCAAGTAGAGATTCAAAAATTTCCAATTAGAGATTCAAAAATTTCCCAAGAAGAGATTCAAAAATTTCCCAAGTAGAGATTCAAAAATTTTCCAAGTAGAGATTCAAAAATTTTCCAAGTAGAGATTCAAAAATTTCCCAAGTAGAGATTCAAAAATTTACCAAGTATAGATCCAAAAATTTCACAAGTATAGATCCAAAAATTTCACAAGTATAGATCGAAAAATTTTCCAAGTATAGATCGAAAAATTTCCAAAGTACAGATCGAAAAGTTGCCCAAGTACAGATCGAAAAATTGCCCAAGTACAGATCGAAAAATTGCCCAAGTATAGATCGAAAAATTTCCCAAGTATAGATCGAAAAATTTCCCAAGTATAGATCGAAATATTTCGCAAGTATAGATCGAAAAATTTCCCAAGTATAGATCGAAAAATTTCCCAAGTATAGATCGAAAAATTTCCCAAGTATAGATCGAAAAATTTCCCAAGTATAGATAGAAAAATTTTCCAAGTATAGATCGAAAAATTTCCCAAGTACAGATCGAAAAATTTCCCAAGTACAGATCGAAAAATTGCCCAAGTATAGATCGAAAAATTTCCCAAGTATAGATCGAAAAATTTCCCAAGTATAGATCGAAAAATTTCCCAAGTATAGATCGTAAAATTTCCCAAGTAGAGATTCAAAAATTTCCAAAGTAGAGATTCAAAAATTTCCCAAGAAGAGATTCAAAAATTTCCCAAGTAGAGATTCAAAAATTTTCCAAGTAGAGATTCAAAAATTTCCCAAGAATAGATCCAAAAATTTCCCGAGTATAGATCCAAAAATTTCCCAAGTATAGATCGAAAAATTTCGCAAGTATAGATCGAAAAATTTCGCAAGTATAGATCGAAAAATTTCCCAAGTATAGATCGTAAAATTTCCCAAGTAGAGATTCAAAAATTTCCAAAGTAGAGATTCAAAAATTTCCCAAGAAGAGATTCAAAAATTTCACAAGTATAGATCCAAAAATTTCCCAAGTATAGATCCAAAAATTTCCCAAGTATAGATCGAAAAATTTCCCAAGTATAGATCGAAAAATTTCCCAAGTATAGATCGTAAAATTTCCCAAGTAGAGATTCAAAAATTTCCAAAGTAGAGATTCAAAAATTTCCCAAGAAGAGATTCAAAAATTTCCCAAGTAGAGATTCAAAAATTTTCCAAGTAGAGATTCAAAAATTTCCCAAGTAGAGATTCAAAAATTTCACAAGTATAGATCCAAAAATTTCCCAAGTATAGATCGAAAAATTTCCCAGGTATAGATCGAAAAATTTCCCAAGTATAGATCGAAAAATTTCCCAAGTATAGATCCAAAAATTTCCCAAGTATAGATCCAAAAATTTTCCCAAGTATAGATCGAAAAATTTCGCAAGTATATATCGAAAAATTTCCCAAGAATAGATCCAAAAATTTCCCGAGTATAGATCCAAAAATTTCCCAAGTATAGATCGAAAAATTTCGCAAGTATAGATCGAAAAATTTCGCTAGTATAGATCGAAAAATTTCCCAAGTATAGATCGTAAAATTTCCCAAGTAGAGATTCAAAAATTTCCAAAGTAGAGATTCAAAAATTACCCAAGAAGAGATTCAAAAATTTCCCAAGTAGAGATTCAAAAATTTCCCAAGAAGAGATTCAAAAATTTCCCAAGTAGAGATTCAAAAATTTCCCAAGTATAGATCGAAAAATTTCCCAAGTATAGATCGAAAAATTTCCCAAGTATAGATCGAAAAATTTCCCAATTATAGATAGAAAAATTTTCCAAGTATAGATCGAAAAGTTTCCCAAGTACAGATCGAAAAATTTCCCAAGTACAGATCGAAAAATTGCCCAAGTATAGATCGAAAAATTTCCAAAGTATAGATCGAAAAATTTCCCAAGTATAGATCGAAAAATTTCGCAAGTATAGATCGAAAAATTTCCCAAGTATAGATCGAAAAATTTCCCAAGTATAGATCAAAAAATTTCCCAAGTATAGATCGAAAAATTTCCCAAATATAGATCGAAAAATTTCCCAAGTATAGATCGTAAAATTTCCCAAGTAGAGATTCAAAAATTTCCAATTAGAGATTCAAAAATTTCCCAAGAAGAGATTCAAAAATTTCCCAAGTAGAGATTCAAAAATTTTCCAAGTAGAGATTCAAAAATTTCCCAAGTAGAGATTCAAAAATTTCCCAAGTAGAGATTCAAAAATTTCCCAAGTAGAGATTCAAATATTTCCCAAGTAGAGATCCAAAAATTTCCCAAGTAGAGATCGAAAAATTTCCCAAGTATAGATCCAAAAATTTCCCAAGTATAGATCGAAAAATTTCCCAAGTATAGATTGAAAAATTTCCCAAGTATAGATCGAAAAATTTCCCAAGTATAGATCGAAAAATTTCCCAAGTATAGATCGAAAAATTTCCCAAGTATAGATCGAAAAATTTCCCAAGTATAGATCGAAAAATTTCCCAAGTATAGATCGAAAAATTTCCCAAGTATAGATCGAAAAATTTCCCAAGTATAGATCGAAAAATTTCCCAAGTATAGATCGAAAAATTTCCCAAGTATAGATCGAAAAATTTCCCAAGTATAGATCGTAAAATTTCCCAAGTAGAGATTCAAAAATTTCCAAAATAGAGATTCAAAAATTTCCCAAGAAGAGATTCAAAAATTTCCCAAGTAGAGATTCAAAAATTTCCCAAGTAGAGATTCAAAAATTTCACAAGTATAGATCCAAAAATTTCCCAAGTATAGATCGAAAAATTTCCCAGGTATAGATCGAAAAATTTCCCAAGTATAGATCGAAAAATTTCCCAAGTATAGATCGAAAAATTTCCCAAGTATAGATCGAAAAATTTCCAAAGTAGAGATTCAAAAATTTCCCAAGAAGAGATTGAAAAATTTCCCAAGTAGATTCAAAAATTTTCCAAGTAGAGATTCAAAAATTTCCCAAGTAGATATTCAAAAATTTTCGAAGTATAGATCGAAAAATTTCCCAAGTATAGATCGAAAAATTTCCCAACTATAGATCGAAAAATTTCCCAAGTATAGATCGTAAAATTTCCCAAGTAGAGATTTAAAAATTTCCAAAGTAGAGATTCAAAAATTCCCTAGTTTAGATCCAAAAATTTCCCAAGTATAGATCCAAAAATTTCCCAAGAATAGATCCAAAAATTTCCAAAGTATAGATTCAAAAATTTCCAAAGTATAGATCCAAAAATTACCCAAGTATAGATCCAAAAATTTCCCAAGTATAGATCCAAAAATTTCCCAAGTATAGATCCAAAAATTTCCCAAGAATAGATCGAAAAATTACCCAAGAATAGATCCAAAAATTTCCCGAGTATAGATCCAAAAATTTCCCAAGTATAGATCGAAAAATTTCGCAAGTATAGATCGAAAAATTTCGCTAGTATAGATCGAAAAATTTCCCAAGTATAGATCGTAAAATTTCCCAAGTAGAGATTCAAAAATTTCCAAAGTAGAGACTCAAAAATTTCCCAAGAAGAGATTCAAAAATTTCCCAAGTAGAGATTCAAAAATTTCCCAAGTAGAGATTCAAAAATTTCCCAAGAAGAGATTCAAAAATTTCCCAAGTAGAGATTCAAAAATTTCCCAAGTATAGATCGAAAAATTTCCCAAGTATAGATCGAAAAATTTCCCAAGTATAGATCGAAAAATTTCCCAAGTATAGATCCAAAAATTTCCCAAGAATAGATCGAAAAATTTCCCAAGAATAGATCGTAAAATTTCCCAAGTAGAGATTCAAAAATTTCCAAAGTAGAGATTCAAAAATTTCCCAAGAAGAGATTCAAAAATTTCCCAAGTAGAGATTCAAAAATTTCCCAAGAAGAGATTCAAAAATTTCCCAAGTAGAGATGCAAAAATTTCCCAAGTATAGATCGAAAAATTTCCCAAGTATAGATCGAAAAATTTCCCAAGTATAGATCGAAAAATTTCCCAAGTATAGATAGAAAAATTTTCCAAGTATAGATCGAAAAATTTCCCAAGTACAGATCGAAAAATTTCCCAAGTACAGATCGAAAAATTGCCCAAGTATAGATCGAAAAATTTCCAAAGTATAGATCGAAAAATTTCCCAAGTATAGATCGAAAAATTTCGCAAGTATAGATCGAAAAATTTCCCAAGTATAGATCGAAAAATTTCCCAAGTATAGATCAAAAAATTTCCCAAGTATAGATCGAAAAATTTCCCAAATATAGATCGAAAAATTTCCCAAGTATAGATCGTAAAATTTCCCAAGTAGAGATTCAAAAATTTCCAATTAGAGATTCAAAAATTTCCCAAGAAGAGATTCAAAAATTTCCCATGTAGAGATTCAAAAATTTTCCAAGTAGAGATTCAAAAATTTCCCAAGTAGATATTCAAAAATTTCCCAAGTAGAGATTCAAAAATTTCCCAAGTAGAGATTCAAAAATTTCCCAAGTAGAGATCCAAAAATTTCCCAAGTAGAGATCGAAAAATTTCCCAAGTATAGATCCAAAAATTTCCCAAGTATAGATCGAAAAATTTCCCAAGTATAGATTGAAAAATTTCCCAAGTATAGATCGAAAAATTTCCCAAGTATAGATCGAAAAATTTCCCAAGTATAGATCGAAAAATTTCCCAAGTATAGATCGAAAAATTTCCCAAGTATAGATCGAAAAATTTCCCAAGTATAGATCGAAAAATTTCCCAAGTATAGATCGAAAAATTTCCCAAGTATAGATCGAAAAATTTCCCAAGTATAGATCGTAAAATTTCCCAAGTAGAGATTCAAAAATTTCCAAAGTAGAGATTCAAAAATTTCCCAAGAAGAGATTCAAAAATTTCCCAAGTAGAGATTCAAAAATTTTCCAAGTAGAGATTCAAAAATTTCCCAAGTAGAGATTCAAAAATTTCACAAGTATAGATCCAAAAATTTCCCAAGTATAGATCGAAAAATTTCCCAAGTATAGATCGTAAAATTTCCCAAATAGAGATTCAAAAATTTCCAAAGTAGAGATTCAAAAATTTCCCAAGAAGAGATTCAAAAATTTCCCAAGTAGAGATTCAAAAATTTCCAATTAGAGATTCAAAAATTTCCCAAGTAGAGATCGAAAAATTTCCCAAGTATAGATCCAAAAATTTCCCAAGTATAGATCGAAAAATTTCCCAAGTATAGATTGAAAAATTTCCCAAGTATAGATCGAAAAATTTCCCAAGTATAGATCGAAAAATTTCCCAAGTATAGATCGAAAAATTTCCCAAGTATAGATCGAAAAATTTCCCAAGTATAGATCGAAAAATTTCCCAAGTATAGATCGAAAAATTTCCCAAGTATAGATCGAAAAATTTCCCAAGTATAGATCGAAAAATTTCCCAAGTATAGATCGTAAAATTTCCCAAGTAGAGATTCAAAAATTTCCAAAGTAGAGATTCAAAAATTTCCCAAGAAGAGATTCAAAAATTTCCCAAGTAGAGATTCAAAAATTTTCCAAGTAGAGATTCAAAAATTTCCCAAGTAGAGATTCAAAAATTTCACAAGTATAGATCCAAAAATTTCCCAAGTATAGATCGAAAAATTTCCCAAGTATAGATCGAAAAATTTCCCAAGTATAGATCGTAAAATATCCCAAGTAGAGATTCAAAAATTTCCAAAGTAGAGATTCAAAAATTTCCCAAGAAGAGATTCAAAAATTTCCCAAGTAGAGATTCAAAAATTTTCCAAGTAGAGATTCAAAAATTTCCCAAGTAGAGATTCAAAAATTTCACAAGTATAGATCCAAAAATTTCCCAAGTATAGATCGAAAAATTTCCCAGGTATAGATCGAAAAATTTCCCAAGTATAGATCGAAAAATTTCCCAAGTATAGATCGAGAAATTTCGCAAGTATAGATCGAAAAATTTCCCAAGTATAGATCGAAAAATTTCCCAAGTATAGATCGAAAAATTTCCCAAGTATAGATCGTAAAATTTCCCAAGTAGAGATTCAAAAATTTCCAAAGTAGAGATTCAAAAATTTCCCAAGAAGAGATTCAAAAATTTCCCAAGTAGAGATTCAAAAATTTTCCAAGTAGAGATTCAAAAATTTCCCAAGTAGAGATTCAAAAATTTCACAAGTATAGATCCAAAAATTTCCCAAGTATAGATCGAAAAATTTCCCAAGTATAGATCGTAAAATTTCCCAAATAGAGATTCAAAAATTTCCAAAGTAGAGATTCAAAAATTTCCCAAGAAGAGATTCAAAAATTTCCCAAGTAGAGATTCAAAAATTTCCAATTAGAGATTCAAAAATTTCCCAAGTAGAGATCGAAAAATTTCCCAAGTATAGATCCAAAAATTTCCCAAGTATAGATCGAAAAATTTCCCAAGTATAGATTGAAAAATTTCCCAAGTATAGATCGAAAAATTTCCCAAGTATAGATCGAAAAATTTCCCAAGTATAGATCGAAAAATTTCCCAAGTATAGATCGAAAAATTTCCCAAGTATAGATCGAAAAATTTCCCAAGTATAGATCGAAAAATTTCCCAAGTATAGATCGAAAAATTTCCCAAGTATAGATCGAAAAATTTCCCAAGTATAGATCGTAAAATTTCCCAAGTAGAGATTCAAAAATTTCCAAAGTAGAGATTCAAAAATTTCCCAAGAAGAGATTCAAAAATTTCCCAAGTAGAGATTCAAAAATTTTCCAAGTAGAGATTCAAAAATTTCCCAAGTAGAGATTCAAAAATTTCACAAGTATAGATCCAAAAATTTCCCAAGTATAGATCGAAAAATTTCCCAAGTATAGATCGAAAAATTTCCCAAGTATAGATCGTAAAATATCCCAAGTAGAGATTCAAAAATTTCCAAAGTAGAGATTCAAAAATTTCCCAAGAAGAGATTCAAAAATTTCCCAAGTAGAGATTCAAAAATTTTCCAAGTAGAGATTCAAAAATTTCCCAAGTAGAGATTCAAAAATTTCACAAGTATAGATCCAAAAATTTCCCAAGTATAGATCGAAAAATTTCCCAGGTATAGATCGAAAAATTTCCCAAGTATAGATCGAAAAATTTCCCAAGTATAGATCGAGAAATTTCGCAAGTATAGATCGAAAAATTTCCCAAGTATAGATCGAAAAATTTCCCAAGTATAGATCGAAAAATTTCCCAAGTATAGATCGAAAAATTTCCAAAGTAGAGATTCAAAAATTTCCCAAGAAGAGATTCAAAAATTTCCCAAGTAGATTCAAAAATTTTCCAAGTAGAGATTCAAAAATTTCCCAAGTAGATATTCAAAAATTTCTCAAGTATAGATCGAAAAATTTCCCAAGTATAGATCGAAAAATTTCCCAACTATAGATCGAAAAATTTCCCAAGTATAGATCGTAAAATTTCCCAAGTAGAGATTCAAAAATTTCCAAAGTAGAGATTCAAAAATTCCCTAGTTTAGATCCAAAAATTTCCCAAGTATAGATCCAAAAATTTCCCAAGAATAGATCCAAAAATTTCCAAAGTATAGATTCAAAAATTTCCAAAGTATAGATCCAAAAATTACCCAAGTATAGATCCAAAAATTTCCCAAGTATAGATCCAAAAATTTCCCAAGTATAGATCCAAAAATTTCCCAAGAATAGATCGAAAAATTACCCAAGAATAGATCCAAAAATTTCCCGAGTATAGATCCAAAAATTTCCCAAGTATAGATCCAAAAATTTCCCAAGTATATATCCAAAAATTTCCCAAGTATAGATCCAAAAATTTCCCAAGTAGAGATTCAAAAATTTCCCAAGTAGAGATTCAAAAATTTCCCAAGTAGAGATTCAAAAATTTCCCAAGTAGAGATTCAAAAATTTCCCAAGTAGAGATTCAAAAATTTCCCAAGTAGAGATTCAAAAATTTCCCAAGTAGAGATTCAAAAATTTCCCAAGTAGAGATCCAAAAATTTCCCAAGTATAGATCGAAAAATTTCCCAAGTATAGATCGAAAAATTTCCCAAGTATAGATCGAAAAATTTTCCATGTATAGATTAAAAAATTTCCCAAGTATAGATCGAAAAATTTCCCAAGTATAGATCGAAAAATTTCCCAAGTATAGATCGAAAAATTTCCCAAGTATAGATCGTAAAATTTCCCAAGTAGAGATTCAAAAATTTCCAAAGTAGAGATTCAAAAATTTCCCAAGAAGAGATTCAAAAATTTCCCAAGTAGAGATTCAAAAATTTCCCAAGTAGAGATTCAAAAATTTTCCAAGTAGAGATTCAAAAATTTCCCAAGTAGAGATTCAAAAATTTACCAAGTATAGATCCAAAAATTTCACAAGTATAGATCGAAAAATTTCCCAAGTATAGATCGAAAAATTTTTCCAGTATAGATCGAAAAATTTCCCAAGTACAGATCGAAAAATTGCCCAAGTACAGATCGAAAAATTGCCCAAGTATAGATCGAAAAATTTCCCAAGTATAGATCGAAATATTTCGCAAGTATAGATCGAAAAATTTCCCAAGTATAGATCGAAAAATTTCCCAAGTACAGATCGAAAAATTGCCCAAGTATAGATCGAAAAATTTCAAAAGTATAGATCGAAAAATTTCCCAAGTATAGATCGAAAAATTTCGCAAGTATAGATCGAAAAATTTCCCAAGTATAGATCGAAAAATTTCCCAAGTATAGATCAAAAAATTTCCCAAGTATAGATCGAAAAATTTCCCAAGTATAGATCGAAAAATTTCCCAAGTATAGATCGTAAAATTTCCCAAGTAGAGATTCAAAAATTTCCAATTAGAGATTGAAAAATTTCCCAAGAAGAGATTCAAAAATTTCCCAAGTAGAGATTCAAAAATTTTCCAAGTAGAGATTCAAAAATTTTCCAAGTAGAGATTCAAAAATTTCACAAGTATAGATCCAAAAATTTCCCAAGTATAGATCGAAAAATTTCCCAGGTATAGATCGAAAAATTTCCCAAGTATAGATCGAAAAATTTCCCAAGTATAGATCGAAAAATTTCGCAAGTATAGATCGAAAAATTTCCCAAGTATAGATCGAAAAATTTCCCAAGTATAGATCGAAAAATTTCCCAAGTATAGATCGAAAAATTTCCAAAGTAGAGATTCAAAAATTTCCCAAGAAGAGATCCACAAATTTTCCAAGTATAGATCCACAAATTTTCCAAGTATAGATCCAAAAATTTTCCCAGTATAGATCCAAAAATTATCCAAGGATAGATCCACAAATTTTCCAAGTACAGATCCACAAATTTTCCAAGTACAGATCCACAAATTTTCCAAGTACAGATCCACAAATTTTCCAAGTATAGATTTACAAATTTTTCAAGCATAGATTTACAAATTCTCCAAGTATAGATTTACGAATTTTCCAAGTATAGATTTACAAATTTTCCAAAAATAGATCATAAATTTTCCAAGTATAGATCCACAAATTTTACAAGTATAGATCCACAAATTTTCCAAGTACAGAACCACAAATTCTCCAAGTATAGATTTAAGAATTTTCCAATTATAGATTTACAAATTTTCCAAAAATAGATCCATAAATTTTCCAGGTATAGATCCACAAATTTTACAAGTATAGATCCACAAATTTTCCAAGTAGAGATCCACAAATTTTCCAAGTAGAGATCCACAAATTTTCCAACTACAGATCCACAAATTTTCCAAGTACAGATCCACAAATTTTCCAAGTACAGATCCACAAATTTACTAGTAGAGATCCACAAATTTTCCAAGTAGAGATCATCAAATTTTCCAAGTAGAGATCCACAAATTTTCCAAGTAGAGATCCCCAAATTTTCCAAGTAGAGATCCACAAATTTTCCAAGTATAGATCCACAAATTTTCCAAGTTTAGATCCAAAAATTTTCCAAGTATAGATTTACAAATTTTCCAAGTATAGATTTACAAATTTTCCAAGTATAGATTTACAAATTTTCCAAGTATAGATTTACAAATTTTCCAAGTATAGATTTACAAATTTTCCAAGTATAGATTTACAAATTTTCCAAGTATAGATTTAAAAATTTTACAAGTATAGATTTACAAATTTTACAAGTATAGATTTACAAATTTTCCAAGTATAGATTTACAAATTTTCCAAGTATAGATTTACAAATTTTCCAAGTATAGATTGACAAATTTTCCAAGTATAGATTTACAAATTTTCCAAGTATAGATTTACAAATTTTCCAAGTATAGATTTACAAATTTTACAAGTATAGATTTACAAATTTTACAAGTATACATTTACAAATTTTCCAAGTATAGATTTACAAATTTTCCAAGTATAGATTTACAAATTTTCCAAGTATAGATTTACAAATTTTCCAAGTATAGATTTACAAATTTTACAAGTATAGATTTACAAATTTTACAAGTATAGATTTACAAATTTTACAAGTATAGATTTACAAATTTTTCAAGTATAGATTTACAAATTTTCCAAGTATAGATTTACAAATTTTCCAAGTATAGATCCACAAATTTTCCAAGTATAGATCCACAAATTTTCCAAGTAGAGATCCACAAATTTTCCAAGTAGAGATCCACAAATTTTCCAAGTAGAGATCCACAAATTTTCCAAGTAGAGATCCACAAATTTTCCAAGTATAGATCCACAAATTTTCCAAGTATAGATCCAAAAATTTTCCAAGTATAGATCCAAAAATTATCCAAGGATAGATCCACAAATTTTCCAAGTATAGATTTACATATTTTCCAAGTATAGATTTACAAATTTTCCCAGTACAGATCTACAAATTTTCCAAGTACAGATCCACAAATTTTACAAGTAGAGATCCACAAATTTTACAAGTAGAGATCCACAAATTTTCCAAGTAGAGATCCACAAATTTTACAAGTAGAGATCCACAAATTTTCCAAGTACAGATCCACAAATTTTCCAAGTACAGATCCACAAATTTTCCAAGTACAGATCCACAAATTTTCCAAGTATAGATTTACAAATTTTTCAAGCATAGATTTACAAATTCTCCAAGTATAGATTTACGAATTTTCCAAGTATAGATTTACAAATTTTCCAAAAATAGATCATAAATTTTCCAAGTATAGATCCACAAATTTTACAAGTATAGATCCACAAATTTTCCAAGTACAGAACCACAAATTCTCCAAGTATAGATTTAAGAATTTTCCAATTATAGATTTACAAATTTTCCAAAAATAGATCCATAAATTTTCCAAGTATAGATCCACAAATTTTACAAGTATAGATCCACAAATTTTCCAAGTAGAGATCCACAAATTTTCCAAGTAGAGATCCACAAATTTTCCAACTACAGATCCACAAATTTTCCAAGTACAGATCCACAAATTTTCCAAGTACAGATCCACAAATTTACTAGTAGAGATCCACAAATTTTCCAAGTAGAGATCATCAAATTTTCCAAGTAGAGATCCACAAATTTTCCAAGTAGAGATCCACAAATTTTCCAAGTAGAGATCCACAAATTTTCCAAGTATAGATCCACAAATTTTCCAAGTTTAGATCCAAAAATTTTCCAAGTATAGATTTACAAATTTTCCAAGTATAGATTTACAAATTTTCCAAGTATAGATTTACAAATTTTCCAAGTATAGATTTACAAATTTTCCAAGTATAGATTTACAAATTTTCCAAGTATAGATTTACAAATTTTCCAAGTATAGATTTAAAAATTTTACAAGTATAGATTTACAAATTTTACAAGTATAGATTTACAAATTTTCCAAGTATAGATTTACAAATTTTCCAAGTATAGATTTACAAATTTTCCAAGTATAGATTGACAAATTTTCCAAGTATAGATTTACAAATTTTCCAAGTATAGATTTACAAATTTTCCAAGTATAGATTTACAAATTTTACAAGTATAGATTTACAAATTTTACAAGTATACATTTACAAATTTTCCAAGTATAGATTTACAAATTTTCCAAGTATAGATTTACAAATTTTCCAAGTATAGATTTACAAATTTTCCAAGTATAGATTTACAAATTTTACAAGTATAGATTTACAAATTTTACAAGTATAGATTTACAAATTTTACAAGTATAGATTTACAAATTTTCCAAAAATAGATCCACAAATTTTCCTAGTATAGATCCACAAATTTTCTAAGTATAGATCCACAAATTTTCCAAGTAGAGATCCACAAATTTTCCAAGTAGAGATCCACAAATTATCCAAGGATAGATCCACAAATTTTCCAAGTATAGATTTACATATTTTCCAAATATAGATTTACAAATTTTCCAAGTATAGATTTACAAATTTTCCAAGTACAGATCCACAAATTTTACAAGTATAGATCCTCAAATTTTACAAGTAGAGATCCACAAAATTTCCAAGTACAAATCCACAAATTTTCCAAGTACAGATCCACAAATTTTCCAAGTACAGATCCACAAATTTTCCAAGTATAGATCCAAAAATTTTCCAAGTATAGATTTACAAATTTTCCAAGTATAGATTTACAAATTTTCCAAGTTTAGATTTACAAATTTTCCAAGTATAGATTTACAAATTTTCCAAGTATAGATTTACAAATTTTCCAAAAATAGATCCACAAATTTTCCAAGTATAGATCCACAAATTTTCCAAGTATAGATCCACAAATTTTCCAAGTAGAGATCCACAAATTTTCCAAGTATAGATAAAAAAATTTTCCAAGTATAGATCCACAAATTTTCCAAGCATAGATCCACAAATTATCCAAGGATAGATCCACAAATTTTCCAAGTATAGATTTACAAATTTTCCAAATATAGATTTACAAATTTTCCAAGTATAGATTTACAAATTTTCCAAGTACAGATCCACAAATTTTCCAAGTACAGATCCACAAATTTTCCAAGTACAGATCCACAAATTTTCCAAGTACAGATCCACAAATTTTCCAAGTATAGATTTACAAATTTTCCAAGTAGAGATCCACAAATTTTCCAAGTAGAGATCATCAAATTTTCCAAGTAGAGATCCACAAATTTTCCAAGTAGAGATCCACAAATTTTCCAAGTAGAGATCATCAAATTTTCCAAGTATAGATACACAAATTTTCCAAGTATAGATCCAAAAATTTTCCAAGTATAGATTTACAAATTTTCCAAGTATAGATTTACAAATTTTCCAAGTATAGATTTACAAATTTTCCAAGTATAGATTTACAAATTTTCCAAGTATAGATTTACAAATTTTCCAAGTATAGATTTACAAATTTTCCAAGTATATATTTACAAATTTTCCAAGTATAGATTTACAAATTTTACAAGTATAGATTTACAAATTTTCCAAGTATAGATTTACAAATTTTCCAAGTATAGATTTACAAATTTTTCAAGTATAGATTTACAAATTTTCCAAAAATAGATCCATAAATTTTCCAAGTATAGATCCACAAATTATCCAAGGATAGATCCACAAATTTTCCAAGTATAGATTTACAAATTTTCCAAATATAGATTTACAAATTTTCCAAGTATAGATTTACAACTTTTTCCAAGTACAGATCCACAAATTTTCCAAGTACAGATCCACAAATTTTACAAGTAGAGATCCACAAATTTTCCAAGTACAGATCCACAAATTTTCCAAGTACAGATCCACAAATTTTCCAAGTACAGATCCACAAATTTTCCAAGTACAGATCCACAAATTTTCCAAGTACAGATCCACAAATTTTCCAAGTATAGATTTACAAATTTTCCAAGTAGAGATCCACAAATTTTCCAAGTAGAGATCCACAAATTTTCCAAGTATAGATCCACAAATTTTCCAAGTTTAGATCCAAAAATTTTCCAAGTATAGATTTACAAATTTTCCAAGTATAGATTTACAAATTTTCCAAGTATAGATTTACAAATTTTCCAAGTATAGATTTACAAATTTTCCAAGTATAGATTTACAAATTTTCCAAGTATAGATTTACAAATTTTCCAAGTATAGATTTAAAAATTTTACAAGTATAGATTTACAAATTTTACAAGTATAGATTTACAAATTTTCCAAGTATAGATTTACAAATTTTCCAAGTTTAGATTTACAAATTTTCCAAGTATAGATTTACAAATTTTCCAAGTATAGATTTACAAATTTTTCAAGTATAGATTTACAAATTTTCCAAAAATAGATCCACAAATTTTCCAAGTATAGATCCACAAATTTTCCAAGTATAGATCCACAAATTTTCCAAGTAGAGATCCACAAATTTTCCAAGTATAGATAAAAAAATTTTCCAAGTATAGATCCACAAATTTTCCAAGCATAGATCCACAAATTATCCAAGGATAGATCCACAAATTTTCCAAGTATAGATTTACAAATTTTCCAAATATAGATTTACAAATTTTCCAAGTATAGATTTACAAATTTTCCAAGTACAGATCCACAAATTTTCCAAGTACAGATCCACAAATTTTCCAAGTACAGATCCACAAATTTTCCAAGTACAGATCCACAAATTTTCCAAGTATAGATTTACAAATTTTCCAAGTAGAGATCCACAAATTTTCCAAGTAGAGATCATCAAATTTTCCAAGTAGAGATCCACAAATTTTCCAAGTAGAGATCCACAAATTTTCCAAGTAGAGATCATCAAATTTTCCAAGTATAGATACACAAATTTTCCAAGTATAGATCCAAAAATTTTCCAAGTATAGATTTACAAATTTTCCAAGTATAGATTTACAAATTTTCCAAGTATAGATTTACAAATTTTCCAAGTATAGATTTACAAATTTTCCAAGTATAGATTTACAAATTTTCCAAGTATAGATTTACAAATTTTCCAAGTATATATTTACAAATTTTCCAAGTATAGATTTACAAATTTTACAAGTATAGATTTACAAATTTTCCAAGTATAGATTTACAAATTTTCCAAGTATAGATTTACAAATTTTTCAAGTATAGATTTACAAATTTTCCAAAAATAGATCCATAAATTTTCCAAGTATAGATCCACAAATTATCCAAGGATAGATCCACAAATTTTCCAAGTATAGATTTACAAATTTTCCAAATATAGATTTACAAATTTTCCAAGTATAGATTTACAACTTTTTCCAAGTACAGATCCACAAATTTTCCAAGTACAGATCCACAAATTTTACAAGTAGAGATCCACAAATTTTCCAAGTACAGATCCACAAATTTTCCAAGTACAGATCCACAAATTTTCCAAGTACAGATCCACAAATTTTCCAAGTACAGATCCACAAATTTTCCAAGTACAGATCCACAAATTTTCCAAGTATAGATTTACAAATTTTCCAAGTAGAGATCCACAAATTTTCCAAGTAGAGATCCACAAATTTTCCAAGTATAGATCCACAAATTTTCCAAGTTTAGATCCAAAAATTTTCCAAGTATAGATTTACAAATTTTCCAAGTATAGATTTATAAATTTTCCAAGTATAGATTTACAAATTTTCCAAGTATAGATTTACAAATTTTCCAAGTATAGATTTACAAATTTTCCAAGTATAGATTTACAAATTTTCCAAGTATAGATTTAAAAATTTTACAAGTATAGATTTACAAATTTTACAAGTATAGATTTACAAATTTTCCAAGTATAGATTTACAAATTTTCCAAGTATAGATTTACAAATTTTCCAAGTATAGATTGATAAATTTTCCAAGTATACATTTACAAATTTTCCAAGTATAGATTTACAAATTTTCCAAGTATAGATTTACAAATTTTCCAAGTATAGATTTAAAAATTTTACAAGTATAGATTTACAAATTTTACAAGTATACATTTACAAATTTTCCAAGTATAGATTTACAAATTTTCCAAGTATAGATTGACAAATTTTCCAAGTATAGATTTACAAATTTTCCAAGTATAGATTTACAAATTTTCCAAGTATAGATTTACAAATTTTACAAGTATAGATTTACAAATTTTACAAGTATACATTTACAAATTTTCCAAGTATAGATTTACAAATTTTCCAAGTATAGATTTACAAATTTTCCAAGTATAGATTTACAAATTTTACAAGTATAGATTTACAAATTTTACAAGTATAGATTTACAAATTTTACAAGTATAGATTTACAAATTTTCCAAAAATAGATCCACAAATTTTCCTAGTATAGATCCACAAATTTTCTAAGTATAGATCCACAAATTTTCCAAGTAGAGATCCACAAATTTTCCAAGTAGAGATCCACAAATTATCCAAGGATAGATCCACAAATTTTCCAAGTATAGATTTACATATTTTCCAAATATAGATTTACAAATTTTCCAAGTATAGATTTACAAATTTTCCAAGTACAGATCCACAAATTTTACAAGTATAGATCCTCAAATTTTACAAGTAGAGATCCACAAAATTTCCAAGTACAAATCCACAAATTTTCCAAGTACAGATCCACAAATTTTCCAAGTACAGATCCACAAATTTTCCAAGTATAGATCCAAAAATTTTCCAAGTATAGATTTACAAATTTTCCAAGTATAGATTTACAAATTTTCCAAGTTTAGATTTACAAATTTTCCAAGTATAGATTTACAAATTTTCCAAGTATAGATTTACAAATTTTTCAAGTATAGATTTACAAATTTTCCAAAAATAGATCCACAAATTTTCCAAGTATAGATCCACAAATTTTCCAAGTATAGATCCACAAATTTTCCAAGTAGAGATCCACAAATTTTCCAAGTATAGATAAAAAAATTTTCCAAGTATAGATCCACAAATTTTCCAAGCATAGATCCACAAATTATCCAAGGATAGATCCACAAATTTTCCAAGTATAGATTTACAAATTTTCCAAATATAGATTTACAAATTTTCCAAGTATAGATTTACAAATTTTCCAAGTACAGATCCACAAATTTTCCAAGTACAGATCCACAAATTTTCCAAGTACAGATCCACAAATTTTCCAAGTACAGATCCACAAATTTTCCAAGTATAGATTTACAAATTTTCCAAGTAGAGATCCACAAATTTTCCAAGTAGAGATCATCAAATTTTCCAAGTAGAGATCCACAAATTTTCCAAGTAGAGATCCACAAATTTTCCAAGTAGAGATCATCAAATTTTCCAAGTATAGATACACAAATTTTCCAAGTATAGATCCAAAAATTTTCCAAGTATAGATTTACAAATTTTCCAAGTATAGATTTACAAATTTTCCAAGTATAGATTTACAAATTTTCCAAGTATAGATTTACAAATTTTCCAAGTATAGATTTACAAATTTTCCAAGTATAGATTTACAAATTTTCCAAGTATATATTTACAAATTTTCCAAGTATAGATTTACAAATTTTACAAGTATAGATTTACAAATTTTCCAAGTATAGATTTACAAATTTTCCAAGTATAGATTTACAAATTTTTCAAGTATAGATTTACAAATTTTCCAAAAATAGATCCATAAATTTTCCAAGTATAGATCCACAAATTATCCAAGGATAGATCCACAAATTTTCCAAGTATAGATTTACAAATTTTCCAAATATAGATTTACAAATTTTCCAAGTATAGATTTACAACTTTTTCCAAGTACAGATCCACAAATTTTCCAAGTACAGATCCACAAATTTTACAAGTAGAGATCCACAAATTTTCCAAGTACAGATCCACAAATTTTCCAAGTACAGATCCACAAATTTTCCAAGTACAGATCCACAAATTTTCCAAGTACAGATCCACAAATTTTCCAAGTACAGATCCACAAATTTTCCAAGTATAGATTTACAAATTTTCCAAGTAGAGATCCACAAATTTTCCAAGTAGAGATCCACAAATTTTCCAAGTATAGATCCACAAATTTTCCAAGTTTAGATCCAAAAATTTTCCAAGTATAGATTTACAAATTTTCCAAGTATAGATTTACAAATTTTCCAAGTATAGATTTACAAATTTTCCAAGTATAGATTTACAAATTTTCCAAGTATAGATTTACAAATTTTCCAAGTATAGATTTACAAATTTTCCAAGTATAGATTTAAAAATTTTACAAGTATAGATTTACAAATTTTACAAGTATAGATTTACAAATTTTCCAAGTATAGATTTACAAATTTTCCAAGTATAGATTTACAAATTTTCCAAGTATAGATTGATAAATTTTCCAAGTATAGATTTACAAATTTTCCAAGTATAGATTTACAAATTTTCCAAGTATAGATTTACAAATTTTCCAAGTATAGATTTAAAAATTTTACAAGTATAGATTTACAAATTTTACAAGTATACATTTACAAATTTTCCAAGTATAGATTTACAAATTTTCCAAGTATAGATTTACAAATTTTCCAAGTATAGATTTACAAATTTTACAAGTATAGATTTACAAATTTTACAAGTATAGATTTACAAATTTTACAAGTATAGATTTACAAATTTTCCAAGTATAGATTTACAAATTTTCCAAAAATAGATCCACAAATTTTCCAAGTATAGATCCACAAATTTTCTAAGTATAGATCCACAAATTTTCCAAGTAGAGATCCACAAATTTTCCAAGTAGAGATCCAAAAATTATCCAAGGATAGATCCACAAATTTTCCAAGTATAGATTTACAAATTTTCCAAATATAGATTTACAAATTTTCCAAGTATAGATTTACAAATTTTCCAAGTAGAGATACACAAATTTTCCAAGTACAGATCCACAAATTTTACAAGTAGAGATCCACAAATTTTACAAGTAGAGATCCACAAATTTTCCAAGTACAGATCCACAAATTTTCCAAGTACAGATCCACAAATTTTCCAAGTACAGATCCACAAATTTTCCAAGTAAGATCAAAAAATTTTCCAAGTATAGATTTACAAATTTTCCAAGTATACATTTACAAATTTTCCAAGTATAGATTTACAAATTTTCCAAGTATAGATTTACAAATTTTCCAAGTATAGATTTACAAATTTTCCAAGTATAGATTTACAAATTTTCCAAGTATAGATTTACAAATTTTTCAAGTATAGATTTACAAATTTTCCAAGTATAGATTTACAAATTTTCCAAGTATAGATCCACAAATTTTCCAAGTATAGATCCACAAATTTTCCAAGTAGAGATCCACAAATTTTCCAAGTAGAGATCCACAAATTTTCCAAGTAGAGATCCACAAATTTTCCAAGTAGAGATCCACAAATTTTCCAAGTATAGATCCACAAATTTTCCAAGTATAGATCCAAAAATTTTCCAAGTATAGATCCAAAAATTATCCAAGGATAGATCCACAAATTTTCCAAGTACAGATCCACAAATTTTCCAAGTACAGATCCACAAATTTTCCAAGTACAGATCCACAAATTTTCCAAGTATAGATTTACAAATTTTTCAAGCATAGATTTACAAATTCTCCAAGTATAGATTTACGAATTTTCCAAGTATAGATTTACAAATTTTCCAAAAATAGATCATAAATTTTCCAAGTATAGATCCACAAATTTTACAAGTATAGATCCACAAATTTTCCAAGTACAGAACCACAAATTCTCCAAGTATAGATTTAAGAATTTTCCAATTATAGATTTACAAATTTTCCAAAAATAGATCCATAAATTTTCCAGGTATAGATCCACAAATTTTACAAGTATAGATCCACAAATTTTCCAAGTAGAGATCCACAAATTTTCCAAGTAGAGATCCACAAATTTTCCAACTACAGATCCACAAATTTTCCAAGTACAGATCCACAAATTTTCCAAGTACAGATCCACAAATTTACTAGTAGAGATCCACAAATTTTCCAAGTAGAGATCATCAAATTTTCCAAGTAGAGATCCACAAATTTTCCAAGTAGAGATCCACAAATTTTACAAGTAGAGATCCACAAATTTTCCAAGTATAGATCCACAAATTTTCCAAGTTTAGATCCAAAAATTTTCCAAGTATAGATTTACAAATTTTCCAAGTATAGATTTACAAATTTTCCAAGTATAGATTTACAAATTTTCCAAGTATAGATTTACAAATTTTCCAAGTATAGATTTACAAATTTTCCAAGTATAGATTTACAAATTTTCCAAGTATAGATTTAAAAATTTTACAAGTATAGATTTACAAATTTTACAAGTATAGATTTACAAATTTTCCAAGTATAGATTTACAAATTTTCCAAGTATAGATTTACAAATTTTCCAAGTATAGATTGACAAATTTTCCAAGTATAGATTTACAAATTTTCCAAGTATAGATTTACAAATTTTCCAAGTATAGATTTACAAATTTTACAAGTATAGATTTACAAATTTTACAAGTATACATTTACAAATTTTACAAGTATAGATTTACAAATTTTCCAAGTATAGATTTACAAATTTTGCTAGTATAGATTTACAAATTTTCCAAGTATAGATTTACAAATTTTACAAGTATAGATTTACAAATTTTACAAGTATAGATTTACAAATTTTACAAGTATAGATTTACAAATTTTCCAAAAATAGATCCACAAATTTTCCAAGTATAGATCCACAAATTTTCTAAGTATAGATCCACAAATTTTCCAAGTAGAGATCCACAAATTTTCCAAGTAGAGATCCACAAATTATCCAAGGATAGATCCACAAATTTTCCAAGTATAGATTTACACATTTTCCAAATATAGATTTACAAATTTTCCAAGTATAGATTTACAAATTTTCCAAGTACAGATCCACAAATTTTACAAGTAGAGATCCACAAATTTTACAAGTAGAGATCCACAAAATTTCCAAGTACAGATCCACAAATTTTCCAAGTACAGATCCACAAATTTTCCAAGTATAGATTTACAAATTTTCCAAGTATAGATTTACAAATTTTCCAAGTTTAGATTTACAAATTTTCCAAGTATAGATTTACAAAATTTCCAAGTATAGATTTACAAATTTTTCAAGTATAGATTTACAAATTTTCCAAAAATAGATCCACAAATTTTCCAAGTATAGATCCACAAATTTTCCAAGTATAGATCCACAAATTTTCCAAGTAGAGATATACAAATTTTCCAAGTATAGATCCACAAATTTTCCAAGTATAGATCCACAAATTTTCCAAGCATAGATCCACAAATTATCCAAGGATAGATCCACAAATTTTCCAAGTATAGATTTACAAATTTTCCAAATATAGATTTACAAATTTTCCAAGTATAGATTTACAAATTTTCCAAGTACAGATCCACAAATTTTCCTAGTACAGATCCACAAATTTTCCAAGTACAGATCCACAAATTTTCCAAGTACAGATCCACAAATTTTCCAAGTATAGATTTACAAATTTTCCAAGTAGAGATCCACAAATTTTCCAAGTAGAGATCATCAAATTTTCCAAGTAGAGATCCACAAATTTTCCAAGTAGAGATCCACAAATTTTCCAAGTAGAGATCATCAAATTTTCCAAGTATAGATACACAAATTTTCCAAGTATAGATCCAAAAATTTTCCAAGTATAGATTTACAAATTTTCCAAGTATAGATTTACAAATTTTCCAAGTATAGATTTACAAATTTTCCAAGTATAGATTTACAAATTTTCCAAGTATAGATTTACAAATTTTCCAAGTATAGATTTACAAATTTTCCAAGTATAGATTTACAAATTTTCCAAGTATATATTTACAAATTTTCCAAGTATAGATTTACAAATTTTACAAGTATAGATTTACAAATTTTCCAAGTATAGATTTACAAATTTTCCAAGTATAGATTTACAAATTTTTCAAGTATAGATTTACAAATTTTCCAAAAATAGATCCATAAATTTTCCAAGTATAGATCCACAAATTATCCAAGGATAGATCCACAAATTTTCCAAGTATAGATTTACAAATTTTCCAAATATAGATTTACAAATTTTCCAAGTATAGATTTACAAATTTTCCAAGTACAGATCCACAAATTTTCCAAGTACAGATCCATAAATTTTACAAGTAGAGATCCACAAATTTTCCAAGTACAGATCCACAAATTTTCCAAGTACAGATCCACAAATTTTCCAAGTACAGATCCACAAATTTTCCAAGTATAGATCAAAAAATTTTCCAAGTATAGATTTACAAATTTTCCAAGTATACATTTACAAATTTTCCAAGTATAGATTTACAAATTTTCCAAGTATAGATTTACAAATTTTCCAAGTATAGATTTACAAATTTTCCAAGTATAGATTTACAAATTTTCCAAGTATAGATTTACAAATTTTCCAAGTATAGATTTACAAATTTTCCAAGTATAGATTTACAAATTTTCCAAGTATAGATTTACAAATTTTCCAAAGTATAGATTTACAAATTTTCCAAGTATAGATTTACAAATTTTTCAAGTATAGATTTACAAATTTTCCAAAAATAGATCCACAAATTTTCCAATTATAGATCCACAAATTTTCCAAGTATAGATCCACAAATTTTCCAAGTAGAGATCCACAAATTTTCCAAGTATAGATCCACAAATTTTCCAAGTATAGATCCACAAATTTTCCAAGTATAGATCCACAAATTTTCCAAGTATAGATCCACAAATTTTCCAAGTACAGATCCACAAATTTTCCAAGTACAGATCCACAAAATTTCCAAGTACAGACCCACAAATTTTCCAAGTATAGATCAAAAATTTTTCCAAGTATAGATTTACAAATTTTCCAAGTATAGATTTACAAATTTTCCAAGTATAGATCCACAAATTTTCCAAGTACAGATCCACAAATTCTCCAAGTATAGATTTACGAATTTTCCAATTATAGATTTACAAATTTTCCAAAAATAGATCCATAAATTTTCCAAAAATAGATCCACAAATTTTACAAGTATAGATCCACAAATTTTCCAAGTAGAGATGCACAAATTTTCCAAGTAGAGTTCCACAAATTTTCCAAGTAGAGATCCACAAATTTTCCAAGTATAGATTCACAAATTTTCCAAGTATAGATCCAAAAATTTTCCAAGTATAGATCCAAAAATTATCCAAGGATAGATCCACAAATTTTCCAAGTATAGATTTACATATTTTCCAAGTATAGATTTACAAATTTTCCCAGTACAGATCCACAAATTTTCCAAGTACAGATCCACAAATTTTACAAGTAGAGATCCACAAATTTTACAAGTAGAGATCCACTAATTTTCCAAGTACAGATCCACAAATTTTCCAAGTACAGATCCAAAAATTTTCCAAGTACAGATCCACAAATTTTCCAAGTACAGATCCACAAATTTACAAGTAGTAGAGAACCACAAATTTTCCAAGTATAGATCCAAAAATTTTCCAAGTATAGATTTACAAATTTTCCAAGTATAGATTTACAAATTTTCCAAGTATAGATTTACAAATTTTCCAAGAATAGATTTACAAATTTTCCAAGTATAGATTTACAAATTTTTCAAGCATAGATTTACAAATTCTCCAAGTATAGATTTACGAATTTTCCAAGTATAGATTTACAAATTTTCCAAAAATAGATCCATAAATTTTCCAAGTATAGATCCACAAATTTTACAAGTATAGATCCACAAATTTTCCAAGTACAGATCCACAAATTCTCCAAGTATAGATTTACGAATTTTCCAATTATAGATTTACAAATTTTTCAAAAATAGATCCATAAATTTTCCAAAAATAGATCCACAAATTTTACAAGTATAGATCCACAAATTTTCCAACTACAGATCCACAAATTTTCCAAGTACAGATCCACAAATTTTCCAGGTACAGATCCACAAATTTACTAGTAGAGATCCATAAATTTTCTAAGTAGAGATCATCAAATTTTCCAAGTAGAGATCCACAAATTTTCCAAGTAGAGATCCACAAATTTTCCAAGTAGAGATCCACAAATTTTCCAAGTATAGATCCACAAATTTTCCAAGTATAGATCCAAAAATTTTCCAAGTATAGATTTACAAATTTTCCAAGTATAGATTTACAAATTTTCCAAGTATAGATTTACAAATTTTCCAACTATAGATTTACAAATTTTCCAAGTATAGATTTACAAATTTTTCAAGTATAGATTTACAAATTTTCCAAGTATAGATTTACAAATTTTCCAAAAATAGATCCACAAATTTTCCAAGTATAGATCCACAAATTTTACAAGTAAAGATCCACAAATATTACAAGTACAGATCCACAAATTTTCCAAGTAGAAATCCACAATTTTTCCAAGTAGAGATCCACAAATTTTCCAAGTAGAGATCCACAAATTTTCCAAGTAGAGATCCACAAATTTTCCAAGTAGAGATCCACAAATTTTCCAAGTAGAGATCCACAAATTTTCCAAGTATATATCCACAAATTTTCCAAGTATAGATCCACAAATTTTCCAAGTATAGATCCACAAATTTTCCAAGTATAGATCCACAAATTTTAAAAGTATAGATTCACAAATTATCCAAGGATAGATCCACAAATTTTCCAAGTATAGATTTACAAATTTTCCAAGTATAGATTTACAAATTTTCCCAGTACAGATCCACAAATTTTCCAAGTACAGATCCACAAATTTTACAAGTAGAGATCCAAAAATTTTTCCAAGTAGAAATCCACAATTTTTCCAAGTAGAGATCCACAAATTTTCCAAGTAGAGATCCACAAATTTTCCAAGTAGAGATCCACTAATTTTCCAAGTAGAGATCCACAAATTTTCCAAGTATATATCCACAAATTTTCCAAGTATAGATCCACAAATTTTCCAAGTATAGATCCACAAATTTTCCAAGTATAGATCCACAAATTTTAAAAGTATAGATCCACAAATTTTCCAAGTATAGATTTACAAATTTTCCAAGTATAGATTTACAGATTTTCCAAGTATAGATTTACAAATTTTCCAAGTATAGATTTTAAAATTCTCCAAGTATAGATTTACAAATTTTCCAAGTATAGATTCACAAATTTTCCAAAAATAGATTTACAAATTTTCCAAGTATAGATTTACAAATTTTTAAAAAATAGATTTAAAAATTTTTCAAGTATAGATCCACAAATTTTCCAAGTACAGATGCACAAATTTTCCAAGTACAGATCCACAAATTTTCCAAGTAGAGATCCACAAATTTTCCAAGTAGAGCTCCACAAATTTTCCAAGTAGAGATCCACAAATTTTCCAAGTAGAGATCCACAAATTTTCCAAGTAGAGATCCACAAATTTTCCAAGTAGAGATCCACAAATTTTCCAAGTATAGATCCACAAATTTTCCAAGTATAGATCCAAAAATTATCCAAGGATAGATCCACAAATTTTCCAAGTACAGACCCACAAATTTTCCAAGTATAGATCAAAAATTTTTCCAAGTATAGATTTACAAATTTTCCAAGTATAGATTTACAAATTTTCCAAGTATAGATTTACAAATTTTCCAAGTATAGATTTACAAATTTTTCAAGTATAGATTTACAAATTTTCCAAGTATAGATTTACAAATTTTCCAAGTATAGATCCACAAATTTTCCAAGTATAGATCCACAAATTTTCCAAGTAGAGATCCACAAATTTTCCAAGTAGAGATCCACAAATTTTCCAAGTAGAGATCCACAAATTTTCCAAGTAGAGATCCACAAATTTTCCAAGTATAGATTCACAAATTTTCCAAGTATAGATCCAAAAATTTTCCAAGTATAGATCCAAAAATTATCCAAGGATAGATCCACAAATTTTCCAAGTATAGATTTACATATTTTCCAAGTATAGATTTACAAATTTTCCCAGTACAGATCCACAAATTTTACAAGTAGAGATCCACAAATTTTCCAAGTACAGATACACAAATTTTCCAAGTACAGATCCACAAATTTTCCAAGTACAGATCCACAAATTTTCCAAGTACAGATCCACAAATTTACAAGTAGTAGAGAACCACAAATTTTCCAAGTATAGATCCAAAAATTTTCCAAGTATAGATTTACAAATTTTCCAAGTATAGATTTACAAATTTTCCAAGTATAGATTTACAAATTTTCCAAGAATAGATTTACAAATTTTCCAAGTATAGATTTACAAATTTTTCAAGCATAGATTTACAAATTCTCCAAGTATAGATTTACGAATTTTCCAAGTATAGATTTACAAATTTTCCAAAAATAGATCCATAAATTTTCCAAGTATAGATCCACAAATTTTACAAGTATAGATCCACAAATTTTCCAAGTACAGATCCACAAATTCTCCAAGTATAGATTTACGAATTTTCCAATTATAGATTTACAAATTTTCCAAAAATAGATCCATAAATTTTCCAAAAATAGATCCACAAATTTTACAAGTATAGATCCACAAATTTTCCAAGTATAGATCCACAAATTTTCCAAGTAGAGATCCACAAATTTTCCAAGTATAGATCCACAAATTTTCCAAGTATAGATCCAAAAATTTTCCAAGTATAGATTGACAAATTTTCCAAGTATAGATTTACAAATTTTCCAAGTATAGATTTACAAATTTTCCAAGTATAGATTTACAAATTTTTCAAGTATAGATTTACAAATTTTCCAAGTATAGATTTACAAATT
Organism: Odiellus spinosus; assembly: GCA_963920705.1. Classification (NCBI taxonomy): domain Eukaryota; kingdom Metazoa; phylum Arthropoda; class Arachnida; order Opiliones; family Phalangiidae; genus Odiellus; species Odiellus spinosus. The sequence continues at coordinate 1,524,048 of CAWUCO010000219.1, read as the reverse complement.
TTTCAAGCATAGATTTACAAATTCTCCAAGTATAGATTTACGAATTTTCCAAGTATAGATTTACTAATTTTCCAAAAATAGATCCATAAATTTTCCAAGTATAGATCCACAAATTTTACAAGTATAGATCCACAAATTTTCCAAAAATAGATCCACAAATTTTCCAAGTATAGATCCACAAATTTTCAAAAAATAGATCCACAAATTTTCCAAGTATAGATCCACAAATTTTACAAGTACAGATATACAAATATTACAAGTACAGATCCACAAATTTTCCAAGTAGAAATCCACAATTTTTCCAAGTAGAGATCCACAAATTTTCCAAGTAGAGATCCACAAATTTTCCAAGTAGAGATCCACTAATTTTCCAAGTAGAGATCCACAAATTTTCCAAGTATATATCCACAAATTTTCCAAGTATAGATCCACAAATTTTCCAAGTATAGATCCACAAATTTTCCAAGTATAGATCCACAAATTTTAAAAGTATAGATCCACAAATTTTCCAAGTATAGATTTACAAATTTTCCAAGTATAGATTTACAGATTTTCCAAGTATAGATTTACAAATTTTCCAAGTATAGATTTAAAAATTCTCCAAGTATAGATTTACAAATTTTCCAAGTATAGATTCACAAATTTTCCAAAAATAGATTTACAAATTTTCCAAGTATAGATTTACAAATTTTTAAAAAATAGATTTAAAAATTTTTCAAGTATAGATCCACAAATTTTCCAAGTACAGATGCACAAATTTTCCAAGTACAGATCCACAAATTTTCCAAGTAGAGATCCACAAATTTTCCAAGTAGAGCTCCACAAATTTTCCAAGTAGAGATCCACAAATTTTCCAAGTAGAGATCCACAAATTTTCCAAGTAGAGATCCACAAATTTTCCAAGTAGAGATCCACAAATTTTCCAAGTATAGATCCACAAATTTTCCAAGTATAGATCCAAAAATTATCCAAGGATAGATCCACAAATTTTCCAAGTACAGACCCACAAATTTTCCAAGTATAGATCAAAAATTTTTCCAAGTATAGATTTACAAATTTTCCAAGTATAGATTTACAAATTTTCCAAGTATAGATTTACAAATTTTCCAAGTATAGATTTACAAATTTTTCAAGTATAGATTTACAAATTTTCCAAGTATAGATTTACAAATTTTCCAAGTATAGATCCACAAATTTTCCAAGTATAGATCCACAAATTTTCCAAGTAGAGATCCACAAATTTTCCAAGTAGAGATCCACAAATTTTCCAAGTAGAGATCCACAAATTTTCCAAGTAGAGATCTACAAATTTTCCAAGTATAGATTCACAAATTTTCCAAGTATAGATCCAAAAATTTTCCAAGTATAGATCCAAAAATTATCCAAGGATAGATCCACAAATTTTCCAAGTATAGATTTACATATTTTCCAAGTATAGATTTACAAATTTTCCCAGTACAGATCCACAAATTTTACAAGTAGAGATCCACAAATTTTACAAGTACAGATCCACAAATTTTCCAAGTACAGATCCACAAATTTTCCAAGTACAGATCCACAAATTTTCCAAGTACAGATCCACAAATTTTCCAAGTACAGATCCACAAATTTACAAGTAGTAGAGAACCACAAATTTTCCAAGTATAGATCCAAAAATTTTCCAAGTATAGATTTACAAATTTTCCAAGTATAGATTTACAAATTTTCCAAGTATAGATTTACAAATTTTCCAAGAATAGATTTACAAATTTTCCAAGTATAGATTTACAAATTTTTCAAGCATAGATTTACAAATTCTCCAAGTATAGATTTACGAATTTTCCAAGTATAGATTTACAAATTTTCCAAAAATAGATCCATAAATTTTCCAAGTATAGATCCACAAATTTTCCAAGTACAGATCCACAAATTCTCCAAGTATAGATTTACGAATTTTCCAATTATAGATTTACAAATTTTCCAAAAATAGATCCATAAATTTTCCAAAAATAGATCCACAAATTTTACAAGTATAGATCCACAAATTTTCCAAGTATAGATCCACAAATTTTCCAAGTAGAGATCCACAAATTTTCCAAGTATAGATCCACAAATTTTCCAAGTATAGATCCAAAAATTTTCCAAGTATAGATTGACAAATTTTCCAAGTATAGATTTACAAATTTTCCAAGTATAGATTTACAAATTTTCCAAGTATAGATTTACAAATTTTTCAAGTATAGATTTACAAATTTTCCAAGTATAGATTTACAAATTTTCCAAAAATAGATCCACAAATTTTCCAAGTATAGATCCACAAATTTTACAAGTACAGATCCACAAATATTACAAGTACAGATCCACAAATTTTCCAAGTAGAAATCCACAATTTTTCCAAGTAGAGATCCACAAATTTTCCAAGTAGAGATCCACAAATTTTCCAAGTAGAGATCCACAAATTTTCCAAGTAGAGATCCACAAATTTTCCAAGTAGAGATCCACAAATTTTCCAAGTAGAGATCCACAAATTTTCCAAGTAGAGATCCACAAATTTTCCAAGTATAGATCCACAAATTTTCCAAGTATAGATCCAAAAATTATCCAAGGATAGATCCACAAATTTTCCAAGTACAGACCCACAAATTTTCCAAGTATAGATCAAAAATTTTTCAAGTATAGATTTACAAATTTTCCAAGTATAGATTTACAAATTTTCCAAGTATAGATCCACAAATTTTCCAAGTATAGATCCACAAATTTTCCAAGTAGAGATCCACAAATTTTCCAAGTAGAGATCCACAAATTTTCCAAGTAGAGATCCACAAATTTTCCAAGTAGAGATCCACAAATTTTCCAAGTATAGATTCACAAATTTTCCAAGTATAGATCCAAAAATTTTCCAAGTATAGATCCAAAAATTATCCAAGGATAGATCCACAAATTTTCCAAGTATAGATTTACATATTTTCCAAGTATAGATTTACAAATTTTCCCAGTACAGATCCACAAATTTTACAAGTAGAGATCCACAAATTTTCCAAGTACAGATCCACAAATTTTCCAAGTACAGATCCACAAATTTTCCAAGTACAGATCCACAAATTTTCCAAGTACAGATCCACAAATTTACAAGTAGTAGAGAACCACAAATTTTCCAAGTATAGATCCAAAAATTTTACAAGTATAGATTTACAAATTTTCCAAGTATAGATTTACAAATTTTCCAAGTATAGATTTACAAATTTTCCAAGAATAGATTTACAAATTTTCCAAGTATAGATTTACAAATTTTTCAAGCATAGATTTACAAATTCTCCAAGTATAGATTTACGAATTTTCCAAGTATAGATTTACAAATTTTCCAAAAATAGATCCATAAATTTTCCAAGTATAGATCCACAAATTTTACAAGTATAGATCCACAAATTTTCCAAGTACAGATCCACAAATTCTCCAAGTATAGATTTACAAATTTTCCAATTATAGATTTACAAATTTTCCAAAAATAGATCCATAAATTTTCCAAAAATAGATCCACAAATTTTACAAGTATAGATCCACAAATTTTCCAAGTATAGATCCACAAATTTTCCAAGTAGAGATCCACAAATTTTCCAAGTATAGATCCACAAATTTTCCAAGTATAGATCCAAAAATTTTCCAAGTATAGATTGACAAATTTTCCAAGTATAGATTTACAAATTTTCCAAGTATAGATTTACAAATTTTCCAAGTATAGATTTACAAATTTTTCAAGTATAGATTTACAAATTTTCCAAGTATAGATTTACAAATTTTCCAAAAATAGATCCACAAATTTTCCAAGTATAGATCCACAAATTTTACAAGTACAGATCCACAAATATTACAAGTACAGATCCACAAATATTACAAGTACAGATCCACAAATTTTCCAAGTAGAAATCCACAATTTTTCCAAGTAGAGATCCACAAATTTTCCAAGTAGAGATCCACAAATTTTCCAAGTAGAGATCCACAAATTTTCCAAGTAGAGATCCACAAATTTTCCAAGTAGAGATCCACAAATTTTCCAAGTAGAGATCCACAAATTTTCCAAGTAGAGATCCACAAATTTTCCAAGTATAGATCCACAAATTTTCCAAGTATAGATAAAAAAATTATCCAAGGATAGATCCACAAATTTTCCAAGTACAGACCCACAAATTTTCCAAGTATAGATCAAAAATTTTTCCAAGTATAGATTTACAAATTTTCCAAGTATAGATTTACAAATTTTCCAAGTATAGAATTACAAATTTTCCAAGTATAGATTTACAAATTTTTCAAGTATAGATTTACAAATTTTCCAAGTATAGATTTACAAATTTTCCAAGTATAGATCCACAAATTTTCCAAGTATAGATCCACAAATTTTCCAAGTAGAGATCCACAAATTTTCCAAGTAGAGATCCACAAATTTTCCAAGTAGAGATCCACAAATTTTCCAAGTAGAGATCCACAAATTTTCCAAGTATAGATTCACAAATTTTCCAAGTATAGATCCAAAAATTTTCCAAGTATAGATCCAAAAATTATCCAAGGATAGATCCACAAATTTTCCAAGTATAGATTTACATATTTTCCAAGTATAGATTTACAAATTTTCCCAGTACAGATCCACAAATTTTACAAGTAGAGATCCACAAATTTTCCAAGTACAGATCCACAAATTTTCCAAGTACAGATCCACAAATTTTCCAAGTACAGATCCACAAATTTTCCAAGTACAGATCCACAAATTTACAAGTAGTAGAGAACCACAAATTTTCCAAGTATAGATCCAAAAATTTTACAAGTATAGATTTACAAATTTTCCAAGTATAGATTTACAAATTTTCCAAGTATAGATTTACAAATTTTCCAAGAATAGATTTACAAATTTTCCAAGTATAGATTTACAAATTTTTCAAGCATAGATTTACAAATTCTCCAAGTATAGATTTACGAATTTTCCAAGTATAGATTTACAAATTTTCCAAAAATAGATCCATAAATTTTCCAAGTATAGATCCACAAATTTTACAAGTATAGATCCACAAATTTTCCAAGTACAGATCCACAAATTCTCCAAGTATAGATTTACAAATTTTCCAATTATAGATTTACAAATTTTCCAAAAATAGATCCATAAATTTTCCAAAAATAGATCCACAAATTTTACAAGTATAGATCCACAAATTTTCCAAGTATAGATCCACAAATTTTCCAAGTAGAGATCCACAAATTTTCCAAGTATAGATCCACAAATTTTCCAAGTATAGATCCAAAAATTTTCCAAGTATAGATTGACAAATTTTCCAAGTATAGATTTACAAATTTTCCAAGTATAGATTTACAAATTTTCCAAGTATAGATTTACAAATTTTTCAAGTATAGATTTACAAATTTTCCAAGTATAGATTTACAAATTTTCCAAAAATAGATCCACAAATTTTCCAAGTATAGATCCACAAATTTTACAAGTACAGATCCACAAATATTACAAGTACAGATCCACAAATTTTCCAAGTAGAAATCCACAATTTTTCCAAGTAGAGATCCACAAATTTTCCAAGTAGAGATCCACAAATTTTCCAAGTAGAGATCCACAAATTTTCCAAGTAGAGATCCACAAATTTTCCAAGTATAGATCCACAAATTTTCCAAGTATAGATCCAAAAAATATCCAAGGATAGATCCACAAATTTTCCAAGTACAGACCCACAAATTTTCCAAGTATAGATCAAAAATTTTTCCAAGTATAGATTTACAAATTTTCCAAGTATAGATTTACAAATTTTCCAAGTATAGATTTACATATTTTCCAAGTATAGATTTACAAATTTTTCAAGTATAGATTTACAAATTTTCCAAGTATAGATTTACAAATTTTCCAAGTATAGATCCACAAATTTTCCAAGTATAGATCCACAAATTTTCCAAGTAGAGATCCACAAATTTTCCAAGTAGAGATCCACAAATTTTCCAAGTAGAGATCCACAAATTTTCCAAGTAGAGATCCACAAATTTTCCAAGTATAGATTCACAAATTTTCCAAGTATAGATCCAAAAATTTTCCAAGTATAGATCCAAAAATTATCCAAGGATAGATCCACAAATTTTCCAAGTATAGATTTACATATTTTCCAAGTATAGATTTACAAATTTTCCCAGTACAGATCCACAAATTTTACAAGTAGAGATCCACAAATTTTCCAAGTACAGATCCACAAATTTTCCAAGTACAGATCCACAAATTTTCCAAGTACAGATCCACAAATTTTCCAAGTACAGATCCACAAATTTACAAGTAGTAGAGAACCACAAATTTTCCAAGTATAGATCCAAAAATTTTCCAAGTATAGATTTACAAATTTTCCAAGTGTAGATTTACAAATTTTCCAAGTATAGATTTACAAATTTTCCAAGAATAGATTTACAAATTTTCCAAGTATAGATTTACAAATTTTTCAAGCATAGATTTACAAATTCTCCAAGTATAGATTTACGAATTTTCCAAGTATAGATTTACAAATTTTCCAAAAATAGATCCATAAATTTTCCAAGTATAGATCCACAAATTTTACAAGTATAGATCCACAAATTTTCCAAGTACAGATCCACAAATTCTCCAAGTATAGATTTACGAATTTTCCAATTATAGATTTACAAATTTTCCAAAAATAGATCCATAAATTTTCCAAAAATAGATCCACAAATTTTACAAGTATAGATCCACAAATTTTCCAAGTAGAGATCCACAAATTTTCCAAGTAGAGATCCACAAATTTTCCAAGTAGAGATCCACAAATTTTCCAAGTAGAGATCCACAAATTTTCCAAGTATAGATCCACAAATTTTCCAAGTATAGATCCAAAAATTATCCAAGGATAGATCCACAAATTTTCCAAGTATAGATCAAAAATTTTTCCAAGTATAGATTTACAAATTTTCCAAGTATAGATTTACAAATTTTCCAAGTATAGATTTACAAATTTTCCAAGTATAGATTTACAAATTTTTCAAGTATAGATTTACAAATTTTCCAAGTATAGATTTACAAATTTTCCAAGTATAGATCCACAAATTTTCCAAGTATAGATCCACAAATTTTCCAAGTAGAGATCCACAAATTTTCCAAGTAGAGATCCACAAATTTTCCAAGTAGAGATCCACAAATTTTCCAAGTAGAGATCCACAAATTTTCCAAGTATAGATTCACAAATTTTCCAAGTATAGATCCAAAAATTTTCCAAGTATAGATCCAAAAATTATCCAAGGATAGATCCACAAATTTTCCAAGTATAGATTTACATATTTTCCAAGTATAGATTTACAAATTTTCCCAGTACAGATCCACAAATTTTCCAAGTACAGATCCACAAATTTTACAAGTAGAGATCCACAAATTTTACAAGTAGAGATCCACAAATTTTCCAAGTACAGATCCACAAATTTTCCAAGTACAGATCCACAAATTTTCCAAGTACACATCCACAAATTTTCCAAGTACAAATCCACAAATTTACAAGTAGATATCCACAAATTTTCCAAGTAGAGATCATCAATATTTCCAAGTAGAGATCCACAAATTTTACAATTAGAGATCCACAAATTTTCCAAGTAGAGATCCACAAATTTTCCAAGTATAGATCCACAAATTTTCCAAGTATAGATCCAAAAATTTTCCAAGTATAGATTTACAAATTTTCCAAGTATAAATTTACAAATTTTCCAAGTATAGATTTACAAATTTTCCAAGCATAGATTTACAAATTTTCCAAGTATAGATTTAAAAATTTTTCAAGTATAGATTTACAAATTTTCCAAGTATAGATTTACAAATTTTCCAAAAATAGATCCACAAATTTTCCAAATATAGATCCACAAATTTTACAAGTACAGATCCACAAATATTACAAGTACAGATCCACAAATTTTCCAAGTAGAGATCCACAATTTTTCCAAGTAGAGATCCATAAATTTTCCAAGTAGAGATCCACAAATTTTCCAAGTAGAGATCCACAAATTTTCCAAGTAGAGATCCACAAATTTTCCAAGTAGAGATCCACAAATTTTCCAAGTAGAGAACCACAAATTTTCCAAGTATAGATTAACAAATTTTCCAAGTATAGATTTACAAATTTTCCAAGAATAGATTTACAAATTTTCCAAGTATAGATTTACAAATTTTTCAAGCATAGATTTACAAATTCTCCAAGTATAGATTTACGAATTTTCCAAGTATAGATTTACAAATTTTCCAAAAATAGATCCATAAATTTTCCAAGTATAGATCCACAAATTTTACAAGTATAGATCCACAAATTTTCCAAGTACAGATCCACAAATTCTCCAAGTATAGATTTACGAATTTTCCAATTATAGATTTACAAATTTTCCAAAAATAGATCCATAAAATTTCCAAAAATAGATCCACAAATTTTACAAGTATAGATCCACAAATTTTCCAAGTAGAGATCCACAAATTTTCCAAGTAGAGATCCACAAATTTCCCAAGTAGAGATCCACAAATTTTCCAAGTATAGATTCACAAATTTTCCAAGTATAGATCCAAAAAGTTTCCAAGTATAGATCCAAAAATTATCCAAGGATAGATCCACAAATTTTCCAAGTATAGATTTACATATTTTCCAAGTATAGATTTACAAATTTTCCCAGTACAGATCCACAAATTTTACAAGTAGAGATCCACAAATTTTACAAGTAGAGATCCACAAATTTTCCAAGTACAGATCCACAAATTTTCCAAGTACAGATCCACAAATTTTCCAAGTACAGATCCACAAATTTACAAGTAGAGATCCACAAATTTTCCAAGTAGAGATCATCAATATTTCCAAGTAGAGATCCACAAATTTTACAATTAGAGATCGACAAATTTTCCAAGTAGAGATCCACAAATTTTCCAAGTATAGATCCACAAATTTTCCAAGTATAGATCCAAAAATTTTCCAAGTATAGATTTACAAATTTTCCAAGTATGAATTTACAAATTTTCCAAGTATAGATTTACAAATTTTCCAAGTATAGATTTACAAATTTTCCAAGTATAGATTTACAAATTTTTCAAGTATAGATTTACAAATTTTCCAAGTATAGATTTACAAATTTTCCAAAAATAGATCCACAAATTTTCCAAATATAGATCCACAAATTTTACAAGTACAGATCCACAAATATTACAAGTACAGATCCACAAATTTTCCAAGTAGAGATCCACAATTTTTCCAAGTAGAGATCCATAAATTTTCCAAGTAGAGATCCACAAATTTTCCAAGTAGAGATCCACAAATTTTCCAAGTAGAGATCCACAAATTTTCCAAGTAGATAACCACAAATTTTCCAAGTATAGATCCAAAAATTTTCCAAGTATAGATTTACAAATTTTCCAAGTATAGATTTACAAATTTTCCAAGTATAGATTTACAAATTTTCCAAGTATAGATTTACAAATTTTCCAAGTATAGATTTACAAATTTTTCAAGCATAGATTTACAAATTCTCCAAGTATAGATTTACGAATTTTCCAAGTATAGATTTACAAATTTTCCAAAAATAGATCCATAAATTTTCCAAGTATAGATCCACAAATTTTACAAGTATAGATCCACAAATTTTCCAAGCAGAGATCCACAAATTTTCCAAGTACAGATCCACAAATTCTCCAAGTATAGATTTACGAATTTTCCAATTATAGATTTACAAATTTTCCAAAAATAGATCCATAAATTTTCCAAAAATAGATCCACAAATTTTACAATTATAGATCCACAAATATTCCAAGTAGAGAACCACAAATTTTCCAAGTATAGATTAACAAATTTTCCAAGTATAGATTTACAAATTTTCCAAGTATAGATTTAAAAATTCTCCAAGTATAGATTTACAAATTTTCCAAGTATAGATTTACAAATTTTCCAAAAATAGATCCACAAATTTTCCAAGTATAGATCCACAAATTTTCCAAGTATAGATTCACAAATTTTCCAAAAATAGATTTACAAATTTTCCAAGTATAGATTTACAAATTTTCCAAAAATAGATTTAAAAATTTTTCAAGTATAGATTTACAAATTTTCCAAGTATAGATTTACAAATTTTCCAAGTACAGATCCACAAATTTTCCAAGTAGAGATCCACAAATTTTCCAAGTATAGATCCACAAATTTTCCAAGTATAGATCCAAAAATTTTCCAAGTATAGATTTACAAATTTTCCAAGTATAGATTTACAAATTTTCCAAGCATAGATTTACAAATTTTCCAAGTATAGATTTACAAATTTTCCAAGTATAGATTTACAAATTTTCCAAGTATAGATTTACAAATTTTCCAAGTATAGATTTACAAATTTTCCAAGAATAGATTTACAAATTTTCCAAGTATAGATTTACAAATTTTTCAAGCATAGATTTACAAATTCTCCAAGTATAGATTTACGAATTTTCCAAGTATAGATTTACAAATTTTCCAAAAATAGATCCATAAATTTTCCAAGTATAGATCCACAAATTTTACAAGTATAGTTCCACAAATTTTCCAAGTACAGATCCACAAATTCTCCAAGTATAGATTTACGAATTTTCCAATTATAGATTTACAAATTTTCCAAAAATAGATCCATAAATTTTCCAAAAATAGATCCACAAATTTTACAAGTATAGATCCACAAATTTTCCAAGTAGAGATCCACAAATTTTCCAAGTAGAGATCCACAAATTTTCCAAGTATAGATCCACAAATTTTCCAAGTATAGATCCAAAAATTTTCCAAGTATAGATTTACAAATTTTCCAAGTATAGATTTACAAATTTTCCAAGCATAGATTTACAAATTTTCCAAGTATAGATTTACAAATTTTCCAAGTATAGATTTACAAATTTTCCAAGTATAGATTTACAAATTTTCCAAGTATAGATTTACAAATTTTCCAAGAATAGATTTACAAATTTTCCAAGTATAGATTTACAAATTTTTCAAGCATAGATTTACAAATTCTCCAAGTATAGATTTACGAATTTTCCAAGTATAGATTTACAAATTTTCCAAAAATAGATCCATAAATTTTCCAAGTATAGATCCACAAATTTTACAAGTATAGATCCACAAATTTTCCAAGTACAGATCCACAAATTCTCCAAGTATAGATTTACGAATTTTCCAATTATAGATTTACAAATTTTCCAAAAATAGATCCATAAATTTTCCAAAAATAGATCCACAAATTTTACAAGTATAGATCCACAAATTTTCCAAGTAGAGATCCACAAATTTTCCAACTAGAGATCCACAAATTTTCCAAGTATAGATCCACAAATTTTCCAAGTATAGATCCAAAAATTTTCCAAGTATAGATTGACAAATTTTCCAAGTATAGATTTACAAATTTTCCAAGTATAGATTTACAAATTTTCCAAGTATAGATTTACAAATTTTTCAAGTATAGATTTACAAATTTTCCAAGTATAGATTTACAAATTTTCCAAAAATAGATCCACAAATTTTCCAAGTATAGATCCACAAATTTTACAAGTACAGATCCACAAATTTTCCAAGTAGAAATCCACAATTTTTCCAAGTAGAGATCCACAAATTTTCCAAGTAGAGATCCACAAATTTTCCAAGTAGAGATCCACAAATTTTCCAAGTAGAGATCCACAAATTTTCCAAGTAGAGATCCACAAATTTTCCAAGTATATATCCACAAATTTTCCAAGTATAGATCCACAAATTTTCCAAGTATAGATCCACAAATTTTCCAAGTATAGATCCACAAATTTTAAAAGTATAGATCCACAAATTTTCCAAGTATAGATTTACAAATTTTCCAAGTATGGATTTACAAATTTTCCAAGTATAGATTTACAAATTTTCCAAGTATAGATTTAAAAATTCTCCAAGTATAGATTTACAAATTTTCCAAGTATAGATTCACAAATTTTCCAAAAATAGATTTACAAATTTTCCAAGTATAGATTTACAAATTTTTAAAAAATAGATTTAAAAATTTTTCAAGTATAGATCCACAAATTTTCCAAGTACAGATGCACAAATTTTCCAAGTACAGATCCACAAATTTTCCAAGTAGAGATCCACCAATTTTCCAAGTAGAGCTCCAAAATTTTCCAAGTAGAGATCCACAAATTTTCCAAGTAGAGATCCACAAATTTTCCAAGTAGAGATCCACAAATTTTCCAAGTAGAGATCCACAAATTTTCCAAGTATAGATCCACAAATTTTCCAAGTATAGATCCAAAAATTATCCAAGGATAGATCCACAAATTTTCCAAGTATAAATCAAAAATTTTTCCAAGTATAGATTTACAAATTTTCCAAGTATAGATTTACAAATTTTCCAAGTATAGATTTACAAATTTTACAAGTATAGATTTACAAATTTTTCAAGTATAGATTTACAAATTTTCCAAGTATAGATTTACAAATTTTCCAAGTATAGATCCACAAATTTTCCAAGTATAGATCCACAAATTTTCCAAGTAGAGATCCACAAATTTTCCAAGTAGAGATCCACAAATTTTCCAAGTAGAGATCCACAAATTTTCCAAGTAGAGATCCACAAATTTTCCAAGTATAGATTCACAAATTTTCCAAGTATAGATCCAAAAATTTTCCAAGTATAGATCCAAAAATTATCCAAGGATAGATCCACAAATTTTCCAAGTATAGATTTACATATTTTCCAAGTATAGATTTACAAATTTTCCCAGTACAGATCCACAAATTTTCCAAGTACAGATCCACAAATTTTACAAGTAGAGATCCACAAATTTTACAAGTAGAGATCCACAAATTTTCCAAGTACAGATCCACAAATTTTCCAAGTACAGATCCACAAATTTTCCAAGTACAGATCCACAAATTTTCCAAGTAAAAATCCACAAATTTACAAGTAGAGATCCACAAATTTTCCAAGTAGAGATCATCAATATTTCCAAGTAGAGATCCACAAATTTTACAATTAGAGATCCACAAATTTTCCAAGTAGAGATCCACAAATTTTCCAAGTATAGATCAACAAATTTTCCAAGTATAGATCCAAAAATTTTCCAAGTATAGATTTACAAATTTTCCAAGTATAAATTTACAAATTTTCCAAGTATAGATTTACAAATTTTCCAAGTATAGATTTACAAATTTTCCAAGTATAGATTTAAAAATTTTTCAAGTATAGATTTACAAATTTTCCAAGTATAGATTTACAAATTTTCCTAAAATAGATCCACAAATTTTCCAAATATAGATCCACAAATTTTACAAGTACAGATCCACAAATATTACAAGTACAGATCCACAAATTTTCCAAGTAGAGATCCACAATTTTTCCAAGTAGAGATCCATAAATTTTCCAAGTAGAGATCCACAAATTTTCCAAGTAGAGATCCACAAATTTTCCAAGTATATATCCACAAATTTTCCAAGTATAGATCCACAAATTTTCCAAGTATAGATCCACAAATTTTCCAAGTATAGATCCACAAATTTTAAAAGTATAGATCCACAAATTTTCCAAGTATAGATTTACAAATTTTCCAAGTATAGATTTACAAATTTTCCAAGTATAGATTTACAAATTTTCCAAGTATAGATTTAAAAATTCTCCAAGTATAGATTTACAAATTTTCCAAGTATAGATTCACAAATTTTCCAAAAATAGATTTACAAATTTTCCAAGTATAGATTTACAAATTTTTAAAAAATAGATTTAAAAATTTTTCAAGTATAGATCCACAAATTTTCCAAGTACAGATGCACAAATTTTCCAAGTACAGATCCACAAATTTTCCAAGTAGAGATCCACCAATTTTCCAAGTAGAGCTCCAAAATTTTCCAAGTAGAGATCCACAAATTTTCCAAGTAGAGATCCACAAATTTTCCAAGTAGAGATCCACAAATTTTCCAAGTAGAGATCCACAAATTTTCCAAGTATAGATCCACAAATTTTCCAAGTATAGATCCAAAAATTATCCAAGGATAGATCCACAAATTTTCCAAGTATAAATCAAAAATTTTTCCAAGTATAGATTTACAAATTTTCCAAGTATAGATTTACAAATTTTCCAAGTATAGATTTACAAATTTTACAAGTATAGATTTACAAATTTTTCAAGTATAGATTTACAAATTTTCCAAGTATAGATTTACAAATTTTCCAAGTATAGATCCACAAATTTTCCAAGTATAGATCCACAAATTTTCCAAGTAGAGATCCACAAATTTTCCAAGTAGAGATCCACAAATTTTCCAAGTAGAGATCCACAAATTTTCCAAGTAGAGATCCACAAATTTTCCAAGTATAGATTCACAAATTTTCCAAGTATAGATCCAAAAATTTTCCAAGTATAGATCCAAAAATTATCCAAGGATAGATCCACAAATTTTCCAAGTATAGATTTACATATTTTCCAAGTATAGATTTACAAATTTTCCCAGTACAGATCCACAAATTTTCCAAGTACAGATCCACAAATTTTACAAGTAGAGATCCACAAATTTTACAAGTAGAGATCCACAAATTTTCCAAGTACAGATCCACAAATTTTCCAAGTACAGATCCACAAATTTTCCAAGTACAGATCCACAAATTTTCCAAGTAAAAATCCACAAATTTACAAGTAGAGATCCACAAATTTTCCAAGTAGAGATCATCAATATTTCCAAGTAGAGATCCACAAATTTTACAATTAGAGATCCACAAATTTTCCAAGTAGAGATCCACAAATTTTCCAAGTATAGATCAACAAATTTTCCAAGTATAGATCCAAAAATTTTCCAAGTATAGATTTACAAATTTTCCAAGTATAAATTTACAAATTTTCCAAGTATAGATTTACAAATTTTCCAAGTATAGATTTACAAATTTTCCAAGTATAGATTTAAAAATTTTTCAAGTATAGATTTACAAATTTTCCAAGTATAGATTTACAAATTTTCCTAAAATAGATCCACAAATTTTCCAAATATAGATCCACAAATTTTACAAGTACAGATCCACAAATATTACAAGTACAGATCCACAAATTTTCCAAGTAGAGATCCACAATTTTTCCAAGTAGAGATCCATAAATTTTCCAAGTAGAGATCCACAAATTTTCCAAGTAGAGATCCACAAATTTTCCAAGTAGAGATCCACAAATTTTCCAAGTAGAGAACCACAAATTTTCCAAGTATAGATTTACAAATTTTCCAAGTATAGATTTAAAAATTTTCCAAGTATAGATTTACAAATTTTCCAAGTATAGATTTACAAATTTTCCAAGAATAGATTTACAAATTTTCCAAGTATAGATTTACAAATTTTTCAAGCATAGATTTACAAATTCTCCAAGTATAGATTTACGAATTTTCCAAGTATAGATTTACAAATTTTCCAAAAATAGATCCATAAATTTTCCAAGTATAGATCCACAAATTTTACAAGTATAGATCCACAAATTTTCCAAGTACAGATCCACAAATTCTCCAAGTATAGATTTACGAATTTTCCAATTATAGATTTACAAATTTTCCAAAAATAGATCCATAAAATTTCCAAAAATAGATCCACAAATTTTACAAGTATAGATCCACAAATTTTCCAAGTAGAGATCCACAAATTTTCCAAGTAGAGATCCACAAATTTTCCAAGTAGAGATCCACAAATTTTCCAAGTATAGATTCACAAATTTTCCAAGTATAGATCCAAAAATTTTCCAAGTATAGATCCAAAAATTATCCAAGGATAGATCCACAAATTTTCCAAGTATAGATTTTCATATTTTCCAAGTATAGATTTACAAATTTTCCCAGTACAGATCCACAAATTTTACAAGTAGAGATCCACAAATTTTACAAGTAGAGATCCACAAATTTTCCAAGTACAGATCCACAAATTTTCCAAGTACAGATCCACAAATTTACAAGTAGAGATCCACAAATTTTCCAAGTAGAGATCATCAATATTTCCAAGTAGAGATCCACAAATTTTACAATTAGAGATCGACAAATTTTCCAAGTAGAGATCCACAAATTTTCCAAGTATAGATCCACAAATTTTCCAAGTATAGATCCAAAAATTTTCCAAGTATAGATTTACAAATTTTCCAAGTATGAATTTACAAATTTTCCAAGTATAGATTTACAAATTTTCCAAGTATAGATTTACGAATTTTCCAAGTATAGATTTACAAATTTTTCAAGTATAGATTTACAAATTTTCCAAAAATAGATCCACAAATTTTCCAAATATAGATCCACAAATTTTACAAGTACAGATCCACAAATATTACAAGTACAGATCCACAAATTTTCCAAGTAGAGATCCACAATTTTTCCAAGTAGAGATCCATAAATTTTCCAAGTAGAGATCCACAAATTTTCCAAGTAGAGATCCACAAATTTTCCAAGTAGAGATCCACAAATTTTCCAAGTAGATAACCACAAATTTTCCAAGTATAGATCCAAAAATTTTCCAAGTATAGATTTACAAATTTTCCAAGTATAGATTTACAAATTTTCCAAGTATAGATTTACAAATTTTCCAAGTATAGATTTACAAATTTTCCAAGTATAGATTTACAAATTTTTCAAGCATAGATTTACAAATTCTCCAAGTATAGATTTACGAATTTTCCAAGTATAGATTTACAAATTTTCCAAAAATAGATCCATAAATTTTCCAAGTATAGATCCACAAATTTTACAAGTATAGATCCACAAATTTTCCAAGCAGAGATCCACAAATTTTCCAAGTACAGATCCACAAATTCTCCAAGTATAGATTTACGAATTTTCCAATTATAGATTTACAAATTTTCCAAAAATAGATCCATAAATTTTCCAAAAATAGATCCACAAATTTTACAATTATAGATCCACAAATTTTCCAAGTAGAGAACCACAAATTTTCCAAGTATAGATTAACAAATTTTCCAAGTATAGATTTACAAATTTTCCAAGTATAGATTTAAAAATTCTCCAAGTATAGATTTACAAATTTTCCAAGTATAGATTTACAAATTTTCCAAAAATAGATCCACAAATTTTCCAAGTATAGATCCACAAATTTTCCAAGTATAGATTCACAAATTTTCCAAAAATAGATTTACAAATTTTCCAAGTATAGATTTACAAATTTTCCAAAAATAGATTTAAAAATTTTTCAAGTATAGATTTACAAATTTTCCAAGTATAGATTTACAAATTTTCCAAGTACAGATCCACAAATTTTCCAAGTAGAGATCCACAAATTTTCCAAGTATAGATCCACAAATTTTCCAAGTATAGATCCAAAAATTTTCCAAGTATAGATTTACAAATTTTCCAAGTATAGATTTACAAATTTTCCAAGCATAGATTTACAAATTTTCCAAGTATAGATTTACAAATTTTCCAAGTATAGATTTACAAATTTTCCAAGAATAGATTTACAAATTTTCCAAGTATAGATTTACAAATTTTTCAAGCATAGATTTACAAATTCTCCAAGTATAGATTTACGAATTTTCCAAGTATAGATTTACAAATTTTCCAAAAATAGATCCATAAATTTTCCAAGTATAGATCCACAAATTTTACAAGTATAGATCCACAAATTTTCCAAGTACAGATCCACAAATTCTCCAAGTATAGATTTACGAATTTTCCAATTATAGATTTACAAATTTTCCAAAAATAGATCCATAAATTTTCCAAAAATAGATCCACAAATTTTACAAGTATAGATCCACAAATTTTCCAAGTAGAGATCCACAAATTTTCCAACTAGAGATCCACAAATTTTCCAAGTATAGATCCACAAATTATCCAAGTATAGATCCACAAATTTTCCAAGTATAGATTAACAAATTTTCCAAGTATAGATTTACAAATTTTCCAAGTATAGATTTAAAAATTCTCCAAGTATAGATTTACAAATTTTCCAAGTATAGATTTACAAATTTTACAAAAATAGATCCACAAATTTTCCAAGTATAGATCCACAAATTTTCCAAGTATAGATTCACAAATTTTCCAAAAATAGATTTACAAATTTTCCAAGTATAGATTTACAAATTTTCCAAAAATAGATTTAAAAATTTTTCAAGTATAGATTTAAAAATTTTCCAAGTATAGATTTACAAATTTTCCAAGTACAGATCCACAAATTTTCCAAGTACAGATGCACAAATTTTCCAAGTACAGATCCACAAATTTTCCAAGTAGAGATCCACAAATTGTCCAAGTAGAGATCCACAAATTTTCCAATTATAGATCCACAAATTTTCCAAGTATAGATCCAAAAATTTTCCAAGTATAGATTTACAAATTTTCCAAGTATAGACTTACAAATTTTCCAAGTATAGATTTACAAATTTTCCAAGTATAGATTTACAAATTTTCCAAGTATAGATTTACAAATTTTCCAAGTATAGATTTACAAATTTTTCAAGCATAGATTTACAAATTCTCCAAGTATAGATTTACGAATTTTCCAAGTATAGATTTACAAATTTTCCAAAAATAGATCCATAAATTTTCCAAGTATAGATCCACAAATTTTACAAGTATAGATCCACAAATTTTCCAAGCAGAGATCCACAAATTTTCCAAGTAGAGATCCACAAATTTTCCAAGTATAGATCCACAAATTTTCCAAGTATAGATCCAAAAATTTTCCAAGTATAGATTTACAAATTTTCCAAGTATAGATTTACAAATTTTCCAAGTATAGATTTACAAATTTTCCAAGTATAGATTTACAAATTTTCCAAGTATAGATTTACAAATTTTTCAAGTACAGATTTACAAATTTTCCAAGTATAGATTTACAAATTTTCCAAAAATAGATCCACAAATTTTCCAAGTACAGATCCACAAATTTTCCAAGTAGAGATCCACAAATTTTCCAAGTAGAGATCCACAAATTTTCCAAGTAGAGATCCACAAATATTCCAAGGAGAGATCCACAAATTTTCCAAGTAGAGATCATCAAATTTTCCAAGTAGAGAACCACAAATTTTCCAAGTAGAGATCCACAAATTTTCCAAGTATCGATTTACAAATTCTCCAAGTATAGATTTACAAATTTTCCAAGTATAGATTTACAAATTTTCCAAAAAGAGATCCACAAATTTTCCAAGTATAGATCCATAAATTTTCCAAGTACAGATGCACAAATTTTCCAAGTACAGATCCACAAATTTTCCAAGTAGAGTTCCACAAATTGTCCAAGTAGAGATCCACAAATTTTCCAATTATAGATCCACAAATTTTCCAAGTATAGATCCAAAAATTTTCCAAGTATAGATTTACAAATTTTCCAAGTATAGATTTACAAATTTTCCAAGTATAGATTTACAAATTTTCCAAGTATAGATTTACAAATTTTCCAAGTATAGATTTACAAATTTTCCAAGTATAGATTTACAAATTTTTCAAGCATAGATTTACAAATTCTCCAAGTATAGATTTACGAATTTTCCAAGTATAGATTTACAAATTTTCCAAAAATAGATCCATAAATTTTCCAAGTATAGATCCACAAATTTTCCAAGTAGAGATCCACAAATTGTCCAAGTAGAGATCCACAAATTTTCCAAAAATAGATTCACAAATTTTCCAAAAATAGATTTACAAATTTTCCAAGTATAGATTTACAAATTTTCCAAAAATAGATTTACAAATTTTCCAAGTATAGATTTACAAATTTTCCAAGTATAGATTTACAAATTTTCCATGTATATATTTACAAATTTTACAAGTACAGATCTACAAATTTTCCAAGAACAGATCCATAAATTTTCCAAGTACAGATCCACAAATTTTCCAAGTACAGATGCACAAATTTTCCAAGTACAGATCCACAAATTTTCCAAGTAGAGATCCACAAATTTTCCAAGTATAGATCCACAAATTTTCCAAGTATAGATTTATAAATTTTCCAAGTATAGATTTACAAATTTTCCAAGTATAGATTTACAAATTTTCCAAGTATAGATTTACAAATATTCCAAGTATAGATTTAAAAATTTTCCAAGTATAGATTTACAAATTTTTCAAGTATAGATTTATAAATTTTACAAGTATAGATTTACAAATTCTCCAAGCATAGATTTACAAATTTTCCAAGTATAGATTTACAAATTTTCCAAAAATAGATCCAAAAATTTTCCAAGTATAGATTAACAAATTTTCCAAGTATAGATCCACAAATTTTCCAAGTATAGATCCAAAAATTTTCCCAGTATAGATCCACAAATTTTCCAAGTATAGATTCAAATATTTTCCAAAAATAGATTTACAAATTTTCCAAGTATAGATTTACAAATTTTCCAAGTATAGATTTACAAATTTTCCAAAAATAGATCCTCAAATTTTCCAAGTATATATTAACAAATTTTCCAAGTAGAGATCCACAAATTTTCCAAGTAGAGATCCACAAATTTTCCAAGTATAGATCCACAAATTTTCCAAAAATAGATCCATAAATTTTCCAAGTATAGATCCACAAATTTTACAAGTATAGATACACAAATTTTCCAAGCAGAGATCCACAAATTTTCCAAGTAGAGATCCACAAATTTTCCAAGTATAGATCCACAAATTTTCCAAGTATAGATCCAAAAATTTTCCAAGTATAGATTTACAAATTTTCCAAGTATAGATTTACAAATTTTCCAAGTATAGATTTACAAATTTTCCAAGTATAGATTTACAAATTTTCCAAGTATAGATTTACAAATTTTTCAAGTATAGATTTACAAATTTTCCAAGTATAGATTTACAAATTTTCCAAAAATAGATCCACAAATTTTCCAAGTACAGATCCACAAATTTTCCAAGTAGAGATCCACAAATTTTCCAAGTAGAGATCCACAAATTTTCCAAGTAGAGATCCACAAATATTCCAAGGAGAGATCCACAAATTTTCCAAGTAGAGATCATCAAATTTTCCAAGTAGAGATCCACAAATTTTCCAAGTAGAGATCCACAAATTTTCCAAGTATCGATTAACAAATTCTCCAAGTATGGATTTACAAATTTTCCAAGTATAGATTTACAAATTTTCCAAAAAGAGATCCACAAATTTTCCAAGTATAGATCCATAAATTTTCCAAGTACAGAAGCACAAATTTTCCAAGTACAGATCCACAAATTTTCCAAGTAGAGATCCACAAATTTTCCAAGTAGAGATCCACAAATTTTCCAAGTAGAGATTCGCAAATTTTCCAAGTAGAGATCCACAAATTTTCCAAGTAGAGATCCACAAGTTTTCCAAGTATAGATTAACAAATTTTCCAAGTAGAGATCCACTAATTTTCCAAGTAGAGATCCACAAATTTTCCAAGTAGAGATCCACAAATTTTCCAAGTAGAGATCCACAAATTTTCCAAGTATAGATCCACAAATTTTCCAAGTATAGATCCACAAATTTTCCAAGTATAGATCCACAAATTTTCCAAGTATAGATACACAAATTTTCCAAGTATAGATTTACAAATTTTCCAAGTATAGATTTACAAATTTTAATAGTATAGATTTACAAATTTTCCAAGTATAGATTTAAAAATTCTCCAAGTATAGATTTACAAATTTTCCAAGGATAGATTTACAAATTTTCCAAAAATAGATCCACAAATTTTCCAAGTATAGATCCACAAATTTTCCAAAAATAGATTTACAAATTTTCCAAGTATAGATTTAAAAATTTTAAAAAAATAGATTTAAAAATTTTTCAAGTATAGATTTACAAATTTTCCAAGTATAGATTTACAAATTTTCCAAGTACAGATCCACAAATTTTCCAAGTACAGATCCACAAATTTTCCAAGTACAGATCCACAAATTTTCCAATTACAGATCCACAAATTTTCCAAGTACAGATGCACAAATTTTCCAAGTACAGATCCACAAATTTTCCAAGTAGAGATCCACAAATTGTCCAAGTAGAGATCCACAAATTTTCCAAAAATAGATTCACAAATTTTCCAAAAATAGATTTACAAATTTTCCAAGTATAGATTTACAAATTTTCCAAAAATAGATTTACAAATTTTCCAAGTATAGATTTACAAATTTTCCAAGTATAGATTTACAAATTTTCCATGTATATATTTACAAATTTTACAAGTACAGATCTACAAATTTTCCAAGAACAGATCCATAAATTTTCCAAGTACAGATCCACAAATTTTCCAAGTACAGATGCACAAATTTTCCAAGTACAGATCCACAAATTTTCCAAGTAGAGATCCACAAATTTTCCAAGTTAAGATTTATAAATTTTCCAAGTATAGATTTACAAATTTTCCAAGTATAGATTTACAAATTTTCCAAGTATAGATTTACAAATATTCCAAGTATAGATTTACAAATTTTCCAAGTATAGATTTACAAATTTTTCAAGTATAGATTTATAAATTTTACAAGTATAGATTTACAAATTCTCCAAGCATAGATTTACAAATTTTCCAAGTATAGATTTACAAATTTTCCAAAAATAGATCCAAAAATTTTCCAAGTATAGATTAACAAATTTTCCAAGTATAGATCCACAAATTTTCCAAGTATAGATCCAAAAATTTTCCCAGTATAGATCCACAAATTTTCCAAGTATAGATTCAAATATTTTCCAAAAATAGATTTACAAATTTTCCAAGTATAGATTTACAAATTTTCCAAGTATAGATTTACAAATTTTCCAAAAATAGATCCTCAAATTTTCCAAGTATATATTAACAAATTTTCCAAGTAGAGATCCACAAATTTTCCAAGTAGAGATCCACAAATTTTCCAAGTATAGATCCACAAATTTTCCAAGTATAGATCCACAAATTTTCCAAGTATAGATCCACAAATTTTCCAAGTAGAGATCCACAAATTTTCCAAGTAGAGATCCACAAATTTTCCAAGTATAGATCCACAAATTTTCCAAGTATAGATCCACAAATTTTCCAAGTATAGATCCACAAATTTTCCAAGCATAGATCCACAAATTTTCAAAGTATAGATACACAAATTTTCCAAGTATAGATTTACAAATTTTCCAAGTATAGATTTACAAATTTTCCAAGTATAGATTTACAAATTTTCCAAGTATAGATTTAAAAATTCTCCAAGTATAGATTTACAAATTTTCCAAGGATAGATTTACAAATTTTCCAAATAGAGATCCACAAATTTTCCAAGTATAGATCCACAAATTTTCCAAGTATAGATTCACAAATTTTCCAAAAATAGATTTACAAATTTTCCAAGTATAGATTTACAAATTTTCCAAAAATAGATTTAAAAATTTTTCAAGTGTAGATTTACAAATTTTCCAAGTATAGATTTACAAATTTTCCAAGTACAGATCCACAAATTTTCCAAGTACAGATCCACAAATTTTCCAAGTACAGATCCACAAATTTTCCAAGTACAGATGCACAAATTTTCCAAGTACAGATCCACAAATTTTCCAAGTAGAGATCCACAAATTTTCCAAGTAGAGATCCACAAATTTTCCAAAAATAGATTCACAATTTTCCAAAAATAGATTTACAAATTTACCAAGTATAGATTTACAAATTTTCCAAAAATAGATTTACAAATTTTCCAAGTATAGATTTACAAATTTTCCAAGTACAGATTTACAAATTTTCCATGTATATATTTACAAATTTTACAAGTACAGATCTACAAATTTTCCAAGAACAGATCCATAAATTTTCCAAGTACAGATCCACAAATTTTCCAAGTACAGATGCACAAATTTTCCAAGTACAGATCCACAAATTTTCCAAGTAGAGATCCACAAATTTTCCAAGTATAGATCCACAAATTTTCCAAGTATAGATTTATAAATTTTCCAAGTATAGATTTACAAATTTTCCAAGTATAGATTTACAAATTTTCCAAGTATAGATTTACAAATATTCCAAGTATAGATTTACAAATTTTCCAAGTATAGATTTTCAAATTTTCCAAGTATAGATTTACAAATTTTCCAAAAATAGATCCAAAAATTTTCCAAGTATAGATTAACAAATTTTCCAAGTATAGATCCACAAATTTTCCAAGTATAGATCCAAAAATTTTCCAAGTATAGATCCACAAATTTTCCAAGTATAGATTCAAATATTTTCCAAAAATAGATTTACAAATTTTCCAAGTATAGATTTACAAATTTTCCAAAAATAGATTTACAAATTTTCCAAGTATAGATTTACAAATTTTTCAAGTATAGATTTACAAATTTTCCAAAAATAGATCCTCAAATTTTCCAAGTATATATTAACAAATTTTCCAAGTAGAGATCCACAAATTTTCCAAGTAGAGATCCACAAATTTTCCAAGTATAGATCCACAAATTTTCCAAGTATAGATCCAAAAATTTTCCAAGTATAGATCCACAAATTTTCCAAGTAGAGATCCACAAATTTTCCAAGTAGAAATCCACAAATTTTCCAAGTATAGATCCACAAATTTTCCAAGTATAGATCCACAAATTTTCCAAGTATAGATCCACAAATTTTCCAAGCATAGATCCACAAATTTTCAAAGTATAGATACACAAATTTTCCAAGTATAGATTTACAAATTTTTCAAGTATAGATTTACAAATTTTCCAAGTATAGATTTACAAATTTTCCAAGTATAGATTTAAAAATTCTCCAAGTATAGATTTACAAATTTTCCAAGGATAGATTTACAAATTTTCCAAGTAGAGATCCACAAATCTTCCAAGTATAGATCCACAAATTTTCCAAGTATAGATTCACAAATTTTCCAAAAATAGATTTACAAATTTTCCAAGTATAGATTTACAAATTTTCCAAAAATAGATTTAAAAATTTTTCAAGTATAGATTTACAAATTTTCCAAGTATAGATTTACAAATTTTCCAAGTACAGATCCACAAATTTTCCAAGTACAGATCCACAAATTTTCCAAGTACAGATCCACAAATTTTCCAAGTACAGATCCACAAATTTTCCAAGTACAGATGCACAAATTTTCCAAGTACAGATCCACAAATTTTCCAAGTAGAGATCCACAAATTGTCCAAGTATAGATCCACAAATTTTCCAAGTATAGATTCACAAATTTTCCAAAAATAGATTTACAAATTTTCCAAGTATAGATTTACAAATTTTAAAAAAATAGATTGAAAAATTTTTCAAGTATAGATTTACAAATTTTCCAAGTATAGATTTACAAATTTTCCAAGTACAGATCCACAAATTTTCCAAGTACAGATCCACAAATTTTCCAAGTACAGATCCACAAATTTTCCAAGTACAGATCCACAAATTTTCCAAGTACAGATGCACAAATTTTCCAAGTACAGATCCACAAATTTTCCAAGTAGAGATCCACAAATTGTCCAAGTATAGATCCACAAATTTTCCAAGTATAGATTCACAAATTTTCCAAAAATAGATTTACAAATTTTCCAAGTATAGATTTACAAATTTTAAAAAAATAGATTGAAAAATTTTTCAAGTATAGATTTACAAATTTTCCAAGTATAGATTTACAAATTTTCCAAGTACAGATCCACAAATTTTCCAAGTACAGATCCACAAATTTTCCAAGTACAGATCCACAAATTTTCCAAGTACAGATCCACAAATTTTCCAAGTACATATGCACAAATTTTCCAAGTACAGATCCACAAATTTTCCAAGTAGAGATCCACAAATTGTCCAAGTAGAGATCCACAAATTTTCCAAAAATAGATTCACAAATTTTCCAAAAATAGATTTACAAATTTTCCAAGTATAGATTTACAAATTTTCCAAAAATAGATTTACAAATTTTCCAAGTATAGATTTAAAAATTTTCCAAGTATAGATTTACAAATTTTCCATGTATATATTTACAAATTTTCCATGTATATATTTACAAATTTTACAAGTACAGATCTACAAATTTTCCAAGAACAGATCCATAAATTTTCCAAGTAGAGATCCACAAATTTTCCAAGTAGAGATCCACAAATTTTCCAAGTATAGATCCACAAATTTTCCAAGTATAGATCCACAAATTTTCCAAGTATAGATCCACAAATTTTCCAAGCATAGATCCACAAATTTTCAAAGTATAGATACACAAATTTTCCAAGTATAGATTTACAAATTTTCCAAGTATAGATTTACAAATTTTCCAAGTATAGATTTACAAATTTTCCAAGTATAGATTTAAAAATTCTCCAAGTATAGATTTACAAATTTTCCAAGGATAGATTTACAAATTTTCCAAAAATAGATCCACAAATTTTCCAAGTATAGATCCACAAATTTTCCAAGTATAGATTCACAAATTTTCCAAAAATAGATTTACAAATTTTCCAAGTATAGATTTACAAATTTTCCAAAAATAGATTTAAAAATTTTTCAAGTATAGATTTACAAATTTTCCAAGTATAGATTTACAAATTTTCCAAGTATAGATTTACAAATATTCCAAGTATAGATTTACAAATTTTTCAAGTATAGATTTATAAATTTTACAAGTATAGATTTACAAATTCTCCAAGTATAGATTTACAAATTTTCCAAGTATAGATTTACAAATTTTCCAAAAATAGATCCAAAAATTTTCCAAGTATAGATTAACTAATTTTCCAAGTATAGATCCACAAATTTTCCAAGTATAGATCCAAAAATTTTCCCAGTATAGATCCACAAATTTTCCAAGTATAGATTCAAATATTTTCCAAATATAGATTTACAAATTTTCCAAGTATAGATTTACAAATTTTCCAAAAATAGATCCTCAAATTTTCCAAGTATATATTAACAAATTTTCCAAGTAGAGATCCACAAATTTTCCAAGTAGAGATCCACAAATTTTCCAAGTATAGATCCACAAATTTTCCAAGTATAGATCCACAAATTTTCCAAGTATAGATCCACAAATTTTCCAAGTAGAGATCCACAAATTTTCCTAGTAGAGATCCACAAATTTTCCAAGTATAGATCCACAAATTTTCCAAGTATAGATCCACAAATTTTCCAAGTATAGATCCACAAATTTTCCAAGCATAGATCCACAAATTTTCAAAGTATAGATACACAAATTTTCCAAGTATAGATTTACAAATTTTCCAAGTATAGATTTACAAATTTTCCAAGTATAGATTTACAAATTTTCCAAGTATAGATTTAAAAATTCTCCAAGTATAGATTTACAAATTTTCCAAGGATAGATTTACAAATTTTCCAAATAGAGATCCACAAATTTTCCAAGTATAGATCCACAAATTTTCCAAAAATAGATTTACAAATTTTCCAAGTATAGATTTACAAATTTTCCAAAAATAGATTTAAAAATTTTTCAAGTATAGATTTACAAATTTTCCAAGTATAGATTTACAAATTTTCCAAGTACAGATCCACAAATTTTCCAAGTACAGATCCACAAATTTTCCAAGTACAGATCCACAAATTTTCCAAGTACAGATGCACAAATTTTCCAAGTACAGATCCACAAATTTTCCAAGTAGAGATCCACAAATTTTCCAAGTAGAGATCCACAAATTTTCCAAAAATAGATTCACAATTTTCCAAAAATAGATTTACAAATTTACCAAGTATAGATTTACAAATTTTCCAAAAATAGATTTACAAATTTTCCAAGTATAGATTTACAAATTTTCCAAGTATAGATTTACAAATTTTCCATGTATATATTTACAAATTTTACAAGTACAGATCTACAAATTTTCCAAGAACAGATCCATAAATTTTCCAAGTACAGATCCACAAATTTTCCAAGTACAGATGCACAAATTTTCCAAGTACAGATCCACAAATTTTCCAAGTATAGATTTATAAATTTTCCAAGTATAGATTTACAAATTTTCCAAGTATAGATTTACAAATTTTTCAAGTATAGATTTACAAATATTCCAAGTATAGATTTACAAATTTTCCAAGTATAGATTTTCAAATTTTTCAAGTATAGATTTACAAATTTTCCAAAAATAGATCCAAAAATTTTCCAAGTATAGATTAACAAATTTTCCAAGTATAGATCCACAAATTTTCCAAGTATAGATCCAAAAATTTTCCAAGTATAGATCCACAAATTTTCCAAGTATAGATTCAAATATTTTCCAAAAATAGATTTACAAATTTTCCAAGTATAGATTTACCAATTTTCCAAAAATAGATTTACAAATTTTCCAAGTATAGATTTACAAATTTTTCAAGTATAGATTTACAAATTTTACAAGTATAGATTTACAAATTCTCCAAGTATAGATTTACAAATTTTACAAGTATAGATTTACAAATTTTCCAAAAATAGATCCTCAAATTTTCCAAGTATATATTAACAAATTTTCCAAGTAGAGATCCACAAATTTTCCAAGTAGAGATCCACAAATTTTCCAAGTATAGATCCACAAATTTTCCAAGTATAGATCCAAAAATTTTCCAAGTATAGATCCACAAATTTTCCAAGTAGAGATCCACAAATTTTCCAAGTAGAAATCCACAAATTTTCCAAGTATAGATCCAAAAATTTTCCAAGTATAGATTAACAAATTTTCCAAGTATAGATCCACAAATTTTCCAAGTATAGATCCAAAAATTTTCCAAGTATAGATCCACAAATTTTCCAAGTATAGATTCAAATATTTTCCAAAAATAGATTTACAAATTTTCCAAGTATAGATTTACCAATTTTCCAAAAATAGATTTACAAATTTTCCAAGTATAGATTTACAAATTTTTCAAGTATAGATTTACAAATTTTACAAGTATAGATTTACAAATTCTCCAAGTATAGATTTACAAATTTTACAAGTATAGATTTACAAATTTTCCAAAAATAGATCCTCAAATTTTCCAAGTATATATTAACAAATTTTCCAAGTAGAGATCCACAAATTTTCCAAGTAGAGATCCACAAATTTTCCAAGTATAGATCCACAAATTTTCCAAGTATAGATCCAAAAATTTTCCAAGTATAGATCCACAAATTTTCCAAGTAGAGATCCACAAATTTTCCAAGTAGAAATCCACACATTTTCCAAGTATAGATCCACAAATTTTCCAAGTATAGATCCACAAATTTTCCAAGTATAGATCCACAAATTTTCCAAGCATAGATCCACAAATTTTCAAAGTATAGATACACAAATTTTCCAAGTATAGATTTACAAATTTTCCAAGTATAGATTTACAAATTTTCCAAGTATAGATTTACAAATTTTCCAAGTATAGATTTAAAAATTCTCCAAGTATAGATTTACAAATTTTCCAAGGATAGATTTACAAATTTTCCAAGTAGAGATCCACAAATCTTCCAAGTATAGATCCACAAATTTTCCGAGTATAGATTCACAAATTTTCCAAAAATAGATTTACAAATTTTCTAAGTATAGATTTACAAATTTTCCAAAAATAGATTTAAAAATTTTTCAAGTATAGATTTACAAATTTTCCAAGTACAGATCCACAAATTTTCCAAGTACAAATCCACAAATTTTCCAAGTACAGATCCACAAATTTTCCAAGTACAGATCCACAAATTTTCCAAGTACAGATGCACAAATTTTCCAAGTACAGATCCACAAATTTTCCAAGTAGAGATCCACAAATTGTCCAAGTATAGATCCACAAATTTTCCAAGTATAGATTCACAAATTTTCCAAAAATAGATTTACAAATTTTCCAAGTATAGATTTACAAATTTTCCATGTATATATTTACAAATTTTACAAGTACAGATCTACAAATTTTCCAAGAACAGATCCATAAATTTTCCAAGTAGAGATCCACAAATTTTGCAAGTAAAGATCCACAAATTTTCCAAGTATAGATCCACAAATTTTCCAAGTATAGATCCACAAATTTTCCAAGTATAGATCCACAAATTTTCCAAGCATAGATCCACAAATTTTCAAAGTATAGATACACAAATTTTCCAAGTATAGATTTACAAATTTTCCAAGTATAGATTTACAAATTTTCCAAGTATAGATTTACAAATTTTCCAAGTATAGATTTAAAAATTCTCCAAGTATAGATTTACAAATTTTCCAAGGATAGATTTACAAATTTTCCAAAAATAGATCCACAAATTTTCCAAGTATAGATCCACAAATTTTCCAAGTATAGATTCACAAATTTTCCAAAAATAGATTTACAAATTTTCCAAGTATAGATTTACAAATTTTCCAAAAATAGATTTACAAATTTTCCAAGTACAGATCCACAAATTTTCCAAGTACAGATCCACAAATTTTCCAAGTATAGATTCACAAATTTTCCAAAAATAGATTTACAAATTTTCCAAGTATAGATTTACAAATTTTAAAAAAATAGATTTAAAAATTTTTCAAGTATAGATTTACAAATTTTCCAAGTATAGATCCACAAATTTTCCAAGTACAGATGCACAAATTTTCCAAGTACAGATCCACAAATTTTCCAAGTAGAGATCCACAAATTGTCCAAGTATAGATCCACAAATTTTCCAAGTATAGATTCACAAATTTTCCAAAAATAGATTAACAAATTTTCCAAGTATAGATTTACAAATTTTAAAAAAATCGATTTAAAAATTTTCCAAGTATAGATTTACAAATTTTCCAAGTACAGATCCACAAATTTTCCAAGTACAGATCCACAAATTTTCCAAGTACAGATCCACAAATTTTCCAAGTACAGATCCACAAATTTTCCAAGTACAGATGCACAAATTTTCCAAGTACAGATCCACAAATTTTCCAAGTAGAGATCCACAAATTGTCAAGTAGAGATCCACAAATTTTCCAAAAATAGATTCACAAATTTTCCAAAAATAGATTTACAAATTTTCCAAGTATAGATTTACAAATTTTCCAAAAATAGATTTACAAATTTTCCAAGTATAGATTTACAAATTTTCCAAGTATAGATTTACAAATTTTCCATGTATATATTTACAAATTTTACAAGTACAGATCTACAAATTTTCCAAGAACAGATCCATAAATTTTCCAAGTACAGATCCACAAATTTTCCAAGTACAGATGCACAAATTTTCCAAGTACAGATCCACAAATTTTCCAAGTAGAGATCGAAAAATTTCCCTAGTATAGATCGAAAAATTTCCCAAGTATAGATCGAAAAATTTCCCAAGAATAGATCGAAAAATTTCCCAAGTATAGATCGAAAAATTTCCCAAGTATAGATCGAAAAATTTCCCAAGTATAGATCGAAAAATTTCCCAAGTATAGATCGAAAAATTTCCCAAGTATAGATCGAAAAATTTACCAAGTATAGATCGAAAAATTTCCCAAGTATAGATTGAAAAATTTCCCAAGTATAAATCGAAAAATTTCCCAAGTATAGATCGAAAAATTTCCCAAGTATAGTTCGAAAAATTTCCCAAGTATAGATCAAAAATTTCCCAAGTATAGATCGTAAAATTTCCCAAGTAGAGATTCAAAAATTTCCAAAGTAGAAATTCAAAAATTTCCCAAGAAGAGATTCAAAAATTTCCCAAGTAGAGATTCAAAAATTTCCCAAGTAGAGATTCAAAAATTTTCCAAGTAGAGATTCAAAAATTTCCCAAGTAGAGATTCAAAAATTTCCCAAGTAGAGATTAAAAAATTTTCCAAGTAGAGATTCAAAAATTTCCCAAATAGAGATTCAAAAAGTTACCAAGTATAGACCCAAAAATTTCCCAAGTATAGATCGAAAAATTTCCCAAGTATAGATCGAAAAATTTTCCAAGTATAGATCGAAAAATTTCCCAAGTATAGATCGAAAAATTTCAAAAGTATAGATCGAAAAATTTCCCAAGTATAGATCGAAAAATTTCCAAAGTATAGATCGAAAAATTTCCCAAGTATAGATCGAAAAATCTCCCAAGAATAGATCGAAAAATTTCCCAAGTATAGATCGAAAAATTTCCCAAGTATAGATCGAAAAATTTCCCAAGTATAGATCGAAAAATTTCCCAAGTATAGATCGAAAAATTTCCCAAGTATAGATCGAAAAATTTCGCATGTATAGATCGAAAAATTTCCCAAGTATAGATCGAAAAATTTCCCAAGTATAGATCGAAAAATTTCCCAAGTATAGATCGAAAAATTTCCCAAGTATAGATCGAAAAATTTCAAAAGTATAGATCGAAAAATTTCCCAAGTATAGATCGAAAAATTTCCCGAGTATAGATCGTAAAATTTCCCAAGTAGAGATTCAAAAATTTCCAAAGTAGAGATTCAAAAATTCCCTAGTTTAGATCCAAAAATTTCCCAAGTATAGATCCAAAAATTTCCCAAGAATAGATCCAAAAATTTCCAATGTATAGATTCAAAAATTTCCAAAGTATAGATCCAAAAATTACCCAAGTATATATCCAAAAATTTCCCAAGTATAGATCCAAAAATTTCCCAAGAATAGATCGAAAAATTTCCCAAGAATAGATCCAAAAATTTCCCGAGTATAGATCCAAAAATTTCCCAAGTATAGATCCAAAAATTTCCCAAGTATAGATCCAAAAATTTCCCAAGTATAGATCCAAAAATTTCCCAAGTAGAGATTCAAAAATTTCCCAAGTAGAGATTCAAAAATTTACCAAGTAGAGATTCAAAAATTTCCCAAGTAGAGATTCAAAAATTTCCCAAGTAGAGATTCAAAAATTTCCCAAGTATAGATCCAAAAATTTCCCAAGTATAGATCCAAAAATTTCCCAAGTAGAGATTCAAAAATTTCCCAAGTAGAGATTCAAAAATTTACCAAGTAGAGATTCAAAAATTTCCCAAGTACAGATGCACAAATTTTCCAAGTACAGATCCACAAATTTTCCAAGTAGAGATCCACAAATTTTCCAAGTATAGATCCACAAATTTTCCAAGTATAGATTTATAAATTTTCCAAGTATAGATTTACAAATTTTCCAAGTATAGATTTACAAATTTTCCAAGTATAGATTTACAAATATTCCAAGTATAGATTTACAAATTTTCCAAGTATAGATTTTCAAATTTTCCAAGTATAGATATACAAATTTTCCAAAAATAGATCCGAAAATTTTCCAAGTATAGATTAACAAATTTTCCAAGTATAGATCCACAAATTTTCCAAGTATAGATCCAAAAATTTCCAAGTATAGATCCACAAATTTTCCAAGTATAGATTCAAATATTTTCCAAAAATAGATTTACAAATTTTCCAAGTATAGATTTACAAATTTTCCAAAAATAGATTTACAAATTTTCCAAGTATAGATTTACAAATTTTCCAAGTATAGATTTACAAATTTTCCATGTATATATTTACAAATTTTACAAGTACAGATCTACAAATTTTCCAAGAACAGATCCATAAATTTTCCAAGTAGAGATCCACAAATTTTCCAAGTAGAGATCCACAAATTTTCCAAGTATAGATCCACAAATTTTCCAAGTATAGATCCACAAATTTTCCAAGTATAGATCCACAAATTTTCCAAGCATAGATCCACAAATTTTCAAAGTATAGATACACAAATTTTCCAAGTATAGATTTACAAATTTTCCAAGTATAGATTTACAAATTTTCCAAGTATAGATTTACAAATTTTCCAAGTATAGATTTAAAAATTCTCCAAGTATAGATTTACAAATTTTCCAAGGATAGATTTACAAATTTTCCAAAAATAGATCCACAAATTTTCCAAGTATAGATCCACAAATTTTAAAAGTATAGATTCACAAATTTTCCAAAAATAGATTTACAAATTTTCCAAGTATAGATTTACAAATTTTCCAAAAATAGATTTAAAAATTTTTCAAGTATAGATTTACAAATTTTCCAAGTATAGATTTACAAATTTTCCAAGTACAGATCCACAAATTTTCCAAGTACAGATCCACAAATTTTCCAAGTATAGATTCACAAATTTTCCAAAAATAGATTTACAAATTTTCCAAGTATAGATTTACAAATTTTAAAAAAATAGATTTAAAAATTTTTCAAGTATAGATTTACAAATTTTCCAAGTATAGATCCACAAATTTTCCAAGTACAGATGCACAAATTTTCCAAGTACAGATCCACAAATTTTCCAAGTAGAGATCCACAAATTGTCCAAGTATAGATCCACAAATTTTCCAAGTATAGATTCACAAATTTTCCAAAAATAGATTAACAAATTTTCCAAGTATAGATTTACAAATTTTAAAAAAATAGATTTAAAAATTTTCCAAGTATAGATTTACAAATTTTCCAAGTACAGATCCACAAATTTTCCAAGTACAGATCCACAAATTTTCCAAGTACAGATCCACAAATTTTCCAAGTACAGATCCACAAATTTTCCAAGTACAGATGCACAAATTTTCCAAGTACAGATCCACAAATTTTCCAAGTAGAGATCCACAAATTTTCCAAAAATAGATTCACAAATTTTCCAAAAATAGATTTACAAATTTTCCAAGTATAGATTTACAAATTTTCCAAAAATAGATTTACAAATTTTCCAAGTATAGATTTAAAAATTTTCCAAGTATAGATTTACAAATTTTCCATGGATATATTTACAAATTTTACAAGTACAGATCTACAAATTTTCCAAGAACAGATCCATAAATTTTCCAAGAACAGATCCACAAATTTTCCAAGTACAGATGCACAAATTTTAAAAGTACAGATCCACAAATTTTCCAAGTAGAGATCGAAAAATTTCCCTAGTATAGATCGAAAAATTTCCCAAGAATAGATCGAAAAATTTCCCAAGTATAGATCGAAAAATTTCCCAAGTATAGATCGAAAAATTTCCCAAGTATAGATCGAAAAATTTCCCAAGTATAGATCGAAAAATTTTCCAAGTACAGATCCACAAATTTTCCTAGTACAGATCCACAAATTTTCCAAGAACAGATGCACAAATTTTCCAAGTACAGATCCACAAATTTTCCAAGTAGAGATCCACAAATTGTCCAAGTAGAGATCCACAAATTTTCCAAAAATAGATTCACAAATTTTCCAAAAATAGATTTACAAATTTTCCAAGTATAGATTTACAAATTTTCCAAAAATAGATTTACAAATTTTCCAAGTATAGATTTACAAATTTTCCAAGTATAGATTTACAAATTTTCCATGTATATATTTACAAATTTTACAAGTACAGATCTACAAATTTTCCAAGAACAGATCCATAAATTTTCCAAGTACAGATCCACAAATTTTCCAGGTACAGATGCACAAATTTTCCAAGTACAGATCCACAAATTTTCCAAGTAGAGATCGAAAAATTTCCCTAGTATAGATCGAAAAATTTCCCAAGTATAGATCGAAAAATTTCCCAAGAATAGATCGAAAAATTTCCCAAGTATAGATCGAAAAATTTCCCAAGTATAGATCGAAAAATTTCCCAAGTATAGATCGAAAAATTTCCCAAGTATAGATCGAAAAATTTACCAAGTATAGATCGAAAAATTTCCCAAGTATAGATTGAAAAATTTCCCAAGTATAAATCGAAAAATTTCCCAAGTATAGATCGAAAAATTTCCCAAGTATAGTTCGAAAAATTTCCCAAGTATAGATCGAAAAATTTCCCAAGTATAGATCGTAAAATTTCCCAAGTAGAGATTCAAAAATTTCCAAAGTAGAGATTCAAAAATTTCCCAAGAAGAGATTCAAAAATTTCCCAAGTAGAGATTCAAAAATTTCCCAAGTAGAGATTCAAAAATTTTCCAAGTAGAGATTCAAAAATTTCCCAAGTAGAGATTCAAAAATTTCCCAAGTAGAGATTCAAAAATTTCCCAAGTAGAGATTCAAAAATTTTCCAAGTAGAGATTCAAAAATTTCCCAAATAGAGATTCAAAAAGTTACCAAGTATAGACCCAAAAATTTCCCAAGTATAGATCGAAAAATTTCCCAAGTATAGATCGAAAAATTTTCCAAGTATAGATCGAAAAATTTCCCAAGTACAGATCGAAAAATTGCCCAAGTACAGATCGAAAAATTACCCAAGTATAGATCGAAAAATTTCAAAAGTATAGATCGAAAAATTTTACAAGTATAGATCGAAAAATTTCCAAAGTATAGATCGAAAAATTTCCCAAGTATAGATCGAAAAATCTCCCAAGAATAGATCGAAAAATTTCCCAAGTATAGATCGAAAAATTTCCCAAGTATAGATCGAAAAATTTCCCAAGTATAGATCGAAAAATTTCCCAAGTATAGATCGAAAAATTTCCCAAGTATAGATCGAAAAATTTCCCAAGTATAGATCGAAAAATTTCGCATGTATAGATCGAAAAATTTCCCAAGTATAGATCGAAAAATTTCCCAAGTATAGATCGAAAAATTTCCCAAGTATAGATCGAAAAATTTCCCAAGTATAGATCGAAAAATTTCCCAAGTATAGATCGAAAAATTTCCCAAGTATAGATCGAAAAATTTCCCAAGTATAGATCGAAAAATTTCCCAAGTATAGATCGTAAAATTTCCCAAGTAGAGATTCAAAAATTTCCAAAGTAGAGATTCAAAAATTCCCTAGTTTAGATCCAAAAATTTCCCAAGTATAGAACCAAAAATTTCCCAAGAATAGATCCAAAAATTTCCAATGTATAGATTCAAAAATTTCCAAAGTATAGATCCAAAAATTACCCAAGTATATATCCAAAAATTTCCCAAGTATAGATCCAAAAATTTCCCAAGAATAGATCGAAAAATTTCCCAAGAATAGATCCAAAAATTTCCCGAGTATAGATCCAAAAATTTCCCAAGTATAGATCCAAAAATTTCCCAAGTATAGATCCAAAAATTTCCCAAGTATAGATCCAAAAATTTCCCAAGTAGAGATTCAAAAATTTCCCAAGTAGAGATTCAAAAATTTACCAAGTAGAGATTCAAAAATTTCCCAAGTAGAGATTCAAAAATTTCCCAAGTAGAGATTCAAAAATTTCCCAAGTAGAGATTCAAAAATTTCCCAAGTAGAGATTCAAAAATTTCCCAAGTAGAGATTCAAAAATTTCCCAAGTAGAGATTTCCCAAGTACAGATCGAAAAATTGCCCAAGTACAGATCGAAAAATTACCCAAGTATAGATCCAAAAATTTCCCAAGTATAGATCCAAAAATTTCCCAAGTATAGATCCAAAAATTTCCCAAGAATAGATCCAAAAATTTCCCAAGAATAGAACGAAAAATTTCCCAAGAATAGATCGAAAAATTTCCCAAGTATAGATCGAAAAATTTCCCAAGTATAGATCGAAAAATTTACCAAGTATAGATTGAAAAATTTTCCAAGTATAGATCGAAAAATTTCCCAAGTATAGATCGAAAAATTTCGCATGTATAGATCGAAAAATTTCCCAAGTATAGATCGAAAAATTTCCCAAGTATAGATCGAAAAATTTCCCAAGCATAGATCGTAAAATTTCCCAAGTAGAGATTCAAAAATTTCCAAAGTAGAGATTCAAAAATTCCCTAGTTTAGATCCAAAAATTTCCCAAGTATAGATCCAAAAATTTCCCAAGAATAGATCCAAAAATTTCCAAAGTATAGATCCAAAAATTACCCAAGTATAGATCCAAAAATTTCCCAAGTATAGATCCAAAAATTTCCCAAGTATAGATCCAAAAATTTCCCAAGAATAGATCCAAAAATTTCCCAAGAATAGATCCAAAAATTTCCCGAGTATAGATCCAAAAATTTCCCAAGTATAGATCCAAAAATTTCCCAAGTATAGATCCAAAAATTTCCCAAGTAGAGATTCAAAAATTTCCCAAG
The DNA here is from genome assembly GCA_963920705.1 of Odiellus spinosus. Taxonomy (NCBI): domain Eukaryota; kingdom Metazoa; phylum Arthropoda; class Arachnida; order Opiliones; family Phalangiidae; genus Odiellus; species Odiellus spinosus. The sequence continues at coordinate 1,486,360 of CAWUCO010000219.1, read as the reverse complement.
TAGAGATTCAAAAATTTCCCAAGTAGAGATTCAAAAATTTCACAAGTAGAGATTCAAAAATTTCCCAAGTAGAGATTCAAAAATTTCCCAAGTAGAGACTCAAAAATTTCCCAAGTAGAGATTCAAAAATTTCCCAAGTAGAGATTCAAAAATTTCCCAAGTAGAGATTCAAAAATTTCCCAAGTAGAGATACAAAAATTTCCCAAGTAGAGATCCAAAAATTTCCCAAGTATAGATCGAAAAATTTCCCAAGTATAGATCGAAAAATTTCCCAAGTATAGATCGAAAAATTTCCCAAGTATAGATCGAAAAATTTCCCAAGTATAGATCGTAAAATTTCCCAAGTAGAGATTCAAAAATTTCCAAAGTAGAGATTCAAAAATTCCCTAGTTTAGATCCAAAAATTTCCCAAGTATAGATCCAAAAATTTCCCAAGTATAGATCGAAAAATTTCCCAAGTATAGATCGAAAAATTTCCCAAGTATAGATCGAAAAATTTCCCAAGTATAGATCGAAAAATTTCCCAAGTATAGATCGTAAAATTTCCCAAGTAGAGATTCAAAAATTTCCAAAGTAGAGATTCAAAAATTCCCTAGTTTAGATCCAAAAATTTCCCAAGTATAGATCCAAAAATTTCCCAAGAATAGATCCAAAAATTTCCAAAGTATAGATTCAAAAATTTCCAAAGTATAGATCCAAAAATTACCCAAGTATAGATCCAAAAATTTCCCAAGTATAGATCCAAAAATTTCCCAAGTATAGATAAAAAATTTCCCAAGAATAGATCGAAAAATTTCCCAAGAATAGATCCAAAAATTTCCCGAGTATAGATCCAAAAATTTCCCAAGTATAGATCCAAAAATTTCCCAAGTATAGATTCAAAAATTTCCCAAGTATAGATCCAAAAATTTCCCAAGTAGAGATTCAAAAATTTCCCAAGTAGAGATTCAAAAATTTCCCAAGTAGAGATTCAAAAATTTCCCAAGTAGAGATTCAAAAATTTCCCAAGTAGAGATTCAAAAATTTCCCAAGTAGAGATTCAAAAATTTCCCAAGTTGAGATTCAAAAATTTCCCAAGTAGAGATCCAAAAATTTCCCAAGTATAGATCCAAAAATTTCCCAAGTATAGATCGAAAAATTTCCCAAGTATAGATCGAAAAATTTCCCAAGTATAGATCGTAAAATTTCCCAAGTAGAGATTCAAAAATTTCCAAAGTAGAGATTCAAAAATTCCCTAGTTTAGATCCAAAAATTTCCCAAGTATAGATCCAAAAATTTCCCAAGAATAGATCCAAAAATTTCCAAAGTATAGATTCAAAAATTTCCAAAGTATAGATCCAAAAATTACCCAAGTATAGATCCAAAAATTTCCCAAGTATAGATCCAAAAATTTCCCAAGTATAGATCCAAAAATTTCCCAAGAATAGATCGAAAAATTTCCCAAGAATAGATCCAAAAATTTCCCGAGTATAGATCCAAAAATTTCCCAAGTATAGATCCAAAAATTTCCAAAGTAGAGATTCAAAAATTCCCTAGTTTAGATCCAAAAATTTCCCAAGTATAGATCCAAAAATTTCCCAAGTATAGATCGAAAAATTTCCCAAGTATAGATCGAAAAATTTCCCAAGTATAGATCGAAAAATTTCCCAAGTATAGATCGAAAAATTTCCCAAGTATAGATCGTAAAATTTCCCAAGTAGAGATTCAAAAATTTCCAAAGTAGAGATTCAAAAATTCCCTAGTTTAGATCCAAAAATTTCCCAAGTATAGATCCAAAAATTTCCCAAGAATAGATCCAAAAATTTCCAAAGTATAGATTCAAAAATTTCCAAAGTATAGATCCAAAAATTACCCAAGTATAGATCCAAAAATTTCCCAAGTATAGATCCAAAAATTTCCCAAGTATAGATAAAAAATTTCCCAAGAATAGATCGAAAAATTTCCCAAGAATAGATCCAAAAATTTCCCGAGTATAGATCCAAAAATTTCCCAAGTATAGATCCAAAAATTTCCCAAGTATAGATTCAAAAATTTCCCAAGTATAGATCCAAAAATTTCCCAAGTAGAGATTCAAAAATTTCCCAAGTAGAGATTCAAAAATTTCCCAAGTAGAGATTCAAAAATTTCCCAAGTAGAGATTCAAAAATTTCCCAAGTAGAGATTCAAAAATTTCCCAAGTAGAGATTCAAAAATTTCCCAAGTTGAGATTCAAAAATTTCCCAAGTAGAGATCCAAAAATTTCCCAAGTATAGATCCAAAAATTTCCCAAGTATAGATCGAAAAATTTCCCAAGTATAGATCGAAAAATTTCCCAAGTATAGATCGTAAAATTTCCCAAGTAGAGATTCAAAAATTTCCAAAGTAGAGATTCAAAAATTCCCTAGTTTAGATCCAAAAATTTCCCAAGTATAGATCCAAAAATTTCCCAAGAATAGATCCAAAAATTTCCAAAGTATAGATTCAAAAATTTCCAAAGTATAGATCCAAAAATTACCCAAGTATAGATCCAAAAATTTCCCAAGTATAGATCCAAAAATTTCCCAAGTATAGATCCAAAAATTTCCCAAGAATAGATCGAAAAATTTCCCAAGAATAGATCCAAAAATTTCCCGAGTATAGATCCAAAAATTTCCCAAGTATAGATCCAAAAATTTCCCAAGTATAGATCCAAAAATTTCCCAAGTAGAGATTCAAAAATTTCCCAAGTAGAGATTCAAAAATTTAAAAAGTAGAGATTCAAAAATTTCCCAAGTAGAGATTCAAAAATTTCACAAGTAGAGATTCAAAAATTTCCCAAGTAGAGATTCAAAAATTTCACAAGTAGAGATTCAAAAATTTCCCAAGTAGAGATCCAAAAATTTCCCAAGTATAGATCCAAAAATTTCCCAAGTATAGATCGAAAAATTTCCCAAGTATAGATCGAAAAATTTCCCAAGTATAGATCGTAAAATTTCCCAAGTAGAGATTCAAAAATTTCCAAAGTAGAGATTCAAAAATTCCCTAGTTTAGATCCAAAAATTTCCCAAGTATAGATCCAAAAATTTCCCAAGAATAGATCCAAAAATTTCCAAAGTATAGATTCAAAAATTTCCAAAGTATAGATCCAAAAATTACCCAAGTATAGATCCAAAAATTTCCCAAGTATAGATCCAAAAATTTCCCAAGAATAGATCGAAAAATTTCCCAAGAATAGATCCAAAAATTTCCCGAGTAAAAGATCCAAAAATTTCCCAAGTATAGATCCAAAAATTTCCCAAGTATAGATCCAAAAATTTTCCAAGTAGAGATTCAAAAATTTCCCAAGTAGAGATTCAAAAATTTAAAAAGTAGAGATTCAAAAATTTCCCAAGTAGAGATTCAAAAATTTCACAAGTAGAGATTCAAAAATTTCCCAAGTAGAGATTCAAAAATTTCACAAGTAGAGATTCAAAAATTTCCCAAGTAGAGATTCAAAAATTTCCCAAGTAGAGACTCAAAAATTTCCCAAGTAGAGATTCAAAAATTTCCCAAGTAGAGATTCAAAAATTTCCCAAGTAGAGATTCAAAAATTTCCCAAGTAGAGATTCAAAAATTTCCCAAGTAGAGATCCAAAAATTTCCCAAGTATAGATCGAAAAATTTCCCAAGTATAGATCCAAAAATTTCCCAAGTAGAGATTCAAAAATTTCCCAAGTAGAGATTCAAAAATTTACCAAGTAGAGATTCAAAAATTTCCCAAGTAGAGATTCAAAAATTTCCCAAGTAGAGATTCAAAAATTTCCCAAGTAGAGATTCAAAAATTTTCCAAGTAGAGATTCAAAAATTTCCCAAGTAGAGATTTCCCAAGTACAGATCGAAAAATTGCCCAAGTACAGATCGAAAAATTACCCAAGTACAGATCGAAAAATTACCCAAGTATAGATCCAAAAATTTCCCAAGTATAGATCCAAAAATTTCCCAAGTATAGATCCAAAAATTTCCCAAGAATAGATCGAAAAATTTCCCAAGAATAGATCGAAAAATTTCCCAGGAATAGATCGAAAAATTTCCCAAGTATAGATCGAAAAATTTCCCAAGTATAGATCGAAAAATTTACCAAGTATAGATCGAAAAATTTCCCATGTATAGATCGAAAAATTTCCCAAGTATAGATCGAAAAATTTCGCATGTATAGATCGAAAAATTTCCCAAGTATAGATCGAAAAATTTCCCAAGTATAGATCGAAAAATTTCCCAAGTATAGATCGAAAAATTTCCCAAGTATAGATCGAAAAATTTCCCTAGTATAGATCGAAAAATTTCCCAAGTATAGATCGAAAAATTTCCCAAGTATAGATCGTAAAATTTCCCAAGTAGAGATTCAAAAATTTCCAAAGTAGAGATTCAAAAATTCCCTAGTTTAGATCCAAAAATTTCCCAAGTATAGATCCAAAAATTTCCCAAGAATAGATCCAAAAATTTCCAAAGTATAGATTCAAAAATTTCCAAAGTATAGATCCAAAAATTACCCAAGTATAGATCCAAAAATTTCCCAAGTATAGATCCAAAAATTTCCCAAGTATAGATAAAAAATTTCCCAAGAATAGATCGAAAAATTTCCCAAGAATAGATCCAAAAATTTCCCGAGTATAGATCCAAAAATTTCCCAAGTATAGATCCAAAAATTTCCCAAGTATAGATTCAAAAATTTCCCAAGTATAGATCCAAAAATTTCCCAAGTAGAGATTCAAAAATTTCCCAAGTAGAGATTCAAAAATTTCCCAAGTAGAGATTCAAAAATTTCCCAAGTAGAGATTCAAAAATTTCCCAAGTAGAGATTCAAAAATTTCCCAAGTAGAGATTCAAAAATTTCCCAAGTTGAGATTCAAAAATTTCCCAAGTAGAGATCCAAAAATTTCCCAAGTATAGATCCAAAAATTTCCCAAGTATAGATCGAAAAATTTCCCAAGTATAGATCGAAAAATTTCCCAAGTATAGATCGTAAAATTTCCCAAGTAGAGATTCAAAAATTTCCAAAGTAGAGATTCAAAAATTCCCTAGTTTAGATCCAAAAATTTCCCAAGTATAGATCCAAAAATTTCCCAAGAATAGATCCAAAAATTTCCAAAGTATAGATTCAAAAATTTCCAAAGTATAGATCCAAAAATTACCCAAGTATAGATCCAAAAATTTCCCAAGTATAGATCCAAAAATTTCCCAAGTATAGATCCAAAAATTTCCCAAGAATAGATCGAAAAATTTCCCAAGAATAGATCCAAAAATTTCCCGAGTATAGATCCAAAAATTTCCCAAGTATAGATCCAAAGATTTCCCAAGTATAGATCCAAAAATTTCCCAAGTAGAGATTCAAAAATTTCCCAAGTAGAGATTCAAAAATTTAAAAAGTAGAGATTCAAAAATTTCCCAAGTAGAGATTCAAAAATTTCACAAGTAGAGATTCAAAAATTTCCCAAGTAGAGATTCAAAAATTTCACAAGTAGAGATTCAAAAATTTCCCAAGTAGAGATCCAAAAATTTCCCAAGTATAGATCCAAAAATTTCCCAAGTATAGATCGAAAAATTTCCCAAGTATAGATCGAAAAATTTCCCAAGTATAGATCGTAAAATTTCCCAAGTAGAGATTCAAAAATTTCCAAAGTAGAGATTCAAAAATTCCCTAGTTTAGATCCAAAAATTTCCCAAGTATAGATTCAAAAATTTCCCAAGAATAGATCCAAAAATTTCCAAAGTATAGATTCAAAAATTTCCAAAGTATAGATCCAAAAATTACCCAAGTATAGATCCAAAAATTTCCCAAGTATAGATCCAAAAATTTCCCAAGTATAGATCCAAAAATTTCCCAAGAATAGATCGAAAAATTTCCCAAGAATAGATCCAAAAATTTCCCGAGTAAAAGATCCAAAAATTTCCCAAGTATAGATCCAAAAATTTCCCAAGTATAGATCCAAAAATTTCCCAAGTAGAGATTCAAAAATTTCCCAAGTAGAGATTCAAAAATTTAAAAAGTAGAGATTCAAAAATTTCCCAAGTAGAGATTCAAAAATTTCACAAGTAGAGATTCAAAAATTTCCCAAGTAGAGATTCAAAAATTTCACAAGTAGAGATTCAAAAATTTCCCAAGTAGAGATTCAAAAATTTCCCAAGTAGAGACTCAAAAATTTCCCAAGTAGAGATTCAAAAATTTCCCAAGTAGAGATTCAAAAATTTCCCAAGTAGAGATTCAAAAATTTCCCAAGTAGAGATTCAAAAATTTCCCAAGTAGAGATCCAAAAATTTCCCAAGTATAGATCGAAAAATTTCCCAAGTATAGATCGAAAAATTTCCCAAGTATAGATCGAAAAATTTCCCAAGTATAGATCGAAAAATTTCCCAAGTATAGATCGTAAAATTTCCCAAGTAGAGATTCAAAAATTTCCAAAGTAGAGATTCAAAAATTCCCTAGTTTAGATCCAAAAATTTCCCAAGTATAGATCCAAAAATTTCCCAAGAATAGATCCAAAAATTTCCAAAGTATAGATTCAAAAATTTCCAAAGTATAGATCCAAAAATTACACAAGTATATATCCCAAAATTTCCCAAGTATAGATCCAAAAATTTCCCAAGTATAGATCCAAAAATTTCCCAAGAATAGATCGAAAAATTTCCCAAGAATAGATCGAAAAATTTCCCAAGTATAGATCGAAAAATTTCCCAAGTATAGATCAAAAAATTTACCAAGTATAGATCGAAAAATTTCCCATGTATAGATCGAAAAATTTCCCAAGTATAGATCGAAAAATTTCGCATGTATAGATCGAAAAATTTCCCAAGTATAGATAGAAAAATTTCCCAAGTATAGATCGAAAAATTTCCCAAGTATAGATCGAAAAATTTCCCAAGTATAGATCGAAAAATTTCCCAAGTATAGATCGAAAAATTTCCCAAGTATAGATCGAAAAATTTCCCAAGTATAGATCGTAAAATTTCCCAAGTAGAGATTCAAAAATTTCCAAAGTAGAGATTCAAAAATTCTCTAGTTTAGATCCAAAAATTTCCCAAGTATAGATCCAAAAATTTCCCAAGAATAGATCCAAAAATTTCCAAAGTATAGATTCAAAAATTTCCAAAGTATAGATCCAAAAATTACACAAGTATATATCCAAAAATTTCCCAAGTATAGATCCAAAAATTTCCCAAGTATAGATCCAAAAATTTCCCAAGAATAGATCGAAAAATTTCCCAAGAATAGATATAAAAATTTCCCGAGTATAGATAAAAAAATTTCCCAAGTATAGATCCAAAAATTTCCCAAGTATAGATCCAAAAATTTCCCAAGTATAGATCCAAAAATTTCCCAAGTAGAGATTCAAAAATTTCCCAAGTAGAGATTCAAAAATTTACCAAGTAGAGATTCAAAAATTTCCCAAGTAGAGATTCAAAAATTTCCCAAGTAGAGATTCAAAAATTTCCCAAGTAGAGATTCAAAAATTTTCCAAGTAGAGATTCAAAAATTTCCCAAGTAGAGATTTCCCAAGTACAGATCGAAAAATTGCCCAAGTACAGATCGAAAAATTACCCAAGTATAGATCCAAAAATTTCCCAAGTATAGATCCAAAAATTTCCCAAGTATAGATCCAAAAATTTCCCAAGAATAGATCGAAAAATTTCCCAAGAATAGATCGAAAAATTTCCCAAGAATAGATCGAAAAATTTCCCAAGTATAGATCGAAAAATTTCCCAAGTATAGATCGAAAAATTTACCAAGTATAGATCGAAAAATTTCCCATGTATAGATCGAAAAATTTCCCAAGTATAGATCGAAAAATTTCGCATGTATAGATCGAAAAATTTCCCAAGTATAGATCGAAAAATTTCCCAAGTATAGATCGAAAAATTTCCCAAGTATAGATCGAAAAATTTCCCAAGTATAGATCGAAAAATTTCCCAAGTATAGATCGAAAAATTTCCCAAGTATAGATCGAAAAATTTCCCAAGTATAGATCGTAAAATTTCCCAAGTAGAGATTCAAAAATTTCCAAAGTAGAGATTCAAAAATTCCCTAGTTTAGATCCAAAAATTTCCCAAGTATAGATCCAAAAATTTCCCAAGAATAGATCCAAAAATTTCCAAAGTATAGATTCAAAAATTTCCAAAGTATAGATCCAAAAATTACCCATGTATAGAACAAAAATTTCCCAAGTATAGATCCAAAAATTTCCCAAGTATAGATCGAAAAATTTCCCAAGAATAGATCGAAAAATTTCCCAAGAATAGATCCAAAATTTCCCGAGTATAGATCCAAAAATTTCCCAAGTATAGATCCAAAAATTTCCCAAGTATAGATTCAAAAATTTCCCAAGTATAGATCCAAAAATTTCCCAAGTAGAGATTCAAAAATTTCCCAAGTAGAGATTCGAAAATTTCCCAAGTAGAGATTCAAAAATTTCCCAAGTAGAGATTCAAAAATTTCCCAAGTATAGATCCAAAAATTTCCCAAGTATAGATCGAAAAATTTCCCAAGTATAGATCGAAAAATTTCCCAAGTATAGATCGAAAAAATTCCCAAGTATAGATCGTAAAATTTCCCAAGTAGAGATTCAAAAATTTACAAAGTAGAGATTCAAAAATTTCCCAAGAAGAGATTCAAAAATTTCCCAAGTAGAGATTCAAAAATTTCCCAAGTAGAGATTCAAAAATTTTCCAAGTAGAGATTCAAAAATTTCCCAAGTAGAGATTCAAAAATTTACCAAGTATAGATCCAAAAATTTCCCAAGTATAGATCGAAAAATTTCCCAAGTATAGATCGAAAAATTTCCCAAGTATAGATCGTAAAATTTCCCAAGTAGAGATTCAAAAATTTCCTAGTTTAGATCCAAAATTTCCCAAGTATAGATCCAAAAATTTCCCAAGAATAGATCCAAAAATTTCCAAAGTATAGATTCAAAAATTTCCAAAGTATAGATCCAAAAATTACCCAAGTATATATCCAAAAATTTCCCAAGTATAGATCCAAAAATTTCCCAAGTATAGATCGAAAAATTTCCCAAGTATAGATCGTAAAATTTCCCAAGTAGAGATTCAAAAATTTACAAAGTAGAGATTCAAAAATTTCCCAAGAAGAGATTCAAAAATTTCCCAAGTAGAGATTCAAAAATTTCCCAAGTAGAGATTCAAAAATTTCCCAAGTAGAGATTCAAAAATTTCCCAAGTAGAGATTCAAAAATTTCCCAAGAAGAGATTCAAAAATTTCCCAAGTAGAGATTCAAAAATTTCCCAAGTAGAGATTCAAAAATTTCCCAAGTAGAGATCCAAAAATTTCCCAAGTATAGATCCAAAAATTTCCCAAGTATAGATCGAAAAATTTCCCAAGTATAGATCGAAAAATTTCCCAAGTATAGATCGAAAAATTTCCCAAGTATAGATCGTAAAATTTCCCAAGTAGAGATTCAAAAATTTCCAAAGTAGAGATTCTAAAATTCCCTAGTTTAGATCCAAAAATTTCCCAAGTATAGATCCAAAAATTTCCCAAGAATAGATCCAAAAATTTCCAAAGTATAGATTCAAAAATTTCCAAAGTATAGATCCAAAAATTACCCAAGTATAGATCCAAAAATTTCCCAAGTATAGATCCAAAAATTTCCCAAGTATAGATCCAAAAATTTCCCAAGAATAGATCGAAAAATTTCCCAAGAATAGATCCAAAAATTTCCCGAGTATAGATCCAAAAATTTCTCAAGTATAGATCCAAAAATTTCCCAAGTATAGATCCAAAAATTTCCCAAGTATAGATCCAAAAATTTCCCAAGTAGAGATTCAAAAATTTCCCAAGGAGAGATTCAAAAATTTCCCAAGTAGAGATTCAAAAATTTCCCAAGTAGAGATTCAAAAATTTCCCAAGTAGAGATTCAAAAATTTCCCAAGTAGAGATTCAAAAATTTCCCAAGTAGAGATTCAAAAATTTCCCAAGTAGAGATCCAAAAATTTCCCAAGTATAGATCCAAAAATTTCCAAAGTATAGATCGAAAAATTTCCCAAGTATAGATCGAAAAATTTCCCAAGTGTAGATCGTAAAATTTCCCAAGTAGAGATTCAAAAATTTATGAAGTAGAGATTCAAAAATTTCCCAAGAAGAGATTCAAAAATTTCCCAAGTAGAGATTCAAAAATTTCCCAAGTAGAGATTCAAAAATTTTCCAAGTAGAGATTCAAAAATTTCCCAAGTAGAGATTCAAAAATTTACCAAGTATAGATCCAAAAATTTCCCAAGTATAGATCGAAAAATTTCCCGAGTATAGATCGAAAAATTTTCCAAGTATAGATCGAAAAATTTCCCAAGTACAGATCGAAAAATTGCCCAAGTACAGATCGAAAAATTGCCCAAGTATAGATCGAAAAATTTCCCAAGTATAGATCGAAAAATTTCCCAAGTATAGATCGAAAAATTTCCCAAGTATAGATCGAAAAATTTCCCAAGAATAGATCGAAAAATTTCCCAAGTATAGATCGAAAAATTTCCCAAGTATAGATCGAAAAATTTCCCAAGTATAGATCGAAAAATTTCCCATCTATAGATCGAAAAATTTCCCAAGTATAGATAAAAATATTTCGCAAGTATAGATCCAAAAATTTCCCAAGAATAGATCGAAAAATTTCCCAAGAATAGATCCAAAAATTTCCCGAGTATAGATCCAAAAATTTCCCAAGTATAGATCCAAAAATTTCCCAAGTATAGATCCAAAAATTTCCCAAGTATAGATCCAAAAATTTCCCAAGTAGAGATTCAAAAATTTCAAAAGTAGAGATTCAAAAATTTCCCAAGTAGAGATTCAAAAATTTCCCAAGTAGAGATTCAAAAATTTCCCAAGTAGAGATTCAAAAATTTCCCAAGTAGAGATTCAAAAATTTCAAAAGTAGAGATTCAAAAATTTCCCAAGTAGAGATCCAAAAATTTCCCAAGTATAGATCCAAAAATTTCCCAAGTATAGATCGAAAAATTTCCCAAGTATAGATCGAAAAATTTCCCAAGTATAGATTGAAAAATTTCCCAAGTATAGGTCGAAAAATTTCCCAAGTATAGATCGAAAAATTTCCCAAGTATAGATCGAAAAATTTCCCAAGTATAGATCGTAAAATTTCCCAAGTAGAGATTCAAAAATTTCCAAAGTAGAGATTCAAAAATTTCCCAAGAAGAGATTCAAAAATTTCCCAAGTAAAGATTCAAAAATTTCCCAAGTAGAGATTCAAAAATTTTCCAAGTAGAGACTCAAAAATTTCCCAAGTAGAGATTCAAAAATTTACCAAGTATAGATCCAAAAATTTCCCAAGTATAGATCGAAAAATTTCCCAAGTATAGATCGAAAAATTTCCCAAGTAGAGATTCAAAAATTTCCAAAGTAGAGATTCAAAAATTCCCTAGTTTAGATCCAAAAATTTCCCAAGTATAGATCCAAAAATTTCCCAAGAATAGATCCAAAAATTTCCAAAGTATAGATTCAAAAATTTCCAAAGTATAGATCCAAAAATTACCCAAGTATATATCCAAAAATTTCCCAAGTATAGATCCAAAAATTTCCCAAGTATAGATCGAAAAATTTCCCAAGTATAGATCGAAAAATTTCCCAAGTATAGATCGTAAAATTTCCCAAGTAGAGATTCAAAAATTTACAAAGTAGAGATTCAAAAATTTCCCAAGAAGAGATTCAAAAATTTCCCAAGTAGAGATTCAAAAATTTCCCAAGTAGAGATTCAAAAATTTCCCAAGTAGAGATTCAAAAATTTCCCAAGTAGAGATTCAAAAATTTCCCAAGTAGAGATTCAAAAATTTCCCAAGTAGAGATTCAAAAATTTCCCAAGTAGAGATTCAAAAATTTCCCAAGTAGAGATCCAAAAATTTCCCAAGTATAGATCCAAAAATTTCCCAAGTATAGATCGAAAAATTTCCCAAGTATAGATCGAAAAATTTCCCAAGTATAGATCGAAAAATTTCCCAAGTATAGATCGAAAAATTTCCCAAGTATAGATCGAAAAATTTCCCAAGTATAGATCGTAAAATTTCCCAAGTAGAGATTCAAAAATTTCCAAAGTAGAGATTCAAAAATTCCCTAGTTTAGATCCAAAAATTTCCCAAGTATAGATCCAAAAATTTCCCAAGAATAGATCCAAAAATTTCCCAAGTATAGATCCAAAAATTTCCCAAGTATAGATCCAAAAATTTCCCAAGTAGAGATTCAAAAATTTCCCAAGTAGAGATTCAAAAATTTACCAAGTAGAGATTCAAAAATTTCCCAAGTAGATATTCAAAAATTTCCCAAGTAGAGATTCAAAAATTTCCCAAGTAGAGATTCAAAAATTTTCCAAGTAGAGATTCAAAAATTTCCCAAGTAGAGATTTCCCAAGTACAGATCGAAAAATTGCCCAAGTACAGATCGAAAAATTACCCAAGTATAGATCCAAAAATTTCCCAAGTATAGATCCAAAAATTTCCCAAGTATAGATCCAAAAATTTCCCAAGAATAGATCGAAAAATTTCCCAAGAATAGATCGAAAAATTTCCCAGGAATAGATCGAAAAATTTCCCAAGTATAGATCGAAAAATTTCCCAAGTATAGATCGAAAAATTTACCAAGTATAGATCGAAAAATTTCCCATGTATAGATCGAAAAATTTCCCAAGTATAGATCGAAAAATTTCGCATGTATAGATCGAAAAATTTCCCAAGTATAGATCGAAAAATTTCCCAAGTATAGATCGAAAAATTTCCCAAGTATAGATCGAAAAATTTCCCAAGTATAGATCGAAAAATTTCCCTAGTATAGATCGAAAAATTTCCAAAGTATAGATTCAAAAATTTCCAAAGTATAGATCCAAAAATTACCCAAGTATAGATCCAAAAATTTCCCAAGTATAGATCCAAAAATTTCCCAAGTATAGATAAAAAATTTCCCAAGAATAGATCGAAAAATTTCCCAAGAATAGATCCAAAAATTTCCCGAGTATAGATCCAAAAATTTCCCAAGTATAGATCCAAAAATTTCCCAAGTATAGATTCAAAAATTTCCCAAGTATAGATCCAAAAATTTCCCAAGTAGAGATTCAAAAATTTCCCAAGTAGAGATTCAAAAATTTCCCAAGTAGAGATTCAAAAATTTCCCAAGTAGAGATTCAAAAATTTCCCAAGTAGAGATTCAAAAATTTCCCAAGTAGAGATTCAAAAATTTCCCAAGTTGAGATTCAAAAATTTCCCAAGTAGAGATCCAAAAATTTCCCAAGTATAGATCCAAAAATTTCCCAAGTATAGATCGAAAAATTTCCCAAGTATAGATCGAAAAATTTCCCAAGTATAGATCGTAAAATTTCCCAAGTAGAGATTCAAAAATTTCCAAAGTAGAGATTCAAAAATTCCCTAGTTTAGATCCAAAAATTTCCCAAGTATAGATCCAAAAATTTCCCAAGAATAGATCCAAAAATTTCCAAAGTATAGATTCAAAAATTTCCAAAGTATAGATCCAAAAATTACCCAAGTATAGATCCAAAAATTTCCCAAGTATAGATCCAAAAATTTCCCAAGTATAGATCCAAAAATTTCCCAAGAATAGATCGAAAAATTTCCCAAGAATAGATCCAAAAATTTCCCGAGTATAGATCCAAAAATTTCCCAAGTATAGATCCAAAAATTTCCCAAGTATAGATCCAAAAATTTCCCAAGTAGAGATTCAAAAATTTCCCAAGTAGAGATTCAAAAATTTAAAAAGTAGAGATTCAAAAATTTCCCAAGTAGAGATTCAAAAATTTCACAAGTAGAGATTCAAAAATTTCCCAAGTAGAGATTCAAAAATTTCACAAGTAGAGATTCAAAAATTTCCCAAGTAGAGATCCAAAAATTTCCCAAGTATAGATCCAAAAATTTCCCAAGTATAGATCGAAAAATTTCCCAAGTATAGATCGAAAAATTTCCCAAGTATAGATCGTAAAATTTCCCAAGTAGAGATTCAAAAATTTCCAAAGTAGAGATTCAAAAATTCCCTAGTTTAGATCCAAAAATTTCCCAAGTATAGATCCAAAAATTTCCCAAGAATAGATCCAAAAATTTCCAAAGTATAGATTCAAAAATTTCCAAAGTATAGATCCAAAAATTACCCAAGTATAGATCCAAAAATTTCCCAAGTATAGATCCAAAAATTTCCCAAGTATAGATCCAAAAATTTCCCAAGAATAGATCGAAAAATTTCCCAAGAATAGATCCAAAAATTTCCCGAGTAAAAGATCCAAAAATTTCCCAAGTATAGATCCAAAAATTTCCCAAGTATAGATCCAAAAATTTCCCAAGTAGAGATTCAAAAATTTCCCAAATAGAGATTCAAAAATTTAAAAAGTAGAGATTCAAAAATTTCCCAAGTAGAGATTCAAAAATTTCACAAGTAGAGATTCAAAAATTTCCCAAGTAGAGATTCAAAAATTTCACAAGTAGAGATTCAAAAATTTCCCAAGTAGAGATTCAAAAATTTCCCAAGTAGAGACTCAAAAATTTCCCAAGTAGAGATTCAAAAATTTCCCAAGTAGAGATTCAAAAATTTCCCAAGTAGAGATTCAAAAATTTCCCAAGTAGAGATTCAAAAATTTCCCAAGTAGAGATCCAAAAATTTCCCAAGTATAGATCGAAAAATTTCCCAAGTATAGATCGAAAAATTTCCCAAGTATAGATCGAAAAATTTCCCAAGTATAGATCGAAAAATTTCCCAAGTATAGATCGTAAAATTTCCCAAGTAGAGATTCAAAAATTTCCAAAGTAGAGATTCAAAAATTCCCTAGTTTAGATCCAAAAATTTCCCAAGTATAGATCCAAAAATTTCCCAAGAATAGATCCAAAAATTTCCAAAGTATAGATTCAAAAATTTCCAAAGTATAGATCCAAAAATTTCCCAAGTATAGATCCAAAAATTTCCCAAGTATAGATCCAAAAATTTCCCAAGAATAGATCGAAAAATTTCCCAAGAATAGATCGAAAAATTTCCCAAGAATAGATCGAAAAATTTCCCAAGTATAGATCGAAAAATTTCCCAAGTATAGATCGAAAAATTTACCAAGTATAGATCGAAAAATTTCCCATGTATAGATCGAAAAATTTCCCAAGTATAGATCGAAAAATTTCGCATGTATAGATCGAAAAATTTCCCAAGTATAGATCGAAAAATTTCCCAAGTATAGATCGAAAAATTTCCCAAGTATAGATCGAAAAATTTCCCAAGTATAGATCGAAAAATTTCCCAAGTATAGATCGAAAAATTTCCCAAGTATAGATCGAAAAATTTCCCAAGTATAGATCGTAAAATTTCCCAAGTAGAGATTCAAAAATTTCCAAAGTAGAGATTCAAAAATTCCCTAGTTTAGATCCAAAAATTTCCCAAGTAAAGATCCAAAAATTTCCCAAGAATAGATCCAAAAATTTCCAAAGTATAGATTCAAAAATTTCCAAAGTATAGATCCAAAAATTACCCAAGTATAGATCCAAAAATTTCCCAAGTATAGATCCAAAAATTTCCCAAGTATAGATCCAAAAATTTCCCAAGAATAGATCGAAAAATTTCCCAAGAATAGATCCAAAATTTCCCGAGTATAGATCCAAAAATTTCCCAAGTATAGATCCAAAAATTTCCCAAGTATAGATTCAAAAATTTCCCAAGTATAGATCCAAAAATTTCCCAAGTAGAGATTCAAAAATTTCCCAAGTAGAGATTCGAAAATTTCCCAAGTAGAGATTCAAAAATTTCCCAAGTAGAGATTCAAAAATTTCCCAAGTATAGATCCAAAAATTTCCCAAGTATAGATCGAAAAATTTCCCAAGTATAGATCGAAAAATTTCCCAAGTATAGATCGAAAAAATTCCCAAGTATAGATCGTAAAATTTCCCAAGTAGAGATTCAAAAATTTACAAAGTAGAGATTCAAAAATTTCCCAAGAAGAGATTCAAAAATTTCCCAAGTAGAGATTCAAAAATTTCCCAAGTAGAGATTCAAAAATTTTCCAAGTAGAGATTCAAAAATTTCCCAAGTAGAGATTCAAAAATTTACCAAGTATAGATCCAAAAATTTCCCAAGTATAGATCGAAAAATTTCCCAAGTATAGATCGAAAAATTTCCCAAGTATAGATCGTAAAATTTCCCAAGTAGAGATTCAAAAATTTCCTAGTTTAGATCCAAAATTTCCCAAGTATAGATCCAAAAATTTCCCAAGAATAGATCCAAAAATTTCCAAAGTATAGATTCAAAAATTTCCAAAGTATAGATCCAAAAATTACCCAAGTATATATCCAAAAATTTCCCAAGTATAGATCCAAAAATTTCCCAAGTATAGATCGAAAAATTTCCCAAGTATAGATCGTAAAATTTCCCAAGTAGAGATTCAAAAATTTACAAAGTAGAGATTCAAAAATTTCCCAAGAAGAGATTCAAAAATTTCCCAAGTAGAGATTCAAAAATTTCCCAAGTAGAGATTCAAAAATTTCCCAAGTAGAGATTCAAAAATTTCCCAAGTAGAGATTCAAAAATTTCCCAAGTAGAGATTCAAAAATTTCCAAGTAGAGATTCAAAAATTTCCCAAGTAGAGATTCAAAAATTTCCCAAGTAGAGATCCAAAAATTTCCAAAGTATAGATCCAAAAATTTCCCAAGTATAGATCGAAAAATTTCCCAAGTATAGATCGAAAAATTTCCCAAGTATAGATCGAAAAATTTCCCAAGTATAGATCGTAAAATTTCCCAAGTAGAGATTCAAAAATTTCCAAAGTAGAGATTCTAAAATTCCCTAGTTTAGATCCAAAAATTTCCCAAGTATAGATCCAAAAATTTCCCAAGAATAGATCGAAAAATTTCCCAAGAATAGATATAAAAATTTCCCGAGTATAGATCCAAAAATTTCCCAAGTATAGATCCAAAAATTTCCCAAGTATAGATCCAAAAATTTCCCAAGTATAGATCCAAAAATTTCCCAAGTAGAGATTCAAAAATTTCCCAAGTAGAGATTCAAAAATTTCCCAAGTAGAGATTCAAAAATTTCCCAAGTAGAGATTCAAAAATTTCCCAAGTAGAGATTCAAAAATTTCCCAAGTAGAGATTCAAAAATTTTCCAAGTAGAGATTCAAAAATTTCCCAAGTAGAGATTTCCCAAGTACAGATCGAAAAATTGCCCAAGTACAGATCGAAAAATTACCCAAGTATAGATCCAAAAATTTCCCAAGTATAGATCCAAAAATTTCCCAAGTATAGATCCAAAAATTTCCCAAGAATAGATCGAAAAATTTCCCAAGAATAGATCGAAAAATTTCCCAAGAATAGATCGAAAAATTTCCCAAGTATAGATCGAAAAATTTCCCAAGTATAGATCGAAAAATTTACCAAGTATAGATCGAAAAATTTCCCATGTATAGATCGAAAAATTTCCCAAGTATAGATCGAAAAATTTCGCATGTATAGATCGAAAAATTTCCCAAGTATAGATCGAAAAATTTCCCAAGTATAGATCGAAAAATTTCCCAAGTATAGATCGAAAAATTTCCCAAGTATAGATCGAAAAATTTCCCAAGTATAGATCGAAAAATTTCCCAAGTATAGATCGAAAAATTTCCCAAGTATAGATCGTAAAATTTCCCAAGTAGAGATTCAAAAATTTCCAAAGTAGAGATTCAAAAATTCCCTAGTTTAGATCCAAAAATTTCCCAAGTAAAGATCCAAAAATTTCCCAAGAATAGATCCAAAAATTTCCAAAGTATAGATTCAAAAATTTCCAAAGTATAGATCCAAAAATTACCCAAGTATAGATCCAAAAATTTCCCAAGTATAGATCCAAAAATTTCCCAAGTATAGATCCAAAAATTTCCCAAGAATAGATCGAAAAATTTCCCAAGAATAGATCCAAAATTTCCCGAGTATAGATCCAAAAATTTCCCAAGTATAGATCCAAAAATTTCCCAAGTATAGATTCAAAAATTTCCCAAGTATAGATCCAAAAATTTCCCAAGTAGAGATTCAAAAATTTCCCAAGTAGAGATTCGAAAATTTCCCAAGTAGAGATTCAAAAATTTCCCAAGTAGAGATTCAAAAATTTCCCAAGTATAGATCCAAAAATTTCCCAAGTATAGATCGAAAAATTTCCCAAGTATAGATCGAAAAATTTCCCAAGTATAGATCGAAAAAATTCCCAAGTATAGATCGTAAAATTTCCCAAGTAGAGATTCAAAAATTTACAAAGTAGAGATTCAAAAATTTCCCAAGAAGAGATTCAAAAATTTCCCAAGTAGAGATTCAAAAATTTCCCAAGTAGAGATTCAAAAATTTTCCAAGTAGAGATTCAAAAATTTCCCAAGTAGAGATTCAAAAATTTACCAAGTATAGATCCAAAAATTTCCCAAGTATAGATCGAAAAATTTCCCAAGTATAGATCGAAAAATTTCCCAAGTATAGATCGTAAAATTTCCCAAGTAGAGATTCAAAAATTTCCTAGTTTAGATCCAAAATTTCCCAAGTATAGATCCAAAAATTTCCCAAGAATAGATCCAAAAATTTCCAAAGTATAGATTCAAAAATTTCCAAAGTATAGATCCAAAAATTACCCAAGTATATATCCAAAAATTTCCCAAGTATAGATCCAAAAATTTCCCAAGTATAGATCGAAAAATTTCCCAAGTATAGATCGTAAAATTTCCCAAGTAGAGATTCAAAAATTTACAAAGTAGAGATTCAAAAATTTCCCAAGAAGAGATTCAAAAATTTCCCAAGTAGAGATTCAAAAATTTCCCAAGTAGAGATTCAAAAATTTCCCAAGTAGAGATTCAAAAATTTCCCAAGTAGAGATTCAAAAATTTCCCAAGTAGAGATTCAAAAATTTCCAAGTAGAGATTCAAAAATTTCCCAAGTAGAGATTCAAAAATTTCCCAAGTAGAGATCCAAAAATTTCCAAAGTATAGATCCAAAAATTTCCCAAGTATAGATCGAAAAATTTCCCAAGTATAGATCGAAAAATTTCCCAAGTATAGATCGAAAAATTTCCCAAGTATAGATCGTAAAATTTCCCAAGTAGAGATTCAAAAATTTCCAAAGTAGAGATTCTAAAATTCCCTAGTTTAGATCCAAAAATTTCCCAAGTATAGATCCAAAAATTTCCCAAGAATAGATCCAAAAATTTCCAAAGTATAGATTCAAAAATTTCCAAAGTATAGATCCAAAAATTACCCAAGTATAGATCCAAAAATTTCCCAAGTATAGATCCAAAAATTTCCCAAGTATAGATCCAAAAATTTCCCAAGTATAGATCGAAAAATTTCCCAAGTATAGATCGAAAAATTTCCCAAGTATAGATCGAAAAATTTCCTAAGTAGAGATTCAAAAATTTCCCAAGAAGAGATTCAAAAACTTCCCAAGTAGAGATTCAAAAATTTTCCAAGTAGAGATTCAAAAATTTCCCAAGTAGAGATTCAAAAATTTCCCAAGTATAGATCGAAAAATTTCCAAAGTAGAGATTCAAAAATTTCCCAAGTAGAGATTCAAAAATTTTCCAAGTAGAGATTCAAAAATTTCCCAAGTAGAGATTCAAAAATTTTCCCAAGTATAGATCGAAAAATTTCCCAAGTATAGATCGAAAAATTTTCCAAGTATAGATCGAAAAATTTCCCAAGTACAGATCGAAAAATTTCCCAAGTACAGATCGAAAAATTGCCCAAGTGTAGATCGAAAAATTTTCCAAGAATAGATCGAAAAATTTCCCAAGTATAGATCGAAAAATTTTCCAAGTATAGATCGAAAAATTTCCCAAGTTAGATCGAAAAATTTCCCAAGTATAGATCGAAAAATTTCCCAAGTATAGATCGAAAAATTTCCCAAGTATAGATCGTAAAATTTCCCAAGTAGAGATTCAAAAATTTCCAAAGTAGAGATTCAAAAATTCCCTAGTTTAGATCCAAAAATTACCCAAGTATAGATCCAAAAATTTCCCAAGTATAGATCCAAAAATTTCCCAAGTATAGATCCAAAAATTTCCCAAGTATAGATCGAAAAATTTCCCAAGAATAGATCGAAAAATTTCCCAAGAATAGATCCAAAAATTTCCCGAGTATAGATCCAAAAATTTCCCAAGTATAGATCCAAAAATTTCCCAAGTATAGATCAAAAATTTCCCAAGTATAGATCCAAAAATTTCCCAAGTAGAGATTCAAAAATTTCCCAAGTAGACATTCAAAAATTTCCCAAGTAGAGATTCCAAAATTTCCCAAGTAGAGATTCAAAAATTTCCCAAGTAGAGACTCAAAAATTTCCCAAGTATAGATCGAAAAATTTCCCAAAAATAGATCGAAAAATTTTCCAAGTATAGATCGAAAAATTTCCCAAGTACAGATCGAAAAATTTCCCAAGTACAGATCGAAAAATTGCCCAAGTATAGATCGAAAAATTTCCCAAGTATAGATCGAAAAATTTCCCAAGTATAGATCGAAAAATTTCCCAAGTAGAGATTCAAAAATTTCCAAAGTAGAGATTCAAAAATTTCCCAAGAAGAGATTCAAAAATTTTCCAAGTATAGATCGAAAAATTTCCAAAGTAGAGATTCAAAAATTTCCCAAGTAGAGATTCAAAAATTTTCCAAGTAGAGATTCAAAAATTTCCCAAGTAGAGATTCAAAAATTTCCCAAGTATAGATCGAAAAATTTCCCAAGTATAGATCGAAAAATTTCCCAAGTATAGATCGAAAAATTTCCCAAGTATAGATGGAAAAATTTCCCAATTATAGATCGAAAAATTTCCCAAGTATAGATCGTAAAATTTCCCAAGTATAGATCGAAAAATTTCACAAGTATAGATCGAAAAATTTCCCAAGTATAGATCGAAAAATTTCCAAGTATAGATCGAAAAATTTCCCAAGTATAGATCGAAAAATTTCGCAAGTATAGATCGAAAAATTTCCCAAGTATAGATCGAAAAATTTCCCAAGTATAGATCGAAAAATTTCCCAAGTATAGATCGAAAAATTTCGAGAGTATAGATCGAAAAATTTCGCAAGTGTAGATCGAAAAATTTCCCAAGTATAGATCGTAAAATTTCCAAAGTAGAGATTCAAAAATTTCCAAAGTAGAGATTCAAAAATTTCCCAAGAAGAGATTCAAAAATTTCCCAAGTAGAGATTCAAAAATTTCTCAAGTAGAGATTCAAAAATTTCCCAAGTAGAGATTCAAAAATTTCCCAAGTATAGATCCAAAAATTTCCCAAGTATAGATCCAAAAATTTCCCAAGTATAGATCCAAAAATTTCCCAAGTATAGATCGAAAAATTTCCCAAGAATAGATCGAAAAATTTCCCAAGAATAGATCCAAAAATTTCCCGAGTATAGATCCAAAAATTTCCCAAGTATAGATCCAAAAATTTCCCAAGTATAGATCAAAAATTTCCCAAGTATAGATCCAAAAATTTCCCAAGTAGAGATTCAAAAATTTCCCAAGTAGACATTCAAAAATTTCCCAAGTAGAGATTCCAAAATTTCCCAAGTAGAGATTCAAAAATTTCCCAAGTAGAGACTCAAAAATTTCCCAAGTATAGATCGAAAAATTTCCCAAAAATAGATCGAAAAATTTTCCAAGTATAGATCGAAAAATTTCCCAAGTACAGATCGAAAAATTTCCCAAGTACAGATCGAAAAATTGCCCAAGTATAGATCGAAAAATTTCCCAAGTATAGATCGAAAAATTTCCCAAGAATAGATCGAAAAATTTCACAAGTATAGATCGAAAAATTTCCCAAGTATAGATCGTAAAATTTCCCAAGTAGAGATTCAAAAATTTCCAAAGTAGAGATTCAAAAATTTCCCAAGAAGAGATTCAAAAATTTCCCAAGTATAGATCGAAAAATTTCCAAAGTAGAGATTCAAAAATTTCCCAAGTAGAGATTCAAAAATTTTCCAAGTAGAGATTCAAAAATTTCCCAAGTAGAGATTCAAAAATTTCCCAAGTATAGATCGAAAAATTTCCCAAGTATAGATCGAAAAATTTCCCAAGTATAGATCGAAAAATTTCCCAAGTATAGATGGAAAATTTCCCAATTATAGATCGAAAAATTTCCCAAGTATAGATCGTAAAATTTCCCAAGTATAGATCGAAAAATTTCACAAGTATAGATCGAAAAATTTCCCAAGTATAGATCGAAAAATTTCCAAGTATGGATCGAAAAATTTCCCAAGTATAGATCGAAAAATTTCGCAAGTATAGATCGAAAAATTTCCCAAGTATAGATCGAAAAATTTCCCAAGTATAGATCGAAAAATTTCCCAAGTATAGATCGAAAAATTTCGAGAGTATAGATCGAAAAATTTCGCAAGTGTAGATCGAAAAATTTCCCAAGTATAGATCGTAAAATTTCCAAAGTAGAGATTCAAAAATTTCCAAAGTAGAGATTCAAAAATTTCCCAAGAAGAGATTCAAAAATTTCCCAAGTAGAGATTCAAAAATTTCCCAAGTAGAGATTCAAAAATTTCCCAAGTAGAGATTCAAAAATTTCCCAAGTATAGATCCAAAAATTTCCCAAGTATAGATCGAAAAATTTCCCAAGTATAGATCGAAAAATTTCCCAAGTACAGATCGAAAAATTTCCCAAGTACAGATCGAAAAATTGCCCAAGTATAGATCGAAAAATTTCCCAAGTATAGATCGAAAAATTTCCCAAGAATAGATCGAAAAATTTCCCAAGTA
Source organism: Odiellus spinosus (assembly GCA_963920705.1). Classification (NCBI taxonomy): domain Eukaryota; kingdom Metazoa; phylum Arthropoda; class Arachnida; order Opiliones; family Phalangiidae; genus Odiellus; species Odiellus spinosus. The sequence goes on along the minus strand of CAWUCO010000219.1, from coordinate 1,463,685 downwards.
TAGATCGAAAAATTTCCCAAGTATAGATCGAAAAATTTCGCAAGTATAGATCGAAAAATTTCCCTAGTTTAGATCCAAAAATTACCCAAGTATAGATCCAAAAATTTCCCAAGTATAGATCCAAAAATTTCCCAAGTATAGATCCAAAAATTTCCCAAGTATAGATCGAAAAATTTCCCAAGAATAGATCGAAAAATTTCCCAAGAATAGATCCAAAAATTTCCCGAGTATAGATCCAAAAATTTCCCAAGTATAGATCCAAAAATTTCCCAAGTATAGATCAAAAATTTCCCAAGTATAGATCCAAAAATTTCCCAAGTAGAGATTCAAAAATTTCCCAAGTAGACATTCAAAAATTTCCCAAGTAGAGATTCCAAAATTTCCCAAGTAGAGATTCAAAAATTTCCCAAGTAGAGACTCAAAAATTTCCCAAGTATAGATCGAAAAATTTCCCAAAAATAGATCGAAAAATTTTCCAAGTACAGATCGAAAAATTTCCCAAGTACAGATCGAAAAATTGCCCAAGTATAGATCGAAAAATTTCCCAAGTATAGATCGAAAAATTTCCCAAGAATAGATCGAAAAATTTCCCAAGTATAGATCGAAAAATTTCCCAAGTAGAGATTCAAAAATTTCCAAAGTAGAGATTCAAAAATTTCCCAAGAAGAGATTCAAAAATTTTCCAAGTATAGATCGAAAAATTTCCAAAGTAGAGATTCAAAAATTTCCCAAGTAGAGATTCAAAAATTTTCCAAGTAGAGATTCAAAAATTTCCCAAGTAGAGATTCAAAAATTTCCCAAGTATAGATCGAAAAATTTCCCAAGTATAGATCGAAAAATTTCCCAAGTATAGATCGAAAAATTTCCCAAGTATAGATGGAAAAATTTCCCAATTATAGATCGAAAAATTTCCCAAGTATAGATCGTAAAATTTCCCAAGTATAGATCGAAAAATTTCACAAGTATAGATCGAAAAATTTCCCAAGTATAGATCGAAAAATTTCCAAGTATAGATCGAAAAATTTCCCAAGTATAGATCGAAAAATTTCGCAAGTATAGATCGAAAAATTTCCCAAGTATAGATCGAAAAATTTCCCAAGTATAGATCGAAAAATTTCCCAAGTATAGATCGAAAAATTTCGAGAGTATAGATCGAAAAATTTCGCAAGTGTAGATCGAAAAATTTCCCAAGTATAGATCGTAAAATTTCCAAAGTAGAGATTCAAAAATTTCCAAAGTAGAGATTCAAAAATTTCCCAAGAAGAGATTCAAAAATTTCCCAAGTAGAGATTCAAAAATTTCTCAAGTAGAGATTCAAAAATTTCCCAAGTAGAGATTCAAAAATTTCCCAAGTATAGATCCAAAAATTTCCCAAGTATAGATCCAAAAATTTCCCAAGTATAGATCCAAAAATTTCCCAAGTATAGATCGAAAAATTTCCCAAGAATAGATCGAAAAATTTCCCAAGAATAGATCCAAAAATTTCCCGAGTATAGATCCAAAAATTTCCCAAGTATAGATCCAAAAATTTCCCAAGTATAGATCAAAAATTTCCCAAGTATAGATCCAAAAATTTCCCAAGTAGAGATTCAAAAATTTCCCAAGTAGACATTCAAAAATTTCCCAAGTAGAGATTCCAAAATTTCCCAAGTAGAGATTCAAAAATTTCCCAAGTAGAGACTCAAAAATTTCCCAAGTATAGATCGAAAAATTTCCCAAAAATAGATCGAAAAATTTTCCAAGTATAGATCGAAAAATTTCCCAAGTACAGATCGAAAAATTTCCCAAGTACAGATCGAAAAATTGCCCAAGTATAGATCGAAAAATTTCCCAAGTATAGATCGAAAAATTTCCCAAGAATAGATCGAAAAATTTCACAAGTATAGATCGAAAAATTTCCCAAGTATAGATCGTAAAATTTCCCAAGTAGAGATTCAAAAATTTCCAAAGTAGAGATTCAAAAATTTCCCAAGAAGAGATTCAAAAATTTCCCAAGTATAGATCGAAAAATTTCCAAAGTAGAGATTCAAAAATTTCCCAAGTAGAGATTCAAAAATTTTCCAAGTAGAGATTCAAAAATTTCCCAAGTAGAGATTCAAAAATTTCCCAAGTATAGATCGAAAAATTTCCCAAGTATAGATCGAAAAATTTCCCAAGTATAGATCGAAAAATTTCCCAAGTATAGATGGAAAATTTCCCAATTATAGATCGAAAAATTTCCCAAGTATAGATCGTAAAATTTCCCAAGTATAGATCGAAAAATTTCACAAGTATAGATCGAAAAATTTCCCAAGTATAGATCGAAAAATTTCCAAGTATGGATCGAAAAATTTCCCAAGTATAGATCGAAAAATTTCGCAAGTATAGATCGAAAAATTTCCCAAGTATAGATCGAAAAATTTCCCAAGTATAGATCGAAAAATTTCCCAAGTATAGATCGAAAAATTTCGAGAGTATAGATCGAAAAATTTCGCAAGTGTAGATCGAAAAATTTCCCAAGTATAGATCGTAAAATTTCCAAAGTAGAGATTCAAAAATTTCCAAAGTAGAGATTCAAAAATTTCCCAAGAAGAGATTCAAAAATTTCCCAAGTAGAGATTCAAAAATTTCCCAAGTAGAGATTCAAAAATTTCCCAAGTAGAGATTCAAAAATTTCCCAAGTATAGATCCAAAAATTTCCCAAGTATAGATCGAAAAATTTCCCAAGTATAGATCGAAAAATTTCCCAAGTACAGATCGAAAAATTTCCCAAGTACAGATCGAAAAATTGCCCAAGTATAGATCGAAAAATTTCCCAAGTATAGATCGAAAAATTTCCCAAGAATAGATCGAAAAATTTCCCAAGTATAGATCGAAAAATTTCCCAAGTATAGATCGAAAAATTTCGCAAGTATAGATCGAAAAATTTCCCAAGTATAGATCGAAAAATTTCCCAAGTATAGATCGAAAAATTTCCAAAGTAGAGATTCAAAAATTTTCCAAGTAGAGATTCAAAAATTTTCCAAGTAGAGATTCAAAAATTTCCCAAGTAGAGATTCAAAAATTTCCCAAGTATAGATCGAAAAATTTCCAAAGTAGAGATTCAAAAATTTCCCAAGTAGAGATTCAAAAATTTTCCAAGTAGAGATTCAAAAATTTCCCAAGTATAGATCGAAAAATTTCCCAAGAATAGATCGAAAAATTTCCCAAGTATAGATCGAAAAATTTCCCAAGTATAGATCGTAAAATTTCCCAAGTATAGATCGAAAAATTTCCCAAGTATAGATCGAAAAATTTCCCAAGTATAGATCGAAAAATTTCCAAGTATAGATCGAAAAATTTCCCAAGTATAGATCGAAAAATTTCGCAAGTATAGATCGAAAAATTTCCCAAGTATAGATCGAAAAATTTCCCAAGTATAGATCGAAAAATTTCCCAAGTATAGATCGAAAAATTTCGAGAGTATAGATCGAAAAATTTCGCAAGTGTAGATCGAAAAATTTCCCAAGTATAGATCGTAAAATTTCCAAAGTAGAGATTCAAAAATTTCCAAAGTAGAGATTCAAAAATTTCCCAAGAAGAGATTCAAAAATTTCCCAAGTAGAGATTCAAAAATTTCCCAAGTAGAGATTCAAAAATTTCCCAAGTAGAGATTCAAAAATTTCCCAAGAAGAGATTCAAAAATTTCCCAAGTAGAGATTCAAAAATTTTCCAAGTAGAGATTCAAAAATTTCCCAAGTAGAGATTCAAAAATTTCACAAGTATAGATCCAAAAATTTCCCAAGTATAGATCGAAAAATTTCCCAGGTATAGATCGAAAAATTTCCCAAGTATAGATCGAAAAATTTCCCAAGTATAGATCGAAAAATTTCGCAAGTATAGATCGAAAAATTTCCCAAGTATAGATCGAAAAATTTCCCAAGTATAGATCGAAAAATTTCCAAAGTAGAGATTCAAAAATTTCCCAAGAAGAGATTCAAAAATTTCCCAAGTATAGATCGAAAAATTTCCAAAGTAGAGATTCAAAAATTTTCCAAGTAGAGATTCAAAAATTTTCCAAGTAGAGATTCAAAAATTTCCCAAGTAGAGATTCAAAAATTTTCCAAGTAGAGATTCAAAAATTTCCCAAGTAGAGATTCAAAAATTTCCCAAGTATAGATCGAAAAATTTCCCAAGTATAGATCGAAAAATTTTCCAAGTATAGATCGAAAAATTTCCCAAGTACAGATCGAAAAATTTCCCAAGTACAGATCGAAAAATTGCCCAAGTATAGATCGAAAAATTTCCCAAGAATAGATCGAAAAATTTCCCAAGTATAGATCGAAAAATTTCCCAAGTATAGATCGTAATATTTCACAAGTATAGATCGAAAAATTTCCCAAGTATAGATCGAAAAATTTCCCAAGTATAGATCGAAAAATTTCCAAGTATAGATCGAAAATTTTCCCAAGTATAGATCGAAAAATTTCGCAAGTATAGATCGAAAAATTTCCCAAGTATAGATCGAAAAATTTCCCAAGTATAGATCGAAAAATTTCCCAAGTATAGATCGAAAAATTTCGAGAGTATAGATCGAAAAATTTCGCAAGTGTAGATCGAAAAATTTCCCAAGTATAGATCGTAAAATTTCCAAAGTAGAGATTCAAAAATTTCCAAAGTAGAGATTCAAAAATTTCCCAAGAAGAGATTCAAAAATTTCCCAAGTAGAGATTCAAAAATTTCCCAAGTAGAGATTCAAAAATTTCCCAAGTAGAGATTCAAAAATTTCCCAAGTATAGATCCAAAAATTTCCCAAGTATAGATCGAAAAATTTCCCAAGTATAGATCGAAAAATTTCCAAGTATAGATCGAAAAATTTCCCAAGAATAGATCGAAAAATTTCCCAAGTATAGATCGAAAAATTTCCCAAGTATAGATCGTAATATTTCCCAAGTATAGATCGAAAAATTTCCCAAGTATAGATCGAAAAATTTCCCAAGTATAGATCGAAAAATTTCCAAGTATAGATCGAAAATTTTCCCAAGTATAGATCGAAAAATTTCGCAAGTATAGATCGAAAAATTTCCCAAGTATAGATCGAAAAATTTCCCAAGTATAGATCGAAAAATTTCCCAAGTATAGATCGAAAAATTTCGAGAGTATAGATCGAAAAATTTCGCAAGTGTAGATCGAAAAATTTCCCAAGTATAGATCGTAAAATTTCCAAAGTAGAGATTCAAAAATTTCCAAAGTAGAGATTCAAAAATTTCCCAAGAAGAGATTCAAAAATTTCCCAAGTAGAGATTCAAAAATTTCCCAAGTAGAGATTCAAAAATTTCCCAAGTAGAGATTCAAAAATTTCCCAAGTATAGATCCAAAAATTTCCCAAGTATAGATCGAAAAATTTCCCAAGTATAGATCGAAAAATTTCCCAAGTATAGATGGAAAAATTTCCCAATTATAGATCGAAAAATTTCCCAAGTATAGATCGTAAAATTTCCCAAGTATAGATCGAAAAATTTCACAAGTATTGATCGAAAAATTTCCCAAGTATAGATCGAAAAATTTCCAAGTATAGATCGAAAAATTTCCCAAGTATAGATCGAAAAATTTCGCAAGTATAGATCGAAAAATTTCCCAAGTATAGATCGAAAAATTTCCCAAGTATAGATCGAAAAATTTCCCAAGTATAGATCGAAAAATTTCGAGAGTATAGATCGAAAAATTTCGCAAGTGTAGATCGAAAAATTTCCCAAGTATAGATCGTAAAATTTCCAAAGTAGAGATTCAAAAATTTCCAAAGTAGAGATTCAAAAATTTCCCAAGAAGAGATTCAAAAATTTCCCAAGTAGAGATTCAAAAATTTCCCAAGTAGAGATTCAAAAATTTCCCAAGTAGAGATTCAAAAATTTCCCAAGTATAGATCCAAAAATTTCCCAAGTATAGATCGAAAAATTTCCCAAGTATAGATCGAAAAATTTCCCAAGTACAGATCGAAAAATTGCCCAAGTATAGATCGAAAAATTTCCCAAGTATAGATCGAAAAATTTCCCAAGAATAGATCGAAAAATTTCCCAAGTATAGATCGAAAAATTTCCCAAGTATAGATCGAAAAATTTCGCAAGTATAGATCGAAAAATTTCCCAAGTATAGATCGAAAAATTTCCCAAGTATAGATCGAAAAATTTCCAAAGTAGAGATTCAAAAATTTTCCAAGTAGAGATTCAAAAATTTTCCAAGTAGAGATTCAAAAATTTCCCAAGTAGAGATTCAAAAATTTCCCAAGTATAGATCGAAAAATTTCCAAAGTAGAGATTCAAAAATTTCCCAAGTAGAGATTCAAAAATTTTCCAAGTAGAGATTCAAAAATTTCCCAAGTATAGATCGAAAAATTTCCCAAGAATAGATCGAAAAATTGCCCAAGTATAGATCGAAAAATTTCCCAAGTATAGATCGAAAAATTTCGCAAGTATAGATCGAAAAATTTCCCAAGTATAGATCGAAAAATTTCCCAAGTATAGATAGAAAAATTTCCAAAGTAGAGATTCAAAAATTTCCCAAGAAGAGATTCAAAAATTTCCCAAGTATAGATCGAAAAATTTCCAAAGTAGAGATTCAAAAATTTTCCAAGTAGAGATTCAAAAATTTTCCAAGTAGAGATTCAAAAATTTCCAGAGTAGAGATTCAAAAATTTCGCAAGTATAGATCGAAAAATTTCCAAAGTAGAGATTCAAAAATTTCCCAAGTAGAGATTCAAAAATTTTCCAAGTAGAGATTCAAAAATTTCCCAAGTAGAGATTCAAAAATTTCCCAAGTATAGATCGAAAAATTTCCCAAGTATAGATCGAAAAATTTTCCAAGTATAGATCGAAAAATTTCCCAAGTACAGATCGAAAAATTTCCCAAGTACAGATCGAAAAATTGCCCAAGTATAGATCGAAAAATTTCCCAAGAATAGATCGAAAAATTTCCCAAGTATAGATCGAAAAATTTCCCAAGTATAGATCGTAATATTTCCCAAGTATAGATCGAAAAATTTCCCAAGTATAGATCGAAAAATTTCCCAAGTATAGATCGAAAAATTTCCAAGTATAGATCGAAAAATTTCCCAAGTATAGATCGAAAAATTTCCCAAGTATAGATCGAAAAATTTCCCAAGTATAGATCGAAAAATTTCGAGAGTATAGATCGAAAAATTTCGCAAGTGTAGATCGAAAAATTTCCCAAGTATAGATCGTAAAATTTCCAAAGTAGAGATTCAAAAATTTCCAAAGTAGAGATTCAAAAATTTCCCAAGAAGAGATTCAAAAATTTCCCAAGTAGAGATTCAAAAATTTCCCAAGTAGAGATTCAAAAATTTCCCAAGTAGAGATTCAAAAATTTCCCAAGTATAGATCCAAAAATTTCCCAAGTATAGATCGAAAAATTTCCCAAGTATAGATGGAAAAATTTCCCAATTATAGATCGAAAAATTTCCCAAGTATAGATCGTAAAATTTCCCAAGTATAGATCGAAAAATTTCACAAGTATAGATCGAAAAATTTCCCAAGTATAGATCGAAAAATTTCCAAGTATAGATCGAAAAATTTCCCAAGTATAGATCGAAAAATTTCGCAAGTATAGATCGAAAAATTTCCCAAGTATAGATCGAAAAATTTCCCAAGTATAGATCGAAAAATTTCCAAAGTAGAGATTCAAAAATTTTCCAAGTAGAGATTCAAAAATTTTCCAAGTAGAGATTCAAAAATTTCCCAAGTAGAGATTCAAAAATTTCGCAAGTATAGATCGAAAAATTTCCAAAGTAGAGATTCAAAAATTTCCCAAGTAGAGATTCAAAAATTTTCCAAGTAGAGATTCAAAAATTTCCCAAGTAGAGATTCAAAAATTTCCCAAGTATAGATCGAAAAATTTCCCAAGTATAGATCGAAAAATTTTCCAAGTATAGATCGAAAAATTTCCCAAGTACAGATCGAAAAATTTCCCAAGTACAGATCGAAAAATTGCCCAAGTATAGATCGAAAAATTTCTCAAGAATAGATCGAAAAATTTCCCAAGTATAGATCGAAAAATTTCCCAAGTATAGATCGTAATATTTCCCAAGTATAGATCGAAAAATTTCCCAAGTATAGATCGAAAAATTTCCCAAGTATAGATCGAAAAATTTCCAAGTATAGATCGAAAAATTTCCCAAGTATAGATCGAAAAATTTCCCAAGTATAGATCGAAAAATTTCCCAAGTATAGATCGAAAAATTTCCCAAGTATAGATCGAAAAATTTCCCAAGTATAGATCGAAAAATTTCGAGAGTATAGATCGAAAAATTTCGCAAGTGTAGATCGAAAAATTTCCCAAGTATAGATCGTAAAATTTCCAAAGTAGAGATTCAAAAATTTCCAAAGTAGAGATTCAAAAATTTCCCAAGAAGAGATTCAAAAATTTCCCAAGTAGAGATTCAAAAATTTCCCAAGTAGAGATTCAAAAATTTCCCAAGTAGAGATTCAAAAATTTCCCAAGTATAGATCCAAAAATTTCCCAAGTATAGATCGAAAAATTTCCCAAGTATAGATCGAAAAATTTCCCAAGTATAGATGGAAAAATTTCCCAATTATAGATCGAAAAATTTCCCAAGTATAGATCGTAAAATTTCCCAAGTATAGATCGAAAAATTTCACAAGTATAGATCGAAAAATTTCCCAAGTATAGATCGAAAAATTTCCAAGTATAGATCGAAAAATTTCCCAAGTATAGATCGAAAAATTTCGCAAGTATAGATCGAAAAATTTCCCAAGTATAGATCGAAAAATTTCCCAAGTATAGATCGAAAAATTTCCCAAGTATAGATCGAAAAATTTCGAGAGTATAGATCGAAAAATTTCGCAAGTGTAGATCGAAAAATTTCCCAAGTATAGATCGTAAAATTTCCAAAGTAGAGATTCAAAAATTTCCAAAGTAGAGATTCAAAAATTTCCCAAGAAGAGATTCAAAAATTTCCCAAGTAGAGATTCAAAAATTTCCCAAGTAGAGATTCAAAAATTTCCCAAGTAGAGATTCAAAAATTTCCCAAGTATAGATCCAAAAATTTCCCAAGTATAGATCGAAAAATTTCCCAAGTATAGATCGAAAAATTTCCCAAGTACAGATCGAAAAATTTCCCAAGTACAGATCGAAAAATTGCCCAAGTATAGATCGAAAAATTTCCCAAGTATAGATCGAAAAATTTCCCAAGAATAGATCGAAAAATTTCCCAAGTATAGATCGAAAAATTTCCCAAGTATAGATCGAAAAATTTCGCAAGTATAGATCGAAAAATTTCCCAAGTATAGATCGAAAAATTTCCCAAGTATAGATCGAAAAATTTCCAAAGTAGAGATTCAAAAATTTTCCAAGTAGAGATTCAAAAATTTTCCAAGTAGAGATTCAAAAATTTCCCAAGTAGAGATTCAAAAATTTCCCAAGTATAGATCGAAAAATTTCCAAAGTAGAGATTCAAAAATTTCCCAAGTAGAGATTCAAAAATTTTCCAAGTAGAGATTCAAAAATTTCCCAAGTATAGATCGAAAAATTTCCCAAGAATAGATCGAAAAATTTCCCAAGTATAGATCGAAAAATTTCCCAAGTATAGATCGTAATATTTCCCAAGTATAGATCGAAAAATTTCCCAAGTATAGATCGAAAAATTTCCCAAGTATAGATCGAAAAATTTCCAAGTATAGATCGAAAAATTTCCCAAGTATAGATCGAAAAATTTCGCAAGTATAGATCGAAAAATTTCCCAAGTATAGATCGAAAAATTTCCCAAGTATAGATCGAAAAATTTCCCAAGTATAGATCGAAAAATTTCGAGAGTATAGATCGAAAAATTTCGCAAGTGTAGATCGAAAAATTTCCCAAGTATAGATCGTAAAATTTCCAAAGTAGAGATTCAAAAATTTCCAAAGTAGAGATTCAAAAATTTCCCAAGAAGAGATTCAAAAATTTCCCAAGTAGAGATTCAAAAATTTCCCAAGTAGAGATTCAAAAATTTCCCAAGTAGAGATTCAAAAATTTCCCAAGTATAGATCCAAAAATTTCCCAAGTATAGATCGAAAAATTTCCCAAGTATAGATCGAAAAATTTCCCAAGTATAGATGGAAAAATTTCCCAATTATAGATCGAAAAATTTCCCAAGTATAGATCGTAAAATTTCCCAAGTATAGATCGAAAAATTTCACAAGTATTGATCGAAAAATTTCCCAAGTATAGATCGAAAAATTTCCAAGTATAGATCGAAAAATTTCCCAAGTATAGATCGAAAAATTTCGCAAGTATAGATCGAAAAATTTCCCAAGTATAGATCGAAAAATTTCCCAAGTATAGATCGAAAAATTTCCCAAGCATAGATCGAAAAATTTCGAGAGTATAGATCGAAAAATTTCGCAAGTGTAGATCGAAAAATTTCCCAAGTATAGATCGTAAAATTTCCAAAGTAGAGATTCAAAAATTTCCAAAGTAGAGATTCAAAAATTTCCCAAGAAGAGATTCAAAAATTTCCCAAGTAGAGATTCAAAAATTTCCCAAGTAGAGATTCAAAAATTTCCCAAGTAGAGATTCAAAAATTTCCCAAGTATAGATCCAAAAATTTCCCAAGTATAGATCGAAAAATTTCCCAAGTATAGATCGAAAAATTTCCCAAGTACAGATCGAAAAATTGCCCAAGTATAGATCGAAAAATTTCCCAAGTATAGATCGAAAAATTTCCCAAGAATAGATCGAAAAATTTCCCAAGTATAGATCGAAAAATTTCCCAAGTATAGATCGAAAAATTTCGCAAGTATAGATCGAAAAATTTCCCAAGTATAGATCGAAAAATTTCCCAAGTATAGATCGAAAAATTTCCAAAGTAGAGATTCAAAAATTTTCCAAGTAGAGATTCAAAAATTTTCCAAGTAGAGATTCAAAAATTTCCCAAGTAGAGATTCAAAAATTTCCCAAGTATAGATCGAAAAATTTCCAAAGTAGAGATTCAAAAATTTCCCAAGTAGAGATTCAAAAATTTTCCAAGTAGAGATTCAAAAATTTCCCAAGTATAGATCGAAAAATTTCCCAAGAATAGATCGAAAAATTGCCCAAGTATAGATCGAAAAATTTCCCAAGTATAGATCGAAAAATTTCGCAAGTATAGATCGAAAAATTTCCCAAGTATAGATCGAAAAATTTCCCAAGTATAGATAGAAAAATTTCCAAAGTAGAGATTCAAAAATTTCCCAAGAAGAGATTCAAAAATTTCCCAAGTATAGATCGAAAAATTTCCAAAGTAGAGATTCAAAAATTTTCCAAGTAGAGATTCAAAAATTTTCCAAGTAGAGATTCAAAAATTTCCCAAGTAGAGATTCAAAAATTTCGCAAGTATAGATCGAAAAATTTCCAAAGTAGAGATTCAAAAATTTCCCAAGTAGAGATTCAAAAATTTTCCAAGTAGAGATTCAAAAATTTCCCAAGTAGAGATTCAAAAATTTCCCAAGTATAGATCGAAAAATTTCCCAAGTATAGATCGAAAAATTTTCCAAGTATAGATCGAAAAATTTCCCAAGTACAGATCGAAAAATTTCCCAAGTACAGATCGAAAAATTGCCCAAGTATAGATCGAAAAATTTCCCAAGAATAGATCGAAAAATTTCCCAAGTATAGATCGAAAAATTTCCCAAGTATAGATCGTAATATTTCCCAAGTATAGATCGAAAAATTTCCCAAGTATAGATCGAAAAATTTCCCAAGTATAGATCGAAAAATTTCCAAGTATAGATCGAAAAATTTCCCAAGTATAGATCGAAAAATTTCGCAAGTATAGATCGAAAAATTTCCCAAGTATAGATCGAAAAATTTCCCAAGTATAGATCGAAAAATTTCCCAAGTATAGATCGAAAAATTTCGAGAGTATAGATCGAAAAATTTCGCAAGTGTAGATCGAAAAATTTCCCAAGTATAGATCGTAAAATTTCCAAAGTAGAGATTCAAAAATTTCCAAAGTAGAGATTCAAAAATTTCCCAAGAAGAGATTCAAAAATTTCCCAAGTAGAGATTCAAAAATTTCCCAAGTAGAGATTCAAAAATTTCCCAAGTAGAGATTCAAAAATTTCCCAAGTATAGATCCAAAAATTTCCCAAGTATAGATCGAAAAATTTCCCAAGTATAGATCGAAAAATTTCCCAAGTACAGATCGAAAAATTGCCCAAGTATAGATCGAAAAATTTCCCAAGTATAGATCGAAAAATTTCCCAAGAATAGATCGAAAAATTTCCCAAGTATAGATCGAAAAATTTCCCAAGTATAGATCGAAAAATTTCGCAAGTATAGATCGAAAAATTTCCCAAGTATAGATCGAAAAATTTCCCAAGTATAGATCGAAAAATTTCCAAAGTAGAGATTCAAAAATTTTCCAAGTAGAGATTCAAAAATTTTCCAAGTAGAGATTCAAAAATTTCCCAAGTAGAGATTCAAAAATTTCCCAAGTATAGATCGAAAAATTTCCAAAGTAGAGATTCAAAAATTTCCCAAGTAGAGATTCAAAAATTTTCCAAGTAGAGATTCAAAAATTTCCCAAGTATAGATCGAAAAATTTCCCAAGAATAGATCGAAAAATTGCCCAAGTATAGATCGAAAAATTTCCCAAGTATAGATCGAAAAATTTCGCAAGTATAGATCGAAAAATTTCCCAAGTATAGATCGAAAAATTTCCCAAGTATAGATAGAAAAATTTCCAAAGTAGAGATTCAAAAATTTCCCAAGAAGAGATTCAAAAATTTCCCAAGTATAGATCGAAAAATTTCCAAAGTAGAGATTCAAAAATTTTCCAAGTAGAGATTCAAAAATTTTCCAAGTAGAGATTCAAAAATTTCCCAAGTAGAGATTCAAAAATTTCGCAAGTATAGATCGAAAAATTTCCAAAGTAGAGATTCAAAAATTTCCCAAGTAGAGATTCAAAAATTTTCCAAGTAGAGATTCAAAAATTTCCCAAGTAGAGATTCAAAAATTTCCCAAGTATAGATCGAAAAATTTCCCAAGTATAGATCGAAAAATTTTCCAAGTATAGATCGAAAAATTTCCCAAGTACAGATCGAAAAATTTCCCAAGTACAGATCGAAAAATTGCCCAAGTATAGATCGAAAAATTTCCCAAGAATAGATCGAAAAATTTCCCAAGTATAGATCGAAAAATTTCCCAAGTATAGATCGTAATATTTCCCAAGTATAGATCGAAAAATTTCCCAAGTATAGATCGAAAAATTTCCCAAGTATAGATCGAAAAATTTCCAAGTATAGATCGAAAAATTTCCCAAGTATAGATCGAAAAATTTCGCAAGTATAGATCGAAAAATTTCCCAAGTATAGATCGAAAAATTTCCCAAGTATAGATCGAAAAATTTCCCAAGTATAGATCGAAAAATTTCCCAAGTATAGATCGAAAAATTTCCAAGTATAGATCGAAAAATTTCCCAAGTATAGATCGAAAAATTTCGCAAGTATAGATCGAAAAATTTCCCAAGTATAGATCGAAAAATTTCCCAAGTATAGATCGAAAAATTTCCCAAGTATAGATCGAAAAATTTCGAGAGTATAGATCGAAAAATTTCGCAAGTGTAGATCGAAAAATTTCCCAAGTATAGATCGTAAAATTTCCAAAGTAGAGATTCAAAAATTTCCAAAGTAGAGATTCAAAAATTTCCCAAGAAGAGATTCAAAAATTTCCCAAGTAGAGATTCAAAAATTTCCCAAGTAGAGATTCAAAAATTTCCCAAGTATAGATCCAAAAATTTCCCAAGTATAGATCGAAAAATTTCCCAAGTACAGATCGAAAAATTTCCCAAGTACAGATCGAAAAATTGCCCAAGTATAGATCGAAAAATTTCCCAAGTATAGATCGAAAAATTTCCCAAGAATAGATCGAAAAATTTCCCAAGTATAGATCGAAAAATTTCCCAAGTATAGATCGAAAAATTTCGCAAGTATAGATCGAAAAATTTCCCAAGTATAGATCGAAAAATTTCCCAAGTATAGATCGAAAAATTTCCAAAGTAGAGATTCAAAAATTTTCCAAGTAGAGATTCAAAAATTTTCCAAGTAGAGATTCAAAAATTTCCCAAGTAGAGATTCAAAAATTTCCCAAGTATAGATCGAAAAATTTCCAAAGTAGAGATTCAAAAATTTCCCAAGTAGAGATTCAAAAATTTCGCAAGTATAGATCGAAAAATTTCCAAAGTAGAGATTCAAAAATTTCCCAAGTAGAGATTCAAAAATTTTCCAAGTAGAGATTCAAAAATTTCCCAAGTAGAGATTCAAAAATTTCCCAAGTATAGATCGAAAAATTTCCCAAGTATAGATCGAAAAATTTTCCAAGTATAGATCGAAAAATTTCCCAAGTACAGATCGAAAAATTTCCCAAGTACAGATCGAAAAATTTCCCAAGTACAGATCGAAAAATTGCCCAAGTATAGATCGAAAAATTTCCCAAGTATAGATCGAAAAATTTCCCAAGTATAGATCGAAAAATTTCCAAGTATAGATCGAAAAATTTCCCAAGTATAGATCGAAAAATTTCGCAAGTATAGATCGAAAAATTTCCCAAGTATAGATCGAAAAATTTCCCAAGTATAGATCGAAAAATTTCCCAAGTATAGATCGAAAAATTTCGAGAGTATAGATCGAAAAATTTCGCAAGTGTAGATCGAAAAATTTCCCAAGTATAGATCGTAAAATTTCCAAAGTAGAGATTCAAAAATTTCCAAAGTAGAGATTCAAAAATTTCCCAAGAAGAGATTCAAAAATTTCCCAAGTAGAGATTCAAAAATTTCCCAAGTAGAGATTCAAAAATTTCCCAAGTAGAGATTCAAAAATTTCCCAAGAAGAGATTCAAAAATTTCCCAAGTAGAGATTCAAAAATTTTCCAAGTAGAGATTCAAAAATTTCCCAAGTAGAGATTCAAAAATTTCACAAGTATAGATCCAAAAATTTCCCAAGTATAGATCGAAAAATTTCCCAGGTATAGATCGAAAAATTTCCCAAGTATTGATCGAAAAATTTCCCAAGTATAGATCGAAAAATTTCGCAAGTATAGATCGAAAAATTTCCCAAGTATAGATCGAAAAATTTCCCAAGTATAGATCGAAAAATTTCCAAAGTAGAGATTCAAAAATTTCCCAAGAAGAGATTCAAAAATTTCCCAAGTATAGATCGAAAAATTTCCAAAGTAGAGATTCAAAAATTTTCCAAGTAGAGATTCAAAAATTTTCCAAGTAGAGATTCAAAAATTTCCCAAGTAGAGATTCAAAAATTTCCCAAGTATAGATCGAAAAATTTCCAAAGTAGAGATTCAAAAATTTCCCAAGTAGAGATTCAAAAATTTTCCAAGTAGAGATTCAAAAATTTCCCAAGTATAGATCGAAAAATTTCCCAAGTATAGATCGAAAAATTTTCCAAGTATAGATCGAAAAATTTCCCAAGTACAGATCGAAAAATTTCCCAAGTACAGATCGAAAAATTGCCCAAGTATAGATCGAAAAATTTCCCAAGAATAGATCGAAAAATTTCCCAAGTATAGATCGAAAAATTTCCCAAGTATAGATCGTAATATTTCCCAAGTATAGATCGAAAAATTTCCCAAGTATAGATCGAAAAATTTCCCAAGTATAGATCGAAAAATTTCCAAGTATAGATCGAAAAATTTCCCAAGTATAGATCGAAAAATTTCGCAAGTATAGATCAAAAAATTTCCCAAGTATAGATCGAAAAATTTCCCAAGTATAGATCGAAAAATTTCCCAAGTATAGATCGAAAAATTTCGAGAGTATAGATCGAAAAATTTCGCAAGTGTAGATCGAAAAATTTCCCAAGTATAGATCGTAAAATTTCCAAAGTAGAGATTCAAAAATTTCCAAAGTAGAGATTCAAAAATTTCCCAAGAAGAGATTCAAAAATTTCCCAAGTAGAGATTCAAAAATTTCCCAAGTAGAGATTCAAAAATTTCCCAAGTAGAGATTCAAAAATTTCCCAAGTATAGATCCAAAAATTTCCCAAGTATAGATCGAAAAATTTCCCAAGTATAGATCGAAAAATTTCCCAAGTACAGATCGAAAAATTTCCCAAGTACAGATCGAAAAATTGCCCAAGTATAGATCGAAAAATTTCCCAAGTATAGATCGAAAAATTTCCCAAGAATAGATCGAAAAATTTCCCAAGTATAGATCGAAAAATTTCCCAAGTATAGATCGAAAAATTTCGCAAGTATAGATCGAAAAATTTCCAAAGTAGAGATTCAAAAATTTTCCAAGTAGAGATTCAAAAATTTTCCAAGTAGAGATTCAAAAATTTTCCAAGTAGAGATTCAAAAATTTCCCAAGTAGAGATTCAAAAATTTCCCAAGTATAGATCGAAAAATTTCCAAAGTAGAGATTCAAAAATTTCCCAAGTAGAGATTCAAAAATTTTCCAAGTAGAGATTCAAAAATTTCCCAAGTATAGATCGAAAAATTTCCCAAGAATAGATCGAAAAATTTCCCAAGTATAGATCGAAAAATTTCCCAAGTATAGATCGTAAAATTTCCCAAGTATAGATCGAAAAATTTCCCAAGTATAGATCGAAAAATTTCCCAAGTATAGATCGAAAAATTTCCAAGTATAGATCGAAAAATTTCCCAAGTATAGATCGAAAAATTTCGAGAGTATAGATCGAAAAATTTCGCAAGTGTAGATCGAAAAATTTCCCAAGTATAGATCGTAAAATTTCCAAAGTAGAGATTCAAAAATTTCCAAAGTAGAGATTCAAAAATTTCCCAAGAAGAGATTCAAAAATTTCCCAAGTAGAGATACAAAAATTTCCCAAGTAGAGATTCAAAAATTTCCCAAGTAGAGATTCAAAAATTTCCCAAGTAGAGATTCAAAAATTTCCCAAGTATAGATCCAAAAATTTCCCAAGTATAGATCGAAAAATTTCCCAAGTATAGATCGAAAAATTTCCCAAGTACAGATCGAAAAATTTCCCAAGTACAGATCGAAAAATTGCCCAAGTATAGATCGAAAAATTTCCCAAGTATAGATCGAAAAATTTCCCAAGAATAGATCGAAAAATTTCCCAAGTATAGATCGAAAAATTTCCCAAGTATAGATCGAAAAATTTCGCAAGTATAGATCGAAAAATTTCCCAAGTATAGATCGAAAAATTTCCCAAGTATAGATCGAAAAATTTCCCAAGTATAGATGGAAAAATTTCCCAAGTATAGATCGTAAAATTTCCCAAGTAGAGATTCAAAAATTTCCAAAGTAGAAATTCAAAAATTTCCCAAGAAGGGATTCAAAAATTTCCCAAGAAGAGATTCAAAAATTTCCCAAGAAGAGATTCAAAAATTTCCCAAGTATAGATTCAAAAATTTTCCAAGTAGAGATTCAAAAATTTCCCAAGTAGAGATTCAAAAATTTTCCAAGTACAGATCGAAAAATATCCCAAGTACTGATCGAAAAATTGCCCAAGTATAGATCGAAAAATTTCCCAAGTATAGATCGAAAAATTTCCCAAGTATAGATCGAAAAATTTCCCAAGTATAGATCGAAAAATTTCCCAAGTAGAAATTCAAAAATTTCCAAAGTAGAGATTATAAAATTTCCCAAGAAGAGATTCAAAAATTTCCCAAGTAGAGATTCAAAAATTTCCCAAGTAGAGATTCAAAAATTTCCAAAGTAGAGATCAAAAATTCCCTAGTTTAGATCCAAAAATTTCCCAAGTATAGATCCAAAACTTTCCCAAGTATAGATCCAAAAATTTCCCAAGAATAGATCCAAAAATTTCGCAAGTATAGATCCAAAAATTTCCCAAGTATAGATCGAAAAATTTCCCAAGTATAGATCGAAAAATTTCCCAAGTTAGATCGAAAAATTTCCCAAGTATAGATCGAAAAATTTCCCAAGTATAGATCGAAAAATTTCCCAAGTATAGATCGTAAAATTTCCCAAGTAGAGATTCAAAAATTTCCAAAGTAGAAATTCAAAAATTTCCCAAGAAGAGATTCAAAAATTTCCCAAGAAGAGATTCAAAAATTTCCCAAGTAGAGATTCAAAAATTTTCCAAGTAGAGATTCAAAAATTTCCCAAGTAGAGATTCAAAAATTTTACAAGTATAGTTCGAAAAATTTCCCAAGTATAGATCGAAAAATTTTCCAAGTATAGATCGAAAAATTTCCCAAGTACAGATCGAAAAATTTCCCAAGTACTGATCGAAAAATTGCCCAAGTATAGATCGAAAAATTTCCCAAGTATAGATCGAAAAATTTCCCAAGTAGAAATTCAAAAATTTCCAAAGTAGAGATTCAAAAATTTCCCAAGAAGAGATTCAAAAATTTCCCAAGTAGAGATTCAAAAATTTCCCAAGTAGAGATTCAAAAATTTTCCAAGAAGAGATTCAAAAATTTCCCAAGTAGATATTCAAAAATTTCCCAAGTATAGATCAAAAAATTTCGGAAGTATAGATCGAAAAATTTCCCAAGTATAGATCGAAAATTTCCCAAGTATAGATCGAAAAATTTCCCAAGTATAGATCGAAAATTTTTCCCAAGTATAGATCGAAAAATTTCCCAAGTATAGATCGAAAAATTTCCCAAGTATAGATCGAAAAATTTCCCAAGTATAGATCGAAAAATTTCCCAAGTAGAAATTCAAAAATTTCCAAAGTAGAGATTCAAAAATTTCCCAAGAAGAGATTCAAAAATTTCCCAAGTAGAGATTCAAAAATTTCCCAAGTAGAGATTCAAAAATTTTCCAAGTAGAGATTCAAAAATTTCCCAAGTAGATATTCAAAAATTTCACAAGTATAGATCAAAAAATTTCGCAAGTATAGATCGAAAAATTTCCCAAGTATAGATCGAAAAATTTCCCAAGTATAGATCGAAAAATTTCCCAAGTATAGATCGAAAAATTTCCCAAGTATAGATCGAAAAATTTCCCAAGTATAGATCGAAAAATTTCCCAAGTATAGATCGAAAAATTTCCCAAGTATAGATTCAAAAATTTCCAAAGTAGAGATTCAAAAATTTCCCAAGAAGAGATTCAAAAATTTCCCAAGTAGAGATTCAAAAATTTTCCAAGTAGAGATTCAAAAATTTCCCAAGTATAGATCGAAAAATTTCCCAAAAATGGATCGAAAAATTTTCCAAGTACAGATCGAGAAATTTCCCAAGTACAGATCGAAAAATTGCCCAAGTATAGATCGAAAAATTTCCCAAGTATAGATCGAAAAATTTCCCAAGAATAGATCGAAAAATTTCCCAAGTATTGATCGAAAAATTTCCCAAGTATAGATCGAAAAATTTCCCAAGTATAGATCGAAAAATTTCCCAAGTATAGATCGTAAAATTTCCCAAGTAGAGATTCAAAAATTTCCAAAGTAGAGATTCAAAAATTTCCCAAGAAGAGATTCAAAAATTTCCCAAGTAGAGATTCAAAAATTTTCCAAGTAGAGATTCAAAAATTTCCCAAGTAGAGATTCAAAAATTTCACAAGTATAGATCCAAAAATTTCCCAAGTATAGATCGAAAAATTTCCCAGGTATAGATCGAAAAATTTTCCAAGTACAGATCGAGAAATTTCCCAAGTACAGATCGAAAAATTGCCCAAGTATAGATCGAAAAATTTCCCAAGTATAGATCGAAAAATTTCCCAAGAATAGATCGAAAAATTTCCCAAGTATTGATCGAAAAATTTCCCAAGTATAGATCGAAAAATTTCCCAAGTATAGATCGAAAAATTTCCCAAGTATAGATCGTAAAATTTCCCAAGTATAGATCGAAAAATTTCCAAAGTAGAGATTCAAAAATTTCCCAAGTCGAGATTCAAAAATTTCCCAAGTAGAGATTCAAAAATTTTCCAAGTAGAGATTCAAAAATTTCCCAAGTAGAGATTCAAAAATTTCCCAAGTATAGATCGAAAAATTTCCAAAGTAGAGATTCAAAAATTTCCCAAGTAGAGATTCAAAAATTTTCCAAGTAGAGATTCAAAAATTTCCCAAGTAGAGATTCAAAAATTTCACAAGTATAGATCCAAAAATTTCCCAAGTATAGATCGAAAAATTTCCCAGGTATAGATCGAAAAATTTCCCAGGTATAGATCGAAAAATTTCCCAAGTATAGATCGAAAAATTTCCCAAGTATAGATCGAAAAATTTCGCAAGTATAGATCGAAAAATTTCCCAAGTATAGATCGAAAAATTTCCCAAGTATAGATCGAAAAATTTCCAAAGTAGAGATTCAAAAATTTTCCAAGTAGAGATTCAAAAATTTTCCAAGTAGAGATTCAAAAATGTCCCAAGTAGAGATTCAAAAATTTCCCAAGTATAGATCGAAAAATTTCCAAAGTAGAGATTCAAAAATTTCCCAAGTAGAGATTCAAAAATTTTCCAAGTAGAGATTCAAAAATTTCCCAAGTAGAGATTCAAAAATTTCCCAAGTATAGATCGAAAAATTTCCCAAGTATAGATCGAAAAATTTTCCAAGTATAGATCGAAAAATTTCCCAAGTACAGATCGAAAAATTTCCCAAGTACAGATCGAAAAATTGCCCAAGTATAGATCGAAAAATTTCCCAAGAATAGATCGTTAAATTTCCCAAGTATAGATCGAAAAATTTCCCAAGTATAGATCGTAAAATTTCCCAAGTATAGATCGAAAAATTTCCCAAGTATAGATCGAAAAATTTCCCAAGTATAGATCGAAAAATTTCGCAAGTATAGATCGAAAAATTTCCCAAGTATAGATCGAAAAATTTCCCAAGTATAGATCGAAAAATTTCCCAAGTATAGATCGAAAAATTTCGAGAGTATAGATCGAAAAATTTCGCAAGTGTAGATCGAAAAATTTCCCAAGTATAGATCGTAAAATTTCCAAAGTAGAGATTCAAAAATTTCCAAAGTAGAGATTCAAAAATTTCCCAAGAAGAGATTCAAAAATTTCCCAAGTAGAGATTCAAAAATTTCCCAAGTAGAGATTCAAAAATTTCCCAAGTAGAGATTCAAAAATTTCCCAAGTATAGATCGAAAAATTTCCCAAGTATAGATCGAAAAATTTCCCAAGTACAGATCGAAAAATTTCCCAAGTACAGATCGAAAAATTGCCCAAGTATAGATCGAAAAATTTCCCAAGTATAGATCGAAAAATTTCCCAAGAATAGATCGAAAAATTTCCCAAGTATAGATCGAAAAATTTCCCAAGTATAGATCGAAAAATTTCGCAAGTATAGATCGAAAAATTTCCCAAGTATAGATCGAAAAATTTCCCAAGTATAGATCGAAAAATTTCCAAAGTAGAGATTCAAAAATTTTCCAAGTAGAGATTCAAAAATTTTCCAAGTAGAGATTCAAAAATTTCCCAAGTATAGATCGAAAAATTTCCAAAGTAGAGATTCAAAAATTTCCAAAGTAGAGATTCAAAAATTTTCCAAGTAGAGATTCAAAAATTTTCCAAGTAGAGATTCAAAAATGTCCCAAGTAGAGATTCAAAAATTTCCCAAGTATAGATCGAAAAATTTCCAAAGTAGAGATTCAAAAATTTCCCAAGTAGAGATTCAAAAATTTTCCAAGTAGAGATTCAAAAATTTCCCAAGTAGAGATTCAAAAATTTCCCAAGTATAGATCGAAAAATTTCCCAAGTATAGATCGAAAAATTTTCCAAGTATAGATCGAAAAATTTCCCAAGTACAGATCGAAAAATTTCCCAAGTACAGATCGAAAAATTGCCCAAGTATAGATCGAAAAATTTCCCAAGAATAGATCGTTAAATTTCCCAAGTATAGATCGAAAAATTTCCCAAGTATAGATCGTAAAATTTCCCAAGTATAGATCGAAAAATTTCCCAAGTATAGATCGAAAAATTTCCCAAGTATAGATCGAAAAATTTCGCAAGTATAGATCGAAAAATTTCCCAAGTATAGATCGAAAAATTTCCCAAGTATAGATCGAAAAATTTCCCAAGTATAGATCGAAAAATTTCGAGAGTATAGATCGAAAAATTTCGCAAGTGTAGATCGAAAAATTTCCCAAGTATAGATCGTAAAATTTCCAAAGTAGAGATTCAAAAATTTCCAAAGTAGAGATTCAAAAATTTCCCAAGAAGAGATTCAAAAATTTCCCAAGTAGAGATTCAAAAATTTCCCAAGTAGAGATTCAAAAATTTCCCAAGTAGAGATTCAAAAATTTCCCAAGTATAGATCCAAAAATTTCCCAAGTATAGATCGAAAAATTTCCCAAGTATAGATCGAAAAATTTCCCAAGTACAGATCGAAAAATTTCCCAAGTACAGATCGAAAAATTGCCCAAGTATAGATCGAAAAATTTCCCAAGTATAGATCGAAAAATTTCCCAAGAATAGATCGAAAAATTTCCCAAGTATAGATCGAAAAATTTCCCAAGTATAGATCGAAAAATTTCGCAAGTATAGATCGAAAAATTTCCCAAGTATAGATCGAAAAATTTCCCAAGTATAGATCGAAAAATTTCCAAAGTAGAGATTCAAAAATTTTCCAAGTAGAGATTCAAAAATTTTCCAAGTAGAGATTCAAAAATTTCCCAAGTATAGATCGAAAAATTTCCAAAGTAGAGATTCAAAAATTTCCCAAGTAGAGATTCAAAAATTTTCCAAGTAGAGATTCAAAAATTTCCCAAGTATAGATCGAAAAATTTCCCAAGAATAGATCGAAAAATTTCCCAAGTATAGATCGAAAAATTTCCCAAGTATAGATCGTAAAATTTCCCAAGTATAGATCGAAAAATTTCCCAAGTATAGATCGAAAAATTTCCCAAGTATAGATCGAAAAATTTCCAAGTATAGATCGAAAAATTTCCCAAGTATAGATGGAAAAATTTCGCAAGTATAGATCGAAAAATTTCCCAAGTATAGATCGAAAAATTTCCCAAGTATAGATCGAAAAATTTCCCAAGTATAGATCGAAAAATTTCGAGAGTATAGATCGAAAAATTTCGCAAGTGTAGATCGAAAAATTTCCCAAGTAGAAATTCAAAAATTTCCAAAGTAGAGATTATAAAATTTCCCAAGAAGAGATTCAAAAATTTCCCAAGTAGAGATTCAAAAATTTCCCAAGTAGAGATTCAAAAATTTCCAAAGTAGAGATCAAAAATTCCCTAGTTTAGATCCAAAAATTTCCCAAGTATAGATCCAAAACTTTCCCAAGTATAGATCCAAAAATTTCCCAAGAATAGATCCAAAAATTTCGCAAGTATAGATCGAAAAATTTCCCAAGTATAGATCGAAAAATTTCCCAAGTATAGATCGAAAAATTTCCCAAGTATAGATCGAAAAATTTCCCAAGTTAGATCGAAAAATTTCCCAAGTATAGATCGAAAAATTTCCTAAGTATAGATCGAAAAATTTCCTAAGTATAGATCGTAAAATTTCCCAAGTAGAGATTCAAAAATTTCCAAAGTAGAAATTCAAAAATTTCCCAAGAAGAGATTCAAAAATTTCCCAAGAAGAGATTCAAAAATTTCCCAAGTAGAGATTCAAAAATTTTCCAAGTAGAGATTCAAAAATTTCCCAAGTAGAGATTCAAAAATTTTACAAGTATAGTTCGAAAAATTTCCCAAGTATAGATCGAAAAATTTTCCAAGTATAGATCGAAAAATTTCCCAAGTACAGATCGAAAAATTTCCCAAGTACTGATCGAAAAATTGCCCAAGTATAGATCGAAAAATTTCCCAAGTATAGATCGAAAAATTTCCCAAGTAGAAATTCAAAAATTTCCAAAGTAGAGATTCAAAAATTTCCCAAGAAGAGATTCAAAAATTTCCCAAGTAGAGATTCAAAAATTTCCCAAGTAGAGATTCAAAAATTTTCCAAGAAGAGATTCAAAAATTTCCCAAGTAGATATTCAAAAATTTCCCAAGTATAGATCAAAAAATTTCGGAAGTTTAGATCGAAAAATTTCCCAAGTAGAGATTCAAAAATTTCCAAAGTAGAGATCAAAAATTCCCTAGTTTAGATCCAAAAATTTCCCAAGTATAGATCCAAAACTTTCCCAAGTATAGATCCAAAAATTTCCCAAGAATAGATCCAAAAATTTCGCAAGTATAGATCGAAAAATTTCCCAAGTATAGATCGAAAAATTTCCCAAGTATAGATCGAAAAATTTCCCAAGTATAGATCGAAAAATTTCCCAAGTTAGATCGAAAAATTTCCCAAGTATAGATCGAAAAATTTCCCAAGTATAGATCGAAAAATTTCCCAAGTATAGATCGTAAAATTTCCCAAGTAGAGATTCAAAAATTTCCAAAGTAGAAATTCAAAAATTTCCCAAGAAGAGATTCAAAAATTTCCCAAGAAGAGATTCAAAAATTTCCCAAGTAGAGATTCAAAAATTTTCCAAGTAGAGATTCAAAAATTTCCCAAGTAGAGATTCAAAAATTTTACAAGTATAGTTCGAAAAATTTCCCAAGTATAGATCGAAAAATTTTCCAAGTATAGATCGAAAAATTTCCCAAGTACAGATCGAAAAATTTCCCAAGTACTGATCGAAAAATTGCCCAAGTATAGATCGAAAAATTTCCCAAGTATAGATCGAAAAATTTCCCAAGTAGAAATTCAAAAATTTCCAAAGTAGAGATTCAAAAATTTCCCAAGAAGAGATTCAAAAATTTCCCAAGTAGAGATTCAAAAATTTCCCAAGTAGAGATTCAAAAATTTTAAAAGAAGAGATTCAAAAATTTCCCAAGTAGATATTCAAAAATTTCCCAAGTATAGATCAAAAAATTTCGGAAGTATAGATCGAAAAATTTCCCAAGTATAGATCGAAAATTTCCCAAGTATAGATCGAAAAATTTCCCAAGTATAGATCGAAAATTTTTCCCAAGTATAGATCGAAAAATTTCCCAAGTATAGATCGAAAAATTTCCCAAGTATAGATCGAAAAATTTCCCAAGTATAGATCGAAAAATTTCCCAAGTATAGATCGAAAAATTTTCCAAGTAGAGATTCAAAAATTTCCCAAGTATAGATCGAAAAATTTCCAAAGTAGAGATTCAAAAATTTCCCAAGTAGAGATTCAAAAATTTTCCAAGTAGAGATTCAAAAATTTCCCAAGTATAGATCGAAAAATTTCCCAAGAATAGATCGAAAAATTTCCCAAGTATAGATCGAAAAATTTCCAAGTATAGATCGAAAAATTTCCCAAGTATAGATGGAAAAATTTCGCAAGTATAGATCGAAAAATTTCCCAAGTATAGATCGAAAAATTTCCCAAGTATAGATCGAAAAATTTCCCAAGTAGAAATTCAAAAATTTCCAAAGTAGAGATTCAAAAATTTCCCAAGAAGAGATTCAAAAATTTCCCAAGTAGAGATTCAAAAATTTCCCAAGTAGAGATTCAAAAATTTTCCAAGAAGAGATTCAAAAATTTCCCAAGTAGATATTCAAAAATTTCCCAAGTATAGATCAAAAAATTTCGGAAGTATAGATCGAAAAATTTCCCAAGTATAGATCGAAAATTTCCCAAGTATAGATCGAAAAATTTCCCAAGTATAGATCGAAAATTTTTCCCAAGTATAGATCGAAAAATTTCCCAAGTATAGATCGAAAAATTTCCCAAGTATAGATCGAAAAATTTCCCAAGTATAGATCGAAAAATTTCCCAAGTATAGATCGAAAAATTTCCCAAGTATAGATCGAAAAATTTCCCAAGTTAGATCGAAAAATTTCCCAAGTATAGATCGAAAAATTTCCCAAGTATAGATCGAAAAATTTCCCAAGTATAGATCGTAAAATTTCCCAAGTAGAGATTCAAAAATTTCCAAAGTAGAAATTCAAAAATTTCCCAAGAAGAGATTCAAAAATTTCCCAAGAAGAGATTCAAAAATTTCCCAAGTAGAGATTCAAAAATTTTCCAAGTAGAGATTCAAAAATTTCCCAAGTAGAGATTCAAAAATTTTACAAGTATAGTTCGAAAAATTTCCCAAGTATAGATCGAAAAATTTTCCAAGTATAGATCGAAAAATTTCCCAAGTACAGATCGAAAAATTTCCCAAGTACTGATCGAAAAATTGCCCAAGTATAGATCGAAAAATTTCCCAAGTATAGATCGAAAAATTTCCCAAGTAGAAATTCAAAAATTTCCAAAGTAGAGATTCAAAAATTTCCCAAGAAGAGATTCAAAAATTTCCCAAGTAGAGATTCAAAAATTTCCCAAGTAGAGATTCAAAAATTTTCCAAGAAGAGATTCAAAAATTTCCCAAGTAGATATTCAAAAATTTCCCAAGTATAGATCAAAAAATTTCGGAAGTATAGATCGAAAAATTTCCCAAGTATAGATCGAAAATTTCCCAAGTATAGATCGAAAAATTTCCCAAGTATAGATCGAAAATTTTTCCCAAGTATAGATCGAAAAATTTCCCAAGTATAGATCGAAAAATTTCCCAAGTATAGATCGAAAAATTTCCCAAGTATAGATCGAAAAATTTCCCAAGTATAGATCGAAAAATTTTCCAAGTAGAGATTCAAAAATTTCCCAAGTATAGATCGAAAAATTTCCAAAGTAGAGATTCAAAAATTTCCCAAGTAGAGATTCAAAAATTTTCCAAGTAGAGATTCAAAAATTTCCCAAGTATAGATCGAAAAATTTCCCAAGAATAGATCGAAAAATTTCCCAAGTATAGATCGAAAAATTTCCCAAGTATAGATCGTAAAATTTCCCAAGTATAGATCGAAAAATTTCCCAAGTATAGATCGAAAAATTTCCCAAGTATAGATCGAAAAATTTCCAAGTATAGATCGAAAAATTTCCCAAGTATAGATGGAAAAATTTCGCAAGTATAGATCGAAAAATTTCCCAAGTATAGATCGAAAAATTTCCCAAGTATAGATCGAAAAATTTCCCAAGTAGAAATTCAAAAATTTCCAAAGTAGAGATTCAAAAATTTCCCAAGAAGAGATTCAAAAATTTCCCAAGTAGAGATTCAAAAATTTCCCAAGTAGAGATTCAAAAATTTTCCAAGAAGAGATTCAAAAATTTCCCAAGTAGATATTCAAAAATTTCCCAAGTATAGATCAAAAAATTTCGGAAGTATAGATCGAAAAATTTCCCAAGTATAGATCGAAAATTTCCCAAGTATAGATCGAAAAATTTCCCAAGTATAGATCGAAAATTTTTCCCAAGTATAGATCGAAAAATTTCCCAAGTATAGATCGAAAAATTTCCCAAGTATAGATCGAAAAATTTCCCAAGTATAGATCGAAAAATTTCCCAAGTATAGATCGAAAAATTTTCCAAGTAGAGATTCAAAAATTTCCCAAGTATAGATCGAAAAATTTCCAAAGTAGAGATTCAAAAATTTCCCAAGTAGAGATTCAAAAATTTTCCAAGTAGAGATTCAAAAATTTCCCAAGTATAGATCGAAAAATTTCCCAAGAATAGATCGAAAAATTTCCCAAGTATAGATCGAAAAATTTCCCAAGTATAGATCGTAAAATTTCCCAAGTATAGATCGAAAAATTTCCCAAGTATAGATCGAAAAATTTCCCAAGTATAGATCGAAAAATTTCCAAGTATAGATCGAAAAATTTCCCAAGTAGAAATTCAAAAATTTCCAAAGTAGAGATTCAAAAATTTCCCAAGAAGAGATTCAAAAATTTCCCAAGTAGAGATTCAAAAATTTCCCAAGTAGAGATTCAAAAATTTTCCAAGAAGAGATTCAAAAATTTCCCAAGTAGATATTCAAAAATTTCCCAAGTATAGATCAAAAAATTTCGGAAGTTTAGATCGAAAAATTTCCCAAGTAGAGATTCAAAAATTTCCAAAGTAGAGATCAAAAATTCCCTAGTTTAGATCCAAAAATTTCCCAAGTATAGATCCAAAACTTTCCCAAGTATAGATCCAAAAATTTCCCAAGAATAGATCCAAAAATTTCGCAAGTATAGATCGAAAAATTTCCCAAGTATAGATCGAAAAATTTCCCAAGTATAGATCGAAAAATTTCCCAAGTATAGATCGAAAAATTTCCCAAGTTAGATCGAAAAATTTCCCAAGTATAGATCGAAAAATTTCCCAAGTATAGATCGAAAAATTTCCCAAGTATAGATCGTAAAATTTCCCAAGTAGAGATTCAAAAATTTCCAAAGTAGAAATTCAAAAATTTCCCAAGAAGAGATTCAAAAATTTCCCAAGAAGAGATTCAAAAATTTCCCAAGTAGAGATTCAAAAATTTTCCAAGTAGAGATTCAAAAATTTCCCAAGTAGAGATTCAAAAATTTTACAAGTATAGTTCGAAAAATTTCCCAAGTATAGATCGAAAAATTTTCCAAGTATAGATCGAAAAATTTCCCAAGTACAGATCGAAAAATTTCCCAAGTACTGATCGAAAAATTGCCCAAGTATAGATCGAAAAATTTCCCAAGTATAGATCGAAAAATTTCCCAAGTAGAAATTCAAAAATTTCCAAAGTAGAGATTCAAAAATTTCCCAAGAAGAGATTCAAAAATTTCCCAAGTAGAGATTCAAAAATTTCCCAAGTAGAGATTCAAAAATTTTCCAAGAAGAGATTCAAAAATTTCCCAAGTAGATATTCAAAAATTTCCCAAGTATAGATCAAAAAATTTCGGAAGTATAGATCGAAAAATTTCCCAAGTATAGATCGAAAATTTCCCAAGTATAGATCGAAAAATTTCCCAAGTATAGATCGAAAATTTTTCCCAAGTATAGATCGAAAAATTTCCCAAGTATAGATCGAAAAATTTCCCAAGTATAGATCGAAAAATTTCCCAAGTATAGATCGAAAAATTTCCCAAGTATAGATCGAAAAATTTTCCAAGTAGAGATTCAAAAATTTCCCAAGTATAGATCGAAAAATTTCCAAAGTAGAGATTCAAAAATTTCCCAAGTAGAGATTCAAAAATTTTCCAAGTAGAGATTCAAAAATTTCCCAAGTATAGATCGAAAAATTTCCCAAGAATAGATCGAAAAATTTCCCAAGTATAGATCGAAAAATTTCCCAAGTATAGATCGTAAAATTTCAAAAGTATAGATCGAAAAATTTCCCAAGTATAGATCGAAAAATTTCCCAAGTATAGATCGAAAAATTTCCAAGTATAGATCGAAAAATTTCCCAAGTATAGATGGAAAAATTTCGCAAGTATAGATCGAAAAATTTCCCAAGTATAGATCGAAAAATTTCCCAAGTATAGATCGAAAAATTTCCCAAGTATAGATCGAAAAATTTCGAGAGTATAGATCGAAAAATTTCGCAAGTGTAGATCGAAAAATTTCCCAAGTATAGATCGAAAAATTTCCAAAGTAGAGATTCAAAAATTTCCCAAGTAGAGATTCAAAAATTTTCCAAGTAGAGATTCAAAAATTTCCCAAGTATAGATCGAAAAATTTCACAAGAATAGATCGAAAAATTTCCCAAGTATAGATCGAAAAATTTCCCAAGTATAGATCGTAAAATTTCCCAAGTATAGATCGAAAAATTTCCCAAGTATAGATCGAAAAATTTCCCAAGTATAGATCGAAAAATTTCCAAGTATAGATCGAAAAATTTCCCAAGTATAGATGGAAAAATTTCGCAAGTATAGATCCAAAAATTTCCCAAGTATAGATCGAAAAATTTCCCAAGTATAGATCGAAAAATTTCCCAAGTACAGATCGAAAAATTTCCCAAGTACAGATCGAAAAATTGCCCAAGTATAGATCGAAAAATTTCCCAAGTATAGATCGAAAAATTTCCCAAGAATAGATCGAAAAATTTCCCAAGTATAGATCGAAAAATTTCCCAAGTATAGATCGAAAAATTTCGCAAGTATAGATCGAAAAATTTCCCAAGTATAGATCGAAAAATTTCCCAAGTATAGATCGAAAAATTTCCCAAGTATAGATGGAAAAATTTCCCAAGTATAGATCGTAAAATTTCCCAAATAGAGATTCAAAAATTTCCAAAGTAGAAATTCAAAAATTTCCCAAGAAGGGATTCAAAAATTTCCCAAGATGTGATTCAAAAATTTCCCAAGTAGAGATTCAAAAATTTTCCAAGTAGAGATTCAAAAATTTTCCAAGTAGAGATTCAAAAATTTCCCAAGTACAGATCGAAAAATTTCCCAAGTACTGATCGAAAAATTGCCCAAGTATAGATCGAAAAATTTCCCAAGTATAGATCGAAAAATTTCCCAAGTATAGATCGAAAAATTTCCCAAGTAGAAATTCAAAAATTTCCAAAGTAGAGATTATAAAATTTCCCAAGAAGAGATTCAAAAATTTCCCAAGTAGAGATTCAAAAATTTCCCAAGTAGAGATTCAAAAATTTCCAAAGTAGAGATCAAAAATTTTTCCCAAGTATAGATCGAAAATTTTTCCCAAGTATAGATCGAAAAATTTCCCAAGTATAGATCGAAAAATTTCCCAAGTATAGATCGAAAAATTTCCCAAGTATAGATCGAAAAATTTCCCAAGTATAGATCGAAAAATTTCCCAAGTAGAAATTCAAAAATTTCCAAAGTAGAGATTCAAAAATTTCCCAAGAAGAGATTCAAAAATTTCCCAAGTAGAGATTCAAAAATTTCCCAAGTAGAGATTCAAAAATTTTCCAAGTAGAGATTCAAAAATTTCCCAAGTAGATATTCAAAAATTTCCCAAGTATAGATCAAAAAATTTCGCAAGTATAGATCGAAAAATTTCCCAAGTATAGATCGAAAAATTTCCCAAGAATAGATCGAAAAATTTCCCAAGTATAGATCGAAAAATTTCCCAAGTATAGATCGAAAAATTTCCCAAAAATGGATCGAAAAATTTTCCAAGTACAGATCGAGAAATTTCCCACAAGTACAGATCGAAAAATTGCCCAAGTATAGATCGAAAAATTTCCCCAGTATAGATCGAAAAATTTCCCAAGAATAGATCGAAAAATTTCCCAAGTATTGATCGAAAAATTTCCCAAGTATAGATCGAAAAATTTCCCAAGTATAGATCGAAAAATTTCCCAAGTATAGATCGTAAAATTTCCCAAGTAGAGATTCAAAAATTTCCAAAGTAGAGATTCAAAAATTTCCCAAGAAGAGATTCAAAAATTTCCCAAGTAGAGATTCAAAAATTTTCCAAGTAGAGATTCAAAAATTTCCCAAGTAGAGATTCAAAAATTTCACAAGTATAGATCCAAAAATTTCCCAAGTATAGATCGAAAAATTTCCCAGGTATAGATCGAAAAATTTCCCAAGTATAGATCGAAAAATTTCGCAAGTATAGATCGAAAAATTTTCCAAGTATAGATCGAAAAATTTCCCAAGTATAGATCCAAAAATTTCCCAAGTATAGATCGAAAAATTTCCAAAGTAGAGATTCAAAAATTTCCCAAGTCGAGATTCAAAAATTTCCCAAGTAGAGATTCAAAAATTTTCCAAGTAGAGATTCAAAAATTTTCCAAGTAGAGATTCAAAAATTTCCCAAGTATAGATCGAAAAATTTCCAAAGTAGAGATTCAAAAATTTCCCAAGTAGAGATTCAAAAATTTTCCAAGTAGAGATTCAAAAATTTCCCAAGTAGAGATTCAAAAATTTCCCAAGTATAGATCGAAAAATTTCCCAAGTATAGATCGAAAAATTTTCCAAGTATAGATCGAAAAATTTCCCAAGTACAGATCGAAAAATTTCCCAAGTACAGATCGAAAAATTGCCCAAGTATAGATCGAAAAATTTCAAAAGTATACATCAAAAAATTTCCCAAGAATAGATCGAAAAATTTCCCAAGTATAGATCGAAAAATTTTCCAAGTATAGATCGAAAAATTTCCCAAGTATAGATCGTAAAATTTCCCAAGTATAGATCGAAAAATTTCCCAAGTATAGATCGTAAAATTTCCCAAGTATAGATCGAAAAATTTCCCAAGTATAGATCGAAAAATTTCCAAGTATAGATCGAAAAATTTCCCAAGTATAGATCGAAAAATTTCGCAAGTATAGATCGAAAAATTTCCCAAGTATAGATCGAAAAATTTCCCAAGTATAGATCGAAAAATTTTCCAAGTAAAGATCGAAGAATTTCGAGAGTATAGATCGAAAAATTTCGCAAGTATAGATCGAAAAATTTCCCAAGTATAGATCGTAAAATTTCCAAAGTAGAGATTCAAAAATTTCCAAAGTAGAGATTCAAAAATTTCCCAAGAAGAGATTCAAAAATTTCCCAAGTAGAGATTCAAAAATTTCCCAAGTAGAGATTCAAAAATTTCCCAAGTATAGATCCAAAAATTTCCCAAGTATAGATCGAAAAATTTCCCAAGTATAGATCGAAAAATTTCCCAAGTACAGATCGAAAAATTTCCCAAGTACAGATCGAAAAATTGCCCAAGTATAGATCGAAAAATTTCCCAAGTATAGATCGAAAAATTTCCCAAGAATAGATCGAAAAATTTCCCAAGTATAGATCGAAAAATTTCCCAAGTATAGATCGAAAAATTTCGCAAGTATAGATCGAAAAATTTCCCAAGTATAGATCGAAAAATTTCCCAAGTATAGATCGAAAAATTTCCCAAGTATAGATCGTAAAATTTCCCAAGTAGAGATTCAAAAATTTCCAAAGTAGAAATTCAAAAATTTCCCAAGAAGAGATTCAAAAATTTCCCAAGAAGAGATTCAAAAATTTCCCAAGTAGAGATTCAAAAATTTTCCAAGTAGAGATTCAAAAATTTCCCAAGTAGAGATTCAAAAATTTTCCAAGTATAGATCGAAAAATTTCCCAAGTATAGATCGAAAAATTTTCCAAGTATACATCGAAAAATTTCCCAAGTACAGATAGAAATATTTCCCAAGTACTGATCGAAAAATTGCCCAAGTATAGATCGAAAAATTTCCCAAGTAGAAATTCAAAAATTTCCAAAGTAGAGATTCAAAAATTTCCCAAGAAGAGATTCAAAAATTTCCCAAGTAGAGATTCAAAAATTTCCCAAGTAGAGATTCAAAAATTTTCCAAGTAGAGATTCAAAAATTTCCCAAGTAGATATTCAAAAATTTCCCAAGTATAGATCAAAAAATTTCGCAAGTATAGATCGAAAAATTTCCCAAGAATAGATCGAAAATTTCCCAAGTATAGATCGAAAAATTTCCAAAGTATAGATCGAAAATTTTTCCCAAGTATAGATCGAAAAATTTCCCAAGTATAGATCGAAAAATTTCCCAAGTATAGATCGAAAAATTTCCCAAGTATAGATCGAAAAATTTCCCAAGTAGAAATTCTAAAATTTCCAAAGTAGAGATTCAAAAATTTCCCAAGAAGAGATTCAAAAATTTCCCAAGTAGAGATTCAAAAATTTCCCAAGTAGAGATTCAAAAATTTTCCAAGTAGAGATTCAAAAATTTCCCAAGTATAGATCAAAAAATTTCGCAAGTATAGATCGAAAAATTTCCCAAGTATAGATCTAAAATTTCCCAAGTATAGATCGAAAAATTTCCCAAGTATAGATCGAAAATTTTTCCCAAGTATAGATCGAAAAATTTCCCAAGTATAGATCGAAAAATTTCCCAAGTATAGATCGAAAAATTTCCCAAGTATAGATCGAAAAATTTCCCAAGTATAGATCGAAAAATTTCCCAAGTATAGATCGAAAAATTTCCCAAGTATAGATCGAAAAATTTCCCAAGTATAGATCGTAAAATTTCCCAAGTAGAGATTCAAAAATTTCCAAAGTAGAGATCAAAAATTCCCTAGTTTAGATCCAAAAAATTCCCAAGTATAGATCCAAAACTTTCCCAAGTATAGATCCAAAAATTTCCCAAGAATAGATCCAAAAATTTCCAAAGTATAGATTCAAAAATTACCCAAGTATAGATCCAAAAATTTCCCAAGTATAGATCCAAAAATTTCCCATGTATAGATCCAAAAATTTTCCCAAGTATAGATCGAAAAATTTCCCAAGAATAGATCCAAAAATTTCCCGAGTATAGATCGTAAAATTTCCAAAGTAGAGATTCAAAAATTTCCAAAGTAGAGATTCAAAAATTTCCCAAGAAGAGATTCAAAAATTTCCCAAGTAGAGATTCAAAAATTTTCCAAGTAGAGATTCAAAAATTTCCCAAGTATAGATCGAAAAATTTCCCAAAAATGGATCGAAAAATTTTCCAAGTACAGATCGAAAAATTTCCCAAGTATAGATCGAAAAATTTCCAAGTATAGATCGAAAAATTTCCCAAGTATAGATCGAAAAATTTCGCAAGTATAGATCGAAAAATTTCCCAAGTATAGATCGAAAAATTTCCCAAGTATAGATCGAAAAATTTTCCAAGTAAAGATCGAAGAATTTCGAGAGTATAGATCGAAAAATTTCGCAAGTATAGATCGAAAAATTTCCCAAGTATAGATCGTAAAATTTCCAAAGTAGAGATTCAAAAATTTCCAAAGTAGAGATTCAAAAATTTCCCAAGAAGAGATTCAAAAATTTCCCAAGTAGAGATTCAAAAATTTCCCAAGTAGAGATTCAAAAATTTCCCAAGTATAGATCCAAAAATTTCCCAAGTATAGATCGAAAAATTTCCCAAGTATAGATCGAAAAATTTCCCAAGTACAGATCGAAAAATTTCCCAAGTACAGATCGAAAAATTGCCCAAGTATAGATCGAAAAATTTCCCAAGTATAGATCGAAAAATTTCCCAAGAATAGATCGAAAAATTTCCCAAGTATAGATCGAAAAATTTCCCAAGTATAGATCGAAAAATTTCGCAAGTATAGATCGAAAAATTTCCCAAGTATAGATCGAAAAATTTCCCAAGTATAGATCGAAAAATTTCCCAAGTATAGATCGTAAAATTTCCCAAGTAGAGATTCAAAAATTTCCAAAGTAGAAATTCAAAAATTTCCCAAGAAGAGATTCAAAAATTTCCCAAGAAGAGATTCAAAAATTTCCCAAGTAGAGATTCAAAAATTTTCCAAGTAGAGATTCAAAAATTTCCCAAGTAGAGATTCAAAAATTTTCCAAGTATAGATCGAAAAATTTCCCAAGTATAGATCGAAAAATTTTCCAAGTATACATCGAAAAATTTCCCAAGTACAGATAGAAATATTTCCCAAGTACTGATCGAAAAATTGCCCAAGTATAGATCGAAAAATTTCCCAAGTAGAAATTCAAAAATTTCCAAAGTAGAGATTCAAAAATTTCCCAAGAAGAGATTCAAAAATTTCCCAAGTAGAGATTCAAAAATTTCCCAAGTAGAGATTCAAAAATTTTCCAAGTAGAGATTCAAAAATTTCCCAAGTAGATATTCAAAAATTTCCCAAGTATAGATCAAAAAATTTCGCAAGTATAGATCGAAAAATTTCCCAAGAATAGATCGAAAATTTCCCAAGTATAGATCGAAAAATTTCCAAAGTATAGATCGAAAATTTTTCCCAAGTATAGATCGAAAAATTTCCCAAGTATAGATCGAAAAATTTCCCAAGTATAGATCGAAAAATTTCCCAAGTATAGATCGAAAAATTTCCCAAGTAGAAATTCTAAAATTTCCAAAGTAGAGATTCAAAAATTTCCCAAGAAGAGATTCAAAAATTTCCCAAGTAGAGATTCAAAAATTTCCCAAGTAGAGATTCAAAAATTTTCCAAGTAGAGATTCAAAAATTTCCCAAGTATAGATCAAAAAATTTCGCAAGTATAGATCGAAAAATTTCCCAAGTATAGATCTAAAATTTCCCAAGTATAGATCGAAAAATTTCCCAAGTATAGATCGAAAATTTTTCCCAAGTATAGATCGAAAAATTTCCCAAGTATAGATCGAAAAATTTCCCAAGTATAGATCGAAAAATTTCCCAAGTATAGATCGAAAAATTTCCCAAGTATAGATCGAAAAATTTCCCAAGTATAGATCGTAAAATTTCCCAAGTAGAGATTCAAAAATTTCCAAAGTAGAGATCAAAAATTCCCTAGTTTAGATCCAAAAAATTCCCAAGTATAGATCCAAAACTTTCCCAAGTATAGATCCAAAAATTTCCCAAGAATAGATCCAAAAATTTCCAAAGTATAGATTCAAAAATTACCCAAGTATAGATCCAAAAATTTCCCAAGTATAGATCCAAAAATTTCCCATGTATAGATCCAAAAATTTTCCCAAGTATAGATCGAAAAATTTCCCAAGAATAGATCCAAAAATTTCCCGAGTATAGATCGTAAAATTTCCAAAGTAGAGATTCAAAAATTTCCAAAGTAGAGATTCAAAAATTTCCCAAGAAGAGATTCAAAAATTTCCCAAGTAGAGATTCAAAAATTTTCCAAGTAGAGATTCAAAAATTTCCCAAGTATAGATCGAAAAATTTCCCAAAAATGGATCGAAAAATTTTCCAAGTACAGATCGAGAAATTTCCCAAGTACAGATCGAAAAATTGCCCAAGTATAGATCGAAAAATTTCCCAAGTATAGATCGAAAAATTTCCCAAGAATAGATCGAAAAATTTCCCAAGTATTGATCGAAAAATTTCCCAAGTATAGATCGAAAAATTTCCCAAGTATAGATCGAAAAATTTCCCAAGTATAGATCGTAAAATTTCCCAAGTAGAGATTCAAAAATTTCCAAAGTAGAGATTCAAAAATTTACCAAGAAGAGATTCAAAAATTTCCCAAGTAGAGATTCAAAAATTTTCCAAGTAGAGATTCAAAAATTTCCCAAGTAGAGATTCAAAAATTTCACAAGTATAGATCCAAAAATTTCCAAGTTTAGATCGAAAAATTTCCCAAGTATAGATCGAAAAATTTCGCAAGTATAGATCGAAAAATTTCCCAAGTATAGATCGAAAAATTTCCCAAGTATAGATCGAAAAATTTTCCAAGTAAAGATCGAAGAATTTCGAGAGTATAGATCGAAAAATTTCGCAAGTATAGATCGAAAAATTTCCCAAGTATAGATCGTAAAATTTCCAAAGTAGAGATTCAAAAATTTCCAAAGTAGAGATTCAAAAATTTCCCAAGAAGAGATTCAAAAATTTCCCAAGTAGAGATTCAAAAATTTCCCAAGTAGAGATTCAAAAATTTCCCAAGTAGAGATTCAAAAATTTCCCAAGTATAGATCCAAAAATTTCCCAAGTATAGATCGAAAAATTTCCCAAGTATAGATCGAAAAATTTCCCAAGTACAGATCGAAAAATTTCCCAAGTACAGATCGAAAAATTGCCCAAGTATAGATCGAAAAATTTCCCAAGTATAGATCGAAAAATTTCCCAAGAATAGATCGAAAAATTTCCCAAGTATAGATCGAAAAATTTCCCAAGTATAGATCGAAAAATTTCGCAAGTATAGATCGAAAAATTTCCCAAGTATAGATCGAAAAATTTCCCAAGTATAGATCGAAAAATTTCCCAAGTATAGATCGAAAAATTTCCCAAGTATAGATCGTAAAATTTCCCAAGTAGAGATTCAAAAATTTCCAAAGTAGAAATTCAAAAATTTCCCAAGAAGAGATTCAAAAATTTCCCAAGAAGAGATTCAAAAATTTCCCAAGTAGAGATTCAAAAATTTTCCAAGTAGAGATTCAAAAATTTCCCAAGTAGAGATTCAAAAATTTTCCAAGTATAGATCGAAAAATTTCCCAAGTATAGATCGAAAAATTTTCCAAGTATACATCGAAAAATTTCCCAAGTACAGATAGAAATATTTCCCAAGTACTGATCGAAAAATTGCCCAAGTATAGATCGAAAAATTTCCCAAGTAGAAATTCAAAAATTTCCAAAGTAGAGATTCAAAAATTTCCCAAGAAGAGATTCAAAAATTTCCCAAGTAGAGATTCAAAAATTTCCCAAGTAGAGATTCAAAAATTTTCCAAGTAGAGATTCAAAAATTTCCCAAGTAGATATTCAAAAATTTCCCAAGTATAGATCAAAAAATTTCGCAAGTATAGATCGAAAAATTTCCCAAGAATAGATCGAAAATTTCCCAAGTATAGATCGAAAAATTTCCCAAGTATAGATCGAAAATTTTTCCCAAGTATAGATCGAAAAATTTCCCAAGTATAGATCGAAAAATTTCCCAAGTATAGATCGAAAAATTTCCCAAGTATAGATCGAAAAATTTCCCAAGTAGAAATTCTAAAATTTCCAAAGTAGAGATTCAAAAATTTCCCAAGAAGAGATTCAAAAATTTCCCAAGTAGAGATTCAAAAATTTCCCAAGTAGAGATTCAAAAATTTTCCAAGTAGAGATTCAAAAATTTCCCAAGTATAGATCAAAAAATTTCGCAAGTATAGATCGAAAAATTTCCCAAGTATAGATCTAAAATTTCCCAAGTATAGATCGAAAAATTTCCCAAGTATAGATCGAAAATTTTTCCCAAGTATAGATCGAAAAATTTCCCAAGTATAGATCGAAAAATTTCCCAAGTATAGATCGAAAAATTTCCCAAGTATAGATCGAAAAATTTCCCAAGTATAGATCGAAAAATTTCCCAAGTATAGATCGTAAAATTTCCCAAGTAGAGATTCAAAAATTTCCAAAGTAGAGATCAAAAATTCCCTAGTTTAGATCCAAAAAATTCCCAAGTATAGATCCAAAACTTTCCCAAGTATAGATCCAAAAATTTCCCAAGAATAGATCCAAAAATTTCCAAAGTATAGATTCAAAAATTACCCAAGTATAGATCCAAAAATTTCCCAAGTATAGATCCAAAAATTTCCCATGTATAGATCCAAAAATTTTCCCAAGTATAGATCGAAAAATTTCGCAAGTATAGATCGAAAAATTTCCCAAGAATAGATCCAAAAATTTCCCGAGTATAGATCGTAAAATTTCCAAAGTAGAGATTCAAAAATTTCCAAAGTAGAGATTCAAAAATTTCCCAAGAAGAGATTCAAAAATTTCCCAAGTAGAGATTCAAAAATTTTCGAAGTAGAGATTCAAAAATTTCCCAAGTAGAGATTCAAAAATTTCCCAAGTATAGATCGAAAAATTTCCAAAGTAGAGATTCAAAAATTTCCCAAGTAGAGATTCAAAAATTTTCCACGTAGAGATTCAAAAATTTCCCAAGTAGAGATTCAAAAATTTCCCAAGTATAGATCGAAAAATTTCCCAAGTATAGATCGAAAAATTTCCCAAGTATAGATCGAAAAATTTCCCAAGTATAGATCGAAAAATTTCCCAAGTATAGATCGTAAAATTTTCCATGTAGAGATTCAAAAATTTCCAAAGTAGAGATTCAAAAATTTCCCAAGTATAGATCCAAAAATTTCCCAAGTAGAGATCCAAAAATTTCCCAAGTATAGATTCAAAAATTTCCCAAGTATAGATCCAAAAATTTCCCAAGTATAGATCCAAAAATTTCCCAAGTAGAGATTCAAAAATTTCCCAAGTAGAGATTCAAAAATTTCCCAAGTAGAGATTCAAAAATTTCCCAAGTAGAGATTCAAAAATTTCCCAAGTAGAGATTCAAAAATTTCCCAAGTAGAGATTCAAAAATTTCCCAAGTAGAGATTCAAAAATTTTACAAGTAGAGATCCAAAAATTTCCCAAGTATAGATCGAAAAATTTCCCAAGTATAGATCCAAAAATTTCCCAAGTATAGATCCAAAAATTTCCCAAGTATAGATCGAAAAATTTCCCAAGTATAGATCCAAAAATTTCCCAAGTATAGATCGTAAAATTTCCCAAGTAGAGATTCAAAAATTTCCAAAGTAGAGATCAAAAATTCCCTAGTTTAGATCCAAAAAATTCCCAAGTATAGATCCAAAACTTTCCCAAGTATAGATCCAAAAATTTCCCAAGAATAGATCCAAAAATTTCCAAAGTATAGATTCAAAAATTACCCAAGTATAGATCCAAAAATTTCCCAAGTATAGATCCAAAAATTTCCCATGTATAGATCCAAAAATTTTCCCAAGTATAGATCGAAAAATTTCGCAAGTATAGATCGAAAAATTTCCCAAGAATAGATCCAAAAATTTCCCAAGTAGAGATTCAAAAATTTCCCAAGTAGAGATTCAAAAATTTCCCGAGTAGAGATTCAAAGATTTCCCAAGTAGAGATTCAAAAATTTCCCAAGTAGAGATTCAAAAATTTCCCAAGTAGAGATTCAAAAATTTCCCAAGTAGAGATTCAAAAATTTCCCTAGTCGAGATTCAAAAATTTCCCAAGTAGAGATTCAAAAATTTTCCAAGTAGAGATTCAAAAATTTCCCAAGTAGAGATTCAAAAATTTCCCAAGTATAGATCGAAAAATTTCCAAAGTAGAGATTCAAAAATTTCCCAAGTAGAGATTCAAAAATTTTCCACGTAGAGATTCAAAAATTTCCCAAGTAGAGATTCAAAAATTTCCCAAGTATAGATCGAAAAATTTCCCAAGTATAGATCGAAAAATTTCCCAAGTATAGATCGAAAAATTTCCCAAGTATAGATCGAAAAATTTCCCAAGTATAGATCGTAAAATTTTCCATGTAGAGATTCAAAAATTTCCAAAGTAGAGATTCAAAAATTTCCCAAGTATAGATCCAAAAATTTCCCAAGTAGAGATCCAAAAATTTCCCAAGTATAGATTCAAAAATTTCCCAAGTATAGATCCAAAAATTTCCCAAGTAGAGATTCAAAAATTTCCCAAGTAGAGATTCAAAAATTTCCCAAGTAGAGATTCAAAAATTTCCCAAGTAGAGATTCAAAAATTTCCCAAGTAGAGATTCAAAAATTTCCCAAGTAGAGATTCAAAAATTTCCCAAGTAGAGATTCAAAAATTTTACAAGTAGAGATCCAAAAATTTCCCAAGTATAGATCGAAAAATTTCCCAAGTATAGATCCAAAAATTTCCCAAGTATAGATCCAAAAATTTCCCAAGTAGAGATTCAAAAATTTTCCAAGTAGAGATTCAAAAATTTCCCAAGTAGAGATTCAAAAATTTCCCAAGTATAGATCGAAAAATTTCCAAAGTAGAGATTCAAAAATTTCCCAAGTAGAGATTCAAAAATTTTCCACGTAGAGATTCAAAAATTTCCCAAGTAGAGGTTCAAAAATTTCCCAAGTATAGATCGAAAAATTTCCCAAGTATAGATCGAAAAATTTCCCAAGTATAGATCGAAAAATTTCCCAAGTATAGATCGAAAAATTTCCCAAGTATAGATCGTAAAATTTTCCATGTAGAGATTCAAAAATTTCCAAAGTAGAGATTCAAAAATTTCCCAAGTATAGATCCAAAAATTTCCCAAGTAGAGATCCAAAAATTTCCCAAGTATAGATTCAAAAATTTCCCAAGTATAGATCCAAAAATTTCCCAAGTAGAGAT
The DNA here is from genome assembly GCA_963920705.1 of Odiellus spinosus. Lineage (NCBI taxonomy): Eukaryota > Metazoa > Arthropoda > Arachnida > Opiliones > Phalangiidae > Odiellus > Odiellus spinosus. Next base: position 1,422,508 of record CAWUCO010000219.1, on the reverse strand, counting down.
TCAAAAATTTCCCAAGTAGAGATTCAAAAATTTCCCAAGTAGAGATTCAAAAATTTCCCAAGTAGAGATTCAAAAATTTCCCAAGTAGAGATTCAAAAATTTCCCAAGTAGAGATTCAAAAATTTCCCAAGTAGAGATTCAAAAATTTTACAAGTAGAGATCCAAAAATTTCCCAAGTATAGATCGAAAAATTTCCCAAGTATAGATCCAAAAATTTCCCAAGTATAGATCCAAAAATTTCCCAAGTATAGATCGAAAAATTTCCCAAGTATAGATCCAAAAATTTCCCAAGTATAGATCGAAAAATTCCCAAGTATAGATCGTAAAATTTCCCAAGTAGAGATTCAAAAATTTCCAAAGTAGAGATTCAAAAATTCCCTAGTTTAGATCCAAAAATTTCCCAAGTATAGATCCAAAAATTTCCCAAGTATAGATCCAAAAATTTCCCAAGAATAGATCCAAAAATTTCCCAAGTAGAGATTCAAAAATTTCCCAAGTAGAGATTCAAAAATTTCCCAAGTAGAGATTCAAAAATTTCCCAAGTAGAGATCCAAAAATTTCCCAAGTATAGATCAAAAAATTTCCCAAGTTTAGATCGAAAAATTTCCCAAGTATAGATCGAAAAATTTCCTAAGTATAGATCGAAAAATTTCCCAAGTATAGATCGTAAAATTTCCCAAGTAGAGATTCAAAAATTTCCAAAGTAGAGATTCAAAAATTCCATAGTTTAGATCCAAAAATTTCCCAAGTATAGATCCAAAAATTTCCCAAGTATAGATCCAAAAATTTCCCAAGAATAGATCCAAAAATTTCCTAAGTAGAGATTCAAAAATTTCCCAAGTAGAGATCCAAAAATTTCCCAAGTATAGATCCAAAAATTTCCCAAGTATAGATCGAAAAATTGCCCAAGTATAGATCGAAAAATTTCCCAAGTATAGATCGAAAAATTTCCCAAGTATAGATCGAAAAATTTCCCAAGTATAGATCCAAATATTTCCCAAGTATAGATCGAAAAATTTCACAATTATAGATCGAAAAATTTCCCAAGTATAGATCGTAAAATTTCCCAAGTAGAGATTCAAAAATTTCCAAAGTAGAGATTCAAAAATTTCCCAAGAAGAGATTCAAAAATTTCCCAAGTAGAGATTCAAAAATTTCCCAAGTAGAGATTCAAAAATTTTCCAATTAGAGATTCAAAAATTTTCCAAATATAGATCCAAAAATTTCCCAAGTATAGATCGAAAAATTGCCCAAGTATAGATCGAAAAATTTCCCAAGTATAGATCGAAAAATTTCCCAAGTATAGATCCAAAAATTTCCCAAGAATAGATCCAAAAATTTCCCAAGTAGAGATTCAAAAATTTCCCAAGTATAGATCCAAAAATTTCCCAAGAATAGATCCAAAAATTTCCCAAGTAGAGATTCAAAAATTTCCCAAGTAGAGATCCAAAAATTTCCCAAGTATAGATCCAAAAATTTCCCAAGTATAGATCGAAAAATTGCCCAAGTATAGATCGAAAAATTTCCCAAGTATAGATTGAAAAATTTCCCAAGTATAGATCGAAAAATTTCCCAAGTATAGATCGTAAAATTTTCCATGTAGAGATTCAAAAATTTCCAAAGTAGAGATTCAAAAATTTCCCAAGTATAGATACAAAAATTTCCCAAGAATAGATCCAAAAATTTCCCAAGTATAGATTCAAAAATTTCCCAAGTATAGATCCAAAAATTTCCCAAGTATAGATCCAAAAATTTCCCAAGTAGAGATTCAAAAATTTCCCAAGTAGAGATTCAAAAATTTCCCAAGTAGAGATTCAAAAATTTCCCAAGTAGAGATTCAAAAATTTCCCAAGTAGAGATTCAAAAATTTCCCAAGTAGAGATTCAAAAATTTTACAAGTAGAGATCCAAAAATTTCCCAAGTATAGATCGAAAAATTTCCCAAGTATAGATCGAAAAATTTCCCAAGTATAGATCGAAAAATTTCCCAAGTATAGATCCAAAAATTTCCCAAGTATAGATCGAAAAATTTCACAATTATACATCGAAAAATTTCCCAAGTATAGATCGTAAAATTTCCCAAGTAGAGATTCAAAAATTTCCAAAGTAGAGATTCAAAAATTTCCCAAGAAGAGATTCAAAAATTTCCCAAGTAGAGATTCAAAAATTTCCCAAGTAGAGATTCAAAAATTTTCCAATTAGAGATTCAAAAATTTTCCAAATATAGATCCAAAAATTTCCCAAGTATAGATCGAAAAATTTCCCAAGTATAGATCGAAATATTTCCCAAGTATAGATCGAAAATTTCCCAAGTATAGATCGAAAAATTTCCCAAGTATAGATTGAAAAATTTCCCAAGTAGAGATTCAAAAATTTCCCAAGTAGAGATCCAAAAATTTCCCAAGTATAGATCCAAAAATTTCCCAAGTATAGATCGAAAAATTTCCCAAGTATAGATCGAAAAATTTCCCAAGTATAGATTGAAAAATTTCCCAAGTATAGATCGAAAAATTCCCCAAGTATAGATCGAAAAATTTCCCAAGTATAGATTGAAAAATTTCCCAAGTATAGATCGAAAAATTTCCCAAGTATAGATCGAAAAATTTCCCAAGTATAGATCGAAAAATTTCCCAAGTATAGATCGTAAAATTTCCCAAGTAGAGATTCAAAAATTTCCAAAGTAGAGATTCAAAAATTCCCTAGTTTAGATCCAAAAATTTCCCAAGTATAGATCCAAAAATTTCCCAAGTATAGATCCAAAAATATCCCAAGAATAGATCCAAAAATTTCCCAAGTATAGATTCAAAAATTTCCCAATTATAGATCCAAAAATTTCCCAAGTATAGATCGAAAAATTTCCCAAGTATAGATCGAAAAATTTCCCAAGTATAGATCGAAAAATTTCCCAAGTATAGATCGTAAAATTTTCCATGTAGAGATTCAAAAATTTCCAAAGTAGAGATTCAAAAATTTCCCAAGTATAGATCCAAAAATTTCCCAAGTATAGATCGAAAAATTTCCCAAGTATAGATCGAAAAATTTCCAAATTATAGATAGTAAAATTTCCCAAGTAGAGATTCAAAAATTTCCAAAGTAGAGATTCAAAAATTCCATAGTTTAGATCCAAAAATTTCCCAAGTATAGATCCAAAAATTTCCCAAGTATAGATCCAAAAATTTCCCAAGTATAGATTTGGAAATTTCCCAAGTAGAGATTCAAAAATTTCCCAAGTAGAGATCCAAAAATTTCCCAAGTATAGATCCAAAAATTTCCCAAGTATAGATCGAAAAATTTCCCAAGTATATATCGAAAAATTTCCCAAGAATAGATCGAAAAATTTCCCAAGTATAGATCGAAAAATTTCCCAAGTATAGATCGAAAAATTTCCCAAGTATAGATCGAAAAATTTCCCAAGTATAGATCGAAAAATTTCCCAAGTATAGATCGAAAAATTTCCCAAGTATAGATCGAAAAAATTTCCCAAGTATAGATCCAAAAATTTCCCAAGTATAGATCCAAAAATTTCCCAAGTAGAGATTCAAAAATTTCCCAAGTAGAGATTCAAAAATTTCCCAAGTAGAGATTCAAAAATTTCCCAAGTAGAGATTCAAAAATTTCCCAAGTAGAGATTCAAAAATTTCCCTAGTTTAGATCCAAAAATTTCCCAAATATAGATCCAAAATTTTCCCAAGTATAGATCCAAAAATTTCCCAAGTATAGATCCAAAAATTTCCCAAGTATAGATCGAAAAATTTCCCAAGTATAGATCTAAAAATTTCCCAAGTATAGATCCAAAAATTTCCCAAGTAGAGATTAAAAAATTTCCCAAGTAGAGATTCAAAAATTTCCCAAGTATAGATCCAAAAATTTCCCAAGTATAGATCCAAAAATATCCCAAGAATAGATCCAAAAATTTCCCAAGTATAGATTCAAAAATTTCCCAATTATAGATCCAAAAATTTCCCAAGTATAGATCGAAAAATTTCCCAAGTATAGATCGAAAAATTTCCCAAGTATAGATCGAAAAATTTCCCAAGTATAGATCGTAAAATTTTCCATGTAGAGATTCAAAAATTTCCAAAGTAGAGATTCAAAAATTTCCCAAGTATAGATCCAAAAATTTCCCAAGTATAGATCGAAAAATTTCCCAAGTATAGATCGAAAAATTTCCAAATTATAGATAGTAAAATTTCCCAAGTAGAGATTCAAAAATTTCCAAAGTAGAGATTCAAAAATTCCATAGTTTAGATCCAAAAATTTCCCAAGTATAGATCCAAAAATTTCCCAAGTATAGATCCAAAAATTTCCCAAGTATATATTTGGAAATTTCCCAAGTAGAGATTCAAAAATTTCCCAAGTAGAGATCCAAAAATTTCCCAAGTATAGATCCAAAAATTTCCCAAGTATAGATCGAAAAATTTCCCAAGTATATATCGAAAAATTTCCCAAGAATAGATCGAAAAATTTCCCAAGTATAGATCGAAAAATTTCCCAAGTATAGATCGAAAAATTTCCCAAGTATAGATCGAAAAATTTCCCAAGTATAGATCGAAAAATTTCCCAAGTATAGATCGAAAAATTTCCCAAGTATAGATCGAAAAAATTTCCCAAGTATAGATCCAAAAATTTCCCAAGTATAGATCCAAAAATTTCCCAAGTAGAGATTCAAAAATTTCCCAAGTAGAGATTCAAAAATTTCCCAAGTAGAGATTCAAAAATTTCCCAAGTAGAGATTCAAAAATTTCCCAAGTAGAGATTCAAAAATTTCCCTAGTTTAGATCCAAAAATTTCCCAAATATAGATCCAAAATTTTCCCAAGTATAGATCCAAAAATTTCCCAAGTATAGATCCAAAAATTTCCCAAGTATAGATCGAAAAATTTCCCAAGTATAGATCTAAAAATTTCCCAAGTATAGATCCAAAAATTTCCCAAGTAGAGATTAAAAAATTTCCCAAGTAGAGATTCAAAAATTTCCCAAGTAGAGATTCAAAAATTTCCCGAGTAGAGATTCAAAAATTTCCCAAGTAGAGATTCAAAAATTTCCCAAGCAGAGATTCAAAAATTTCCCAAGTATAGATCCAAAAATTTCCCAAGAATAGATCCAAAAATTTCCCAAGTAGAGATTCAAAAATTTCCCAAGTAGAGATTCAAAAATTTCCCAAGTAGAGATTCAAAAATTTCCCAAGTAGAGATTCAAAAATTTCCCAAGTAGAGATCCAAAAATTTCCCAAGTATAGATCAAAAAATTTCCCAAGTTTAGATCGAAAAATTTCCCAAGTATAGATCGAAAAATTTCCCAAGTATAGATCGAAAAATTTCCCAAGTATAGATCGAAAAATTTCCCAAGTATAGATCGTAAAATTTCCCAAGTAGAGATTCAAAAATTTCCAAAGTAGAGATTCAAAAATTCCATAGTTTAGATCCAAAAATTCCCCAAGTATAGATCCAAAAATTTCCCAAGTATAGATCCAAAAATTTCCCAAGAATAGATCCAAAAATTTCCCAAGTAGAGATTCAAAAATTTCCCAAGTAGAGATCCAAAAATTTCCCAAGTATAGATCCAAAAATTTCCCAAGTATAGATCGAAAAATTGCCCAAGTATAGATCGAAAAATTTCCCAAGTATAGATCGAAAAATTTCCCAAGTATAGATCGAAAAATTTCCCAAGTATAGATCGTAAAATTTTCCATGTAGAGATTCAAAAATTTCCAAAGTAGAGATTCAAAAATTTTACAAGTATAGATCCAAAAATTTCCCAAGAATAGATCCAAAAATTTCCCAAGTATAGATTCAAAAATTTCCCAAGTATAGATCCAAAAATTTCCCAAGTATAGATCCAAAAATTTCCCAAGTAGAGATTCAAAAATTTCCCAAGTAGAGATTCAAAAATTTCCCAAGTAGAGATTCAAAAATTTCCCAAGTAGAGATTCAAAAATTTCCCAAGTAGAGATTCAAAAATTTCCCAAGTAGAGATTCAAAAATTTCCCAAGTAGAGATTCAAAAATTTTACAAGTAGAGATCCAAAAATTTCCCAAGTATAGATCGAAAAATTTCCCAAGAATAGATCGAAAAATTTCCCAAGTATAGATCCAAATATTTCCCAAGTATAGATCGTAAAATTTCCCAAGTATAGATCCAAATATTTCCCAAGTATAGATCGAAAAATTTCACAATTATAGATCGAAAAATTTCCCAAGTATAGATCGTAAAATTTCCCAAGTAGAGATTCAAAAATTTCCCAAGTAGAGATTCAAAAATTTCCCAAGTAGAGATTCAAAAATTTCCCAAGTAGAGATTCAAAAATTTCCCAAGTAGAGATTCAAAAATTTCCCTAGTTTAGATCCAAAAATTTCACAAATATAGATCCAAAATTTTCCCAAGTATAGATCCAAAAATTTCCCAAGTATAGATCCAAAAATTTCCCAAGTATAGATCGAAAAATTTCCCAAGTATAGATCTAAAAATTTCCCAATTATAGATCCAAAAATTTCCCAAGTAGAGATTAAAAAATTTCCCAAGTAGAGATTCAAAAATTTCCCAAGTAGAGATTCAAAAATTTCCCGAGTAGAGATTCAAAAATTTCCCAAGTAGAGATTCAAAAATTTCCCAAGTAGAGATTCAAAAATTTCCCTAGTTTAGATCCAAAAATTTCCCAAGTATAGATCCAAAAATTTCCCAAGAATAGATCCAAAAATTTCCAAAGTAGAGATTCAAAAATTTCCCAAGTAGAGATTCAAAAATTTCCCAAGTAGAGATTCAAAAATTTCCCAAGTAGAGATCCAAAAATTTCCCAAGTATAGATCAAAAAATTTCCCAAGTTTAGATCGAAAAATTTCCCAAGTATAGATCGAAAAATTTCCCAAGTATAGATCGAAAAATTTCCCAAGTATAGATCGAAAAATTTCCCAAGTATAGATCGTAAAATTTCCCAAGTAGAGATTCAAAAATTTCCAAAGTAGAGATTCAAAAATTCCATAGTTTAGATCCAAAAATTCCCCAAGTATAGATCCAAAAATTTCCCAAGTATAGATCCAAAAATTTCCCAAGAATAGATCCAAAAATTTCCCAAGTAGAGATTCAAAAATTTCCCAAGTAGAGATCCAAAAATTTCCCAAGTATAGATCCAAAAATTTCCCAAGTATAGATCGAAAAATTGCCCAAGTATAGATCGAAAAATTTCCCAAGTATAGATCGAAAAATTTCCCAAGTATAGATCGAAAAATTTCCCAAGTATAGATCGTAAAATTTTCCATGTAGAGATTCAAAAATTTCCAAAGTAGAGATGCAAAAATTTTACAAGTATAGATCCAAAAATTTCCCAAGAATAGATCCAAAAATTTCCCAAGTATAGATTCAAAAATTTCCCAAGTATAGATCCAAAAATTTCCCAAGTATAGATCCAAAAATTTCCCAAGTAGAGATTCAAAAATTTCCCAAGTAGAGATTCAAAAATTTCCCAAGTAGAGATTCAAAAATTTCCCAAGTAGAGATTCAAAAATTTCCCAAGTAGAGATTCAAAAATTTCTAAAGTAGAGATTCAAAAATTTCCCAAGTAGAGATTCAAAAATTTTACAAGTAGAGATCCAAAAATTTCCCAAGTATAGATCGAAAAATTTCCCAAGAATAGATCGAAAAATTTCCCAAGTATAGATCCAAATATTTCCCAAGTAGAGATTAAAAAATTTCCCAAGTAGAGATTCAAAAATTTCCCAAGTAGAGATTCAAAAATTTCCCAAGTATAGATCCAAAAATTTCCCAAGTATAGATCGAAAAATTTCCCAAGTATAGATCTAAAAATTTCCCAAGTATAGATCCAAAAATTTCCCAAGTAGAGATTAAAAAATTTCCCAAGTAGAGATTCAAAAATTTCCCAAGTAGAGATTCAAAAATTTCCCAAGTAGAGATCCAAAAATTTCCCAAGTAGAGATCCAAAAATTTCCCAAGTATAGATCAAAAAATTTCCCAAGTTTAGATCGAAAAATTTCCCAAGTATAGATCGAAAAATTTCCCAAGTATAGATCGGAAAATTTCCCAAGTATAGATCGTAAAATTTCCCAAGTAGAGATTCAAAAATTTCCAAAGTCGAGATTCAAAAATTCCATAGTTTAGATCCAAAAATTCCCCAAGTATAGATCCAAAAATTTCCCAAGAATAGATCCAAAAATTTCCCAAGTATAGTATGAAAAATTTCCCAAGTATAGATCCAAAAATTTCCCAAGTATAGATCGAAAAATTTCCCAAGTATAGATCCAAAAATTTCCCAAGTATGCATCCAAAAATTTCCCAAGTATTGATCCAAAAATTTCCCAAGTATAGATCGAAAAATTTCCCAAGTATAGATCCAAAATTTCCCAAGTATAGATCGAAAAATTTCCCAAGTATAGATCCAAAAATTTCCCAAGTATAGATCCAAAAATTTCCCAAGTATAGATCGAAATATTTCCCAAGTATAGATCGAAAAATTTCTCAAGTATAGATCCAAAAATTTACCAAGTATAGATCGAAAAATTTCCCAAGTATAGATCCAAAAATTTCCCTAGAATAGATCCAAAAATTTCCCAAGTAGAGATTCAAAAATTTCCCAAGTAGAGATCCAAAAATTTCCCAAGTATAGATCCAAAAATTTCCCAAGTATAGATCGAAAAATTGCCCAAGTATAGATCCAAAAATTTCCCAAGAATAGATCCAAAAATTTCCCAAGTATAGTATGAAAAATTTCCCAAGTATAGATCCAAAAATTTCCCAAGTATAGGTCCAAAAATTTCCCAAGTATAGATCCAAAAATTTCACAAGTACACATCCAAAAACTTCCCAAGTATAGATCCAAAAATTTCCCAAGCATAGATCGAAAAATTTCCCAAGTATAGATCGAAAAATTTCCCAAGTATAGATCCAAAAATTTCCCAAGTATAGATCCAAAAATTTCCCAAGTATAGATCGAAATATTTCCCAAGTATAGATCGAAAAATTTCCCAAGTATAGATCCAAAAATTTACCAAGTATAGATCGAAAAATTTCCCAAGTATAGATCCAAAAATTTCCCAAGCATAGATCGAAAAATTTCCCAAGTATAGATCCAAAAACTTCCCAAGTATAGATCCAAAAATTTCACAAGTATACATCCAAAAATTTCCCAAGTATAGATCCAAAAATTTCCCAAGCATAGATCGAAAAATTTTCCAAGTATAGATCCAAAAATTTCCCAAGAATAGATCCAAAAATTTCCCAAGTATAGTATGAAAAATTTCCTAAGTATAGATCCAAAAATTTCCCAAGTATAGGTCCAAAAATTTCCCAAGTATAGATCCAAAAATTTCACAAGTACACATCCAAAAATTTCCCAAGTATAGATCCAAAAATTTCCCAAGCATAGATCGAAAAATTTTCCAAGTATAGATCGAAAAATTTCCCAAGTATAGATCCAAAATTTCCCAAGTATAGATCCAAAAATTTCCCAAGTATAGATCGAAAAATTTCCCAAGTATAGATCCAAAAATTTCCCAAGAATAGATCCAAAAATTTCCCAAGTATAGTATGAAAAATTTCCTAAGTATAGATCCAAAAATTTCCCAAGTATAGGTCCAAAAATTTCCCAAGTATAGATCCAAAAATTTCACAAGTACACATCCAAAAATTTCCCAAGTATAGATCCAAAAATTTCCCAAGCATAGATCGAAAAATTTTCCAAGTATAGATCGAAAAATTTCCCAAGTATAGATCCAAAATTTCCCAAGTATAGATCGAAAAATTTCCCAAGTATAGATCCAAAAATTTCCCAAGTATAGATCCAAAAATTTCCCAAGTATAGATCGAAATATTTCCCAAGTATAGATCGAATAATTTCCCAAGTATAGATCCAAAAATTTACCAAGTATAGATCGAAAAATTTCCCAAGTATAGATCCAAAAATTTCCCAAGCATAGATCGAAAAATTTTCCAAGTATAGATCGAAAAATTTCCCAAGTATAGATCCAAAAACTTCCCAAGTATAGATCCAAAAATTTCACAAGTATACATCCAAAAATTTCCCAAGTATAGATCCAAAAATTTCCCAAGCATAGATCGAAAAATTTTCCAAGTATAGATCGAAAAATTTCACAAGTATAGATCCAAAAACTTCCCAAGTATAGATCCAAAAATTTCCCAAGCATAGATCGAAAAATTTTCCAAGTATAGATCGAAAAATTTCCCAAGTATAGATCCAAAATTTTCCAAGTATAGATCCAAAAATTTCCCAAGTATAGATCCAAAAATTTCCCAAGAATAGATCCAAAAATTTCCCAAGTATAGTATGAAAAATTTCCCAAGTATAGATCCAAAAATTTCCCAAGTATGCATCCAAAAATTTTCCAAGTATTGATCCAAAAATTTCCCAAGTATAGATCGAAAAATTTCCCAAGTATAGATCCAAAATTTCCCAAGTATAGATCGAAAAATTTCCCAAGTATAGATCCAAAAATTTCCCAAGTATAGATCCAAAAATTTCCCAAGTATAGATCGAAATATTTCCCAAGTATAGATCGAAAAATTTCCCAAGTATAGATCCAAAAATTTACCAAGTATAGATCGAAAAATTTCCCAAGTATAGATCCAAAAATTTCCCAAGCATAGATCGAAAAATTTTCCAAGTATAGATCGAAAAATTTCCCAAGTATAGATCCAAAAACTTCCCAAGTATAGATCCAAAAATTTCCCAAGCATAGATCGAAAAATTTTCCAAGTATAGATCGAAAAATTTCACAAGTATAGATCCAAAAACTTCCCAAGTATAGATCCAAAAATTTCCCAAGCATAGATCGAAAAATTTTCCAAGTATAGATCGAAAAATTTCCCAAGTATAGATCCAAAATTTTCCAAGTATAGATCGAAAAATTTCCCAAGTATAGATCCAAAAATTTCCCAAGTATAGATCCAAAAATTTCCCAAGAATAGATCCAAAAATTTCCCAAGTATAGTATGAAAAATTTCCCAAGTATAGATCCAAAAATTTCCCAAGTATAGATCGAAAAATTTCCCAAGTATAGATCCAAAAATTTCCCAAGTATGCATCCAAAAATTTTCCAAGTATTGATCCAAAAATTTCCCAAGTATAGATCGAAAAATTTCCCAAGTATAGATCCAAAATTTCCCAAGTATAGATCGAAAAATTTCCCAAGTATAGATCCAAAAATTTCCCAAGTATAGTATGAAAAATTTCCCAAGTATAGATCCAAAAATTTACCAAGTATATATCGAAAAATTTCCCAAGTATAGATCCAAAAATTTCCCAAGCATAGATCGAAAAATTTTCCAAGTATAGATCGAAAAATTTCCCAAGTATAGATCCAAAAACTTCCCAAGTATAGATCCAAAAATTTCACAAGTATACATCCAAAAATTTCCCAAGTATAGATCCAAAAATTTCCCAAGCATAGATCGAAAAATTTTCCAAGTATATATCGAAAAATTTCCCAAGTATAGATCCAAAATTTTCCAAGTATAGATCGAAAAATTTCCCAAGTATAGATCCAAAAATTTCCCAAGTATAGTATGAAAAATTTCCCAAGTATAGATCCAAAAATTTCCAAGTATAGATCGAAAAATTTCCCAAGTATAGATCCAAAAATTTCCCAAGTATGCATCCAAAAATTTCCCAAGTATTGATCCAAAAATTTCCCAAGTATAGATCGAAAAATTTCCCAAGTATAGATCGAAAAATTTCCCAAGTATAGATCGAAAAATTTCCCAAGTATAGATCGAAAAATTTCCCAGGTATAGATCGAAAAATTTTCCAAGTATAGATCCAAAAATTTCCCAAGTATAGATCGAAAAATTTCCCAAGTATAGTACGAAAAATTTCCCAAGTATAAATCCAAAAATTTCCCATGAATAGATCCAAAAATTTCACAAGTATACATCCAAAAATTTCCCAAGTATACATCCAAAAATTTTCCAAGTATAGATCCAAAAATTTCCCAAGTATAGATCCAAAAATGTCACAGTATACATCCAAAAATTTCCCAAGTATAGAACCAAAAATTTCCCAAGCATAGATCGAAAAATTTTCCAAGTATAGATCGAAAAATTCCCAAGTATAGATCCAAAATTTCCAAGTATAGATCGAAAAATTTCCCAAGTATAGATCCAAAAATTTCCCAAGTATAGATCGAAAAATTTCCCAAGTATAGATCGAAAAATTTCCCAGGTATAGATCAAAAAATTTTCCAAGTATAGATCGAAAAATTTCCAAGTATAGATCGAAACATTTCCCAAGTATAGTACGAAAAATTTCCCAAGTATAAATCCAAAAATTTCTCATGAATAGATCCAAAAATTTCCCAAGTATAGATCCAAAAATGTCACAAGTATACATCCAAAAATTTCCCAAGTATAGATCCAAAAATTTCCCAGGTATAGATCGAAAAATTTTCCAAGTATAGCTCGAAAAATTTCCCAAGTATAGATCCAAAATTTCCCAAGTATAGATCCAAAAATTTCCCAAGTATAGATCGAAAAATTTCCCAAGTATAGATCCAAAAATTTCCCAAGTATAGATCCAAAAATTTCCCAAGAATAGATCCAAAAATTTCCCAAGTATAGTATGAAAAATTTCCCAAGTATAGATCCAAAAATTTCCCATGAATAGATCCAAAAATTTCCCAAGTATAGATTCAAAAATTTCCCAAGTATAGATCCAAAAATTTTCCAAGTATAGATCGAAAAATTTCCCAAGTATAGATCCAAAATTTCCCAAGTATAGATCGAAAAATTTCCCAAGTATAGGTCCAAAAATTTCCCAAGTATAGATTCAAAAATTTCCCAAGTATAGATCCAAAAATTTCCCAAGTATAGATCGAAAAATTTCCCAAGTATAGATCCAAAAATTTCCCAAGTATGCATCCAAAAATTTCCCAAGTATTGATCCAAAAATTTCCCAAGTATAGATCGAAAAATTTCCCAAGTATAGATCGAAAAATTTCCCAAGTATAGATCGAAAAATTTCCCAAGTATAGATCGAAAAATTTCCCAGGTATAGATCGAAAAATTTCCCAGGTATAGATCGAAAAATTTTCCAGGTATAGATCGAAAAATTTCCCAAGTATAGATCGAAAAATTTCCCAAGTATAGTACGAAAAATTTCCCAAGTATAAATCCAAAAATTTCTTATGAATAGATCCAAAAATTTCCCAAGTATACATCCAAAAATTTCCCAAGTATAGATCCAAAAATTTCCCAAGTATAGATCCAAAAATGTCACAAGTATACATCCAAAAATTTCCCAAGTATAGATCCAAAAATTTCCCAAGCATAGATCGAAAAATTTCCCAAGTATAGATCCAAAAACTTCCCAAGTATAGATCCAAAAATTTCCCAAGCATAGATCGAAAAATTTTCCAAGTATAGATCGAAAAATTTCCCAAGTATAGATCCAAAATTTTCCAAGTATAGATCGAAAAATTTCCCAAGTATAGATCCAAAAATTTCCCAAGTATAGATCCAAAAATTTCCCAAGAATAGATCCAAAAATTTCCCAAGTATAGTATGAAAAATTTCCCAAGTATAGATCGAAAAATTTCCCAAGTATAGATCCAAAAATTTCCCAAGTATGCATCCAAAAATTTTCCAAGTATTGATCCAAAAATTTCCCAAGTATAGATCGAAAAATTTCCCAAGTATAGATCCAAAATTTCCCAAGTATAGATCGAAAAATTTCCCAAGTATAGATCCAAAAATTTCCCAAGTATAGATCGAAAAATTTCCCAAGTATAGATCCAAAAATTTACCAAGTATAGATCGAAAAATTTCCCAAGTATAGATCCAAAAATTTCCCAAGCATAGATCGAAAAATTTTCCAAGTATAGATCGAAAAATTTCCCAAGTATAGATCCAAAAACTTCCCAAGTATAGATCCAAAAATTTCACAAGTATACATCCAAAAATTTCCCAAGTATAGATCCAAAAATTTCCCAAGCATAGATCGAAAAATTTTCCAAGTATATATCGAAAAATTTCCCAAGTATAGATCCAAAATTTTCCAAGTATAGATCGAAAAATTTCCCAAGTATAGATCCAAAAATTTCCCAAATATAGATCCAAAAATTTCCCAAGAATAGATCCAAAAATTTCCCAAGTATAGTATGAAAAATTTCCCAAGTATAGATCCAAAAATTTCCCAAGTATAGATCGAAAAATTTCCCAAGTATAGATCCAAAAATTTCCCAAGTATGCATCCAAAAATTTCCCAAGTATTGATCCAAAAATTTCCCAAGTATAGATCGAAAAATTTCCCAAGTATAGATCGAAAAATTTCCCAAGTATAGATCGAAAAATTTCCCAAGTATAGATCGAAAAATTTCCCAGGTATAGATCGAAAAATTTTCCAAGTATAGATCGAAAAATTTCCCAAGTATAGATCGAAAAATTTCCCAAGTATAGTACGAAAAATTTCCCAAGTATAAATCCAAAAATTTCCCATGAATAGATCCAAAAATTTCACAAGTATACATCCAAAAATTTCCCAAGTATACATCCAAAAATTTTCCAAGTATAGATCCAAAAATTTCCCAAGTATAGATCCAAAAATGTCACAGTATACATCCAAAAATTTCCCAAGTATAGAACCAAAAATTTCCCAAGCATAGATCGAAAAATTTTCCAAGTATAGATCGAAAAATTCCCAAGTATAGATCCAAAATTTCCAAGTATAGATCGAAAAATTTCCCAAGTATAGATCCAAAAATTTCCCAAGTATAGATCGAAAAATTTCCCAAGTATAGATCGAAAAATTTCCCAGGTATAGATCGAAAAATTTTCCAAGTATAGATCGAAAAATTTCCAAGTATAGATCGAAAAATTTCCCAAGTATAGTACGAAAAATTTCCCAAGTATAGTACGAAAAATTTCCCAAGTATAAATCCAAAATTTTCCCATGAATAGATCCAAAAATTTCCCAAGTATAGATCCAAAAATGTCACAAGTATACATCCAAAAATTTCCCAAGTATAGATCCAAAAATTTCCCAGGTATAGATCGAAAAATTTTCCAAGTATAGCTCGAAAAATTTCCCAAGTATAGATCCAAAATTTCCCAAGTATAGATCCAAAAATTTCCCAAGTATAGATCGAAAAATTTCCCAAGTATAGATCCAAAAATTTCCCAAGAATAGATCCAAAAATTTCCCAAGAATAGATCCAAAAATTTCCCAAGTATAGTATGAAAAATTTCCCAAGTATAGATCCAAAAATTTCCCATGAATAGATCCAAAAATTTCCCAAGTATAGATTCAAAAATTTCCCAAGTATAGATCCAAAAATTTCACAAGTATACATCCAAAAATTTCCCAAGTATAGATCCAAAAATTTCCCAAGCATAGATCGAAAAATTTTCCAAGTATAGATCGAAAAATTTCCCAAGTATAGACCCAAAATTTCCCAAGTATAGATCCAAAAATTTCCCAAGTATAGATCGAAAAATTTCCCAAGTATAGATCGAAAATTTCCCAAGTATATATCGAAAAATTTCCCAAGTATAGGTCCAAAAATTTCCCAAGTATAGATTCAAAAATTTCCCAAGTATAGATCCAAAAATTTCCCAAGTATAGATCGAAAAATTTCCCAAGTATAGATCGAAAAATTTCCCAAGTATAGTACGAAAAATTTCCCAAGTATAGTACGAAAAATTTCCCAAGTATAAATCCAAAAATTTCTTATGAATAGATCCAAAAATTTCCCAAGTATACATCCAAAAATTTCCCAAGTATAGATCCAAAAATTTCCCAAGTATAGATCCAAAAATGTCACAAGTATACATCCAAAAATTTCCCAAGTATAGATCCAAAAATTTCCCAAGCATAGATCGAAAAATTTTCCAAGTATAGATCGAAAAATTTCCCAAGTATAGATCGAAAAATTTCCCAAGTATAGTACGAAAAATTTCCCAAGTATAGTTCGAAAAATTTCCCAAGTATAGATCCAAAAATTTCCCAAGTATAGATCGAAAAATTTCCCAAGTAGAGATCCAAAAATTTCACAAGTATACATCCAAAAATTTCCCAAGTATAGATCCAAAAATTTCCCAAGCATAGATCGAAAAATTTCCCATGAATAGATCCAAAAATTTCCCAAGTATAGATCCAAAAACTTCCCAAGTATAGATCCAAAAATTTCACAAGTATACATCCAAAAATTTCCCAAGTATAGATCCAAAAATTTCCCAAGCATATATTGAAAAATTTCCCAAGTATAGATCCAAAAATTTCCCAAGTATAGATCCAAAAATTTCCCAAGAATAGATCCAAAAATTTCCCAAGTATAGTATGAAAAATTTCCCAAGTATAGATCCAAAAATTTCCCAAGTATAGGTCCAAAAATTTCCCAAGTATAGATCCAAAAATTTCACAATTACACATCCAAAAATTTCCCAAGTATAGATCCAAAAATTTCCCAAGCATAGATCGAAAAATTTTCCAAGTATAGATCGAAAAATTTCCCAAGTATAGATCCAAAATTTCCCAAGTATAGATCCAAAAATTTCCCAAGTATAGATCGAAAAATTTCCCAAGTATAGATCCAAAAATTTCCCAAGTATAGATCCAAAAATTTCCCAAGTATAGATCGAAATATTTCCCAAGTATAGATCGAAAAATTTCCCAAGTATACATCCAAAAATTTACCAAGTATAGATCGAAAAATTTCCCAAGTATAGATCCAAAAATTTCCCAAGCATAGATCGAAAAATTTCCCAAGTATAGATCCAAAAACTTCCCAAGTATAGATCCAAAAATTTCACAAGTATACATCCAAAAATTTCCCAAGTATAGATCCAAAAATTTCCCAAGCATAGATCGAAAATTTTTCCAAGTATAGATCGAAAAATTTCCCAAGTATAGATCCAAAATTTTCCAAGTATAGATCCTAAAATTTCCCAAGTATAGATCCAAAAATTTCCCAAGAATAGATCCAAAAATTTCCCAAGTATAGTATGAAAAATTTCCTAAGTATAGATCCAAAAATTTCCAAGTATAGGTCCAAAAATTTCCCTAGTATAGATCCAAAAATTTCACAAGTACACATCCAAAAATTTCCCAAGTATAAATCCAAAAATTTCCCAGGCATAGATCGAAAAATTTTCCAAGTATAGATTGAAAAATTTCCCAAGTATAGATCGAAAAATTTCCCAAGTATAGATCCAAAAATTTCCCAAGTATAGATCCAAAATTTCCCAAGTATAGATCGAAAAATTTCATAAGTATAGATCGAAAAATTTCCCAAGTATAGATCCAAAAATTTCCCAAGTATAGATCCAAAAATTTCCCAAGTATAGATCGAAATATTTCCCAAGTATAGATCGAAAAATTTCCCAAGTATAGATCCAAAAATTTACCAAGTATAGATCGAAAAATTTCCCAAGTATAGATCCAAAAATTTCCCAAGCATAGATCGAAAAATTTTCCAAGTATAGATCGAAAAATTTCCCAAGTATAGATCCAAAAACTTCCCAAGTATAGATCCAAAAATTTCACAAGTATACATCCAAAAATTTCCCAAGTATAGATCCAAAAATTTCCCAAGTATAAATCCAAAAATTTCCCAAGTATAGATCCAAAAATTTCCCAAGGATAGATCCAAAAATTTCCCAAGAATAGATCCAAAAATTTCCCAAGTATAGTATGAAAAATTTCCCAAGTATAGATCCAAAAATTTCCCAAGTATAGATCGAAAAATTTCCCAAGTATAGATCCAAAAATTTCCCAAGTATGCATCCAAAAATTTCCCAAGTATTGATCCAAAAATTTCCCAAGTATAGATCGAAAAATTTCCCAAGTATAGATCCAAAATTTCCCAAGTATAGATCGAAAAATTTCATAAGTATAGATCGAAAAATTTCCCAAGTATAGATCCAAAAATTTCCCAAGTATAGATCCAAAAATTTCCCAAGTATAGATCGAAATATTTCCCAAGTATAGATCGAAAAATTTCCCAAGTATAGATCCAAAAATTTACCAAGTATAGATCGAAAAATTTCCCAAGTATAGATCCAAAAATTTCCCAAGCATAGATCGAAAAATTTTCCAAGTATAGATCGAAAAATTTCCCAAGTATAGATCCAAAAACTTCCCAAGTATAGATCCAAAAATTTCACAAGTATACATCCAAAAATTTCCCAAGTATAGATCCAAAAATTTCCCAAGCATAGATCGAAAAATTTTCCAAGTATAGATCGAAAAATTTCCCAAGTATAGATCCAAAATTTTCCAAGTATAGATCGAAAATTTCCCAAGTATAGATCCAAAAATTTCCCAAGTATAGATCCAAAAATTTCACAAGCATACATCCAAAAATTTCCCAAGTATAGATCCAAAAATTTCCCAAGCATAGATCGAAAGATTTTCCAAGTATAGATCGAAAAATTTCCCAAGTATAGATCCAAAATTTTCCAAGTATAGATCGAAAAATTTCCCAAGTATAGATCCAAAAATTTCCCAAGTATAGATCGAAAAATTTCCCAAGTATAGATCCAAAAATTTCCCAAGTATAGATCGAAAAATTTCCCAAGTATAGATCCAAAAATTTCCCAAGTATGCATCCAAAAATTTCCCAAGTATTGATCGAAAAATTTCCCAAGTATAGATCGAAAAATTTCCCAAGTATAGATCGAAAAATTTCCCAGGTATAGATCGAAAAATTTTCCAAGTATAGATCGAAAAATTTCCCAAGTATAGATCGAAAAATTTCCCAAGTATAGATCCAAAAATGTCACAAGTATACATCCAAAAATTTCCCAAGTATAGATCCAAAAATTTCCCAAGTATAGATCGAAAAATTTCCCAAGTATAGTACGAAAAATTTCCCAAGTATAAATCCAAAAATTTCCCAAGTATAGATCGAAAAATTTCCCAAGCATAGATCGAAAAATTTCCCATGAATAGATCCAAAAATTTCCCTAGTATAGATCCAAAAACTTCCCAAGCATAGATCCAAAAATTTCCCAAGAATAGATCCAAAAATGTCACAAGTATACATCCAAAAATTTCCCAAGTATAGATCCAAAAATTTCCCAAGTATAGATCGAAAAATTTCCCAAGTATAGTACGAAAAATTTCCCAAGTATAAATCCAAAAATTTCCCAAGTATAGATCGAAAAATTTCCCAAGCATAGATCCAAAAATTTCCCAAGAATAGATCCAAAAATTTCCCAAGTATAGTATGAAAAATTTCCCAAGTATAGATCCAAAAATTTCCCAAGTATAGATCGAAAAATTTCCCAAGTATAGATCCAAAAATTTCCCAAGTATGCATCCAAAAATTTCCCAAGTATTGATCCAAAAATTTCCCAAGTATAGATCGAAAAATTTCCCAAGTATAGATCCAAAATTTCCCAAGTATAGATCGAAAAATTTCCCAAGTATAGATCCAAAAATTTCCCAAGTATAGATCCAAAAATTTCCCAAGTATAGATCGAAATATTTCCCAAGTATAGATCGAAAAATTTCCCAAGTATAGATCCAAAAATTTACCAAGTATAGATCGAAAAATTTCCCAAGTATAGATCCAAAAATTTCCCAAGCATAGATCGAAAAATTTTCCAAGTATAGATCGAAAAATTTCCCAAGTATAGATCCAAAAACTTCCCAAGTATAGATCCAAAAATTTCACAAGCATACATCCAAAAATTTCCCAAGTATAGATCCAAAAATTTCCCAAGCATAGATCGAAAGATTTTCCAAGTATAGATCGAAAAATTTCCCAAGTATAGATCCAAAATTTTCCAAGTATAGATCGAAAAATTTCCCAAGTATAGATCCAAAAATTTCCCAAGTATAGATCGAAAAATTTCCCAAGTATAGATCCAAAAATTTCCCAAGTATAGATCGAAAAATTTCCCAAGTATAGATCCAAAAATTTCCCAAGTATGCATCCAAAAATTTCCCAAGTATTGATCGAAAAATTTCCCAAGTATAGATCGAAAAATTTCCCAAGTATAGATCGAAAAATTTCCCAGGTATAGATCGAAAAATTTTCCAAGTATAGATCGAAAAATTTCCCAAGTATAGATCGAAAAATTTCCCAAGTATAGATCCAAAAATGTCACAAGTATACATCCAAAAATTTCCCAAGTATAGATCCAAAAATTTCCCAAGTATAGATCGAAAAATTTCCCAAGTATAGTACGAAAAATTTCCCAAGTATAAATCCAAAAATTTCCCAAGTATAGATCGAAAAATTTCCCAAGCATAGATCGAAAAATTTCCCATGAATAGATCCAAAAATTTCCCTAGTATAGATCCAAAAACTTCCCAAGTATAGATCCAAAAATTTCACAAGTATACATCCAAAAATTTCCCAAGTATAGATCCAAAAATTTCCCAAGCATAGATCCAAAAATTTCCCAAGTATAGATCGAAAAATTTCCCAAGTATAGATCGAAAAATTTCCCAAGTATAGATCGAAAAATTTTCCAAGTATAGATCGAAAAATTTCCCAAGTATAGATCCAAAAATTTCCCAAGCATAGATCGAAAAATTTTCCAAGTATAGATCGAAAAATTTCCCAAGTATAGATCCAAAAACTTCCCAAGTATAGATCCAAAAATTTCACAAGTATACATCCAAAAATTTCCCAAGTATAGATCCAAAAATTTCCCAAGTATAGATCGAAAAATTTCCCAAGTAGAGATCCAAAATTTTCCAAGTATAGATCGAAAAACTTCCCAAGTATAGATCCAAAATTTCCCAAGTATAGATCGAAAAATTTCCCAAGTATAGATCCAAAAATTTCCCAAGTATAGATCCAAAAATTTCCCAAGTATAGATCGAAATATTTCCCAAGTATAGATCGAAAAATTTCCCAAGTACAGATCCAAAAATTTACCAAGTATAGATCGAAAAATTTCCCAAGTATAGATCCAAAAATTTCCCAAGCATAGATCGAAAAATTTTCCAAGTATAGATCGAAAAATTTCCCAAGTATAGATCCAAAAACTTCCCAAGTATAGATCCAAAAATTTCACAAGCATACATCCAAAAATTTCCCAAGTATAGATCCAAAAATTTCCCAAGCATAGATCGAAAAATTTTCCAAGTATAGATCGAAAAATTTCCCAAGTATAGATCCAAAATTTTCCAAGTATAGATCGAAAAATTTCCCAAGTATAGATCCAAAAATTTCCCAAGTATAGATCGAAAAATTTCCCAAGTATAGATCCAAAAATTTCCCAAGTATAGATCGAAAAATTTCCCAAGTATAGATCCAAAAATTTCCCAAGTATGCATCCAAAAATTTCCCAAGTATTGATCGAAAAATTTCCCAAGTATAGATCGAAAAATTTCCCAAGTATAGATCGAAAAATTTCCCAAGTATAGATCGAAAAATTTCCCAGGTATAGATCGAAAAATTTTCCAAGTATAGATCGAAAAATTTCCCAAGTATAGATCGAAAAATTTCCCAAGTATAGATCCAAAAATGTCACAAGTATACATCCAAAAATTTCCCAAGTATAGATCCAAAAATTTCCCAAGTATAGATCGAAAAATTTCCCAAGTATAGTACGAAAAATTTCCCAAGTATAAATCCAAAAATTTCCCAAGTATAGATCGAAAAATTTCCCAAGCATAGATCGAAAAATTTCCCATGAATAGATCCAAAAATTTCCCTAGTATAGATCCAAAAACTTCCCAAGTATAGATCCAAAAATTTCACAAGTATACATCCAAAAATTTCCCAAGTATAGATCCAAAAATTTCCCAAGCATAGATCCAAAAATTTCCCAAGTATAGATCGAAAAATTTCCCAAGTATAGATCGAAAAATTTCCCAAGTATAGATCGAAAAATTTTCCAAGTATAGATCGAAAAATTTCCCAAGTATAGATCCAAAAATTTCCCAAGCATAGATCGAAAAATTTTCCAAGTATAGATCGAAAAATTTCCCAAGTATAGATCCAAAAACTTCCCAAGTATAGATCCAAAAATTTCACAAGTATACATCCAAAAATTTCCCAAGTATAGGTCCAAAAATTTCCCAAGCATAGATCGAAAAATTTTCCAAGTATAGATCGAAAAATTTCCCAAGTATAGATCCAAAATTTTCCAAGTATAGATCGAAAAATTTCCCAAGTATAGATCCAAAAATTTCCCAAGTATAGATCCAAAAATTTCCCAAGAATAGATCCAAAAATTTCCCAAGTATAGTATGAAAACTTTCCCAAGTATTGATCCAAAAATTTCCCAAGTATAGATCGAAAAATTTCCCAAGTATAGATCCAAAAATTTCCCAAGTATGCATCCAAAAATTTCTTAAGTATTGATCCAAAAATTTCCCAAGTATAGATCGAAAAATTTCCCAAGTATAGATCCAAAATTTCCCAAGTATAGATCGAAAAATTTCCCAAGTATAGATCCAAAAATTTCCCAAGTATAGATCCAAAAATTTCCCAAGTATAGATCGAAATATTTCCCAAGTATAGATCGAAAAATTTCCCAAGTATAGATCCAAAAATTTACCAAGTATAGATCGAAAAATTTCCCAAGTATAGATCCAAAAATTTCCCAAGCATAGATCGAAAAATTTTCCAAGTATAGATCGAAAAATTTCCCAAGTATAGATCCAAAAACTTCCCAAGTATAGATCCAAAAATTTCACAAGTATACATCCAAAAATTTCCCAAGTATAGATCCAAAAATTTCCCAAGCATAGATCGAAAAATTTTCCAAGTATAGATCGAAAAATTTCCCAAGTATATATCCAAAAATTTCCCAAGTATGCATCCAAAAATTTCCCAAGTATTGATCGAAAAATTTCCCAAGTATAGATCGAAAAATTTCCCAAGTATAGATCGAAAAATTTCCCAAGTATAGATCGAAAAATTTCCCAAGTATAGATCGAAAAATTTCCAGGTATAGATCGAAAAATTTTCCAAGTATAGATCGAAAAATTTCCCAAGTATAGATCGAAAAATTTCCCAAGTATAGATCCAAAAATGTCACAAGTATACATCCAAAAATTTCCCAAGTATAGATCCAAAAATTTCCCAAGTATAGATCGAAAAATTTCCCAAGTATAGTACGAAAAATTTCCCAAGTATAAATCCAAAAATTTCCCAAGTATAGATCGAAAAATTTCCCAAGCATAGATCGAAAAATTTCCCATGAATAGATCCAAAAATTTCCCTAGTATAGATCCAAAAACTTCCCAAGTATAGATCCAAAAATTTCACAAGTATACATCCAAAAATTTCCCAAGTATAGATCCAAAAATTTCCCAAGCATAGATCCAAAAATTTCCCAAGTATAGATCGAAAAATTTCCCAAGTATAGATCGAAAAATTTCCCAAGTATAGATCGAAAAATTTCCCAAGTATAGATCGAAAAATTTCCCAAGCATAGATCCAAAAATTTCCCAAGAATAGATCCAAAAATTTCCCAAGTATAGTATGAAAAATTTCCCAAGTATAGATCCAAAAATTTCCCAAGTATAGATCGAAAAATTTCCCAAGTATAGATCCAAAAATTTCCCAAGTATGCATCCAAAAATTTCCCAAGTATTGATCCAAAAATTTCCCAAGTATAGATCGAAAAATTTCCCAAGTATAGATCCAAAATTTCCCAAGTATAGATCGAAAAATTTCCCAAGTATAGATCCAAAAATTTCCCAAGTATAGATCCAAAAATTTCCCAAGTATAGATCCAAAAATTTCCCAAGTATAGATCGAAATATTTCCCAAGTATAGATCGAAAAATTTCCCAAGTATAGATCCAAAAATTTACCAAGTATAGATCGAAAAATTTCCCAAGTATAGATCCAAAAATTTCCCAAGCATAGATCGAAAAATTTTCCAAGTATAGATCGAAAAATTTCCCAAGTATAGATCCAAAAACTTCCCAAGTATAGATCCAAAAATTTCACAAGCATACATCCAAAAATTTCCCAAGTATAGATCCAAAAATTTCCCAAGCATAGATCGAAAGATTTTCCAAGTATAGATCGAAAAATTTCCCAAGTATAGATCCAAAATTTTCCAAGTATAGATCGAAAAATTTCCCAAGTATAGATCCAAAAATTTCCCAAGTATAGATCGAAAAATTTCCCAAGTATAGATCCAAAAATTTCCCAAGTATAGATCGAAAAATTTCCCAAGTATAGATCCAAAAATTTCCCAAGTATGCATCCAAAAATTTCCCAAGTATTGATCGAAAAATTTCCCAAGTATAGATCGAAAAATTTCCCAAGTATAGATCGAAAAATTTCCCAGGTATAGATCGAAAAATTTTCCAAGTATAGATCGAAAAATTTCCCAAGTATAGATCGAAAAATTTCCCAAGTATAGATCCAAAAATGTCACAAGTATACATCCAAAAATTTCCCAAGTATAGATCCAAAAATTTCCCAAGTATAGATCGAAAAATTTCCCAAGTATAGTACGAAAAATTTCCCAAGTATAAATCCAAAAATTTCCCAAGTATAGATCGAAAAATTTCCCAAGCATAGATCGAAAAATTTCCCATGAATAGATCCAAAAATTTCCCTAGTATAGATCCAAAAACTTCCCAAGTATAGATCCAAAAATTTCACAAGTATACATCCAAAAATTTCCCAAGTATAGATCCAAAAATTTCCCAAGCATAGATCCAAAAATTTCCCAAGTATAGATCGAAAAATTTCCCAAGTATAGATCGAAAAATTTCCCAAGTATAGATCGAAAAATTTTCCAAGTATAGATCGAAAAATTTCCCAAGTATAGATCCAAAAATTTCCCAAGCATAGATCGAAAAATTTTCCAAGTATAGATCGAAAAATTTCCCAAGTATAGATCCAAAAACTTCCCAAGTATAGATCCAAAAATTTCACAAGTATACATCCAAAAATTTCCCAAGTATAGATCCAAAAATTTCCCAAGCATAGATCGAAAAATTTTCCAAGTATAGATCGAAAAATTTCCCAAGTAGAGATCCAAAATTTTCCAAGTATAGATCGAAAAATTTCCCAAGTATAGATCCAAAATTTCCCAAGTATAGATCGAAAAATTTCCCAAGTATAGATCCAAAAATTTCCCAAGTATAGATCCAAAAATTTCCCAAGTATAGATCGAAATATTTCCCAAGTATAGATCGAAAAATTTCCCAAGTATAGATCCAAAAATTTACCAAGTATAGATCGAAAAATTTCCCAAGTATAGATCCAAAAATTTCCCAAGCATAGATCGAAAAATTTTCCAAGTATAGATCGAAAAATTTCCCAAGTATAGATCCAAAAACTTCCCAAGTATAGATCCAAAAATTTCACAAGCATACATCCAAAAATTTCCCAAGTATAGATCCAAAAATTTCCCAAGCATAGATCGAAAAATTTTCCAAGTATAGATCGAAAAATTTCCCAAGTATAGATCCAAAATTTTCCAAGTATAGATCGAAAAATTTCCCAAGTATAGATCCAAAAATTTCCCAAGTATAGATCGAAAAATTTCCCAAGTATAGATCCAAAAATTTCCCAAGTATAGATCGAAAAATTTCCCAAGTATAGATCCAAAAATTTCCCAAGTATGCATCCAAAAATTTCCCAAGTATTGATCGAAAAATTTCCCAAGTATAGATCGAAAAATTTCCCAAGTATAGATCGAAAAATTTCCCAAGTATAGATCGAAAAATTTCCCAGGTATAGATCGAAAAATTTTCCAAGTATAGATCGAAAAATTTCCCAAGTATAGATCGAAAAATTTCCCAAGTATAGATCCAAAAATGTCACAAGTATAGATCCAAAAATTTCCCAAGTATAGATCGAAAAATTTCCCAAGTATAGTACGAAAAATTTCCCAAGTATAAATCCAAAAATTTCCCAAGTATAGATCGAAAAATTTCCCAAGCATAGATCGAAAAATTTCCCATGAATAGATCCAAAAATTTCCCTAGTATAGATCCAAAAACTTCCCAAGTATAGATCCAAAAATTTCACAAGTATACATCCAAAAATTTCCCAAGTATAGATCCAAAAATTTCCCAAGCATAGATCCAAAAATTTCCCAAGTATAGATCGAAAAATTTCCCAAGTATAGATCGAAAAATTTCCCAAGTATAGATCGAAAAATTTTCCAAGTATAGATCGAAAAATTTCCCAAGTATAGATCCAAAAATTTCCCAAGCATAGATCGAAAAATTTTCCAAGTATAGATCGAAAAATTTCCCAAGTATAGATCCAAAAACTTCCCAAGTATAGATCCAAAAATTTCACAAGTATACATCCAAAAATTTCCCAAGTATAGGTCCAAAAATTTCCCAAGCATAGATCGAAAAATTTTCCAAGTATAGATCGAAAAATTTCCCAAGTATAGATCCAAAATTTTCCAAGTATAGATCGAAAAATTTCCCAAGTATAGATCCAAAAATTTCCCAAGTATAGATCCAAAAATTTCCCAAGAATAGATCCAAAAATTTCCCAAGTATAGTATGAAAACTTTCCCAAGTATTGATCCAAAAATTTCCCAAGTATAGATCGAAAAATTTCCCAAGTATAGATCCAAAAATTTCCCAAGTATGCATCCAAAAATTTCTTAAGTATTGATCCAAAAATTTCCCAAGTATAGATCGAAAAATTTCCCAAGTATAGATCCAAAATTTCCCAAGTATAGATCGAAAAATTTCCCAAGTATAGATCCAAAAATTTCCCAAGTATAGATCCAAAAATTTCCCAAGTATAGATCGAAATATTTCCCAAGTATAGATCGAAAAATTTCCCAAGTATAGATCCAAAAATTTACCAAGTATAGATCGAAAAATTTCCCAAGTATAGATCCAAAAATTTCCCAAGCATAGATCGAAAAATTTTCCAAGTATAGATCGAAAAATTTCCCAAGTATAGATCCAAAAACTTCCCAAGTATAGATCCAAAAATTTCACAAGTATACATCCAAAAATTTCCCAAGTATAGATCCAAAAATTTCCCAAGCATAGATCGAAAAATTTTCCAAGTATAGATCGAAAAATTTCCCAAGTATAGATCGAAAAATTTCCCAAGTATAGATCCAAAATTTTCCAAGTATAGATCGAAAAATTTCCCAAGTATAGATCCAAAAATTTCCCAAGTATAGATCCAAAAATTTCCCAAGAATAGATCCAAAAATTTCCCAAGTATAGTATGAAAAATTTTCCAAGTATAGATCCAAAAATTTCCCAAGTATAGATCGAAAAATTTCCCAAGTATATATCCAAAAATTTCCCAAGTATGCATCCAAAAATTTCCCAAGTATTGATCGAAAAATTTCCCAAGTATAGATCGAAAAATTTCCCAAGTATAGATCGAAAAATTTCCCAAGTATAGATCGAAAAATTTCCCAAGTATAGATCGAAAAATTTCCAGGTATAGATCGAAAAATTTTTAAAGTATAGATCGAAAAATTTCCCAAGTATAGATCGAAAAATTTCCCAAGTATAGATCCAAAAATGTCACAAGTATACATCCAAAAATTTCCCAAGTATAGATCCAAAAATTTCCCAAGTATAGATCGAAAAATTTCCCAAGTATAGTACGAAAAATTTCCCAAGTATAAATCCAAAAATTTCCCAAGTATAGATCGAAAAATTTCCCAAGCATAGATCGAAAAATTTCCCATGAATAGATCCAAAAATTTCCCTAGTATAGATCCAAAAACTTCCCAAGTATAGATCCAAAAATTTCACAAGTATACATCCAAAAATTTCCCAAGTATAGATCCAAAAATTTCCCAAGCATAGATCCAAAAATTTCCCAAGTATAGATCGAAAAATTTCCCAAGTATAGATCGAAAAATTTCCCAAGTATAGATCGAAAAATTTTCCAAGTATAGATCGAAAAATTTCCCAAGTATAGATCCAAAAATTTCCCAAGCATAGATCGAAAAATTTTCCAAGTATAGATCGAAAAATTTCCCAAGTATAGATCCAAAAACTTCCCAAGTATAGATCCAAAAATTTCACAAGTATACATCCAAAAATTTCCCAAGTATAGATCCAAAAATTTCCCAAGCATAGATCGAAAAATTTTCCAAGTATAGATCGAAAAATTTCCCAAGTATAGATCCAAAATTTTCCAAGTATAGATCGAAAAATTTCCCAAGTATAGATCCAAAAATTTCCCAAGTATAGATCCAAAAATTTCCCAAGAATAGATCCAAAAATTTCCCAAGTATAGTATGAAAAATTTCCCAAGTATAGATCCAAAAGTTTCCCAAGTATAGATCGAAAAATTTCCCAAGTATAGATCCAAAAATTTCCCAAGTATGCATCCAAAAATTTCCCAAGTATTGATCCAAAAATTTCCCAAGTATAGATCGAAAAATTTCCCAAGTATAGATCCAAAATTTCCCAAGTATAGATCGAAAAATTTCCCAAGTATAGATCCAAAAATTTCCCAAGTATAGATCCAAAAATTTCCCAAGTATAGATCGAAATATTTCCCAAGTATAGATCGAAAAATTTCCCAAGTATAGATCCAAAAATTTACCAAGTATAGATCGAAAAATTTCCCAAGTATAGATCCAAAAATTTCCCAAGCATAGATCGAAAAATTTTCCAAGTATAGATCGAAAAATTTCCCAAGTATAGATCCAAAAACTTCCCAAGTATACATCCAAAAATTTCCCAAGTATAGATCCAAAAATTTCCCAAGCATAGATCGAAAAATTTTCCAAGTATAGATCGAAAAATTTCCCAAGTATAGATCGAAAAATTTCCCAAGTATAGATCCAAAATTTTCCAAGTATAGATCGAAAAATTTCCCAAGTATAGATCCAAAAATTTCCCAAGTATAGATCCAAAAATTTCCCAAGAATAGATCCAAAAATTTCCCAAGTATAGTATGAAAAATTTCCCAAGTATAGATCCAAAAATTTCCCAAGTATAGATCGAAAAATTTCCCAAGTATAGATCCAAAAATTTCCCAAGTATGCATCCAAAAATTTCCCAAGTATTGATCGAAAAATTTCCCAAGTATAGATCGAAAAATTTCCCAAGTATAGATCGAAAAATTTCCCAAGTATAGATCGAAAAATTTCCCAGGTATAGATCGAAAAATTTTCCAAGTATAGATCGATAAATTTCCCAAGTATAGATCGAAAAATTTCCCAAGTATAGATCCAGAAATGTCACAAGTATACATCCAAAAATTTCCCAAGTATAGATCCAAAAATTTCCCAAGTATAGATCCAAAAATTTCCCAAGTATAGATCGAAAAATTTCCCAAGTATAGTACGAAAAATTTCCCAAGTATAAATCCAAAAATTTCCCAAGTATAGATCGAAAAATTTCCCAAGCATAGATCGAAAAATTTCCCATGAATAGATCCAAAAATTTCCCAAGTATAGATCCAAAAACTTCCCAAGTATAGATCCAAAAATTTCACAAGTATACATCCAAAAATTTCCCAAGTATAGATCCAAAAATTTCCCAAGCATAGATCCAAAAATTTCCCAAGTATAGATCGAAAAATTTCCCAGGTATAGATCGAAAAATTTCCCAGGTATAGATCGAAAAATTTTCCAAGTATAGATCGAAAAATTTCCCAAGTATAGATCGAAAAATTTCCCAAGTATAGTACGAAAAATTTCCCAAGTATAAATCCAAAAATTTCTTATGAATAGATCCAAAAATTTCCCAAGTATACATCCAAAAATTTCCCAAGTATAGATCCAAAAATTTCCCAAGTATAGATCCGAAAATGTCACAAGTATACATCCAAAAATTTCCCAAGTATAGATCCAAAAATTTCCCAAGCATAGATCGAAAAATTTTCCAAGTATAGATCGAAAAATTTCCCAAGTATAGATCGAAAAATTTCCCAAGTATAGTACGAAAAATTTCCCAAGTATAGTTCGAAAAATTTCCCAAGTATAGATCCAAAAATTTCCCAAGTAGAGATCCAAAAATTTCACAAGTATACATCCAAAAATTTCCCAAGTATAGATCCAAAAATTTCCCAAGCATAGATCGAAAAATTTCCCATGAATAGATCCAAAAATTTACCAAGTATAGATCCAAAAACTTCCCAAGTATAGATCCAAAAATTTCACAAGTATACATCCAAAAATTTCCCAAGTATAGATCCAAAAATTTCCCAAGCATATATTGAAAAATTTCCCAAGTATAGATCCAAAAATTTCCCAAGTATAGATCCAAAAATTTCCCAAGAATAGATCCAAAAATTTCCCAAGTATAGTATGAAAAATTTCCCAAGTATAGATCCAAAAATTTCCCAAGTATAGGTCCAAAAATTTCCCAAGTATAGATCCAAAAATTTCACAAGTACACATCCAAAAATTTCCCAAGTATAGATCCAAAAATTTCCCAAGCATAGATCGAAAAATTTTCCAAGTATAGATCGAAAAATTTCCCAAGTATAGATCCAAAATTTCCCAAGTATAGATCCAAAAATTTCCCAAGTATAGATCGAAAAATTTCCCAAGTATAGATCCAAAAATTTCCCAAGTATAGATCCAAAAATTTCCCAAGTATAGATCGAAATATTTCCCAAGTATAGATCGAAAAATTTCCCAAGTATACATCCAAAAATTTACCAAGTATAGATCGAAAAATTTCCCAAGTATAGATCCAAAAATTTCCCAAGCATAGATCGAAAAATTTCCCAAGTATAGATCCAAAAACTTCCCAAGTATAGATCCAAAAATTTCACAAGTATACATCCAAAAATTTCCCAAGTATAGATCCAAAAATTTCCCAAGCATAGATCGAAAAATTTTCCAAGTATAGATCGAAAAATTTCCCAAGTATAGATCCAAAATTTTCCAAGTATAGATCCAAAAATTTCCCAAGTATAGATCCAAAAATTTCCCAAGAATAGATCCAAAAATTTCCCAAGCATAGATCGAAAAATTTCCCAAGTATAGATCCATAAACTTCCCAAGTATAGATCCAAAAATTTCACAAGTATACATCCAAAAATTTCCCAAGTATAGATCCAAAAATTTCCCAAGTATAGGTCCAAAAATTTCCCAAGTATAGATCCAAAAATTTCACAAGTACACATCCAAAAATTTCCCAAGTATAGATCCAAAAATTTCCCAAGCATAGATCGAAAAATTTTCCAAGTATAGATTGAAAAATTTCCCAAGTAAAGATCGAAAAATTTCCCAAGTATAGATCCAAAAATTTCACAAGTATACATCCAAAAATTTCCCAAGTATAGATCCAAAAATTTCCCAAGTATAGGTCCAAAAATTTCCCAAGTATAGATCCAAAAATTTCACAAGTACACATCCAAAAATTTCCCAAGTATAGATCCAAAAATTTCCCAAGCATAGATCGAAAAATTTTCCAAGTATAGATTGAAAAATTTCCCAAGTATAGATCGAAAAATTTCCCAAGTATAGATCCAAAAATTTCCCAAGTATAGATCCAAAATTTCCCAAGTATAGATCGAAAAATTTCCCAAGTATAGATCCAAAAATTTCCCAAGTATAGATCCAAAAATTTCCCAAGTATAGATCGAAATATTTCCCAAGTATAGATCGAAAAATTTCCCAAGTATAGATCCAAAAATTTACCAAGTATAGATCGAAAAATTTCCCAAGTATAGATCCAAAAATTTCCCAAGCATAGATCGAAAAATTTTCCAAGTATAGATCGAAAAATTTCCCAAGTATAGATCCAAAAACTTCCCAAGTATAGATCCAAAAATTTCACAAGTATACATCCAAAAATTTCCCAAGTATAGATCCAAAAATTTCCCAAGCATAGATCGAAAAATTTTCCAAGTATAGATCGAAAAATTTCCCAAGTATAGATCCAAAATTTTCCAAGTATAGATCGAAAAATTTCCCAAGTATAGATCCAAAAATTTCCCAAGTATAGATCCAAAAATTTCCCAAGAATAGATCCAAAAATTTCCCAAGTATAGTATGAAAAATTTCCCAAGTATAGATCCAAAAATTTCCCAAGTATAGATCGAAAAATTTCCCAAGTATAGATCCAAAAATTTCCCAAGTATGCATCCAAAAATTTCCCAAGTATTGATCCAAAAATTTCCCAAGTATAGATCGAAAAATTTCACAAGTATAGATCCAAAATTTCCCAAGTATAGATCGAAAAATTTCCCAAGTATAGATCCAAAAATTTCCCAAGTATAGATCCAAAAATTTCCCAAGTATAGATCCAAAAATTTTCCAAGTATAGATCGAAATATTTCCCAAGTATAGATCGAAAAATTTCCCAAGTATAGATCCAAAAATTTACCAAGTATAGATCCAAAAATTTCCCAAGTATAGATCCAAAAATTTCCCAAGCATAGATCGAAAAATTTTCCAAGTATAGATCGAAAAATTTCCCAAGTATAGATCCAAAAACTTCCCAAGTATAGATCCAAAAATTTCACAAGTATACATCCAAAAATTTCCCAAGTATAGATCCAAAAATTTCCCAAGTATAGATCGAAAACTTTCCCAAGTATAGATCCAAAAATTTCCCAAGTATAGATCCAAAAATTTCCCAAGAATAGATCCAAAAATTTCCCAAGTATAGTACGAAAAATATCCCAAGTATAGATCCAAAAATTTCCCAAGAATAGATCCAAAAATTTCCCAAGTATAGATCGAAAAATTTCCCAAGTATAGATCCAAAAATTTCCCAAGTATGCATCCAAAAATTTCCCAAGTATTGATCCAAAAATTTCCCAAGTATAGATCGAAAAATTTCACAAGTATAGATCCAAAATTTCCCAAGTATAGATCGAAAAATTTCCCAAGTATAGATCCAAAAATTTCCCAAGTATAGATCCAAAAATTTCCCAAGTATAGATCCAAAAATTTTCCAAGTATAGATCGAAATATTTCCCAAGTATAGATCGAAAAATTTCCCAAGTATAGATCCAAAAATTTACCAAGTATAGATCGAAAAATTTCCCAAGTATAGATCCAAAAATTTCCCAAGCATAGATCGAAAAATTTTCCAAGTATAGATCGAAAAATTTCCCAAGTATAGATCCAAAAACTTCCCAAGTATAGATCCAAAAATTTCACAAGTATACATCCAAAAATTTCCCAAGTATAGATCCAAAAATTTCCCAAGTATAGATCGAAAACTTTCCCAAGTATAGATCCAAAAATTTCCCAAGTATAGATCCAAAAATTTCCCAAGAATAGATCCAAAAATTTCCCAAGTATAGTACGAAAAATATCCAAAGTATAGATCCAAAAATTTCCCATGAATAGATCCAAAAATTTCCCAAGTATAGATCCAAAAATTTCCCAAGTATAGATCCAAAAATTTCACAAGTATACATCGAAAAATTTCCCAAGTATAGATCCAAAATTTTCCAAGTATAGATCGAAAAATTTCCCAAGTATAGATCCAAAATTTCCCAAGTATAGATCCAAAAATTTCCCAAGTATAGATCGAAAAATTTCCCAAGTATAGATCCAAAAATTTCCCAAGTATAGATCCAAAAATTTCCCAAGAATAGATCCAAAAATTTCCCAAGTATAGTATGAAAAATTTCCCAAGTATAGATCCAAAAATTTCCCATGAATAGATCCAAAAATTTCCCAAGTATAGATCGAAAAATTTCCCAGGTATAGATCGAAAAATTTCCCAAGTATAAATCCAAAAATTTCCCATGAATAGATCCAAAAATTTCCCAAGTATAGATCCAAAAATTTCCCAAATATTGATCCAAAAATTTCACAAGTATACATCCAAAAATTTCCCAAATATAGATCGAAAAATTTCCCACGTATAGATCGAAAAATTTCCCAAGTATAGTACGAAAAATTTCCCAAGTATAGTACGAAAAATTTCCCAAGTATAGTACGAAAAATTTCCCAAG
Organism: Odiellus spinosus; assembly: GCA_963920705.1. Lineage (NCBI taxonomy): Eukaryota > Metazoa > Arthropoda > Arachnida > Opiliones > Phalangiidae > Odiellus > Odiellus spinosus. The sequence continues at coordinate 1,388,730 of CAWUCO010000219.1, read as the reverse complement.
TATAGATCCAAAAATTTCCCAAGTATAGATCGAAAAATTTCCCAAGTATAGATCCAAAAATTTCACAAGTATACATCCAAAAATTTCCCAAGTATAGATCCAAAAATTTCCCAAGCATAGATCGAAAAATTTTCCAAGTATAGATAGAAAAATTTCCCAAGTATAGATCCAAAATTTTAAAAGTATAGATCGAAAAATTTCCCAAGTATAAATCCAAAATTTCCCAAGTATAGATCCAAAAATTTCCCAAGTATAGATCGAAAACTTTCCCAAGTATAGATCCAAAAATTTCCCAAGTATAGATCCAAAAATTTCCCAAGAATAGATCCAAAAATTTCCCAAGTATAGTACGAAAAATATCCAAAGTATAGATCCAAAAATTTCCCATGAATAGATCCAAAAATTTCCCAAGTATAGATCCAAAAATTTCCCAAGTATAGATCCAAAAATTTCACAAGTATACATCCAAAAATTTCCCAAGTATAGATCGAAAAATTTCCCTAGCATAGATCGAAAAATTTTCCAAGTATAGATAGAAAAATTTCCCAAGTATAGATCCAAAATTTTAAAAGTATAGATCGAAAAATTTCCCAAGTATAAATCCAAAATTTCCCAAGTATAGATCCAAAAATTTCCCAAGTATAGATCCTAAAATTTCACAAGTATACATCCAAAAATTTCCCAAGTATAGATCGAATAATTTCCCAAGTATAGATCAAAAAATTTCCCAAGTATAGATCGAAAAATTTCCCAAGTATAGATCGAAAAATTTTCCAAGTATAGATCGAAAAATTTCCCAAGTATAGATCGAAAAATTTCCCAAGTATAGATCGAAAAATTTTCCAAGTATAGATCGAAAAATTTCCCATGAATAGATCCAAAAATTTCCCAAGTATAGATCCAAAAATTTCCCAAATATAGATCCAAAAATTTCACAAGTATACATCCAAAAATTTCCCAAGTATAGATCGAAAAATTTCCCACGTATAGATCGAAAAATTTCCCAAGTATAGTACGAAAACTTTCCCAAGTATAGATCCAAAAATTTCCCAAGTATAGATAGAAAAATTTCCCAAGTATAGAACCAAAATTTTCCAAGTATAGATCCAAAAATTTCCCAAGCATAGATCCAAAAATTTCCCAAGTATAGATCAAAAAATTTCCCAAGGATAGATCGAAAAATTTTCCAAGTATAGATCGAAAAATTTCCCAAGTATAGATCGAAAAATTTCCCAAGTATAGTACGAAAAATTTCCCAAGTATAGTTCGAAAAATTTCCCAAGTATAGATCCAAAAATTTCCCAAGAATAGATCGAAAAATTTCCCAAGTATAGATCCAAAAATTTCCCAAATATAGATCCAAAAATTTCACAAGTATACATCCAAAAATTTCCCAAGTATAGATCGAAAAATTTCCCACGTATAGATCGAAAAATTTCCCAAGTATAGTACGAAAAATTTCCCAAGTATAGATCCAAAAATTTCCAAAGTATAGATAGAAAAATTTCCCAAGTATAGATCCAAAATTTTCCAAGTATAGATCCAAAAATTTCCCAAGCATAGATCCAAAAATTTCCCAAGTATAGATCAAAAAATTTCCCAAGGATAGATCGAAAAATTTTCCAAGTATAGATCGAAAAATTTCCCAAGTATAGATCGAAAAATTTCCCAAGTATAGTACGAAAAATTTCCCAAGTATAGTTCGAAAAATTTCCCAAGTATAGATCCAAAAATTTCCCAAGAATAGATCGAAAAATTTCCCAAGTATAGATCCAAAAATTTCACAAGTATACATCCAAAAATTTCCCAAGTATAGATCCAAAAATTTCCCAAGCATAGATCGAAAAATTTTCCAAGTATAGATCGAAAAATTTCCCAAGTATAGATCCAAAATTTCCCAAGTATAGATCCAAAAATTTCCCAAGTATAGATCGAAAAATTTCCCAAGTATAGATCCAAAAATTTCCCAAGTATAGATCCAAAAATTTCCCAAGAATAGATCCAAAAATTTCCCAAGTATAGTACGAAAAATATCCAAAGTATAGATCCAAAAATTTCCCATGAATAGATCCAAAAATTTCCCAAGTATAGATCCAAAAATTTCCCAAGTATAGATCCAAAAATTTCACAAGTATACATCCAAAAATTTCACAAGTATAGATCGAAAAATTTCCCAAGCATAGATCGAAAAATTTTCCAAGTATAGATAGAAAAATTTCCCAAGTATAGATCCAAAATTTTCCAAGTATAGATCGAAAAATTTCCCAAGTATAGATCCAAAATTTCCCAAGTATAGATCCAAAAATTTCCCAAGTATAGATCGAAAAATTTCCCAAGTATAGATCGAAAAATTTCCCAAGTATAGATCCAAAAATTTCCCAAGTATAGATCGAAAAATTTCCCAAGTATAGATCGAAAAATTTCCCAAGTATAGATTCAAAAATTTCCCAAGTATAGATCCAAAAATTTCCCAATTATAGATCGAAAAACTTCCCAAGTATAGATCCAAAAATTTCACAAGTATACATCCAAAAATTTCCCAAGTATAGATCGAATAATTTCCCAAGTATAGATCAAAAAATTTCCCAAGTATAGATCGAAAAATTTTCCAAGTATAGATCGAAAAATTTCCCAAGTATAGATCGAAAAATTTCCCAAGTATAGTACGAAACATTTCCCAAGTATAAATCCAAAAATTTCCCATGAATAGATCCAAAAATTTCCCAAGTATAGATCCAAAAATTTCCCAAATATAGATCCAAAAATTTCACAAGTATACATCCAAAAATTTCCCAAGTATAGATCGAAAAATTTCCCACGTATAGATCGAAAAATTTCCCAAGTATAGTACGAAAAATTTCCCAAGTATAGTACGAAAAATTTCCCAAGTATAGATCCAAAAATTTCCCAAGTATAGATCGAAAAATTTCCCAAGTATAGATCCAAAAATTTCCCAAGCATAGATCGAAACATTTTCCAAGTATAGATCGAAAAATTTCCCAAGTATAGATCCAAAATTTCCCAAGTATAGATCCAAAAATTTCCCAAGTATAGATCGAAAAATTTCCCAAGTATAGATCCAAAAATTTCCCAAGTATAGATCCAAAAATTTCCCAAGAATAGATCCAAAAATTTCCCAAGTATAGTACGAAAAATATCCAAAGTATAGATCCAAAAATTTCCCATGAATAGATCCAAAAATTTCCCAAGTATAGATCCAAAAATTTCCCAAGTATAGATCCAAAAATTTCACAAGTATACATCCAAAAATTTCCCAAGTATAGATCGAAAAATTTCCCAAGCATAGATCGAAAAATTTTCCAAGTATAGATAGAAAAATTTCCCAAGTATAGATCCAAAATTTTAAAAGTATAGATCGAAAAATTTCCCAAGTATAAATCCAAAATTTCCCAAGTATAGATCCAAAAATTTCCCAAGTATAGATCCAAAAATTTCACAAGTATACATCCAAAAATTTCCCAAGTATACATCCAAAAATTTCCCAAGTATAGATCCAAAAATTTCCCAAGTATAGATCCAAAAATGTCACAAGTATAGATCGAAAAATTTCCCAAGTATAGATCCAAAAATTTCCCAAGTATAGATCCAAAAATTTCCCAAGAATAGATCCAAAAATTTCCCAAGTATAGATCGAAAAATTTCCCAAGTATAGTACGAAAAATTTCCGAAGTATAAATCCAAAAATTTCTTATGAATAGATCCAAAAATTTACCAAGTATACATCCAAAAATTTCCCAAGTATAGATCCAAAATTTCCCAAGTATAGATCCAAAAATTTCCCAAGTATAGATCGAAAAATTTCCCAAGTATAGATCCAAAAATTTCCCAAGTATAGATCGAAAAATTTCCCAAGTATAGATCCAAAAATTTCCCAAGAATAGATCCAAAAATTTCCCAAGTATAGTATGAAAAATTTCCCAAGTATAGATCCAAAAATTTCTCAAGTATAGGTCCAAAAATTTCCCAAGTATAGATAAAAAATTTCACAAGTACACATCCAAAAATTTCCCAAGTATACATCCAAAAATTTCCCAAGTATACATCCAAAAATTTCCCAAGTATAGATCCAAAATTTCCCAAGTATAGATCCAAAAATTTCCCAAGTATAGATCGAAAAATTTCCCAAGTATAGATCCAAAAATTTCCCAAGTATAGATCCAAAAATTTCCCAAGAATAGATCCAAAAATTTCCCAAGTATAGTATGAAAAATTTCCCAAGAATAGATCCAAAAATTTCTCAAGTATAGGTCCTAAAATTTCCCAAGTATAGATCCAAAAATTTCACAAGTACACATCCAAAAATTTCCCAAGTATAGATCCAAAAATTTCCCAAGCATAGATCGAAAAATTTCCCAAGTATAGATCCAAAATTTCCCAAGTATAGATCGAAAAATTTCCCAAGTATAGATCCAAAAATTTCCCAAGTATAGATCCAAAAATTTCACAAGAATAGACCCAAAAATTTCCCAAGTATAGTATGAAAAATTTCCCAAGTATAGATCCAAAAATTTCCCAAGTATAGGTCCAAAAATTTCCCAAGTCTAGATCCAAAAATTTCACAAGTACACATCCAAAAATTTCCCAAGTATAGATCCAAAAATTTCCCAAGAATAGATCGAAAAATTTTCCAAGTATAGATCGAAAAATTTCCCAAGTATAGATCCAAAATTTCCCAAGTATAGATCCAAAAATTTCCCAAGTAAAGATCGAAAAATTTCCCAAGTATAGATCCAAAAATTTCCCAAGTATAGATCCAAAAATTTCCCAAGTATAGATCGAAATATTTCCCAAGTATAGATCGAAAAATTTCCCAAGTATAGATCCAAAAATTTACCAAGTATAGATCGAAAAATTTCCCAAGTATAGATCCAAAAATTTCCCAAGCATAGATCGAAAAATTTTCCAAGTATAGATCGAAAAATTTCCCAAGTATAGATCCAAAAACGTCCCAAGTATAGATCCAAAAATTTCACAAGTATAAATCCAAAAATTTCCCAAGTATAGATCCAAAAATTTCCCAAGCATAGATCGAAAAATTTTCCAAGTATAGATCGAAAAATTTCTCAAGTATAGATCCAAAATTTTCCAAGTATAGATCGAAAAATTTCCCAAGTATAGATCCAAAATTTCCCAAGTATAGATCCAAAAATTTCCCAAGTATAGATCGAAAAATTTCCCAAGTATAGATCCAAAAATTTCCCAAGTATAGATCCAAAAATTTCCCAAGAATAGATCCAAAAATTTCCCAAGTATAGTATGAAAAATTTCCCAAGTATAGATCCAAAAATTTCCCATGAATAGATCCAAAAATTTCCCAAGCATAGATCGCAAAATTTTCCAAGTATAGATAGAAAAATTTCCCAAGTATAGATCCAAAATTTTAAAAGTATAGATCGAAAAATTTCCCAAGTATAAATCCAAAATTTCCCAAGTATAGATCCAAAAATTTCCCAAGTATAGATCCAAAAATTTCACAAGTATACATCCAAAAATTTCCCAAGTATAGATCGAAAAATTTCCCAAGCATAGATCGAAAAATTTTCCAAGTATAGATAGAAAAATTTCCCAAGTATAGATCCAAAATTTTAAAAGTATAGATCGAAAAATTTCCCAAGTATAAATCCAAAATTTCCCAAGTATAGATCCAAAAATTTCCCAAGTATAGATCCAAAAATTTCACAAGTATACATCCAAAAATTTCCCAAGTATACATCCAAAAATTTCCCAAGTATAGATCCAAAAATTTCCCAAGTATAGATCCAAAAATGTCACAAATATAGATCGAAAAATTTCCCAAGTATAGATCCAAAAATTTCCCAAGTATAGATCCAAAAATTTCCCAAGAATAGATCCAAAAATTTCCCAAGTATAGATCCAAAAATTTCCCAAGTATAGATCCAAAAATTTCCCAAGAATAGATCCAAAAATTTCCCAAGTATAGTACGAAAAATATCCAAAGTATAGATCCAAAAATTTCCCATGAATAGATCCAAAAATTTCCCAAGTATAGATCCAAAAATTTCCCAAGTATAGATCCAAAAATTTCACAAGTATACATCCAAAAATTTCCCAAGTATAGATCGAAAAATTTCCCAAGCATAGATCGAAAAATTTTCCAAGTATAGATAGAAAAATTTCCCAAGTATAGATCCAAAATTTTAAAAGTATAGATCGAAAAATTTCCCAAGTATAAATCCAAAATTTCCCAAGTATAGATCCAAAAATTTCCCAAGTATAGATCCAAAAATTTCACAAGTATACATCCAAAAATTTCCCAAGTATACATCCAAAAATTTCCCAAGTATAGATCCAAAAATTTCCCAAGTATAGATCCAAAAATGTCACAAGTATAGATCGAAAAATTTCCCAAGTATAGATCCAAAAATTTCCCAAGTATAGATCCAAAAATTTCCCAAGAATAGATCCAAAAATTTCCCAAGTATAGATCGAAAAATTTCCCAAGTATAGTACGAAAAATTTCCGAAGTATAAATCCAAAAATTTCTTATGAATAGATCCAAAAATTTACCAAGTATACATCCAAAAATTTCCCAAGTATAGATCCAAAATTTCCCAAGTATAGATCCAAAAATTTCCCAAGTATAGATCGAAAAATTTCCCAAGTATAGATCCAAAAATTTCCCAAGTATAGATCGAAAAATTTCCCAAGTATAGATCCAAAAATTTCCCAAGAATAGATCCAAAAATTTCCCAAGTATAGTATGAAAAATTTCCCAAGTATAGATCCAAAAATTTCTCAAGTATAGGTCCAAAAATTTCCCAAGTATAGATAAAAAATTTCACAAGTACACATCCAAAAATTTCCCAAGTATACATCCAAAAATTTCCCAAGTATAGATCCAAAATTTCCCAAGTATAGATCCAAAAATTTCCCAAGTATAGATCGAAAAATTTCCCAAGTATAGATCCAAAAATTTCCCAAGTATAGATCCAAAAATTTCCCAAGAATAGATCCAAAAATTTCCCAAGTATAGTATGAAAAATTTCCCAAGAATAGATCCAAAAATTTCTCAAGTATAGGTCCTAAAATTTCCCAAGTATAGATCCAAAAATTTCACAAGTACACATCCAAAAATTTCCCAAGTATAGATCCAAAAATTTCCCAAGCATAGATCGAAAAATTTCCCAAGTATAGATCCAAAATTTCCCAAGTATAGATCGAAAAATTTCCCAAGTATAGATCCAAAAATTTCCCAAGTATAGATCCAAAAATTTCACAAGAATAGACCCAAAAATTTCCCAAGTATAGTATGAAAAATTTCCCAAGTATAGATCCAAAAATTTCCCAAGTATAGGTCCAAAAATTTCCCAAGTCTAGATCCAAAAATTTCACAAGTACACATCCAAAAATTTCCCAAGTATAGATCCAAAAATTTCCCAAGAATAGATCGAAAAATTTTCCAAGTATAGATCGAAAAATTTCCCAAGTATAGATCCAAAAATTTCCCAAGTATAGATCGAAATATTTCCCAAGTATAGATCGAAAAATTTCCCAAGTATAGATCCAAAAATTTACCAAGTATAGATCGAAAAATTTCCCAAGTATAGATCCAAAAATTTCCCAAGCATAGATCGAAAAATTTTCCAAGTATAGATCGAAAAATTTCCCAAGTATAGATCCAAAAACGTCCCAAGTATAGATCCAAAAATTTCACAAGTATAAATCCAAAAATTTCCCAAGTATAGATCCAAAAATTTCCCAAGCATAGATCGAAAAATTTTCCAAGTATAGATCGAAAAATTTCCCAAGTATAGATCCAAAATTTTCCAAGTATAGATCGAAAAATTTCCCAAGTATAGATCCAAAATTTCCCAAGTATAGATCCAAAAATTTCCCAAGTATAGATCGAAAAATTTCCCAAGTATAGATCCAAAAATTTCATAAGTATAGATCCAAAAATTACCCAAGAATAGATCCAAAAATTTCCCAAGTATAGTATGAAAAATTTCCCAAGTATAGATCCAAAAATTTCCCATGAATAGATCCAAAAATTTCCCAAGCATAGATCGCAAAATTTTCCAAGTATAGATAGAAAAATTTCCCAAGTATAGATCCAAAATTTTAAAAGTATAGATCGAAAAATTTCCCAAGTATAAATCCAAAATTTCCCAAGTATAGATCCAAAAATTTCCCAAGTATAGATCCAAAAATTTCACAAGTATACATCCAAAAATTTCCCAAGTATAGATCGAAAAATTTCCCAAGCATAGATCGAAAAATTTTCCAAGTATAGATAGAAAAATTTCCCAAGTATAGATCCAAAATTTTAAAAGTATAGATCGAAAAATTTCCCAAGTATAAATCCAAAATTTCCCAAGTATAGATCCAAAAATTTCCCAAGTATAGATCCAAAAATTTCACAAGTATACATCCAAAAATTTCCCAAGTATACATCCAAAAATTTCCCAAGTATAGATCCAAAAATTTCCCAAGTATAGATCCAAAAATGTCACAAGTATAGATCGAAAAATTTCCCAAGTATAGATCCAAAAATTTCCCAAGTATAGATCCAAAAATTTCCCAAGAATAGATCCAAAAATTTCCCAAGTATAGATCGAAAAATTTCCCAAGTATAGTACGAAAAATTTCCGAAGTATAAATCCAAAAATTTCTTATGAATAGATCCAAAAATTTCCCAAGTATACATCCAAAAATTTCCCAAGTATAGATCCAAAATTTCCCAAGTATAGATCGAAAAATTTCCCAAGTATAGATCGAAAAATTTCCCAAGTATAGATCCAAAAATTTCCCAAGTATAGATCCAAAAATTTCCCAAGAATAGATCCAAAAATTTCCCAAGTATAGTATGAAAAATTTCCCAAGTATAGATCCAAAAATTTCCCAAGTATAGATCCAAAAATTTCACAAGTACACATCCAAAAATTTCCCAAGTATACATCCAAAAATTTCCCAAGTATAGATCCAAAATTTCCCAAGTATAGATCCAAAAATTTCCCAAGTATAGATCGAAAAATTTCCCAAGTATAGATCCAAAAATTTCCCAAGTATAGATCCAAAAATTTCCCAAGAATAGATCCAAAAATTTCCCAAGTATAGTATGAAAAATTTCCCAAGTATAGATCCAAAAATTTCTCAAGTATAGGTCCTAAAATTTCCAAAGTATAGATCCAAAAATTTCACAAGTACACATCCAAAAATTTCCCAAGTATAGATCCAAAAATTTCCCAAGCATAGATCGAAAAATTTCCCAAGTATAGATCCAAAATTTCCCAAGTATAGATCGAAAAATTTCCCAAGTATAGATCCAAAAATTTCCCAAGTATAGATCCAAAAATTTCACAAGAATAGATCCAAAAATTTCCCAAGTATAGTATGAAAAATTTCCCAAGTATAGATCCAAAAATTTCCCAAGTATAGGTCCAAAAATTTCCCAAGTATAGATCCAAAAATTTCACAAGTACACATCCAAAAATTTCCCAAGTATAGATCCAAAAATTTCCCAAGCATAGATCGAAAAATTTTCCAAGTATAGATCGAAAAATTTCCCAAGTATAGATCGAAAAATTTCCCAAGTATAGATCCAAAAACGTCCCAAGTATAGATCCAAAAATTTCACAAGTATAAATCCAAAAATTTCCCAAGTATAGATCCAAAAATTTCCCAAGCATAGATCGAAAAATTTTCCAAGTATAGATCGAAAAATTTCCCAAGTATAGATCCAAAATTTTCCAAGTATAGATCGAAAAATTTCCCAAGTATAGATCCAAAATTTCCCAAGTATAGATCCAAAAATTTCCCAAGTATAGATCGAAAAATTTCCCAAGTATAGATCCAAAAATTTCATAAGTATAGATCCAAAAATTACCCAAGAATAGATCCAAAAATTTCCCAAGTATAGTATGAAAAATTTCCCAAGTATAGATCCAAAAATTTCCCATGAATAGATCCAAAAATTTCCCAAGCATAGATCGCAAAATTTTCCAAGTATAGATAGAAAAATTTCCCAAGTATAGATCCAAAATTTTAAAAGTATAGATCGAAAAATTTCCCAAGTATAAATCCAAAATTTCCCAAGTATAGATCCAAAAATTTCCCAAGTATAGATCCAAAAATTTCACAAGTATACATCCAAAAATTTCCCAAGTATAGATCGAAAAATTTCCCAAGCATAGATCGAAAAATTTTCCAAGTATAGATAGAAAAATTTCCCAAGTATAGATCCAAAATTTTAAAAGTATAGATCGAAAAATTTCCCAAGTATAAATCCAAAATTTCCCAAGTATAGATCCAAAAATTTCCCAAGTATAGATCCAAAAATTTCACAAGTATACATCCAAAAATTTCCCAAGTATACATCCAAAAATTTCCCAAGTATAGATCCAAAAATTTCCCAAGTATAGATCCAAAAATGTCACAAGTATAGATCGAAAAATTTCCCAAGTATAGATCCAAAAATTTCCCAAGTATAGATCCAAAAATTTCCCAAGAATAGATCCAAAAATTTCCCAAGTATAGATCGAAAAATTTCCCAAGTATAGTACGAAAAATTTCCGAAGTATAAATCCAAAAATTTCTTATGAATAGATCCAAAAATTTCCCAAGTATACATCCAAAAATTTCCCAAGTATAGATCCAAAATTTCCCAAGTATAGATCGAAAAATTTCCCAAGTATAGATCGAAAAATTTCCCAAGTATAGATCCAAAAATTTCCCAAGTATAGATCCAAAAATTTCCCAAGAATAGATCCAAAAATTTCCCAAGTATAGTATGAAAAATTTCCCAAGTATAGATCCAAAAATTTCCCAAGTATAGATCCAAAAATTTCACAAGTACACATCCAAAAATTTCCCAAGTATACATCCAAAAATTTCCCAAGTATAGATCCAAAATTTCCCAAGTATAGATCCAAAAATTTCCCAAGTATAGATCGAAAAATTTCCCAAGTATAGATCCAAAAATTTCCCAAGTATAGATCCAAAAATTTCCCAAGAATAGATCCAAAAATTTCCCAAGTATAGTATGAAAAATTTCCCAAGTATAGATCCAAAAATTTCTCAAGTATAGGTCCTAAAATTTCCAAAGTATAGATCCAAAAATTTCACAAGTACACATCCAAAAATTTCCCAAGTATAGATCCAAAAATTTCCCAAGCATAGATCGAAAAATTTCCCAAGTATAGATCCAAAATTTCCCAAGTATAGATCGAAAAATTTCCCAAGTATAGATCCAAAAATTTCCCAAGTATAGATCCAAAAATTTCACAAGAATAGATCCAAAAATTTCCCAAGTATAGTATGAAAAATTTCCCAAGTATAGATCCAAAAATTTCCCAAGTATAGGTCCAAAAATTTCCCAAGTATAGATCCAAAAATTTCACAAGTACACATCCAAAAATTTCCCAAGTATAGATCCAAAAATTTCCCAAGCATAGATCGAAAAATTTTCCAAGTATAGATCGAAAAATTTCCCAAGTATAGATCCAAAATTTCCCAAGTATAGATCCAAAAATTTCCCAAGTATAGATCGAAAAATTTCCCAAGTATAGATCCAAAAATTTCCCAAGTATAGATCCAAAAATTTCCCAAGTATAGATCGAAAAATTTCCCAAGTATAGATCCAAAAATGTCACAAGTATAGATCGAAAAATTTCCCAAGTATAGATCCAAAAATTTCCCAAGTATAGATCCAAAAATTTCCCAAGAATAGATCCAAAAATTTCCCAAGTATAATTCGAAAAATTTCCCAAGTATAGTACGAAAAATTTCCGAATAATAAATCCAAAAATTTCTTATGAATAGATCCAAAAATTTCCCAAGTATACATCCAAAAATTTCCCAAGTATAGATCCAAAATTTCCCAAGTATAGATCGAAAAATTTCCCAAGTATAGATCCAAAAATTTCCCAAGTATAGATCGAAAAATTTCCCAAGTATAGATCCAAAAATTTCCCAAGTATAGATCCAAAAATTTCCCAAGAATAGATCCAAAAATTTCCCAAGTATAGTATGAAAAATTTCCCAAGTATAGATCCAAAAATTTCTCAAGTATAGGTCCAAAAATTTCCCAAGTATAGATCCAAAAATTTCACAAGTACACATCCAAAAATTTCCCAAGTATACATCCAAAAATTTCCCAAGTATAGATCCAAAATTTCCCAAGTATAGATCCAAAAATTTCCCAAGTATAGATCGAAAAATTTCCCAAGTATAGATCCAAAAATTTCCCAAGTATAGATCCAAAAATTTCCCAAGAATAGATCCAAAAATTTCCCAAGTATAGTATGAAAAATTTCCCAAGAATAGATCCAAAAATTTCTCAAGTATAGGTCCTAAAATTTCCCAAGTATAGATCCAAAAATTTCACAAGTACACATCCAAAAATTTCCCAAGTATAGATCCAAAAATTTCCCAAGCATAGATCGAAAAATTTCCCAAGTATAGATCCAAAATTTCCCAAGTATAGATCGAAAAATTTCCCAAGTATAGATCCAAAAATTTCCCAAGTATAGATCCAAAAATTTCACAAGAATAGACCCAAAAATTTCCCAAGTATAGTATGAAAAATTTCCCAAGTATAGATCCAAAAATTTCCCAAGTATAGGTCCAAAAATTTCCCAAGCATAGATCGAAAAATTTTCCAAGTATAGATCGAAAAATTTCCCAAGTATAGATCAAAAAATTTCCCAAGTATAGATCGAAAAATTTCCCAAGTATAGATCGAAAAATTTTCCAAGTATAGATCGAAAAATTTCCCAAGTATAGATCGAAAAATTTCCCAAGTATAGTACGAAACATTTCCCAAGTATAAATCCAAAAATTTCCCATGAATAGATCCAAAAATTTCCCAAGTATAGATCCAAAAATTTCCCAAATATAGATCCAAAAATTTCACAAGTATACATCCAAAAATTTCCCAAGTATAGATCGAAAAATTTCCCACGTATAGATCGAAAAATTTCCCAAGTATAGTACGAAAAATTTCCCAAGTATAGTACGAAAAATTTCCCAAGTATAGATCCAAAAATTTCCCAAGTATAGATCGAAAAATTTCCCAAGTATAGATCCAAAAATTTCCCAAGCATAGATCGAAACATTTTCCAAGTATAGATCCAAAAATTTCACAAGAATAGACCCAAAAATTTCCCAAGTATAGTATGAAAAATTTCCCAAGTATAGATCCAAAAATTTCCCAAGTATAGATCGAAAAATTTCCCACGTATAGATCGAAAAATTTCCCAAGTATAGTACGAAAAATTTCCCAAGTATAGTACGAAAAATTTCCCAAGTATAGATCCAAAAATTTCACAAGTACACATCCAAAAATTTCCCAAGTATAGATCCAAAAATTTCCCAAGCATAGATCGAAAAATTTCCCAAGTATAGATCCAAAATTTCCCAAGTATAGATCGAAAAATTTCCCAAGTATAGATCCAAAAATTTCCCAAGTATAGATCCAAAAATTTCACAAGAATAGACCCAAAAATTTCCCAAGTATAGTATGAAAAATTTCCCAAGTATAGATCCAAAAATTTCCCAAGTATAGGTCCAAAAATTTCCCAAGTATAGATCCAAAAATTTCACAAGTACACATCCAAAAATTTCCCAAGTATAGATCCAAAAATTTCCCAAGCATAGATCGAAAAATTTTCCAAGTATAGATCGAAAAATTTCCCAAGTATAGATCAAAAAATTTCCCAAGTATAGATCGAAAAATTTCCCAAGTATAGATCGAAAAATTTTCCAAGTATAGATCGAAAAATTTCCCAAGTATAGATCGAAAAATTTCCCAAGTATAGTACGAAACATTTCCCAAGTATAAATCCAAAAATTTCCCATGAATAGATCCAAAAATTTCCCAAGTATAGATCCAAAAATTTCCCAAATATAGATCCAAAAATTTCACAAGTATACATCCAAAAATTTCCCAAGTATAGATCGAAAAATTTCCCACGTATAGATCGAAAAATTTCCCAAGTATAGTACGAAAAATTTCCCAAGTATAGTACGAAAAATTTCCCAAGTATAGATCCAAAAATTTCCCAAGTATAGATCGAAAAATTTCCCAAGTATAGATCCAAAAATTTCCCAAGCATAGATCGAAACATTTTCCAAGTATAGATCGAAAAATTTCCCAAGTATAGATCCAAAATTTCCCAAGTATAGATCCAAAAATTTCCCAAGTATAGATCGAAAAATTTCCCAAGTATAGATCCAAAAATTTCCCAAGTATAGATCCAAAAATTTCCCAAGAATAGATCCAAAAATTTCCCAAGTATAGTACGAAAAATATCCAAAGTATAGATCCAAAAATTTCCCATGAATAGATCCAAAAATTTCCCAAGTATAGATCCAAAAATTTCCCAAGTATGGATCCAAAAATTTCACAAGTATACATCCAAAAATTTCCCAAGTATAGATCGAAAAATTTCCCAAGCATAGATCGAAAAATTTTCCAAGTATAGATAGAAAAATTTCCCAAGTATAGATCCAAAATTTTAAAAGTATAGATCGAAAAATTTCCCAAGTATAAATCCAAAATTTCCCAAGTATAGATCCAAAAATTTCCCAAGTATAGATCCAAAAATTTCCCAAGTATAGATCGAAAAATTTCCCAAGTATAGATCCAAAAATTTCCCAAGTATAGATCCAAAAATTTCCCAAGTATAGATCCAAAAATTTCACAAGTATACATCCAAAAATTTCCCAAGTATAGATCGAAAAATTTCCCAAGCATAGATCGAAAAATTTTCCAAGTATAGATAGAAAAATTTCCCAAGTATAGATCCAAAATTTTAAAAGTATAGATCGAAAAATTTCCCAAGTATAAATCCAAAATTTCCCAAGTATAGATCCAAAAATTTCCCAAGTATAGATCCAAAAATTTCACAAGTATACATCCAAAAATTTCCCAAGTATACATCCAAAAATTTCCCAAGTATAGATCCAAAATTTCCCAATTATAGATCCAAAAATTTCCCAAGTATAGATCGAAAAATTTCCCAAGTATAGATCCAAAAATTTCCCAAGTATAGATCCAAAAATTTCCCAAGAATAGATCCAAAAATTTCCCAAGTATAGTATGAAAAATTTCCCAAGAATAGATCCAAAAATTTCTCAAGTATAGGTTCTAAAATTTCCCAAGTATAGATCCAAAAATTTCACAAGTACACATCCAAAAATTTCCCAAGTATAGATCCAAAAATTTCCCAAGCATAGATCGAAAAATTTCCCAAGTATAGATCCAAAATTTCCCAAGTATAGATCGAAAAATTTCCCAAGTATAGATCCAAAAATTTCCCAAGTATAGATCCAAAAATTTCACAAGAATAGACCCAAAAATTTCCCAAGTATAGTATGAAAAATTTCCCAAGTATAGATCCAAAAATTTCCCAAGTATAGGTCCAAAAATTTCCCAAGTATGGATCCAAAAATTTCACAAGTACACATCCAAAAATTTCCCAAGTATAGATCCAAAAATTTCCCAAGCATAGATCGAAAAATTTTCCAAGTATAGATCGAAAAATTTCCCAAGTATAGATCCAAAATTTCCCAAGTATAGATCCAAAAATTTCCCAAGTATAGATCGAAAAATTTCCCAAGTATAGATCCAAAAATTTCCCAAGTATAGATCCAAAAATTTCCCAAGTATAGATCGAAATATTTCCCAAGTATAGATCGAAAAATTTCCCAAGTATAGATCCAAAAATTTACCAAGTATAGATCGCAAAATTTCCCAAGTATAGATCCAAAAATTTCCCAAGCATAGATCGAAAAATTTTCCAAGTATAGATCGAAAAATTTCCCAAGTATAGATCCAAAAACGTCCCAAGTATAGATCCAAAAATTTCACAAGTATAAATCCAAAAATTTCCCAAGTATAGATCCAAAAATTTCCCAAGCATAGATCGAAAAATTTTCCAAGTATAGATCGAAAAATTTCCCAAGTATAGATCCAAAATTTTCCAAGTATAGATCGAAAAATTTCCCAAGTATAGATCCAAAATTTCCCAAGTATAGATCCAAAAATTTCCCAAGTATAGATCGAAAAATTTCCCAAGTATAGATCCAAAAATTTCCCAAGTATAGATCCAAAAATTTCCCAAGAATAGATCCAAAAATTTCCCAAGTATAGTATGAAAAATTTCCCAAGTATAGATCCAAAAATTTCCCATGAATAGATCCAAAAATTTCCCAAGCATAGATCGCAAAATTTTCCAAGTATAGATAGAAAAATTTCCCAAGTATAGATCCAAAATTTTAAAAGTATAGATCGAAAAATTTCCCAAGTATAAATCCAAAATTTCCCAAGTATAGATCCAAAAATTTCCCAAGTATAGATCCAAAAATTTCACAAGTATACATCCAAAAATTTCCCAAGTATAGATCGAAAAATTTCCCAAGCATAGATCGAAAAATTTTCCAAGTATAGATAGAAAAATTTCCCAAGTATAGATCCAAAATTTTAAAAGTATAGATCGAAAAATTTCCCAAGTATAAATCCAAAATTTCCCAAGTATAGATCCAAAAATTTCCCAAGTATAGATCCAAAAATTTCACAAGTATACATCCAAAAATTTCCCAAGTATACATCCAAAAATTTCCCAAGTATAGATCCAAAAATTTCCCAAGTATAGATCCAAAAATGTCACAAGTATAGATCGAAAAATTTCCCAAGTATAGATCCAAAAATTTCCCAAGTATAGATCCAAAAATTTCCCAAGAATAGATCCAAAAATTTCCCAAGTATAGATCGAAAAATTTCCCAAGTATAGTACGAAAAATTTCCGAAGTATAAATCCAAAAATTTCTTATGAATAGATCCAAAAATTTCCCAAGTATACATCCAAAAATTTCCCAAGTATAGATCCAAAATTTCCCAAGTATAGATCGAAAAATTTCCCAAGTATAGATCGAAAAATTTCCCAAGTATAGATCGAAAAATTTCCCAAGTATAGATCCAAAAATTTCCCAAGAATAGATCCAAAAATTTCCCAAGTATAGTATGAAAAATTTCCCAAGTATAGATCCAAAAATTTCCCAAGTATAGATCCAAAAATTTCACAAGTACACATCCAAAAATTTCCCAAGTATACATCCGAAAATTTCCCAAGTATAGATCCAAAATTTCCCAAGTATAGATCCAAAAATTTCCCAAGTATAGATCGAAAAATTTCCCAAGTATAGATCCAAAAATTTCCCAAGTATAGATCCAAAAATTTCCCAAGAATAGATCCAAAAATTTCCCAAGTATAGTATGAAAAATTTCCCAAGTATAGATCCAAAAATTTCTCAAGTATAGGTCCTAAAATTTCCCAAGTATAGATCCAAAAATTTCACAAGTACACATCCAAAAATTTCCCAAGTATAGATCCAAAAATTTCCCAAGCATAGATCGAAAAATTTCCCAAGTATAGATCCAAAATTTCCCAAGTATAGATCGAAAAATTTCCCAAGTATAGATCCAAAAATTTCCCAAGTATAGATCCAAAAATTTCACAAGAATAGATCCAAAAATTTCCCAAGTATAGTATGAAAAATTTCCCAAGTATAGATCCAAAAATTTCCCAAGTATAGGTCCAAAAATTTCCCAAGTATAGATCCAAAAATTTCACAAGTACACATCCAAAAATTTCCCAAGTATAGATCCAAAAATTTCCCAAGCATAGATCGAAAAATTTTCCAAGTATAGATCGAAAAATTTCCCAAGTATAGATCCAAAATTTCCCAAGTATAGATCCAAAAATTTCCCAAGTATAGATCCAAAAATGTCACAAGTATAGATCGAAAAATTTCCCAAGTATAGATCCAAAAATTTCCCAAGTATAGATCCAAAAATTTCCCAAGAATAGATCCAAAAATTTCCCAAGTATAGATCGAAAAATTTCCCAAGTATAGTACGAAAAATTTCCGAATAATAAATCCAAAAATTTCTTATGAATAGATCCAAAAATTTCCCAAGTATACATCCAAAAATTTCCCAAGTATAGATCCAAAATTTCCCAAGTATAGATCGAAAAATTTCCCAAGTATAGATCGAAAAATTTCCCAAGTATAGATCCAAAAATTTCCCAAGTATAGATCCAAAAATTTCCCAAGAATAGATCCAAAAATTTCCCAAGTATAGTATGAAAAATTTCCCAAGTATAGATCCAAAAATTTCCCAAGTATAGATCCAAAAATTTCCCAAGAATAGATCCAAAAATTTCCCAAGTATAGTATGAAAAATTTCCCAAGTATAGATCCAAAAATTTCTCAAGTATAGGTCCAAAAATTTCCCAAGTATAGATCCAAAAATTTCACAAGTACACATCCAAAAATTTCCCAAGTATACATCCAAAAATTTCCCAAGTATAGATCCAAAATTTCCCAAGTATAGATCCAAAAATTTCCCAAGTATAGATCGAAAAATTTCCCAAGTATAGATCCAAAAATTTCCCAAGTATAGATCCAAAAATTTCCCAAGAATAGATCCAAAAATTTCCCAAGTATAGTATGAAAAATTTCCCAAGTATAGATCCAAAAATTTCTCAAGTATAGGTCCTAAAATTTCCCAAGTATAGATCCAAAAATTTCACAAGTACACATCCAAAAATTTCCCAAGTATAGATCCAAAAATTTCCCAAGCATAGATCGAAAAATTTCCCAAGTATAGATCCAAAATTTCCCAAGTATAGATCCAAAAATTTCCCAAGTATAGATCCAAAAATTTCCCAAGTATAGATCCAAAAATTTCACAAGAATAGATCCAAAAATTTCCCAAGTATAGTATGAAAAATTTCCCAAGTATAGATCCAAAAATTTCCCAAGTATAGGTCCAAAAATTTCCCAAGTATAGATCCAAAAATTTCACAAGTACACATCCAAAAATTTCCCAAGTATAGATCCAAAAATTTCCCAAGCATAGATCGAAAAATTTTCCAAGTATAGATCGAAAAATTTCCCAAGTATAGATCCAAAAATTTCCCAAGTATAGATCGAAAAATTTCCCAAGTATAGATCCAAAAATTTCCCAAGTATAGATCGAAAAATTTCCCAAGTATAGATCGAAAAATTTCCCAAGTATAGATCCAAAAATGTCACAAGTATAGATCGAAAAATTTCCCAAGTATAGATCCAAAAATTTCACAAGTATACATCCAAAAATTTCCCAAGTATAGATCCAAAATTTCCCAAGTATAGATCCAAAATTTCCCAAGTATAGATCGAAAAATTTCCCAAGTATAGATCGAAAAATTTCCCAAGTATAGATCCAAAAATTTCCCAAGTATAGATCCAAAAATTTCCCAAGAATAGATCCAAAAATTTCCCAAGTATAGTATGAAAAATTTCCCAAGTATAGATCCAAAAATTTCCCAAGTATAGATCCAAAAATTTCCCAAGAATAGATCCAAAAATTTCCCAAGTATAGTATGAAAAATTTCCCAAGTATAGATCCAAAAATTTCTCAAGTATAGGTCCAAAAATTTCCCAAGTATAGATCCAAAAATTTCACAAGTACACATCCAAAAATTTCCCAAGTATACATCCAAAAATTTCCCAAGTATAGATCCAAAATTTCCCAAGTATAGATCCAAAAATTTCCCAAGTATAGATCGAAAAATTTCCCAAGTATAGATCCAAAAATTTCCCAAGTATAGATCCAAAAATTTCCCAAGAATAGATCCAAAAATTTCCCAAGTATAGTATGAAAAATTTCCCAAGAATAGATCCAAAAATTTCTCAAGTATAGGTCCTAAAATTTCCCAAGTATAGATCCAAAAATTTCACAAGTACACATCCAAAAATTTCCCAAGTATAGATCCAAAAATTTCCCAAGCATAGATCGAAAAATTTCCCAAGTATAGATCCAAAATTTCCCAAGTATAGATCCAAAATTTCCCAAGTATAGATAGAAAAATTTCCCAAGTATAGATCCAAAAATTTCCCAAGTATAGATCCAAAAATTTCACAAGAATAGACCCAAAAATTTCCCAAGTATAGTATGAAAAATTTCCCAAGTATAGATCCAAAAATTTCCCAAGTATAGGTCCAAAAATTTCCCAAGTATAGATCCAAAAATTTCACAAGTACACATCCAAAAATTTCCCAAGTATAGATCCAAAAATTTCCCAAGCATAGATCGAAAAATTTTCCAAGTATAGATCGAAAAATTTCCCAAGTATAGATCAAAAAATTTCCCAAGTATAGATCGAAAAATTTCCCAAGTATAGATCGAAAAATTTTCCAAGTATAGATCGAAAAATTTCCCAAGTATAGTACGAAACATTTCCCAAGTATAAATCCAAAAATTTCCCATGAATAGATCCAAAAATTTCCCAAGTATAGATCCAAAAATTTCCCAAATATAGATCCAAAAATTTCACAAGTATACATCCAAAAATTTCCCAAGTATAGATCGAAAAATTTCCCACGTATAGATCGAAAAATTTCCCAAGTATAGTACGAAAAATTTCCCAAGTATAGTACGAAAAATTTCCCAAGTATAGATCCAAAAATTTCCCAAGTATAGATCGAAAAATTTCCCAAGTATAGATCCAAAAATTTCCCAAGCATAGATCGAAACATTTTCCAAGTATAGATCCAAAAATTTCACAAGAATAGACCCAAAAATTTCCCAAGTATAGTATGAAAAATTTCCCAAGTATAGATCCAAAAATTTCCCAAGTATAGATCGAAAAATTTCCCACGTATAGATCGAAAAATTTCCCAAGTATAGTACGAAAAATTTCCCAAGTATAGTACGAAAAATTTCCCAAGTATAGATCCAAAAATTTCACAAGTACACATCCAAAAATTTCCCAAGTATAGATCCAAAAATTTCCCAAGCATAGATCGAAAAATTTCCCAAGTATAGATCCAAAATTTCCCAAGTATAGATCGAAAAATTTCCCAAGTATAGATCCAAAAATTTCCGAAGTATAGATCCAAAAATTTCACAAGAATAGACCCAAAAATTTCACAAGTATAGTATGAAAAATTTCCCAAGAATAGATCCAAAAATTTCCCAAGTATAGGTCCAAAAATTTCCCAAGTATAGATCCAAAAATTTCACAAGTACACATCCAAAAATTTCCCAAGTATAGATCCAAAAATTTCCCAAGCATAGATCGAAAAATTTTCCAAGTATAGATCGAAAAATTTCCCAAGTATAGATCAAAAAATTTCCCAAGTATAGATCGAAAAATTTCCCAAGTATAGATCGAAAAATTTTCCAAGTATAGTACGAAACATTTCCCAAGTATAAATTCAAAAATTTCCCATGAATAGATCCAAAAATTTCCCAAGTATAGATCCAAAACCTTCCCAAATATAGATCCAAAAATTTCACAAGTATACATCCAAAAATTTCCCAAGTATAGATCGAAAAATTTCCCACGTATAGATCGAAAAATTTCCCAAGTATAGTACGAAAAATTTCCCAAGTATAGTACGAAAAATTTCCCAAGTATAGATCCAAAAATTTCCCAAGTATAGATCGAAAAATTTCCCAAGTATAGATCCAAAAATTTCCCAAGCATAGATCGAAACATTTTCCAAGTATAGATCGAAAAATTTCCCAAGTATAGATCCAAAATTTCCCAAGTATAGATCCAAAAATTTCCCAAGTATAGATCGAAAAATTTCCCAAGTATAGATCCAAAAATTTCCCAAGTATAGATCCAAAAATTTCCCAAGAATAGATCCAAAAATTTCCCAAGTATAGTACGAAAAATATCCAAAGTATAGATCCAAAAATTTCCCATGAATAGATCCAAAAATTTCCCAAGTATAGATCCAAAAATTTCCCAAGTATGGATCCAAAAATTTCACAAGTATACATCCAAAAATTTCCCAAGTATAGATCGAAAAATTTCCCAAGCATAGATCGAAAAATTTTCCAAGTATAGATAGAAAAATTTCCCAAGTATAGATCCAAAATTTTAAAAGTATAGATCCAAAAATTTCCCAAGTATAGATCCAAAAATTTCACAAGTATACATCCAAAAATTTCCCAAGTATACATCCAAAAATTTCCCAAGTATAGATCCAAAAATTTCCCAAGTATAGATCCAAAAATGTCACAAGTATAGATCGAAAAATTTCCCAAGTATAGATCCAAAAATTTCCCAAGTATAGATCCAAAAATTTCCCAAGAATAGATCCAAAAATTTCCCAAGTATAGATCGAAAAATTTCCCAAGTATAGTACGAAAAATTTCCGAAGTATAAATCCAAAAATTTCTTATGAATAGATCCAAAAATTTCCCAAGTATACATCCAAAAATTTCCCAAGTATAGATCCAAAATTTACCAAGTATAGATCCAAAAATTTCCCAAGTATAGATCGAAAAATTTCCCAAGTATAGATCCAAAAATTTCCCAAGTATAGATCCAAAAATTTCCCAAGAATAGATCCAAAAATTTCCCAAGTATAGTATGAAAAATTTCCCAAGTATAGATCCAAAAATTTCTCAAGTATAGGTCCAAAAATTTCCCAAGTATAGATCCAAAAATTTCACAAGTACACATCCAAAAATTTCCCAAGTATACATCCAAAAATTTCCCAAGTATAGATCCAAAATTTCCCAATTATAGATCCAAAAATTTCCCAAGTATAGATCGAAAAATTTCCCAAGTATAGATCCAAAAATTTCCCAAGTATAGATCCAAAAATTTCCCAAGAATAGATCCAAAAATTTCCCAAGTATAGTATGAAAAATTTCCCAAGAATAGATCCAAAAATTTCTCAAGTATAGGTTCTAAAATTTCCCAAGTATAGATCCAAAAATTTCACAAGTACACATCCAAAAATTTCCCAAGTATAGATCCAAAAATTTCCCAAGCATAGATCGAAAAATTTCCCAAGTATAGATCCAAAATTTCCCAAGTATAGATCGAAAAATTTCCCAAGTATAGATCCAAAAATTTCCCAAGTATAGATCCAAAAATTTCACAAGAATAGACCCAAAAATTTCCCAAGAATAGATCCATAAATTTCCCAAGTATAGGTCCAAAAATTTCCCAAGTATAGATCCAAAAATTTCACAAGTACACATCCAAAAATTTCCCAAGTATAGATCCAAAAATTTCCCAAGCATAGATCGAAAAATTTTCCAAGTATAGATCGAAAAATTTCCCAAGTATAGATCCAAAATTTCCCAAGTATAGATCCAAAAATTTCCCAAGTATAGATCGAAAAATTTCCCAAGTATAGATCCAAAAATTTCCCAAGTATAGATCCAAAAATTTCCCAAGTATAGATCGAAATATTTCCCAAGTATAGATCGAAAAATTTCCCAAGTATAGATCCAAAAATTTACCAAGTATAGATCGCAAAATTTCCCAAGTATAGATCCAAAAATTTCCCAAGCATAGATCGAAAAATTTTCCAAGTATAGATCGAAAAATTTCCCAAGTATAGATCCAAAAACGTCCCAAGTATAGATCCAAAAATTTCACAAGTATAAATCCAAAAATTTCCCAAGTATAGATCCAAAAATTTCCCAAGCATAGATCGAAAAATTTTCCAAGTATAGATCGAAAAATTTCCCAAGTATAGATCCAAAATTTTCCAAGTATAGATCGAAAAATTTCCCAAGTATAGATCCAAAATTTCCCAAGTATAGATCCAAAAATTTCCCAAGTATAGATCGAAAAATTTCCCAAGTATAGATCCAAAAATTTCCCAAGTATAGATCCAAAAATTTCCCAAGAATAGATCCAAAAATTTCCCAAGTATAGTATGAAAAATTTCCCAAGTATAGATCCAAAAATTTCCCATGAATAGATCCAAAAATTTCCCAAGCATAGATCGCAAAATTTTCCAAGTATAGATAGAAAAATTTCCCAAGTATAGATCCAAAATTTTAAAAGTATAGATCGAAAAATTTCCCAAGTATAAATCCAAAATTTCCCAAGTATAGATCCAAAAATTTCCCAAGTATAGATCCAAAAATTTCACAAGTATACATCCAAAAATTTCCCAAGTATAGATCGAAAAATTTCCCAAGCATAGATCGAAAAATTTTCCAAGTATAGATAGAAAAATTTCCCAAGTATAGATCCAAAATTTTAAAAGTATAGATCGAAAAATTTCCCAAGTATAAATCCAAAATTTCCCAAGTATAGATCCAAAAATTTCCCAAGTATAGATCCAAAAATTTCACAAGTATACATCCAAAAATTTCCCAAGTATACATCCAAAAATTTCCCAAGTATAGATCCAAAAATTTCCCAAGTATAGATCCAAAAATGTCACAAGTATAGATCGAAAAATTTCCCAAGTATAGATCCAAAAATTTCCCAAGTATAGATCCAAAAATTTCCCAAGAATAGATCCAAAAATTTCCCAAGTATAGATCGAAAAATTTCCCAAGTATAGTACGAAAAATTTCCGAAGTATAAATCCAAAAATTTCTTATGAATAGATCCAAAAATTTCCCAAGTATACATCCAAAAATTTCCCAAGTATAGATCCAAAATTTCCCAAGTATAGATCGAAAAATTTCCCAAGTATAGATCGAAAAATTTCCCAAGTATAGATCCAAAAATTTCCCAAGTATAGA
The DNA here is from genome assembly GCA_963920705.1 of Odiellus spinosus. Classification (NCBI taxonomy): domain Eukaryota; kingdom Metazoa; phylum Arthropoda; class Arachnida; order Opiliones; family Phalangiidae; genus Odiellus; species Odiellus spinosus. The sequence goes on along the minus strand of CAWUCO010000219.1, from coordinate 1,364,183 downwards.
TCCAAAAATTTCCCAAGATTAGATCCAAAAATTTCCCAAGTATAGTATGAAAAACTTCCCAAGTATAGATCCAAAAATTTCCCAAGTATAGATCCAAAAATTTCACAAGTACACATCCAAAAATTTCCCAAGTATACATCCAAAAATTTCCCAAGTATAGATCCAAAATTTCCCAAGTATAGATCCAAAAATTTCCCAAGTATAGATCGAAAAATTTCCCAAGTATAGATCCAAAAATTTCCCAAGTATAGATCCAAAAATTTCCCAAGAATAGATCCAAAAATTTCCCAAGTATAGTATGAAAAATTTCCCAAGTATAGATCCAAAAATTTCTCAAGTATAGGTCCTAAAATTTCCCAAGTATAGATCCAAAAATTTCACAAGTATACATCCAAAAATTTCCCAAGTATACATCCAAAAATTTCCCAAGTATAGATCCAAAAATTTCCCAAGTATAGATCCAAAAATGTCACAAGTATAGATCGAAAAATTTCCCAAGTATAGATCCAAAAATTTCCCAAGTATAGATCCAAAAATTTCCCAAGAATAGATCCAAAAATTTCCCAAGTATAGATCGAAAAATTTCCCAAGTATAGTACGAAAAATTTCCGAAGTATAAATCCAAAAATTTCTTATGAATAGATCCAAAAATTTCCCAAGTATACATCCAAAAATTTCCCAAGTATAGATCCAAAATTTACCAAGTATAGATCCAAAAATTTCCCAAGTATAGATCGAAAAATTTCCCAAGTATAGATCCAAAAATTTCCCAAGTATAGATCCAAAAATTTCCCAAGAATAGATCCAAAAATTTCCCAAGTATAGTATGAAAAATTTCCCAAGTATAGATCCAAAAATTTCTCAAGTATAGGTCCAAAAATTTCCCAAGTATAGATCCAAAAATTTCACAAGTACACATCCAAAAATTTCCCAAGTATACATCCAAAAATTTCCCAAGTATAGATCCAAAATTTCCCAATTATAGATCCAAAAATTTCCCAAGTATAGATCGAAAAATTTCCCAAGTATAGATCCAAAAATTTCCCAAGTATAGATCCAAAAATTTCCCAAGAATAGATCCAAAAATTTCCCAAGTATAGTATGAAAAATTTCCCAAGAATAGATCCAAAAATTTCTCAAGTATAGGTTCTAAAATTTCCCAAGTATAGATCCAAAAATTTCACAAGTACACATCCAAAAATTTCCCAAGTATAGATCCAAAAATTTCCCAAGCATAGATCGAAAAATTTCCCAAGTATAGATCCAAAATTTCCCAAGTATAGATCGAAAAATTTCCCAAGTATAGATCCAAAAATTTCCCAAGTATAGATCCAAAAATTTCACAAGAATAGACCCAAAAATTTCCCAAGAATAGATCCATAAATTTCCCAAGTATAGGTCCAAAAATTTCCCAAGTATAGATCCAAAAATTTCACAAGTACACATCCAAAAATTTCCCAAGTATAGATCCAAAAATTTCCCAAGCATAGATCGAAAAATTTTCCAAGTATAGATCGAAAAATTTCCCAAGTATAGATCCAAAATTTCCCAAGTATAGATCCAAAAATTTCCCAAGTATAGATCGAAAAATTTCCCAAGTATAGATCCAAAAATTTCCCAAGTATAGATCCAAAAATTTCCCAAGTATAGATCGAAATATTTCCCAAGTATAGATCGAAAAATTTCCCAAGTATAGATCCAAAAATTTACCAAGTATAGATCGCAAAATTTCCCAAGTATAGATCCAAAAATTTCCCAAGCATAGATCGAAAAATTTTCCAAGTATAGATCGAAAAATTTCCCAAGTATAGATCCAAAAACGTCCCAAGTATAGATCCAAAAATTTCACAAGTATAAATCCAAAAATTTCCCAAGTATAGATCCAAAAATTTCCCAAGCATAGATCGAAAAATTTTCCAAGTATAGATCGAAAAATTTCCCAAGTATAGATCCAAAATTTTCCAAGTATAGATCGAAAAATTTCCCAAGTATAGATCCAAAATTTCCCAAGTATAGATCCAAAAATTTCCCAAGTATAGATCGAAAAATTTCCCAAGTATAGATCCAAAAATTTCCCAAGTATAGATCCAAAAATTTCCCAAGAATAGATCCAAAAATTTCCCAAGTATAGTATGAAAAATTTCCCAAGTATAGATCCAAAAATTTCCCATGAATAGATCCAAAAATTTCCCAAGCATAGATCGCAAAATTTTCCAAGTATAGATAGAAAAATTTCCCAAGTATAGATCCAAAATTTTAAAAGTATAGATCGAAAAATTTCCCAAGTATAAATCCAAAATTTCCCAAGTATAGATCCAAAAATTTCCCAAGTATAGATCCAAAAATTTCACAAGTATACATCCAAAAATTTCCCAAGTATAGATCGAAAAATTTCCCAAGCATAGATCGAAAAATTTTCCAAGTATAGATAGAAAAATTTCCCAAGTATAGATCCAAAATTTTAAAAGTATAGATCGAAAAATTTCCCAAGTATAAATCCAAAATTTCCCAAGTATAGATCCAAAAATTTCCCAAGTATAGATCCAAAAATTTCACAAGTATACATCCAAAAATTTCCCAAGTATACATCCAAAAATTTCCCAAGTATAGATCCAAAAATTTCCCAAGTATAGATCCAAAAATGTCACAAGTATAGATCGAAAAATTTCCCAAGTATAGATCCAAAAATTTCCCAAGTATAGATCCAAAAATTTCCCAAGAATAGATCCAAAAATTTCCCAAGTATAGATCGAAAAATTTCCCAAGTATAGTACGAAAAATTTCCGAAGTATAAATCCAAAAATTTCTTATGAATAGATCCAAAAATTTCCCAAGTATACATCCAAAAATTTCCCAAGTATAGATCCAAAATTTCCCAAGTATAGATCGAAAAATTTCCCAAGTATAGATCGAAAAATTTCCCAAGTATAGATCCAAAAATTTCCCAAGTATAGATCCAAAAATTTCCCAAGATTAGATCCAAAAATTTCCCAAGTATAGTATGAAAAACTTCCCAAGTATAGATCCAAAAATTTCCCAAGTATAGATCCAAAAATTTCACAAGTACACATCCAAAAATTTCCCAAGTATACATCCAAAAATTTCCCAAGTATAGATCCAAAATTTCCCAAGTATAGATCCAAAAATTTCCCAAGTATAGATCGAAAAATTTCCCAAGTATAGATCCAAAAATTTCCCAAGTATAGATCCAAAAATTTCCCAAGAATAGATCCAAAAATTTCCCAAGTATAGTATGAAAAATTTCCCAAGTATAGATCCAAAAATTTCTCAAGTATAGGTCCTAAAATTTCCCAAGTATAGATCCAAAAATTTCACAAGTACACATCCAAAAATTTCCCAAGTATAGATCCAAAAATTTCCCAAGCATAGATCGAAAAATTTCCCAAGTATAGATCCAAAATTTCCCAAGTATAGATCGAAAAATTTCCCAAGTATAGATCCAAAAATTTCCCAAGTATAGATCCAAAAATTTCACAAGAATAGATCCAAAAATTTCCCAAGTATAGTATGAAAAATTTCCCAAGTATAGATCCAAAAATTTCCCAAGTATAGGTCCAAAAATTTCCCAAGTATAGATCCAAAAATTTCACAAGTACACATCCAAAAATTTCCCAAGTATAGATCCAAAAATTTCCCAAGCATAGATCGAAAAATTTTCCAAGTATAGATCGAAAAATTTCCCAAGTATAGATCCAAAATTTCCCAAGTATAGATCCAAAAATTTCCCAAGTATAGATCGAAAAATTTCCCAAGTATAGATCCAAAAATTTCCCAAGTATAGATCCAAAAATTTCCCAAGTATAGATCGAAAAATTTCCCAAGTATAGATCCAAAAATGTCACAAGTATAGATCGAAAAATTTCCCAAGTATAGATCCAAAAATTTCCCAAGTATAGATCCAAAAATTTCCCAAGAATAGATCCAAAAATATTCCAAGTATAGATCGAAAAATTTCCCAAGTATAGTACGAAAAATTTCCGAATAATAAATCCAAAAATTTCTTATGAATAGATCCAAAAATTTCCCAAGTATACATCCAAAAATTTCCCAAGTATAGATCCAAAATTTCCCAAGTATAGATCGAAAAATTTCCCAAGTATAGATCGAAAAATTTCCCAAGTATAGATCCAAAAATTTCCCAAGTATAGATCCAAAAATTTCCCAAGAATAGATCCAAAAATTTCCCAAGTATAGTATGAAAAATTTCCCAAGTATAGTATGAAAAATTTCCCAAGTATAAATCCAAAAATTTCCCAAGTATAGATCCAAAAATTTCACAAGTACACATCCAAAAATTTCCCAAGTATACATCCAAAAATTTCCCAAGTATAGATCCAAAATTTCCCAAGTATAGATCCAAAAATTTCCCAAGTATATAAATCGAAAAATTTCCCAAGTATAGATCCAAAAATTTCCCAAGTATAGATCCAAAAATTTCCCAAGAATAGATCCAAAAATTTCCCAAGTATAGTATGAAAAATTTCCCAAGTATAGATCCAAAAATTTCTCAAGTATAGGTCCTAAAATTTCCCAAGTATAGATCCAAAAATTTCACAAGTACACATCCAAAAATTTCCCAAGTATAGATCCAAAAATTTCCCAAGCATAGATCGAAAAAATTCCCAAGTATAGATCCAAAATTTCCCAAGTATAGATCGAAAAATTTCCCAAGTATAGATCCAAAAATTTCCCAAGTATAGATCCAAAAATTTCACAAGAATAGATCCAAAAATTTCCCAAGTATAGTATGAAAAATTTCCCAAGTATAGATCCAAAAATTTCCCAAGTATAGGTCCAAAAATTTCCCAAGTATAGATCCAAAAATTTCACAAGTACACATCCAAAAATTTCCCAAGTATAGATCCAAAAATTTCCCAAGCATAGATCGAAAAATTTTCCAAGTATAGATCGAAAAATTTCCCAAGTATAGATCCAAAATTTCCCAAGTATAGATCCAAAAATTTCCCAAGTATAGATCGAAAAATTTCCCAAGTATAGATCCAAAAATTTCCCAAGTATAGATCCAAAAATTTCCCAAGTATAGATCGAAATATTTCCCAAGTATAGATCGAAAAATTTCCCAAGTATAGATCGAAAAATTTACCAAGTATAGATCGAAAAATTTCCCAAGTATAGATCCAAAAATTTCCCAAGCATAGATCGAAAAATTTTCCAAGTATAGATCGAAAAATTTCCCAAGTATAGATCCAAAAACGTCCCAAGTATAGATCCAAAAATTTCACAAGTATAAATCCAAAAATTTCCCAAGTATAGATCGAAAAATTTCCCAAGTATAGATCCAAAATTTTCCAAGTATAGATCGAAAAATTTCCCAAGTATAGATCCAAAATTTCCCAAGTATAGATCCAAAAATTTCCCAAGTATAGATCGAAAAATTTCCCAAGTATAGATCCAAAAATTTCCCAAGTATAGATCCAAAAATTTCCCAAGAATAGATCCAAAAATTTCCCAAGTATAGTATGAAAAATTTCCCAAGTATAGATCCAAAAATTTCCCATGAATAGATCCAAAAATTTCCCAAGCATAGATCGCAAAATTTTCCAAGTATAGATAGAAAAATTTCCCAAGTATAGATCCAAAATTTTAAAAGTATAGATCGAAAAATTTCCCAAGTATAAATCCAAAATTTCCCAAGTATAGATCCAAAAATTTCCCAAGTATAGATCCAAAAATTTCACAAGTATACATCCAAAAATTTCCCAAGTATACATCCAAAAATTTCCCAAGTATAGATCCAAAAATTTCCCAAGTATAGATCCAAAAATGTCACAAGTATAGATCGAAAAATTTCCCAAGTATAGATCCAAAAATTTCCCAAGTATAGATCCAAAAATTTCCCAAGAATAGATCCAAAAATTTCCCAAGTATAGATCGAAAAATTTCCCAAGTATAGTACGAAAAATTTCCGAAGTATAAATCCAAAAATTTCTTATGAATAGATCCAAAAATTTCCCAAGTATACATCCAAAAATTTCCCAAGTATAAATCCAAAATTTCCCAAGTATAGATCCAAAAATTTCCCAAGTATAGATCGAAAAATTTCCCAAGTATAGATCCAAAAATTTCCCAAGTATAGATCGAAAAATTTCCCAAGAATAGATCCAAAAATTTCCCAAGTATATTATGAAAAATTTCCCAAGTATAGATCCAAAAATTTCTCAAGTATAGGTCCAAAAATTTCCCAAGTATAGATCCAAAAATTTCACAAGTACACATCCAAAAATTTCCCAAGTATAGATCCAAAAATTTCCCAAGCATAGATCGAAAAATTTTCCAAGTATAGATCGAAAAATTTCCCAAGTATAGATCCAAAATTTCCCAAGTATAGATCCAAAAATTTCCCAAGTATAGATCGAAAAATTTCCCAAGTATAGATCCAAAAATTTCCCAAGTATAGATCCAAAAATTTCCCAAGTATAGATCGAAATATTTCCCAAGTATAGATCGAAAAATTTCCCAAGTATAGATCCAAAAATTTACCAAGTATAGATCGAAAATTTCCCAAGTATAGATCCAAAAATTTCCCAAGCATAGATCGAAAAATTTTCCAAGTATAGATCGAAAAATTTCCCAAGTATAGATCCAAAAATTTCACAAGTATAAATCCAAAAATTTCCCAAGTATAGATCCAAAATTTTCCAAGTATAGATCGAAAAATTTCCCAAGTATAGATCCAAAATTTCCCAAGTATAGATCCAAAAATTTCCCAAGTATAGATCGAAAAATTTCCCAAGTATAGATCCAAAAATTTCCCAAGTATAGATCCAAAAATTTCCCAAGAATAGATCCAAAAATTTCCCAAGTATAGTATGAAAAATTTCCCAAGTATAGATCCAAAAATTTCCCATGAATAGATCCAAAAATTTCCCAAGTATAGATCCAAAAATTTCCCAAGTATAGATCCAAAAATTTCACAAGTATACATCTAAAAATTTCCCAAGTATAGATCCAAAAATTTCCCAAGCATAGATCGAAAAATTTTCCAAGTATAGATCGAAAAATTTCCCAAGTATAAATCCAAAATTTCCCAAGTATAGATCCAAAAATTTCCCAAGTATAGATCGAAAAATTTCCCAAGTATAGATCGAAAAATTTCCCAAGTATAGATCGAAAAATTTCCCAAGTATAGGTCCAAAAATTTCCCAAGTATAGATTCAAAAATTTCCCAAGTATAGATCCAAAAATTTCCCAAGTATAGATCGAAAAATTTCCCAAGTATAGATCCAAAAATTTCCCAAGTATGCATCCAAAAATTTCCCAAGTATTGATCCAAAAATTTCCCAAGTATAGATCGAAAAATTTCCCAAGTATAGATCGAAAAATTTCCCAAGTATAGATCGAAAAATTTCCCAAGTATAGATCGAAAAATTTCCCAGGTATAGATCGAAAAATTTTCCAAGTATAGATCGAAAAATTTCCCAAGTATAGATCGAAAAATTTCCCAAGTATAGTACGAAAAATTTCCGAAGTATAAATCCAAAAATTTCTTATGAATAGATCCAAAAATTTCCCAAGTATACATCCAAAAATTTCCCAAGTATAGATCCAAAAATTTCCCAAGTATAGATCCAAAAATGTCACAAGTATACATCCAAAAATTTCCCAAGTATAGATCCAAAAATTTCCCAAGCATAGATCGAAAAATTTTCCAAGTATAGATCGAAAAATTTCCCAAGTATAGATCGAAAAATTTCCCAAGCATAGATCGAAAAATTTTCCAAGTATAGATCGAAAAATTTCCCAAGTATAGATCCAAAATTTCCCAAGTATAGATCCAAAAATTTCCCAAGTATAGATCGAAAAATTTCCCAAGTATAGATCCAAAAATTTCCCAAGTATAGATCCAAAAATTTCCCAAGTATAGATCGAAATATTTCACAAGTATACATCCAAAAATTTCCCAAGTATACATCCAAAAATTTCCCAAGTATAGATCCAAAAATTTCCCAAGTATAGATCCAAAAATGTCACAAGTATAGATCGAAAAATTTCCCAAGTATAGATCCAAAAATTTCCCAAGTATAGATCCAAAAATTTCCCAAGAATAGATCCAAAAATTTCCCAAGTATAGATCGAAAAATTTCCCAAGTATAGTACGAAAAATTTCCGAAGTATAAATCCAAAAATTTCTTATGAATAGATCCAAAAATTTCCCAAGTATACATCCAAAAATTTCCCAAGTATAAATCCAAAATTTCCCAAGTATAGATCCAAAAATTTCCCAAGTATAGATCGAAAAATTTCCCAAGTATAGATCCAAAAATTTCCCAAGTATAGATCGAAAAATTTCCCAAGAATAGATCCAAAAATTTCCCAAGTATATTATGAAAAATTTCCCAAGTATAGATCCAAAAATTTCTCAAGTATAGGTCCAAAAATTTCCCAAGTATAGATCCAAAAATTTCACAAGTACACATCCAAAAATTTCCCAAGTATAGATCCAAAAATTTCCCAAGCATAGATCGAAAAATTTTCCAAGTATAGATCGAAAAATTTCCCAAGTATAGATCCAAAATTTCCCAAGTATAGATCCAAAAATTTCCCAAGTATAGATCGAAAAATTTCCCAAGTATAGATCCAAAAATTTCCCAAGTATAGATCCAAAAATTTCCCAAGTATAGATCGAAATATTTCCCAAGTATAGATCGAAAAATTTCCCAAGTATAGATCCAAAAATTTACCAAGTATAGATCGAAAATTTCCCAAGTATAGATCCAAAAATTTCCCAAGCATAGATCGAAAAATTTTCCAAGTATAGATCGAAAAATTTCCCAAGTATAGATCCAAAAATTTCACAAGTATAAATCCAAAAATTTCCCAAGTATAGATCCAAAATTTTCCAAGTATAGATCGAAAAATTTCCCAAGTCTAGATCCAAAATTTCCCAAGTATAGATCCAAAAATTTCCCAAGTATAGATCGAAAAATTTCCCAAGTATAGATCCAAAAATTTCCCAAGTATAGATCCAAAAATTTCCCAAGAATAGATCCAAAAATTTCCCAAGTATAGTATGAAAAATTTCCCAAGTATAGATCCAAAAATTTCCCATGAATAGATCCAAAAATTTCCCAAGTATAGATCCAAAAATTTCCCAAGTATAGATCCAAAAATTTCACAAGTATACATCTAAAAATTTCCCAAGTATAGATCCAAAAATTTCCCAAGCATAGATCGAAAAATTTTCCAAGTATAGATCGAAAAATTTCCCAAGTATAAATCCAAAATTTCCCAAGTATAGATCCAAAAATTTCCCAAGTATAGATCGAAAAATTTCCCAAGTATAGATCGAAAAATTTCCCAAGTATAGATCGAAAAATTTCCCAAGTATAGGTCCAAAAATTTCCCAAGTATAGATTCAAAAATTTCCCAAGTATAGATCCAAAAATTTCCCAAGTATAGATCGAAAAATTTCCCAAGTATAGATCCAAAAATTTCCCAAGTATGCATCCAAAAATTTCCCAAGTATTGATCCAAAAATTTCCCAAGTATAGATCGAAAAATTTCCCAAGTATAGATCGAAAAATTTCCCAAGTATAGATCGAAAAATTTCCCAAGTATAGATCGAAAAATTTCCCAGGTATAGATCGAAAAATTTTCCAAGTATAGATCGAAAAATTTCCCAAGTATAGATCGAAAAATTTCCCAAGTATAGTACGAAAAATTTCCGAAGTATAAATCCAAAAATTTCTTATGAATAGATCCAAAAATTTCCCAAGTATACATCCAAAAATTTCCCAAGTATAGATCCAAAAATTTCCCAAGTATAGATCCAAAAATGTCACAAGTATACATCCAAAAATTTCCCAAGTATAGATCCAAAAATTTCCCAAGCATAGATCGAAAAATTTTCCAAGTATAGATCGAAAAATTTCCCAAGTATAGATCGAAAAATTTCCCAAGCATAGATCGAAAAATTTTCCAAGTATAGATCGAAAAATTTCCCAAGTATAGATCCAAAATTTCCCAAGTATAGATCCAAAAATTTCCCAAGTATAGATCGAAAAATTTCCCAAGTATAGATCCAAAAATTTCCCAAGTATAGATCCAAAAATTTCCCAAGTATAGATCGAAATATTTCCCAAGTATAGATCGAAAAATTTCCCAAGTATAGATCCAAAAATTTACCAAGTATAGATCGAAAATTTCCCAAGTATAGATCCAAAAATTTCCCAAGCATAGATCGAAAAATTTTCCAAGTATAGATCGAAAAATTTCCCAAGTATAGATCCAAAAATTTCACAAGTATAAATCCAAAAATTTCCCAAGTATAGATCCAAAATTTTCCAAGTATAGATCGAAAAATTTCCCAAGTATAGATCCAAAATTTCCCAAGTATAGATCCAAAAATTTCCCAAGTATAGATCGAAAAATTTCCCAAGTATAGATCCAAAAATTTCCCAAGTATAGATCCAAAAATTTCCCAAGAATAGATCCAAAAATTTCCCAAGTATAGTATGAAAAATTTCCGAATAATAAATCCAAAAATTTCTTATGAATAGATCCAAAAATTTCCCAAGTATACATCCAAAAATTTCCCAAGTATAGATCCAAAATTTCCCAAGTATAGATCGAAAAATTTCCCAAGTATAGATCGAAAAATTTCCCAAGTATAGATCCAAAAATTTCCCAAGTATATATCCAAAAATTTCCCAAGAATAGATCCAAAAATTTCCCAAGTATAGTATGAAAAATTTCCCAAGTATAAATCCAAAAATTTCCCAAGTATAGATCCAAAAATTTCACAAGTACACATCCAAAAATTTCCCAAGTATACATCCAAAAATTTCCCAAGTATAGATCCAAAATTTCCCAAGTATAGATCCAAAAATTTCCCAAGTATATAAATCGAAAAATTTCCCAAGTATAGATCCAAAAATTTCCCAAGTATAGATCCAAAAATTTCCCAAGAATAGATCCAAAAATTTCCCAAGTATAGTATGAAAAATTTCCCAAGTATAGATCCAAAAATTTCTCAAGTATAGGTCCTAAAATTTCCCAAGTATAGATCCAAAAATTTCACAAGTACACATCCAAAAATTTCCCAAGTATAGATCCAAAAATTTCCCAAGCATAGATCGAAAAAATTCCCAAGTATAGATCCAAAATTTCCCAAGTATAGATCGAAAAATTTCCCAAGTATAGATCCAAAAATTTCCCAAGTATAGATCCAAAAATTTCACAAGAATAGATCCAAAAATTTCCCAAGTATAGTATGAAAAATTTCCCAAGTATAGATCCAAAAATTTCCCAAGTATAGGTCCAAAAATTTCCCAAGTATAGATCCAAAAATTTCACAAGTACACATCCAAAAATTTCCCAAGTATAGATCCAAAAATTTCCCAAGCATAGATCGAAAAATTTTCCAAGTATAGATCGAAAAATTTCCCAAGTATAGATCCAAAATTTCCCAAGTATAGATCCAAAAATTTCCCAAGTATAGATCGAAAAATTTCCCAAGTATAGATCCAAAAATTTCCCAAGTATAGATCCAAAAATTTCCCAAGTATAGATCCAAAAATTTCCCAAGTATAGATCGAAAAATTTCCCAAGTATAGTACGAAAAATTTCCGAAGTATAAATCCAAAAATTTCTTATGAATAGATCCAAAAATTTCCCAAGTATACATCCAAAAATTTCCCAAGTATAGATCCAAAATTTCCCAAGTATAGATCCAAAAATTTCCCAAGTATAGATCGAAAAATTTCCCAAGTATAGATCCAAAAATTTCCCAAGTATAGATCGAAAAATTTCCCAAGAATAGATCCAAAAATTTCCCAAGTATATTATGAAAAATTTCCCAAGTATAGATCCAAAAATTTCTCAAGTATAGGTCCAAAAATTTCCCAAGTATAGATCCAAAAATTTCACAAGTACACATCCAAAAATTTCCCAAGTATAGATCCAAAAATTTCCCAAGCATAGATCGAAAAATTTTCCAAGTATAGATCGAAAAATTTCCCAAGTATAGATCCAAAATTTCCCAAGTATAGATCCAAAAATTTCCCAAGTATAGATCGAAAAATTTCCCAAGTATAGATCCAAAAATTTCCCAAGTATAGATCCAAAAATTTCCCAAGTATAGATCGAAATATTTCCCAAGTATAGATCGAAAAATTTCCCAAGTATAGATCCAAAAATTTACCAAGTATAGATCGAAAATTTCCCAAGTATAGATCCAAAAATTTCCCAAGCATAGATCGAAAAATTTTCCAAGTATAGATCGAAAAATTTCCCAAGTATAGATCCAAAAATTTCACAAGTATAAATCCAAAAATTTCCCAAGTATAGATCCAAAATTTTCCAAGTATAGATCGAGAAATTTCCCAAGTATAGATCCAAAATTTCCCAAGTATAGATCCAAAAATTTCCCAAGTATAGATCGAAAAATTTCCCAAGTATAGATCCAAAAATTTCCCAAGTATAGATCCAAAAATTTCCCAAGAATAGATCCAAAAATTTCCCAAGTATAGTATGAAAAATTTCCCAAGTATAGATCCAAAAATTTCCCATGAATAGATCCAAAAATTTCCCAAGTATAGATCTAAAAATTTCCCAAGTATAGATCCAAAAATTTCCCAAGCATAGATCGAAAAATTTTCCAAGTATAGATCGAAAAATTTCCCAAGTATAAATCCAAAATTTCCCAAGTATAGATCCAAAAATTACCCAAGTATAGATCGAAAAATTTCCCAAGTATAGATCGAAAAATTTCCCAAGTATAGATCGAAAAATTTCCCAAGTATAGGTCCAAAAATTTCCCAAGTATAGATTCAAAAATTTCCCAAGTATAGATCCAAAAATTTCCCAAGTATAGATCGAAAAATTTCCCAAGTATAGATCCAAAAATTTCCCAAGTATGCATCCAAAAATTTCCCAAGTATTGATCCAAAAATTTCCCAAGTATAGATCGAAAAATTTCCCAAGTATAGATCGAAAAATTTCCCAAGTATAGATCGAAAAATTTCCCAAGTATAGATCGAAAAATTTCCCAGGTATAGATCGAAAAATTTTCCAAGTATAGATCGAAAAATTTCCCAAGTATAGATCGAAAAATTTCCCAAGTATAGTACGAAAAATTTCCGAAGTATAAATCCAAAAATTTCTTATGAATAGATCCAAAAATTTCCCAAGTATACATCCAAAAATTTCCCAAGTATAGATCCAAAAATTTCCCAAGTATAGATCCAAAAATGTCACAAGTATACATCCAAAAATTTCCCAAGTATAGATCCAAAAATTTCCCAAGCATAGATCGAAAAATTTTCCAAGTATAGATCGAAAAATTTCCCAAGTATAGATCGAAAAATTTCCCAAGTATAGATCGAAAAATTTCCCAAGTATAGTACGAAAAATTTCCCAAGTATAGTTCGAAAAATTTCCCAAGTATAGATCCAAAAATTTCCCAAGTATAGATCGAAAAATTTCCCAAGTATAGATCCAAAAATTTCACAAGTATACATCCAAAAATTTCCCAAGTATAGATCCAAAAATTTCCCAAGCAAAGATCGAAAAATTTCCCATGAATAGATCCAAAAATTTCCCAAGTATAGATCCAAAAACTTCCCAAGTATAGATCCAAAAATTTCACAAGTATACATCCAAAAATTTCCCAAGCATAGATCGAAAAATTTTCCAAGTATAGATCGAAAAATTTCCCAAGTATAGATCCAAAATTTTCCAAGTATAGATCGAAAAATTTCCCAAGTATAGATCCAAAATTTCCCAAGTATAGATCCAAAAATTTCCCAAGTATAGATCGAAAAATTTCCCAAGTATAGATCCAAAAATTTCAAAAGTATAGATCCAAAAATTTCCCAAGTATAGATCCAAAAATTTCCCAAGTATAGATCGAAATATTTCCCTAGTATAGATCGAAAAATTTCCCAAGTATAGATCCAAAAATTTCCCAAGCATAGATCGAAAAATTTTCCAAGTATAGATCGAAAAATTTCCCAAGTATAGATCCAAAAACGTCCCAAGTATAGATCCAAAAATTTCACAAGTATAGATCCAAAATTTTCCAAGTATAGATCGAAAAATTTCCCAAGTATAGATCCAAAATTTCCCAAGTATAGATCCAAAAATTTCCCAAGTATAGATCCAAAAATTTCCCAAGTATAGATCCAAAAATTTCCCAAGTATAGATCCAAAAATTTCCCAAGAATAGATCCAAAAATTTCCCAAGTATAGTATGAAAAATTTCCCAAGTATAGATCCAAAAATTTCCCATGAATAGATCCAAAAATTTCCCAAGCATAGATCGCAAAATTTTCCAAGTATAGATAGAAAAATTTCCCAAGTATAGATCCAAAATTTTAAAAGTATAGATCGAAAAATTTCCCAAGTATAAATCCAAAATTTCCCAAGTATAGATCCAAAAATTTCCCAAGTATAGATCCAAAAATTTCACAAGTATACATCCAAAAATTTCCCAAGTATACATCCAAAAATTTCCCAAGTATAGATCCAAAAATTTCCCAAGTATAGATCCAAAAATGTCACAAGTATAGATCGAAAAATTTCCCAAGTATAGATCCAAAAATTTCCCAAGTATAGATCCAAAAATTTCCCAAGAATAGATCCAAAAATTTCCCAAGTATAGATCGAAAAATTTCCCAAGTATAGTACGAAAAATTTCCGAAGTATAAATCCAAAAATTTCTTATGAATAGATCCAAAAATTTCCCAAGTATACATCCAAAAATTTCCCAAGTATAAATCCAAAATTTCCCAAGTATAGATCCAAAAATTTCCCAAGTATAGATCGAAAAATTTCCCAAGTATAGATCCAAAAATTTCCCAAGTATAGATCGAAAAATTTCCCAAGAATAGATCCAAAAATTTCCCAAGTATAGATCCAAAAATTTCACAAGTATACATCTAAAAATTTCCCAAGTATAGATCCAAAAATTTCCCAAGTATAGATCGAAAAATTTCCCAAGTATAGATCCAAAATTTCCCAAGTATAGATCCAAAAATTTCCCAAGTATAGATCGAAAAATTTCCCAAGTATAGATCCAAAAATTTCAAAAGTATAGATCCAAAAATTTCCCAAGTATAGATCCAAAAATTTCCCAAGTATAGATCGAAATATTTCCCAAGTATAGATCGAAAAATTTCCCAAGTATAGATCCAAAAATTTCCCAAGCATAGATCGAAAAATTTTCCAAGTATAGATCGAAAAATTTCCCAAGTATAGATCCAAAAACGTCCCAAGTATAGATCCAAAAATTTCACAAGTATAGATCCAAAATTTTCCAAGTATAGATCGAAAAATTTCCCAAGTATAGATCCAAAATTTCCCAAGTATAGATCCAAAAATTTCCCAAGTATAGATCCAAAAATTTCCCAAGTATAGATCCAAAAATTTCCCAAGTATAGATCCAAAAATTTCCCAAGAATAGATCCAAAAATTTCCCAAGTATAGTATGAAAAATTTCCCAAGTATAGATCCAAAAATTTCCCATGAATAGATCCAAAAATTTCCCAAGCATAGATCGCAAAATTTTCCAAGTATAGATAGAAAAATTTCCCAAGTATAGATCCAAAATTTTAAAAGTATAGATCGAAAAATTTCCCAAGTATAAATCCAAAATTTCCCAAGTATAGATCCAAAAATTTCCCAAGTATAGATCCAAAAATTTCACAAGTATACATCCAAAAATTTCCCAAGTATACATCCAAAAATTTCCCAAGTATAGATCCAAAAATTTCCCAAGTATAGATCCAAAAATGTCACAAGTATAGATCGAAAAATTTCCCAAGTATAGATCCAAAAATTTCCCAAGTATAGATCCAAAAATTTCCCAAGAATAGATCCAAAAATTTCCCAAGTATAGATCGAAAAATTTCCCAAGTATAGTACGAAAAATTTCCGAAGTATAAATCCAAAAATTTCTTATGAATAGATCCAAAAATTTCCCAAGTATACATCCAAAAATTTCCCAAGTATAAATCCAAAATTTCCCAAGTATAGATCCAAAAATTTCCCAAGTATAGATCGAAAAATTTCCCAAGTATAGATCCAAAAATTTCCCAAGTATAGATCGAAAAATTTCCCAAGAATAGATCCAAAAATTTCCCAAGTATAGATCCAAAAATTTCACAAGTATACATCTAAAAATTTCCCAAGTATAGATCCAAAAATTTCCCAAGCATAGATCGAAAAATTTTCCAAGTATAGATCGAAAAATTTCCCAAGTATAAATCCAAAATTTCCCAAGTATAGATCCAAAAATTTCCCAAGTATAGATCGAAAAATTTCCCAAGTATAGATCGAAAAATTTCCCAAGTATAGATCGAAAAATCTCCCAAGTATAGGTCCAATAATTTCCCAAGTATAGATTCAAAAATTTCCCAAGTATAGATCCAAAAATTTCCCAAGTATAGATCGAAAAATTTCCCAAGTATAGATCCAAAAATTTCCCAAGTATGCATCCAAAAATTTCCCAAGTATTGATCCAAAAATTTCCCAAGTATAGATCGAAAAATTTCCCAAGTATAGATCGAAAAATTTCCCAAGTATAGATCGAAAAATTTCCCAAGTATAGATCGAAAAATTTCCCAGGTATAGATCGAAAAATTTTCCAAGTATAGATCGAAAAATTTCCCAAGTATAGATCGAAAAATTTCCCAAGTATAGTACGAAAAATTTCCGAAGTATAAATCCAAAAATTTCTTATGAATAGATCCAAAAATTTCCCAAGTATACATCCAAAAATTTCCCAAGTATAGATCCAAAAATTTCCCAAGTATAGATCCAAAAATGTCACAAGTATACATCCAAAAATTTCCCAAGTATAGATCCAAAAATTTCCCAAGCATAGATCGAAAAATTTTCCAAGTATAGATCGAAAAATTTCCCAAGTATAGATCCAAAATTTCCCAAGTATAGATCCAAAAATTTCCCAAGTATAGATCGAAAAATTTCCCAAGTATAGATCCAAAAATTTCAAAAGTATAGATCCAAAAATTTCCCAAGAATAGATCCAAAAATTTCCCAAGTATAGTATGAAAAATTTCCCAAGTATAGATCCAAAAATTTCTTATGAATAGATCCAAAAATTTCCCAAGTATACATCCAAAAATTTCCCAAGTATAGATCCAAAAATTTCCCAAGTATAGATCCAAAAATGTCACAAGTATACATCCAAAAATTTCCCAAGTATAGATCCAAAAATTTCCCAAGCATAGATCGAAAAATTTTCCATGTATAGATCGAAAAATTTCCCAAGTAAAGATCGAAAAATTTCCCAAGTATAGATCGAAAAATTTCCCAAGTATAGTACGAAAAATTTCCCAAGTATAGTACGAAAATTTTCCCAAGTATAGATCCAAAAATTTCCCAAGTATAGATCCAAAAACTTCCCAAGTATAGATCCAAAAATTTCACAAGTATACATCCAAAAATTTCCCAAGTATAGATCCAAAAATTTCCCAAGCATAGATCGAAAAATTTTCCAAGTATAGATCCAAAATTTCCCAAGTATAGATCCAAAAATTTCCCAAGTATAGATCCAAAAATTTCACAAGTATACATCCAAAAATTTCCCAAGTATACATCCAAAAATTTCCCAAGTATAGATCCAAAAATTTCCCAAGTATAGATCCAAAAATGTCACAAGTATAGATCGAAAAATTTCCCAAGTATAGATCCAAAAATTTCTCAAGTATAGATCCAAAAATTTCCCATGAATAGATCCAAAAATTTCCCAAGTATAGATCCAAAAATTTCCCAAGTATAGATCCAAAAATTTCACAAGTATACATCCAAAAATTTCCCAAGTATAGATCGAAAAATTTCCCTAGCATAGATCGAAAAATTTTCCAAGTATAGATAGAAAAATTTCCCAAGTATAGATCCAAAATTTTAAAAGTATAGATCGAAAAATTTCCCAAGTATAAATCCAAAATTTCCCAAGTATAGATCCAAAAATTTCCCAAGTATAGATCCTAAAATTTCACAAGTATACATCCAAAAATTTCCCAAGTATAGATCGAATAATTTCCCAAGTATAGATCAAAAAATTTCCCAAGTATAGATCGAAAAATTTCCCAAGTATAGATCGAAAAATTTTCCAAGTATAGATGGAAAAATTTCCCAAGTATAGATCGAAAAATTTCCCAAGTATAGATCGAAAAATTTTCCAAGTATAGATCGAAAAATTTCCCATGAATAGATCCAAAAATTTCCCAAGTATAGATCCAAAAATTTCCCAAATATAGATCCAAAAATTTCACAAGTATACATCCAAAAATTTCCCAAGTATAGATCGAAAAATTTCCCACGTATAGATCGAAAAATTTCCCAAGTATAGTACGAAAAATTTCCCAAGTATAGATCCAAAAATTTCCCAAGTATAGATAGAAAAATTTCCCAAGTATAGATCCAAAATTTTCCAAGTATAGATCCAAAAATTTCCCAAGCATAGATCCAAAAATTTCCCAAGTATAGATCAAAAAATTTCCCAAGGATAGATCGAAAAATTTTCCAAGTATAGATCGAAAAATTTCCCAAGTATAGATCGAAAAATTTCCCAAGTATAGTACGAAAAATTTCCCAAGTATAGTTCGAAAAATTTCCCAAGTATAGATCCAAAAATTTCCCAAGAATAGATCGAAAAATTTCCCAAGTATAGATCCAAAAATTTCCCAAATATAGATCCAAAAATTTCACAAGTATACATCCAAAAATTTCCCAAGTATAGATCGAAAAATTTCCCACGTATAGATCGAAAAATTTCCCAAGTATAGTACGAAAAATTTCCCAAGTATAGATCCAAAAATTTCCAAAGTATAGATAGAAAAATTTCCCAAGTATAGATCCAAAATTTTCCAAGTATAGATCCAAAAATTTCCCAAGCATAGATCCAAAAATTTCCCAAGTATAGATCAAAAAATTTCCCAAGGATAGATCGAAAAATTTTCCAAGTATAGATCGAAAAATTTCCCAAGTATAGATCGAAAAATTTCCCAAGTATAGTACGAAAAATTTCCCAAGTATAGTTCGAAAAATTTCCCAAGTATAGATCCAAAAATTTCCCAAGAATAGATCGAAAAATTTCCCAAGTATAGATCCAAAAATTTCACAAGTATACATCCAAAAATTTCCCAAGTATAGATCCAAAAATTTCCCAAGCATAGATCGAAAAATTTTCCAAGTATAGATCGAAAAATTTCCCAAGTATAGATCCAAAATTTCCCAAGTATAGATCCAAAAATTTCCCAAGTATAGATCGAAAAATTTCCCAAGTATAGATCCAAAAATTTCCCAAGTATAGATCCAAAAATTTCCCAAGAATAGATCCAAAAATTTCCCAAGTATAGTACGAAAAATATCCAAAGTATAGATCCAAAAATTTCCCATGAATAGATCCAAAAATTTCCCAAGTATAGATCCAAAAATTTCTCAAGTATAGATCCAAAAATTTCACAAGTATACATCCAAAAATTTCACAAGTATTGATCGAAAAATTTCCCAAGCATAGATCGAAAAATTTTCCAAGTATAGATAGAAAAATTTCCCAAGTATAGATCCAAAATTTTCCAAGTATAGATCGAAAAATTTCCCAAGTATAGATCCAAAATTTCCCAAGTATAGATCCAAAAATTTCCCAAGTATAGATCGAAAAATTTCCCAAGTATAGATCGAAAAATTTCCCAAGTATAGATCCAAAAATTTCCCAAGTATAGATCGAAAAATTTCCCAAGTATAGATCGAAAAATTTCCCAAGTATAGATTCAAAAATTTCCCAAAGTATAGATCCAAAAATTTCCCAATTATAGATCGAAAAACTTCCCAAGTATAGATCCAAAAATTTCACAAGTATACATCCAAAAATTTCCCAAGTATAGATCGAATAATTTCCCAAGTATAGATCAAAAAATTTCCCAAGTATAGATCGAAAAATTTCCCAAGTATAGATCGAAAAATTTTCCAAGTATAGATCGAAAAATTTCCCAAGTATAGATCGAAA
Source organism: Odiellus spinosus (assembly GCA_963920705.1). Taxonomy (NCBI): domain Eukaryota; kingdom Metazoa; phylum Arthropoda; class Arachnida; order Opiliones; family Phalangiidae; genus Odiellus; species Odiellus spinosus. The sequence goes on along the minus strand of CAWUCO010000219.1, from coordinate 1,344,166 downwards.
AATTTCCCAAGTATAGTACGAAACATTTCCCAAGTATAAATCCAAAAATTTCCCATGAATAGATCCAAAAATTTCCCAAGTATAGATCCAAAAATTTCCCAAATATAGATCCAAAAATTTCACAAGTATACATCCAAAAATTTCCCAAGTATAGATCGAAAAATTTCCCACGTATAGATCGAAAAATTTCCCAAGTATAGTACGAAAAATTTCCCAAGTATAGTACGAAAAATTTCCCAAGTATAGATAGAAAAATTTCCCAAGTATAGATCCAAAAATTTCCCAAGTATAGATCGAAAAATTTCCCAAGTATAGATCGAAAAATTTCCCAAGTATAGATCCAAAATTTTCCAAGTATAGATCCAAAAATTTCCCAAGCATAGATCCAAAAATTTCCCAAGTATAGATCAAAAAATTTCCCAAGGATAGATCGAAAAATTTTCCAAGTATAGATCGAAAAATTTCCCAAGTATAGATCGAAAAATTTCCCAAGTATAGTACGAAAAATTTCCCAAGTATAGTTCGAAAAATTTCCCAAGTATAGATCCAAAAATTTCCCAAGAATAGATCGAAAAATTTCCCAAGTATAGATCCAAAAATTTCACAAGTATACATCCAAAAATTTCCCAAGTATAGATCCAAAAATTTCCCAAGCATAGATCGAAAAATTTTCCAAGTATAGATCGAAAAATTTCCCAAGTATAGATCCAAAATTTCCCAAGTATAGATCCAAAAATTTCCCAAGTATAGATCGAAAAATTTCCCAAGTATAGATCCAAAAATTTCCCAAGTATAGATCCAAAAATTTCCCAAGAATAGATCCAAAAATTTCCCAAGTATAGTACGAAAAATATCCAAAGTATAGATCCAAAAATTTCCCATGAATAGATCCAAAAATTTCCCAAGTATAGATCCAAAAATTTCACAAGTATACATCCAAAAATTTCACAAGTATAGATCGAAAAATTTCCCAAGCATAGATCGAAAAATTTTCCAAGTATAGATAGAAAAATTTCCCAAGTATAGATCCAAAATTTTCCAAGTATAGATCGAAAAATTTCCCAAGTATAGATCCAAAATTTCCCAAGTATAGATCCAAAAATTTCCCAAGTATAGATCGAAAAATTTCCCAAGTATAGATCGAAAAATTTCCCAAGTATAGATCCAAAAATTTCCCAAGTATAGATCGAAAAATTTCCCAAGTATAGATCGAAAAATTTCCCAAGTATAGATCCAAAATTTTCCAAGTATAGATCCAAAAATTTCCCAAGCATAGATCCAAAAATTTCCCAAGTATAGATCAAAAAATTTCCCAAGGATAGATCGAAAAATTTTCCAAGTATAGATCGAAAAATTTCCCAAGTATAGATCGAAAAATTTCCCAAGTATAGTACGAAAAATTTCCCAAGTATAGTTCGAAAAATTTCCCAAGTATAGATCCAAAAATTTCCCAAGAATAGATCGAAAAATTTCCCAAGTATAGATCCAAAAATTTCACAAGTATACATCCAAAAATTTCCCAAGTATAGATCCAAAAATTTCCCAAGCATAGATCGAAAAATTTTCCAAGTATAGATCGAAAAATTTCCCAAGTATAGATCCAAAATTTCCCAAGTATAGATCCAAAAATTTCCCAAGTATAGATCCAAAAATTTCCCAAGTATAGATCGAAAAATTTCCCAAGTATAGATCCAAAAATTTCCCAAGTATAGATCCAAAAATTTCCCAAGAATAGATCCAAAAATTTCCCAAGTATAGTACGAAAAATATCCAAAGTATAGATCCAAAAATTTCCCATGAATAGATCCAAAAATTTCCCAAGTATAGATCCAAAAATTTCTCAAGTATAGATCCAAAAATTTCACAAGTATACATCCAAAAATTTCACAAGTATAGATCGAAAAATTTCCCAAGCATAGATCGAAAAATTTTCCAAGTATAGATAGAAAAATTTCCCAAGTATAGATCCAAAATTTTCCAAGTATAGATCGAAAAATTTCCCAAGTATAGATCCAAAATTTCCCAAGTATAGATCCAAAAATTTCCCAAGTATAGATCGAAAAATTTCCCAAGTATAGATCGAAAAATTTCCCAAGTATAGATCCAAAAATTTCCCAAGTATAGATCGAAAAATTTCCCAAGTATAGATCGAAAAATTTCCCAAGTATAGATTCAAAAATTTCCCAAAGTATAGATCCAAAAATTTCCCAATTATAGATCGAAAAACTTCCCAAGTATAGATCCAAAAATTTCACAAGTATACATCCAAAAATTTCCCAAGTATAGATCGAATAATTTCCCAAGTATAGATCAAAAAATTTCCCTAGTATAGATCGAAAAATTTCCCAAGTATAGATCGAAAAATTTTCCAAGTATAGATCGAAAAATTTCCCAAGTATAGATCGAAAAATTTCCCAAGTATAGTACGAAACATTTCCCAAGTATAAATCCAAAAATTTCCCATGAATAGATCCAAAAATTTCCCAAGTATAGATCCAAAAATTTCCCAAATATAGATCCAAAAATTTCACAAGTATACATCCAAAAATTTCCCAAGTATAGATCGAAAAATTTCCCACGTATAGATCGAAAAATTTCCCAAGTATAGTACGAAAAATTTCCCAAGTATAGTACGAAAAATTTCCCAAGTATAGATCCAAAAATTTCCCAAGTATAGATCGAAAAATTTCCCAAGTATAGATCCAAAAATTTCCCAAGCATAGATCGAAACATTTTCCAAGTATAGATCGAAAAATTTCCCAAGTATAGATCCAAAATTTCCCAAGTATAGATCCAAAAATTTCCCAAGTATAGATCGAAAAATTTCCCAAGTATAGATCCAAAAATTTCCCAAGTATAGATCCAAAAATTTCCCAAGAATAGATCCAAAAATTTCCCAAGTATAGTACGAAAAATATCCAAAGTATAGATCCAAAAATTTCCCATGAATAGATCCAAAAATTTCCCAAGTATAGATCCAAAAATTTCCCAAGTATAGATCCAAAAATTTCACAAGTATACATCCAAAAATTTCCCAAGTATAGATCGAAAAATTTCCCAAGTATAGATCCAAAAATTTCCCAACTATAGATCGAAAAATTTCCCAAGAATAGATCCAAAAATTTCCCAAGTATAGTATGAAAAATTTCCCAAGTATAGATCCAAAAATTTCTCAAGTATAGGTCCAAAAATTTCCCAAGTATAGATCCAAAAATTTCACAAGTACACATCCAAAAATTTCCCAAGTATAGATCCAAAAATTTCCCAAGCATAGATCGAAAAATTTTCCAAGTATAGATCGAAAAATTTCCCAAGCATAGATCGAAAAATTTCCCAAGTATAGATCCAAAAATTTACCAAGTATAGATCGAAAAATTTCCCAAGTATAGATCCAAAAATTTCCCAAGCATAGATCGAAAAATTTTCCAAGTATAGATCGAAAAATTTCCCAAGTATAGATCCAAAAATTTCACAAGTATAAATCCAAAAATTTCCCAAGTATAGATCCAAAAATTTCCCAAGCATAGATCGAAAAATTTTCCAAGTATAGATCGAAAAATTTCCCAAGTATAGATCCAAAATTTTCCAAGTATAGATCGAAAAATTTCCCAAGTATAGATCCAAAATTTCCCAAGTATAGATCCAAAAATTTCCCAAGTATAGATCGAAAAATTTCCCAAGTATAGATCCAAAAATTTCCCAAGTATAGATCCAAAAATTTCCCAAGAATAGATCCAAAAATTTCCCAATTATAGTATGAAAAATTTCCCAAGTATAGATCCAAAAATTTCCCATGAATAGATCCAAAAATTTCCCAAGTATAGATCCAAAAATTTCCCAAGTATAGATCCAAAAATTTCACAAGTATACATCTAAAAATTTCCCAAGTATAGATCCAAAAATTTCCCAAGCATAGATCGAAAAATTTTCCAAGTATAGATCGAAAAATTTCCCAAGTATAGATCCAAAATTTCCCAAGTATAGATCCAAAAATTTCCCAAGTATAGATCGAAAAATTTCCCAAGTATAGATCGAAAAATTTCCCAAGTATAGATCGAAAAATTTCCCAAGTATAGGTCCAAAAATTTCCCAAGTATAGATTCAAAAATTTCCCAAGTATAGATCCAAAAATTTCCCAAGTATAGATCGAAAAATTTCCCAAGTATAGATCCAAAAATTTCCCAAGTATGCATCCAAAAATTTCCCAAGTATTGATCCAAAAATTTCCCAAGTATAGATCGAAAAATTTCCCAAGTATAGATCGAAAAATTTCCCAAGTATAGATCGAAAAATTTCCCAAGTATAGATCGAAAAATTTCCCAGGTATAGATCGAAAAATTTTCCAAGTATAGATCGAAAAATTTCCCAAGTATAGATCGAAAAATTTCCCAAGTATAGTAAGAAAAATTTCCGAAGTATAAATCCAAAAATTTCTTATGAATAGATCCAAAAATTTCCCAAGTATACATCCAAAAATTTCCCAAGTATAGATCCAAAAATTTCCCAAGTATAGATCCAAAAATGTCACAAGTATACATCCAAAAATTTCCCAAGTATAGATCGAAAAATTTCCCAAGTATAGATCCAAAAATTTCCCAAGCATAGATCGAAAAATTTTCCAAGTATAGATCGAAAAATTTCCCAAGTATAGATCCAAAAACTTCCCAAGTATAGATCCAAAAATTTCACAAGTATACATCCAAAAATTTCCAGAGTATAGATCCAAAAATTTCCCAAGCATAGATCGAAAAATTTTTCAAGTATAGATCGAAAAATCTCCCAAGTATAGGTCCAAAAATTTCCCAAGTATAGATTCAAAAATTTCCCAAGTATAGATCCAAAAATTTCCCAAGTATAGATCGAAAAATTTCCCAAGTATAGATCCAAAAATTTCCCAAGTATGCATCCAAAAATTTCCCAAGTATAGTAAGAAAAATTTCCGAAGTATAAATCCAAAAATTTCTTATGAATAGATCCAAAAATTTCCCAAGTATACATCCAAAAATTTCCCAAGTATAGATCCAAAAATTTCCCAAGTATAGATCCAAAAATGTCACAAGTATACATCCAAAAATTTCCCAAGTATAGATCGAAAAATTTCCCAAGTATAGATCCAAAAATTTCCCAAGCATAGATCGAAAAATTTTCCAAGTATAGATCGAAAAATTTCCCAAGTATAGATCCAAAAACTTCCCAAGTATAGATCCAAAAATTTCACAAGTATACATCCAAAAATTTCCAGAGTATAGATCCAAAAATTTCCCAAGCATAGATCGAAAAATTTTTCAAGTATAGATCGAAAAATCTCCCAAGTATAGGTCCAAAAATTTCCCAAGTATAGATTCAAAAATTTCCCAAGTATAGATCCAAAAATTTCCCAAGTATAGATCGAAAAATTTCCCAAGTATAGATCCAAAAATTTCCCAAGTATGCATCCAAAAATTTCCCAAGTATTGATCCAAAAATTTCCCAAGTATAGATCGAAAAATTTCCCAGGTATAGATCGAAAAATTTTCCAAGTATAGATCGAAAAATTTCCCAAGTATAGATCGAAAAATTTCCCAAGTATAGTACGAAAAATTTCCGAAGTATAAATCCAAAAATTTCTTATGAATAGATCCAAAAATTTCCCAAGTATACATCCAAAAATTTCCCAAGTATAGATCCAAAAATTTCCCAAGTATAGATCCAAAAATGTCACAAGTATACATCCAAAAATTTCCCAAGTATAGATCCAAAAATTTCCCAAGCATAGATCGAAAAATTTTCCATGTATAGATCCAAAAATTTCCCAAGTAAAGATCGAAAAATTTCCCAAGTATAGATCGAAAAATTTCCCAAGTATAGTACGAAAAATTTCCCAAGTATAGTTCGAAAATTTTCCCAAGTATAGATCCAAAAATTTCCCAAGTATAGATCCAAAAATTTCACAAGTATACATCCAAAAATTTCCCAAGTATAGATCCAAAAATTTCCCAAGCATAGATCGAAAAATTTTCCAAGTATAGATCGAAAAATTTCCCAAGTATAGATCCAAAATTTCCCAAGTATAGATCCAAAAATTTCCCAAGTATAGATCGAAAAATTTCCCAAGTATAGATCCAAAAATTTCAAAAGTATAGATCTAAAAATTTCCCAAGAATAGATCCAAAAATTTCCCAAGTATAGTATGAAAAATTTCCCAAGTATAGATCCAAAAATTTCTTATGAATAGATCGAAAAATTTCCCAAGTATACATCCAAAAATTTCCCAAGTATAGATCCAAAAATTTCCCAAGTATAGATCCAAAAATGTCACAAGTATACATCCAAAAATTTCCCAAGTATAGATCCAAAAATTTCCCAAGCATAGATCGAAAAATTTTCCATGTATAGATCGAAAAATTTCCCAAGTAAAGATCGAAAAATTTCCCAAGTATAGATCGAAAAATTTCCCAAGTATAGTACGAAAAATTTCCCAAGTATAGTACGAAAATTTTCCCAAGTATAGATCCAAAAATTTCCCAAGTATAGATCCAAAAACTTCCCAAGTATAGATCCAAAAATTTCACAAGTATACATCCAAAAATTTCCCAAGTATAGATCCAAAAATTTCCCAAGCATAGATCGAAAAATTTTCCAAGTATAGATCGAAAAATTTCCCAAGTATAGATCCAAAATTTCCCAAGTATAGATCCAAAAATTTCCCAAGTATAGATCGAAAAATTTCCCAAGTATAGATCCAAAAATTTCAAAAGTATAGATCCAAAAATTTCCCAAGAATAGATCCAAAAATTTCCCAAGTATAGTATGAAAAATTTCCCAAGTATAGATCCAAAAATTTCCCAAGTATAGGTCCAAAAATTTCCCAAGTATAGATCCAAAAATTTCCCAAGTATAGATCGAAAAATTTCCCAAGTATAGATCGAAAAATTTCCCAAGTATAGATCGAAAAATTTCCCAGGTATAGATCGAAAAATTTTCCAAGTATAGATCGAAAAATTTCCCAAGTATAGATCGAAAAATTTCCCAAGTATAGTACGAAAAATTTCCGAAGTATAAATCCAAAAATTTCTTATGAATAGATCCAAAAATTTCCCAAGTATACATCCAAAAATTTCCCAAGTATAGATCCAAAAATTTCCCAAGTATAGATCCAAAAATGTCACAAGTATACATCCAAAAATTTCCCAAGTATAGATCCAAAAATTTCCCAAGCATAGATCGAAAAATTTTCCATGTATAGATCCAAAAATTTCCCAAGTAAAGATCGAAAAATTTCCCAAGTATAGATCGAAAAATTTCCCAAGTATAGTACGAAAAATTTCCCAAGTATAGTTCGAAAATTTTCCCAAGTATAGATCCAAAAATTTCCCAAGTATAGATCCAAAAATTTCACAAGTATACATCCAAAAATTTCCCAAGTATAGATCCAAAAATTTCCCAAGCATAGATCGAAAAATTTTCCAAGTATAGATCGAAAAATTTCCCAAGTATAGATCCAAAATTTCCCAAGTATAGATCCAAAAATTTCCCAAGTATAGATCGAAAAATTTCCCAAGTATAGATCCAAAAATTTCAAAAGTATAGATCCAAAAATTTCCCAAGAATAGATCCAAAAATTTCCCAAGTATAGTATGAAAAATTTCCCAAGTATAGATCCAAAAATTTCTTATGAATAGATCGAAAAATTTCCCAAGTATACATCCAAAAATTTCCCAAGTATAGATCCAAAAATTTCCCAAGTATAGATCCAAAAATGTCACAAGTATACATCCAAAAATTTCCCAAGTATAGATCCAAAAATTTCCCAAGCATAGATCGAAAAATTTTCCATGTATAGATCGAAAAATTTCCCAAGTAAAGATCGAAAAATTTCCCAAGTATAGATCGAAAAATTTCCCAAGTATAGTACGAAAAATTTCCCAAGTATAGTACGAAAATTTTCCCAAGTATAGATCCAAAAATTTCCCAAGTATAGATCCAAAAACTTCCCAAGTATAGATCCAAAAATTTCACAAGTATACATCCAAAAATTTCCCAAGTATAGATCCAAAAATTTCCCAAGCATAGATCGAAAAATTTTCCAAGTATAGATCGAAAAATTTCCCAAGTATAGATCCAAAATTTCCCAAGTATAGATCCAAAAATTTCCCAAGTATAGATCGAAAAATTTCCCAAGTATAGATCCAAAAATTTCAAAAGTATAGATCCAAAAATTTCCCAAGAATAGATCCAAAAATTTCCCAAGTATAGTATGAAAAATTTCCCAAGTATAGATCCAAAAATTTCCCAAGTATAGGTCCAAAAATTTCCCAAGTATAGATCCAAAAATTTCCCAAGTATAGATCGAAAAATTTCCCAAGTATAGATCGAAAAATTTCCCAAGTATAGATCGAAAAATTTCCCAGGTATAGATCGAAAAATTTTCCAAGTATAGATCGAAAAATTTCCCAAGTATAGATCGAAAAATTTCCCAAGTATAGTACGAAAAATTTCCGAAGTATAAATCCAAAAATTTCTTATGAATAGATCCAAAAATTTCCCAAGTATACATCCAAAAATTTCCCAAGTATAGATCCAAAAATTTCCCAAGTATAGATCCAAAAATGTCACAAGTATACATCCAAAAATTTCCCAAGTATAGATCCAAAAATTTCCCAAGCATAGATCGAAAAATTTTCCATGTATAGATCCAAAAATTTCCCAAGTAAAGATCGAAAAATTTCCCAAGTATAGATCGAAAAATTTCCCAAGTATAGTACGAAAAATTTCCCAAGTATAGTTCGAAAATTTTCCCAAGTATAGATCCAAAAATTTCCCAAGTATAGATCCAAAAATTTCACAAGTATACATCCAAAAATTTCCCAAGTATAGATCCAAAAATTTCCCAAGCATAGATCGAAAAATTTTCCAAGTATAGATCGAAAAATTTCCCAAGTATAGATCCAAAATTTCCCAAGTATAGATCCAAAAATTTCCCAAGTATAGATCGAAAAATTTCCCAAGTATAGATCCAAAAATTTCAAAAGTATAGATCCAAAAATTTCCCAAGAATAGATCCAAAAATTTCCCAAGTATAGTATGAAAAATTTCCCAAGTATAGATCCAAAAATTTCTTATGAATAGATCGAAAAATTTCCCAAGTATACATCCAAAAATTTCCCAAGTATAGATCCAAAAATTTCCCAAGTATAGATCCAAAAATGTCACAAGTATACATCCAAAAATTTCCCAAGTATAGATCCAAAAATTTCCCAAGCATAGATCGAAAAATTTTCCATGTATAGATCGAAAAATTTCCCAAGTAAAGATCGAAAAATTTCCCAAGTATAGATCGAAAAATTTCCCAAGTATAGTACGAAAAATTTCCCAAGTATAGTACGAAAATTTTCCCAAGTATAGATCCAAAAATTTCCCAAGTATAGATCCAAAAACTTCCCAAGTATAGATCCAAAAATTTCACAAGTATACATCCAAAAATTTCCCAAGTATAGATCCAAAAATTTCCCAAGCATAGATCGAAAAATTTTCCAAGTATAGATCGAAAAATTTCCCAAGTATAGATCCAAAATTTCCCAAGTATAGATCCAAAAATTTCCCAAGTATAGATCGAAAAATTTCCCAAGTATAGATCCAAAAATTTCAAAAGTATAGATCCAAAAATTTCCCAAGAATAGATCCAAAAATTTCCCAAGTATAGTATGAAAAATTTCCCAAGTATAGATCCAAAAATTTCCCAAGTATAGGTCCAAAAATTTCCCAAGTATAGATCCAAAAATTTCACAAGTACACATCCAAAAATTTCCCAAGTATAGATCCAAAAATTTCCCAAGCATAGATCGAAAAATTTTCCAAGTATAGATCGAAAAATTTCCCAAGTATAGATCCAAAAATTTCCCAAGTATAGATCGAAAAACTTCCCAAGTATAGATCTTAAAATTTCCCAAGTATAGATCCAAAAATTTCCCAAGTATAGATCGAAATATTTCCCAAGTATAGATCGAAAAATTTCCCAAGTATAGATCCAAAAATTTCACAAGTATACATCCAAAAATTTCCCAAGTATAGATCCAAAAATTTCCCAAGCATAGATCGAAAAATTTTCCAAGTATAGATCGAAAAATTTCCCAAGTATAGATCCAAAAATTTCCCAAGTATAGATCGAAAAACTTCCCAAGTATAGATCTTAAAATTTCCCAAGTATAGATCCAAAAATTTCCCAAGTATAGATCGAAATATTTCCCAAGTATAGATCGAAAAATTTCCCAAGTATAGATCCAAAAATTTCACAAGTACACATCCAAAAATTTCCCAAGTATAGATCCAAAAATTTCCCAAGCATAGATCGAAAAATTTTCCAAGTATAGATCGAAAAATTTCCCAAGTATAGATCCAAAAATTTCCCAAGCATAGATCGAAAAATTTTCCAAGTATAGATCGAAAAATTTCCCAAGTATAGATCCAAAATTTCCCAAGTATAGATCCAAAAATTTCCCAAGTATAGATCCAAAAATTTCCCAAGCATAGATCGAAAAATTTTCCAAGTATAGATCGAAAAATTTCCCAAGTATAGATCCAAAATTTTCCAAGTATAGATCGAAAAATTTCCCAAGTATAGATCCAAAATTTCCCAAGTATAGATCGAAAAATTTCCCAAGTATAGTACGAAAAATTTCCCAAGCATAGATCGAAAAATTTCCCATGAATAGATCCAAAAATTTCCCAAGTATAGATCCAAAAACTTCCCAAGTATAGATCCAAAAATTTCCCAAGTATAGATCGAAATATTTCCCAAGTATAGATCCAAAAACTTCCCAAGTATAGATCCAAAAATTTCACAAGTATACATCCAAAAATTTCCAGAGTATAGATCCAAAAATTTCCCAAGCATAGATCGAAAAATTTTCCAAGTATAGATCGAAAAATTTCCCAAGTATAGATCCAAAAATTTCCCAAGTATAGATCGAAAAACTTCCCAAGTATAGATCTTAAAATTTCCCAAGTATAGATCCAAAAATTTCCCAAGTATAGATCGAAATATTTCCCAAGTATAGATCGAAAAATTTCCCAAGTATAGATCCAAAAATTTACCAAGTATAGATCGAAAAATTTCCCAAGTATAGATCCAAAAATTTCCCAAGCATAGATCGAAAAATTTTCCAAGTATAGATCGAAAAATTTCCCAAGTATAGATCCAAAAACTTCCCAAGTATAGATCCAAAAATTTCACAAGTATACATCCAAAAATTTCCAGAGTATAGATCCAAAAATTTCCCAAGCATAGATCGAAAAATTTTCCAAGTATAGATCGAAAAATTTCCCAAGTATAGATCCAAAATTTTCCAAGTATAGATCGAAAAATTTCCCAAGTATAGATCCAAAATTTCCCAAGTATAGATCGAAAAATCTCCCAAGTATAGGTCCAAAAATTTCCCAAGTATAGATTCAAAAATTTCCCAAGTATAGATCCAAAAATTTCCCAAGTATAGATCGAAAAATTTCCCAAGTATAGATCCAAAAATTTCCCAAGTATGCATCCAAAAATTTCCCAAGTATTGATCCAAAATTTCCCAAGTATAGATCGAAAAATTTCCCAAGTATAGATCGAAAAATTTCCCAAGTATAGATCGAAAAATTTCCCAAGTATAGATCGAAAAATTTCCCAGGTATAGATCGAAAAATTTTCCAAGTATAGATCGAAAAATTTCCCAAGTATAGATCGAAAAATTTCCCAAGTATAGTACGAAAAATTTCCGAAGTATAAATCCAAAAATTTCTTATGAATAGATCCAAAAATTTCCCAAGTATACATCCAAAAATTTCCCAAGTATAGATCCAAAAATTTCCCAAGTATAGATCCAAAAATGTCACAAGTATACATCCAAAAATTTCCCAAGTATAGATCCAAAAATTTCCCAAGCATAGATCGAAAAATTTTCCATGTATAGATCGAAAAATTTCCCAAGTAAAGATCGAAAAATTTCCCAAGTATAGATCGAAAAATTTCCCAAGTATAGTACGAAAAATTTCCCAAGTATAGTTCGAAAATTTTCCCAAGTATAGATCCAAAAATTTCCCAAGTATAGATCCAAAAACTTCCCAAGTATAGATCCAAAAATTTCACAAGTATACATCCAAAAATTTCCCAAGTATAGATCCAAAAATTTCCCAAGCATAGATCGAAAAATTTTCCAAGTATAGATCGAAAAATTTCCCAAGTATAGATCCAAAATTTCCCAAGTATAGATCCAAAAATTTCCCAAGCATAGATCGAAAAATTTTCCAAGTATAGATCGAAAAATTTCCCAAGTATAGATCCAAAAATTTCCCAAGTATAGATCGAAAAACTTCCCAAGTATAGATCTTAAAATTTCCCAAGTATAGATCCAAAAATTTCCCAAGTATAGATCGAAATATTTCCCAAGTATAGATCGAAAAATTTCCCAAGTATAGATCCAAAAATTTCACAAGTATACATCCAAAAATTTCCCAAGTATAGATCCAAAAATTTCCCAAGCATAGATCGAAAAATTTTCCAAGTATAGATCGAAAAATTTCCCAAGTATAGATCCAAAAATTTCCCAAGTATAGATCGAAAAACTTCCCAAGTATAGATCTTAAAATTTCCCAAGTATAGATCCAAAAATTTCCCAAGTATAGATCGAAATATTTCCCAAGTATAGATCGAAAAATTTCCCAAGTATAGATCCAAAAATTTCACAAGTACACATCCAAAAATTTCCCAAGTATAGATCCAAAAATTTCCCAAGCATAGATCGAAAAATTTTCCAAGTATAGATCGAAAAATTTCCCAAGTATAGATCCAAAAATTTCCCAAGCATAGATCGAAAAATTTTCCAAGTATAGATCGAAAAATTTCCCAAGTATAGATCCAAAATTTCCCAAGTATAGATCCAAAAATTTCCCAAGTATAGATCCAAAAATTTCCCAAGCATAGATCGAAAAATTTTCCAAGTATAGATCGAAAAATTTCCCAAGTATAGATCCAAAATTTTCCAAGTATAGATCGAAAAATTTCCCAAGTATAGATCCAAAATTTCCCAAGTATAGATCGAAAAATTTCCCAAGTATAGTACGAAAAATTTCCCAAGCATAGATCGAAAAATTTCCCATGAATAGATCCAAAAATTTCCCAAGTATAGATCCAAAAACTTCCCAAGTATAGATCCAAAAATTTCACAAGTATAAATCCAAAAATTTCCCAAGTATAGATCCAAAAATTTCCCAAGCATAGATCGAAAAATTTTCCAAGTATAGATCGAAAAATTTCCCAAGTATAGATCCAAAAATTTCCCAAGTATAGATCGAAAAACTTCCCAAGTATAGATCTTAAAATTTCCCAAGTATAGATCCAAAAATTTCCCAAGTATAGATCGAAATATTTCCCAAGTATAGATCGAAAAATTTCCCAAGTATAGATCCAAAAATTTACCAAGTATATATCGAAAAATTTCCCAAGTATAGATCCAAAAATTTCCCAAGCATAGATCGAAAAATTTTCCAAGTATAGATCGAAAAATTTCCCAAGTATAGATCCAAAAACTTCCCAAGTATAGATCCAAAAATTTCACAAGTATACATCCAAAAATTTCCAGAGTATAGATCCAAAAATTTCCCAAGCATAGATCGAAAAATTTTCCAAGTATAGATCGAAAAATTTCCCAAGTATAGATCCAAAAATTTCCCAAGTATAGATCGAAAAACTTCCCAAGTATAGATCTTAAAATTTCCCAAGTATAGATCCAAAAATTTCCCAAGTATAGATCGAAATATTTCCCAAGTATAGATCGAAAAATTTCCCAAGTATAGATCCAAAAATTTACCAAGTATAGATCGAAAAATTTCCCAAGTATAGATCCAAAAATTTCCCAAGCATAGATCGAAAAATTTTCCAAGTATAGATCGAAAAATTTCCCAAGTATAGATCCAAAAACTTCCCAAGTATAGATCCAAAAATTTCACAAGTATACATCCAAAAATTTCCAGAGTATAGATCCAAAAATTTCCCAAGCATAGATCGAAAAATTTTCCAAGTATAGATCGAAAAATTTCCCAAGTATAGATCCAAAATTTTCCAAGTATAGATCGAAAAATTTCCCAAGTATAGATCCAAAATTTCCCAAGTATAGATCGAAAAATCTCCCAAGTATAGGTCCAAAAATTTCCCAAGTATAGATTCAAAAATTTCCCAAGTATAGATCCAAAAATTTCCCAAGTATAGATCGAAAAATTTCCCAAGTATAGATCCAAAAATTTCCCAAGTATGCATCCAAAAATTTCCCAAGTATTGATCCAAAATTTCCCAAGTATAGATCGAAAAATTTCCCAAGTATAGATCGAAAAATTTCCCAAGTATAGATCGAAAAATTTCCCAAGTATAGATCGAAAAATTTCCCAGGTATAGATCGAAAAATTTTCCAAGTATAGATCGAAAAATTTCCCAAGTATAGATCGAAAAATTTCCCAAGTATAGTACGAAAAATTTCCGAAGTATAAATCCAAAAATTTCTTATGAATAGATCCAAAAATTTCCCAAGTATACATCCAAAAATTTTCCAAGTATAGATCCAAAAATTTCCCAAGTATAGATCCAAAAATGTCACAAGTATACATCCAAAAATTTCCCAAGTATAGATCCAAAAATTTCCCAAGCATAGATCGAAAAATTTTCCATGTATAGATCGAAAAATTTCCCAAGTAAAGATCGAAAAATTTCCCAAGTATAGATCGAAAAATTTCCCAAGTATAGTACGAAAAATTTCCCAAGTATAGTTCGAAAATTTTCCCAAGTATAGATCCAAAAATTTCCCAAGTATAGATCCAAAAACTTCCCAAGTATAGATCCAAAAATTTCACAAGTATACATCCAAAAATTTCCCAAGTATAGATCCAAAAATTTCCCAAGCATAGATCGAAAAATTTTCCAAGTATAGATCGAAAAATTTCCCAAGTATAGATCCAAAATTTCCCAAGTATAGATCCAAAAATTTCCCAAGTATAGATCGAAAAATTTCCCAAGTATAGATCCAAAAATTTCAAAAGTATAGATCCAAAAATTTCCCAAGAATAGATCCAAAAATTTCCCAAGTATAGTATGAAAAATTTCCCAAGTATAGATCCAAAAATTTCCCAAGTATAGGTCCAAAAATTTCCCAAGTATAGATCCAAAAATTTCACAAGTACACATCCAAAAATTTCCCAAGTATAGATCCAAAAATTTCCCAAGCATAGATCGAAAAATTTTCCAAGTATAGATCGAAAAATTTCCCAAGTATAGATCCAAAAATTTCCCAAGTATAGATCGAAAAACTTCCCAAGTATAGATCTTAAAATTTCCCAAGTATAGATCCAAAAATTTCCCAAGTATAGATCGAAATATTTCCCAAGTATAGATCGAAAAATTTCCCAAGTATAGATCCAAAAATTTCACAAGTATACATCCAAAAATTTCCAGAGTATAGATCCAAAAATTTCCCAAGCATAGATCGAAAAATTTTCCAAGTATAGATCGAAAAATTTCCCAAGTATAGATCCAAAATTTTCCAAGTATAGATCGAAAAATTTCCCAAGTATAGATCCAAAATTTCCCAAGTATAGATCGAAAAATTTCCCAAGTATAGTACGAAAAATTTCCCAAGCATAGATCGAAAAATTTCCCATGAATAGATCCAAAAATTTCCCAAGTATAGATCCAAAAACTTCCCAAGTATAGATCCAAAAATTTCCCAAGTATAGATCGAAATATTTCCCAAGTATAGATCCAAAAACTTCCCAAGTATAGATCCAAAAATTTCACAAGTATAAATCCAAAAATTTCCCAAGTATAGATCCAAAAATTTCCCAAGCATAGATCGAAAAATTTTCCAAGTATAGATCGAAAAATTTCCCAAGTATAGATCCAAAATTTTCCAAGTATAGATCGAAAAATTTCCCAAGTATAGATCCAAAATTTCCCAAGTATAGATCGAAAAATCTCCCAAGTATAGGTCCAAAAATTTCCCAAGTATAGATTCAAAAATTTCCCAAGTATAGATCCAAAAATTTCCCAAGTATAGATCGAAAAATTTCCCAAGTATAGATCCAAAAATTTCCCAAGTATGCATCCAAAAATTTCCCAAGTATTGATCCAAAAATTTCCCAAGTATAGATCGAAAAATTTCCCAAGTATAGATCGAAAAATTTCCCAAGTATAGATCGAAAAATTTCCCAAGTATAGATCGAAAAATTTCCCAGGTATAGATCGAAAAATTTTCCAAGTATAGATCGAAAAATTTCCCAAGTATAGATCGAAAAATTTCCCAAGTATAGTACGAAAAATTTCCGAAGTATAAATCCAAAAATTTCTTATGAATAGATCCAAAAATTTCCCAAGTATACATCCAAAAATTTCCCAAGTATAGATCCAAAAATTTCCCAAGTATAGATCCAAAAATGTCACAAGTATACATCCAAAAATTTCCCAAGTATAGATCGAAAAATTTCCCAAGTATAGATCGAAAAATTTCCCAAGTATAGGTCGAAAAATTTCCCAAGTAAAGATCGAAAAATTTCCCAAGTATAGATCGAAAAATTTCCCAAGTATAGATCGAAAAATTTCCCAAGTATAGATCCAAAAATTTCCCAAGTATGCATCCAAAAATTTCCCAAGTATTGATCCAAAAATTTCCCAAGTATAGATCGAAAAATTTCCCAAGTATAGATCGAAAAATTTCCCAAGTATAGATCGAAAAATTTCCCAAGTATAGATCGAAAAATTTCCCAGGTATAGATCGAAAAATTTTCCAAGTATAGATCGAAAAATTTCCCAAGTATAGATCGAAAAATTTCCCAAGTATAGTACGAAAAATTTCCGAAGTATAAATCCAAAAATTTCTTATGAATAGATCCAAAAATTTCCCAAGTATACATCCAAAAATTTCCCAAGTATATATCCAAAAATTTCCCAAGTATAGATCCAAAAATGTCACAAGTATACATCCAAAAATATCCCAAGTATAGATCGAAAAATTTCCCAAGTATAGATCGAAAAATTTTCCAAGTATAGATCGAAAAATTTCCCAAGTATAGATCGAAAAATTTCCCAAGTATAGATCGAAAAATTTCCCAAGTATAGTACGAAAAATTTCGCAAGTATAGTTCGAAAAATTTCCCAAGTATAGATCGAAAAATTTCCCAAGTATAGATCGAAAAATTTCCCAAGTATAGATCGAAAAATTTCCCAGGTATAGATCGAAAAATTTTCCAAGTATAGATCGAAAAATTTCCCAAGTATAGATCGAAAAATTTCCCAAGTATAGTACGAAAAATTTCCGAAGTATAAATCCAAAAATTTCTTATGAATAGATCCAAAAATTTCCCAAGTATACATCCAAAAATTTCCCAAGTATATATCCAAAAATTTCCCAAGTATAGATCCAAAAATGTCACAAGTATACATCCAAAAATTTCCCAAGTATAGATCCAAAAATTTCCCAAGCATAGATCGAAAAATTTTCCAAGTATAGATCGAAAAATTTCCCAAGTATAGATCGAAAAATTTCCCAAGTATAGATCGAAAAATTTCCCAAGTATAGTACGAAAAATTTCCCAAGTATAGTTCGAAAAATTTCCCAAGTATAGATCCAAAAATTTCCCAAGTATAGATCGAAAAATTTCCCAAGTATAGATCCAAAAATTTCACAAGTATACATCCAAAAATTTCCCAAGTATAGATCCAAAAATTTCCCAAGCAAAGATCGAAAAATTTCCCATGAATAGATCCAAAAATTTCCCAAGTATAGATCCAAAAACTTCCCAAGTATAGATCCAAAAATTTCACAAGTATACATCCAAAAATTTCCCAAGTATAGATCCAAAAATTTCCCAAGCATAGATCGAAAATTTCCCAAGTATAGATCCAAAAATTTCCCAAGTATAGATCGAAAAATTTCCCAAGTATAGATCCAAAAATTTCAAAAGTATAGATCCAAAAATTTCCCAAGAATAGACCAAAAATTTCCCAAGTATAGTATGAAAAATTTCCCAAGTATAGATCCAAAAATTTCCCAAGTATAGGTCCAAAAATTTCCCAAGTATAGATCCAAAAATTTCACAAGTACACATCCAAAAATTTCCCAAGTATTGATCCAAAAATTTCCCAAGCATAGATCGAAAAATTTTCCAAGTATAGATCGAAAAATTTCCCAAGTATAGATCCAAAAATTTCCCAAGTATAGATCGAAAAATTTCCCAAGTATAGATCTTAAAATTTCCCAGGTATAGATCGAAAAATTTTCCAAGTATAGATCGAAAAATTTCCCAAGTATAGATCGAAAAATTTCCCAAGTATAGTACGAAAAATTTCCGAAGTATAAATCCAAAAATTTCTTATGAATAGATCCAAAAATTTCCCAAGTATACATCCAAAAATTTCCCAAGTATATATCCAAAAATTTCCCAAGTATAGATCCAAAAATGTCACAAGTATACATCCAAAAATATCCCAAGTATAGATCCAAAAATTTCCCAAGCATAGATCGAAAAATTTTCCAAGTATAGATCGAAAAATTTCCCAAGTATAGATCGAAAAATTTCCCAAGTATAGATCGAAAAATTTCCCAAGTATAGATCGAAAAATTTCCCAAGTATAGTACGAAAAATTTCCCAAGTATAGTTCGAAAAATTTCCCAAGTATAGATCCAAAAATTTCCCAAGTATAGATCGAAAAATTTCCCAAGTATAGATCCAAAAATTTCACAAGTATACATCCAAAAATTTCCCAAGTATAGATCCAAAAATTTCCCAAGCAAAGATGGAAAAATTACCCATGAATAGATCCAAAAATTTCCCAAGTATAGATCCAAAAACTTCCCAAGTATAGATCCAAAAATTTCACAAGTATACATCCAAAAATTTCCCAAGTATAGATCCAAAAATTTCCCAAGCATAGATCGAAAAATTTTCCAAGTATAGATCGAAAAATTTCCCAAGTATAGATCCAAAATTTTCCAAGTATAGATCGAAAAATTTCCCAAGTATAGATCCAAAATTTCCCAAGTATAGATCCAAAAATTTCCCAAGTATAGATCGAAAAATTTCCCAAGTATAGATCCAAAAATTTCAAAAGTATAGATCCAAAAATTTCCCAAGAATAGATCCAAAAATTTCCCAAGTATAGTATGAAAAATTTCCCAAGTATAGATCCAAAAATTTCCCAAGTATAGGTCCAAAAATTTCCCAAGTATAGATCCAAAAATTTCACAAGTACACATCCAAAAATTTCCCAAGTATAGATCCAAAAATTTCCCAAGCATAGATCGAAAAATTTTCCAAGTATAGATCGAAAAATTTCCCAAGTATAGATCCAAAAATTTCCCAAGTATAGATCGAAAAATTTCCCAAGTATAGATCTTAAAATTTCCCAAGTATAGATCCAAAAATTTCCCAAGTATAGATCGAAATATTTCCCAAGTATAGATCGAAAAATTTCCCAAGTATAGATCCAAAAATTTACCAAGTATAGATCGAAAAATTTCCCAAGTATAGATCCAAAAATTTCCCAAGCATAGATCGAAAAATTTTCCAAGTATAGATCGAAAAATTTCCCAAGTATAGATCCAAAAACTTCCCAAGTATAGATCCAAAAATTTCACAAGTATACATCCAAAAATTTCCAGAGTATAGATCCAAAAATTTCCCAAGCATAGATCGAAAAATTTTCCAAGTATAGATCGAAAAATTTCCCAAGTATAGATACAAAATTTTCCAAGTATAGATCGAAAAATTTCCCAAGTATAGATCCAAAATTTCCCAAGTATAGATAGAAAAATTTCCCAAGTATAGTACGAAAAATTTCCCAAGTATAGTTCGAAAAATTTCCCAAGTATAGATCCAAAAATTTCCCAAGTATAGATCGAAAAATTTCCCAAGTATAGATCCAAAAATTTCACAAGTATACATCCAAAAATTTCCCAAGTATAGATCCAAAAATTTCCCAAGCATAGATCGAAAAATTTCCCAAGTATAGATCGAAAAATTTCCCAAGTATAGATCCAAAAATTTCACAAGTATACATCCAAAAATTTCCCAAGTATAGATCCAAAAATTTCCCAAGCAAAGATCGAAAAATTTCCCATGAATAGATCCAAAAATTTCCCAAGTATAGATCCAAAAACTTCCCAAGTATAGATCCAAAAATTTCACAAGTATACATCCAAAAATTTCCCAAGTATAGATCCAAAAATTTCCCAAGCATAGATCGAAAAATTTTCCAAGTATAGATCGAAAAATTTCCCAAGTATAGATCCAAAATTTTCCAAGTAGAGATCGAAAAATTTCCCAAGTATAGATCCAAAATTTCCCAAGTATAGATCCAAAAATTTCCCAAGTATAGATCGAAAAATTTCCCAAGTATAGATCCAAAAATTTCAAAAGTATAGATCCAAAAATTTCCCAAGAATAGATCCAAAAATTTCCCAAGTATAGTATGAAAAATTTCCCAAGTATAGATCCAAAAATTTCCCAAGTATAGGTCCAAAAATTTCCCAAGTATAGATCCAAAAATTTCACAAGTACACATCCAAAAATTTCCCAAGTATAGATCCAAAAATTTCCCAAGCATAGATCGAAAAATTTTCCAAGTATAGATCGAAAAATTTCCCAAGTATAGATCCAAAAATTTCCCAAGTATAGATCGAAAAATTTCCCAAGTATAGATCTTAAAATTTCCAAAGTATAGATCCAAAAATTTCCCAAGTATAGATCGAAATATTTCCCAAGTATAGATCGAAAAATTTCCCAAGTATAGATCCAAAAATTTACCAAGTATAGATCCAAAAATTTACCAAGTATAGATCCAAAAATTTCCCAAGCATAGATCGAAAAATTTTCCAAGTATAGATCGAAAAATTTCCCAAGTATAGATCCAAAAACTTCCCAAGTATAGATCCAAAAATTTCACAAGTATACATCCAAAAATTTCCAGAGTATAGATCCGAAAATTTCCCAAGCATAGATCGAAAAATTTTCCAAGTATAGATCGAAAAATTTCCCAAGTATAGATCCAAAATTTTCCAAGTATAGATCGAAAAATTTCCCAAGTATAGATCCAAAATTTCCCAAGTATAGATCGAAAAATTTCCCAAGTATAGTACGAAAAATTTCCCAAGTATAGTTCGAAAAATTTCCCAAGTATAGATCCAAAAATTTCCCAAGTATAGATCGAAAAATTTCCCAAGTATAGATCCAAAAATTTCACTAGTATACATCCAAAAATTTCGCAAGTATAGATCCAAAAATTTCCCAAGCATAGATCGAAAAATTTCCCATGAATAGATCCAAAAATTTCCCAAGTATAGATCCAAAAACTTCCCAAGTATAGATCCAAAAATTTCACAAGTATACATCCAAAAATTTCCCAAGTATAGATCCAAAAATTTCCCAAGCATAGATCGAAAAATTTTCCAAGTATAGATCGAAAAATTTCCCAAGTATAGATCCAAAATTTTCCAAGTATAGATCGAAAAATTTCCCAAGTATAGATCCAAAATTTCCCAAGTATAGATCCAAAAATTTCCCAAGTATAGATCCAAAAATTTCCCAAGTATAGATCCAAAAATTTCAAAAGTATAGATCCAAAAATTTCCCAAGAATAGATCCAAAAATTTCCCAAGTATAGTATGAAAAATTTCCCAAGTATAGATCCAAAAATTTCCCAAGTATAGGTCCAAAAATTTCCCAAGTATAGATCCAAAAATTTCACAAGTACACATCCAAAAATTTCCTAAGTATAGATCCAAAAATTTCCCAAGCATAGATCGAAAAATTTTCCAAGTATAGATCGAAAAATTTCCCAAGTATAGATCCAAAAATTTCCCAAGTATAGATCGAAATATTTCCCAAGTATAGATCGAAAAATTTCCCAAGTATAGATCCAAAAATTTACCAAGTATAGATCGAAAAATTTCCCAAGTATAGATCCAAAAATTTCCCAAGCATAGATCGAAAAATTTTCCAAGTATAGATCGAAAAATTTCCCAAGTATAGATCCAAAAACTTCCCAAGTATAGATCCAAAAATTTCAAAAGTATAGATCCAAAAATTTCCCAAGAATAGATCCAAAAATTTCCCAAGTATAGTATGAAAAATTTCCCAAGTATAGATCCAAAAATTTCCCAAGTATAGATCCAAAAATTTCACAAGTACACATCCAAAAATTTCCCAAGTATAGATCCAAAAATTTCCCAAGCATAGATCGAAAAATTTTCCTAGTATAGATCGAAAAATTTCCCAAGTATAGATCCAAAAATTTCCCAAGTATAGATCGAAAAATTTCCCAAGTATAGATCCAAAAATTTCCCAAGCATAGATCGAAAAATTTTCCAAGTATAGATCGAAAAATTTCCCAAGTATAGATCCAAAAACTTCCCAAGTATAGATCCAAAAATTTCACAAGTATACATCCAAAAATTTCCAGAGTATAGATCCAAAAATTTCCCAAGCATAGATCGAAAAATTTTCCAAGTATAGATCGAAAAATTTCCCAAGTATAGATCGAAAAATTTCCCAAGTATAGTACGAAAAATTTCCCAAGCATGGATCGAAAAATTTCCCATGAATAGATCCAAAAATTTCCCAAGTATAGATCCAAAAACTTCCCAAGTATAGATCCAAAAATTTTCCAAGTATAGATCGAAATATTTCCCAAGTATAGATCGAAAAATTTCCCAAGTATAGATCCAAAAATTTACCAAGTATAGATCGAAAAATTTCCCAAGTATAGATCCAAAAATTTCCCAAGCATAGATCGAAAAATTTCCCAAGTATAGATCGAAAAATTTCCCAAGTATAGATCCAAAAACTTCCCAAGTATAGATCCAAAAATTTCACAAGTATAAATCCAAAAATTTTCCAAGTATAGATCGAAAAATTTCCCAAGTATAGATCCAAAATTTTCCAAGTATAGATCGAAAAATTTCCCAAGTATAGATCCAAAATTTCCCAAGTATAGATCCAAAAATTTCCCAAGTATAGATCGAAAAATTTCCCAAGTATAGATCCAAAAATTTCCCAAGTATAGATCCAAAAATTTCCCAAGAATAGATCCAAAAATTTCCCAAGTATAGTATGAAAAATTTCCCAAGTATAGATCCAAAAATTTCCCATGAATAGATCCAAAAATTTCCCAAGTATAGATCCAAAAATTTCCCAAGTATAGATCCAAAAATTTCACAAGTATACATCCAAAAATTTCCCAAGTATAGATCCAAAAATTTCCCAAGCATAGATCGAAAAATTTTCCAAGTATAGATCGAAAAATTTCCCAAGTATAGATCCAAAATTTCCCAAGTATAGATCCAAAAATTTCCCAAGTATAGATCGAAAAATTTCCCAAGTATAGATCGAAAAATTTCCCAAGTATAGATCGAAAAATTTCCCAAGTATAGGTCCAAAAATTTCCCAAGTATAGATTCAAAAATTTCCCAAGTATAGATCCAAAAATTTCCCAAGTATAGATCGAAAAATTTCCCAAGTATAGATCCAAAAATTTCCCAAGTATAGATCGAAAAATTTCCCAAGTATAGATCCAAAAATTTCCCAAGCATAGATCGAAAAATTTTCCTAGTATAGATCGAAAAATTTCCCAAGTATAGATCCAAAAATTTCCCAAGTATAGATCGAAAAATTTCCCAAGTATAGATCCAAAAATTTCCCAAGCATAGATCGAAAAATTTTCCAAGTATAGATCGAAAAATTTCCCAAGTATAGATCCAAAAACTTCCCAAGTATAGATCCAAAAATTTCACAAGTATACATCCAAAAATTTCCAGAGTATAGATCCAAAAATTTCCCAAGCATAGATCGAAAAATTTTCCAAGTATAGATCGAAAAATTTCCCAAGTATAGATCCAAAATTTTCCAAGTATAGATCGAAAAATTTCCCAAGTATAGATCCAAAATTTCCCAAGTATAGATCGAAAAATTTCCCAAGTATAGTACGAAAAATTTCCCAAGCATAGATCGAAAAATTTCCCATGAATAGATCCAAAAATTTCCCAAGTATACATCCAAAAATTTCCAGAGTATAGATCCAAAAATTTCCCAAGCATAGATCGAAAAATTTTCCAAGTATAGATCGAAAAATTTCCCAAGTATAGATCCAAAATTTTCCAAGTATAGATCGAAAAATTTCCCAAGTATAGATCCAAAATTTCCCAAGTATAGATCGAAAAATTTCCCAAGTATAGTACGAAAAATTTCCCAAGCATAGATCGAAAAATTTCCCATGAATAGATGCAAAAATTTCCCAAGTATAGATCAAAAAACTTCCCAAGTATAGATCCAAAAATTTTCCAAGTATAGATCGAAATATTTCCCAAGTATAGATCGAAAAATTTCCCAAGTATAGATCCAAAAATTTACCAAGTATAGATCGAAAAATTTCCCAAGTATAGATCCAAAAATTTCCCAAGCATAGATCGAAAAATTTTCCAAGTATAGATCGAAAAATTTCCCAAGTATA
The DNA here is from genome assembly GCA_963920705.1 of Odiellus spinosus. Taxonomy (NCBI): domain Eukaryota; kingdom Metazoa; phylum Arthropoda; class Arachnida; order Opiliones; family Phalangiidae; genus Odiellus; species Odiellus spinosus. The sequence continues at coordinate 1,319,664 of CAWUCO010000219.1, read as the reverse complement.
GATCCAAAAACTTCCCAAGTATAGATCCAAAAATTTCACAAGTATAAATCCAAAAATTTACCAAGTATAGATCCAAAAATTTCCCAAGCATAGATCGAAAAATTTTCCAAGTATAGATCGAAAAATTTCCCAAGTATAGATCCAAAATTTTCCAAGTATAGATCGAAAAATTTCCCAAGTATAGATCCAAAATTTCCCAAGTATAGATCCAAAAATTTCCCAAGTATAGATCGAAAAATTTCCCAAGTATAGATCCAAAAATTTCCCAAGTATAGATCCAAAAATTTCCCAAGAATAGATCCAAAAATTTCCCAAGTATAGTATGAAAAATTTTCCAAGTATAGATCCAAAAATTTCCCATGAATAGATCCAAAAATTTCCCAAGTATAGATCGAAAAATTTCCCAAGTATAGGTCCAAAAATTTCCCAAGTATAGATTCAAAAATTTCCCAAGTATAGATCCAAAAATTTCCCAAGTATAGATCGAAAAATTTCCCAAGTATAGATCCAAAAATTTCCCAAGTATAGATCGAAAAATTTCCCAAGTATAGATCCAAAAATTTCCCAAGCATAGATCGAAAAATTTTCCTAGTATAGATCGAAAAATTTCCCAAGTATAGATCCAAAAATTTCCCAAGTATAGATCGAAAAATTTCCCAAGTATAGATCCAAAAATTTCCCAAGCATAGATCGAAAAATTTTCCAAGTATAGATCGAAAAATTTCCCAAGTATAGATCCAAAAACTTCCCAAGTATAGATCCAAAAATTTCACAAGTATACATCCAAAAATTTCCAGAGTATAGATCCAAAAATTTCCCAAGTATAGTACGAAAAATTTCCCAAGCATAGATCGAAAAATTTCCCATGAATAGATCCAAAAATTTCCCAAGTATAGATCCAAAAACTTCCCAAGTATAGATCCAAAAATTTTCCAAGTATAGATCGAAATATTTCCCAAGTATAGATCGAAAAATTTCCCAAGTATAGATCCAAAAATTTACCAAGTATAGATCGAAAAATTTCCCAAGTATAGATCCAAAAATTTCCCAAGCATAGATCGAAAAATTTTCCAAGTATAGATCGAAAAATTTCCCAAGTATAGATCCAAAAACTTCCCAAGTATAGATCCAAAAATTTCACAAGTATAAATCCAAAAATTTACCAAGTATAGATCCAAAAATTTCCCAAGCATAGATCGAAAAATTTTCCAAGTATAGATCGAAAAATTTCCCAAGTATAGATCCAAAATTTTACAAGTATAGATCGAAAAATTTCCCAAGTATAGATCCAAAATTTCCCAAGTATAGATCCAAAAATTTCCCAAGTATAGATCGAAAAATTTCCCAAGTATAGATCCAAAAATTTCCCAAGTATAGATCCAAAAATTTCCCAAGAATAGATCCAAAAATTTCCCAAGTATAGTATGAAAAATTTCCCAAGTATAGATCCAAAAATTTCCCATGAATAGATCCAAAAATTTCCCAAGTATAGATCCAAAAATTTCCCAAGTATAGATCCAAAAATTTCACAAGTATACATCCAAAAATTTCCCAAGTATAGATCCAAAAATTTCCCAAGCATAGATCGAAAAATTTTCCAAGTATAGATCGAAAAATTTCCCAAGTATAGATCCAAAATTTCCCAAGTATAGATCCAAAAATTTCCCAAGTATAGATCGAAAAATTTCCCAAGTATAGATCGAAAAATTTCCCAAGTATAGATCGAAAAATTTCCCAAGTATAGGTCCAAAAATTTCCCAAGTATAGATTCAAAAATTTCCCAAGTATAGATCCAAAAATTTCCCAAGTATAGATCGAAAAATTTCCCAAGTATAGATCCAAAAATTTCCCAAGTATAGATCGAAAAATTTCCCAAGTATAGATCCAAAAATTTCAAAAGTATAGATCCAAAAATTTCCCAAGAATAGATCCAAAAATTTCCCAAGTATAGTATGAAAAATTTCCCAAGTATAGATCCAAAAATTTCCCAAGTATAGGTCCAAAAATTTCCCAAGTATAGATCCAAAAATTTCACAAGTACACATCCAAAAATTTCCCAAGTATAGATCCAAAAATTTCCCAAGCATAGATCGAAAAATTTTCCAAGTATAGATCGAAAAATTTCCCAAGTATAGATCCAAAAATTTCCCAAGTATAGATCGAAAAATTTCCCAAGTATAGATCTTAAAATTTCCAAAGTATAGATCCAAAAATTTCCCAAGTATAGATCGAAATATTTCCCAAGTATAGATCGAAAAATTTCCCAAGTATAGATCCAAAAATTTACCAAGTATAGATCGAAAAATTTCCCAAGTATAGATCCAAAAATTTCCCAAGCATAGATCGAAAAATTTTCCAAGTATAGATCGAAAAATTTCCCAAGTATAGATCCAAAATTTTCCAAGTATAGATCGAAAAATTTCCCAAGTATAGATCCAAAATTTCCCAAGTATAGATCCAAAAATTTCCCAAGTATAGATCGAAAAATTTCCCAAGTATAGATCCAAAAATTTCAAAAGTATAGATCCAAAAATTTCCCAAGAATAGATCCAAAAATTTCCCAAGTATAGTATGAAAAATTTCCCAAGTATAGATCCAAAAATTTCCCAAGTATAGGTCCAAAAATTTCCCAAGTATAGATCCAAAAATTTCACAAGTACACATCCAAAAATTTCCCAAGTATAGATCCAAAAATTTCCCAAGTATAGATCCAAAAATTTCCCAAGTATAGATCGAAAAATTTCCCAAGTATAGATCTTAAAATTTCCAAAGTATAGATCCAAAAATTTCCCAAGTATAGATCGAAATATTTCCCAAGTATAGATCGAAAAATTTCCCAAGTATAGATCCAAAAATTTACCAAGTATAGATCCAAAAATTTACCAAGTATAGATCCAAAAATTTCCCAAGCTTAGATCGAAAAATTTTCCAAGTATAGATCGAAAAATTTCCCAAGTATAGATCCAAAAACTTCCCAAGTATAGATCCAAAAATTTCACAAGTATACATCCAAAAATTTCCAGAGTATAGATCCGAAAATTTCCCAAGCATAGATCCAAAAATTTCCCATGAATAGATCCAAAAATTTCCCAAGTATAGATCCAAAAACTTCCCAAGTATAGATCCAAAAATTTTCCAAGTATAGATCGAAATATTTCCCAAGTATAGATCGAAAAATTTCCCAAGTATAGATCCAAAAATTTACCAAGTATAGATCGAAAAATTTCCCAAGTATAGATCCAAAAATTTCCCAAGCATAGATCGAAAAATTTTCCAAGTATAGATCGAAAAATTTCCCAAGTATAGATCCAAAAACTTCCCAAGTATAGATCCAAAAATTTCACAAGTATAAATCCAAAAATTTACCAAGTATAGATCCAAAAATTTCCCAAGCATAGATCGAAAAATTTTCCAAGTATAGATCGAAAAATTTCCCAAGTATAGATCCAAAATTTTACAAGTATAGATCGAAAAATTTCCCAAGTATAGATCCAAAATTTCCCAAGTATAGATCCAAAAATTTCCCAAGTATAGATCGAAAAATTTCCCAAGTATAGATCCAAAAATTTCCCAAGTATAGATCCAAAAATTTCCCAAGAATAGATCCAAAAATTTCCCAAGTATAGTATGAAAAATTTCCCAAGTAAAGATCCAAAAATTTCCCATGAATAGATCCAAAAATTTTCCAAGTATAGATCGAAAAATTTCCCAAGTATAGATCCAAAATTTTACAAGTATAGATCGAAAAATTTCCCAAGTATAGATCCAAAATTTTCCAAGTATAGATCGAAAAATTTCCCAAGTATAGATCCAAAAACTTCCCAAGTATAGATCCAAAAATTTCACAAGTATAAATCCAAAAATTTACCAAGTATAGATCCAAAAATTTCCCAAGCATAGATCGAAAAATTTCCCAAGTATAGATCCAAAAATTTCACAAGTATACATCCAAAAATTTCCCAAGTATATATCCAAAAATTTCCCAAGCAAAGATCGAAAAATTTCCCATGAATAGATCCAAAAATTTCCCAAGTATAGATCCAAAAACTTCCCAAGTATAGATCCAAAAATTTCACAAGTATACATCCAAAAATTTCCCAAGTATAGATCCAAAAATTTCCCAAGCATAGATCGAATATTTCCCAAGTATAGATCCAAAAATTTCCCAAGTATAGATCGAAAAATTTCCCAAGTATAGATCCAAAAATTTCAAAAGTATAGATCCAAAAATTTCCCAAGAATAGACCAAAAATTTCCCAAGTATAGTATGAAAAATTTCCCAAGTATAGATCCAAAAATTTCCCAAGTATAGGTCCAAAAATTTCCCAAGTATAGATCCAAAAATTTCACAAGTACACATCCAAAAATTTCCCAAGTATAGATCCAAAAATTTCCCAAGCATAGATCGAAAAATTTTCCAAGTATAGATCGAAAAATTTCCCAAGTATAGATCCAAAAATTTCCCAAGTATAGATCGAAAAATTTCCCAAGTATAGATCTTAAAATTTCCCAAGTATAGATACAAAAATTTCACAAGTATACATCCAAAAATTTCCCAAGTATAGATCCAAAAATTTCCCAAGCATAGATCGAAAAATTTTCCAAGTATAGATCGAAAAATTTCCCAAGTATAGATCCAAAATTTTCCAAGTATAGATCGAAAAATTTCCCAAGTATAGATCCAAAATTTCCCAAGTATAGATCCAAAAATTTCCCAAGTATAGATCGAAAAATTTCCCAAGTATAGATCCAAAAATTTCAAAAGTATAGATCCAAAAATTTCCCAAGAATAGATCCAAAAATTTCCCAAGTATAGTATGAAAAATTTCCCAAGTATAGATCCAAAAATTTCCCAAGTATAGGTCCAAAAATTTCCCAAGTATAGATCCAAAAATTTCACAAGTACACATCCAAAAATTTCCCAAGTATAGATCCAAAAATTTCCCAAGCATAGATCGAAAAATTTTCCAAGTATAGATCGAAAAATTTCCCAAGTATAGATCGAAAAATTTCCCAGGTATAGATCGAAAAATTTTCCAAGTATAGATCGAAAAATTTCCCAAGTATAGATCGAAAAATTTCCCAAGTATAGTACGAAAAATTTCCGAAGTATAAATCCAAAAATTTCTTATGAATAGATCCAAAAATTTCCCAAGTATACATCCAAAAATTTCCCAAGTATATATCCAAAAATTTCCCAAGTATAGATCCAAAAATGTCACAAGTATACATCCAAAAATTTCCCAAGTATAGATCCAAAAATTTCCCAAGCATAGATCGAAAAATTTTCCAAGTATAGATCGAAAAATTTCCCAAGTATAGATCGAAAAATTTCCCAAGTATAGATCGAAAAATTTCCCAAGTATAGTACGAAAAATTTCCCAAGTATAGTTCGAAAAATTTCCCAAGTATAGATCCAAAAATTTCCCAAGTATAGATCGAAAAATTTCCCAAGTATAGATCCAAAAATTTCACAAGTATACATCCAAAAATTTCCCAAGTATATATCCAAAAATTTCCCAAGCAAAGATCGAAAAATTTCCCATGAATAGATCCAAAAATTTCCCAAGTATAGATCCAAAAACTTCCCAAGTATAGATCCAAAAATTTCACAAGTATACATCCAAAAATTTCCCAAGTATAGATCCAAAAATTTCCCAAGCATAGATCGAATATTTCCCAAGTATAGATCCAAAAATTTCCCAAGTATAGATCGAAAAATTTCCCAAGTATAGATCCAAAAATTTCAAAAGTATAGATCCAAAAATTTCCCAAGAATAGACCAAAAATTTCCCAAGTATAGTATGAAAAATTTCCCAAGTATAGATCCAAAAATTTCCCAAGTATAGGTCCAAAAATTTCCCAAGTATAGATCCAAAAATTTCACAAGTACACATCCAAAAATTTCCCAAGTATAGATCCAAAAATTTCCCAAGCATAGATCGAAAAATTTTCCAAGTATAGATCGAAAAGTTTCCCAAGTATAGATCCAAAAATTTCCCAAGTATAGATCGAAAAATTTCCCAAGTATAGATCTTAAAATTTCCCAAGTATAGATACAAAAATTTCACAAGTATACATCCAAAAATTTCCCAAGTATAGATCCAAAAATTTCCCAAGCATAGATCGAAAAATTTTCCAAGTATAGATCGAAAAATTTCCCAAGTATAGATCCAAAATTTCCCAAGTATAGATCCAAAAATTTCCCAAGTATAGATCGAAAAATTTCCCAAGTATAGATCCAAAAATTTCAAAAGTATAGATCCAAAAATTTCCCAAGAATAGATCCAAAAATTTCCCAAGTATAGTATGAAAAATTTCCCAAGTATAGATCCAAAAATTTCCCAAGTATAGGTCCAAAAATTTCCCAAGTATAGATCCAAAAATTTCACAAGTACACATCCAAAAATTTCCCAAGTATAGATCCAAAAATTTCCCAAGCATAGATCGAAAAATTTTCCAAGTATAGATCGAAAAATTTCCCAAGTATAGATCCAAAAATTTCCCAAGTATAGATCGAAAAATTTCCCAAGTATAGATCTTAAAATTTCCCAAGTATAGATCCAAAAATTTCCCAAGTATAGATCGAAATATTTCCCAAGTATAGATCGAAAAATTTACCAAGTATAGATCGAAAAATTTCCCAAGTATAGATCCAAAAATTTCCCAAGCATAGATCGAAAAATTTTCCAAGTATAGATCGAAAAATTTCCCAAGTATAGATCCAAAAACTTCCCAAGTATAGATCCAAAAATTTCAAAAGTATAGATCCAAAAATTTCCCAAGAATAGATCCAAAAATTTCCCAAGTATAGTATGAAAAATTTCCCAAGTATAGATCCAAAAATTTCCCAAGTATAGATCCAAAAATTTCACAAGTACACATCCAAAAATTTCCCAAGTATAGATCCAAAAATTTCCCAAGCATAGATCGAAAAATTTTCCTAGTATAGATCGAAAAATTTCCCAAGTATAGATCCAAAAATTTCCCAAGTATAGATCGAAAAATTTCCCAAGTATAGATCCAAAAATTTCCCAAGCATAGATCGAAAAATTTTCCAAGTATAGATCGAAAAATTTCCCAAGTATAGATCCAAAAATTTCCCAAGTATAGATCCAAAAATTTCCCAAGTATAGATCCAAAAATTTCACAAGTATACATCCAAAAATTTCCCAAGTATAGATTCAAAAATTTCCCAAGCATAGATCGAAAAATTTTCCAAGTATAGATAGAAAAATTTCCCAAGTATAGATCCAAAATTTCCCAAGTATAGATCCAAAAATTTCACAAGTATACATCCAAAAATTTCCCAAGTATAGATCCAAAAATTTCCCAAGTATAGATCGAAAAATTTCCCAAGTATAGATCCAAAAATTTCAAAAGTATAGATCCAAAAATTTCCCAAGAATAGATCCAAAAATTTCCCAAGTATAGTATGAAAAATTTCCCAAGTATAGATCCAAAAATTTCCCAAGTATAGGTCCAAAAATTTCCCAAGTATAGATCCAAAAATTTCACAAGTACACATCCAAAAATTTCCCAAGTATAGATCCAAAAATTTCCCAAGCATAGATCGAAAAATTTTCCAAGTATAGATCGAAAAATTTCCCAAGTATAGATCCAAAAATTTCCCAAGTATAGATCGAAAAATTTCCCAAGTATAGATCTTAAAATTTCCCAAGTATAGATCCAAAAATTTCCCAAGTATAGATCGAAATATTTCCCAAGTATAGATCCAAAAATTTACCAAGTATAGATCGAAAAATTTCCCAAGTATAGATCCAAAAATTTCCCAAGCATAGATCGAAAAATTTTCCAAGTATAGATCGAAAAATTTCCCAAGTATAGATCCAAAAACTTCCCAAGTATAGATCCAAAAATTTCAAAAGTATAGATCCAAAAATTTCCCAAGAATAGATCCAAAAATTTCCCAAGTATAGTATGAAAAATTTCCCAAGTATAGATCCAAAAATTTCCCAAGTATAGATCCAAAAATTTCACAAGTACACATCCAAAAATTTCCCAAGTATAGATCCAAAAATTTCCCAAGCATAGATCGAAAAATTTTCCTAGTATAGATCGAAAAATTTCCCAAGTATAGATCCAAAAATTTCCCAAGTATAGATCGAAAAATTTCCCAAGTATAGATCCAAAAATTTCCCAAGCATAGATCGAAAAATTTTCCAAGTATAGATCGAAAAATTTCCCAAGTATAGATCCAAAAATTTCCCAAGTATAGATCCAAAAATTTCCCAAGTATAGATCCAAAAATTTCACAAGTATACATCCAAAAATTTCCCAAGTATAGATTCAAAAATTTCCCAAGCATAGATCGAAAAATTTTCCAAGTATAGATAGAAAAATTTCCCAAGTATAGATCCAAAATTTCCCAAGTATAGATCCAAAAATTTCACAAGTATACATCCAAAAATTTCCCAAGTATAGATCCAAAAATTTCCCAAGCATAGATCGAAAAATTTTCCAAGTATAGATCGAAAAATTTCCCAAGTATAGATCCAAAATTTTCCAAGTATAGATCGAAAAATTTACCAAGTATAGATCCAAAATTTCCCAAGTATAGATCCAAAAATTTCCCAAGTATAGATCGAAAAATTTCCCAAGTATAGATCCAAAAATTTCAAAAGTATAGAACCAAAAATTTCCCAAGAATAGATCCAAAAATTTCCCAAGTATAGTATGAAAAATTTCCCAAGTATAGATCCAAAAATTTCCCAAGTATAGGTCCAAAAATTTCCCAAGTATAGATCCAAAAATTTCACAAGTACACATCCAAAAATTTCCCAAGTATAGATCCAAAAATTTCCCAAGCATAGATCGAAAAATTTTCCAAGTATAGATCGAAAAATTTCCCAAGTATAGATCCAAAAATTTCCCAAGTATAGATCGAAAAATTTCCCAAGTATAGATCTTAAAATTTCCCAAGTATAGATCCAAAAATTTCCCAAGTATAGATCGAAATATTTCCCAAGTATAGATCGAAAAATTTCCCAAGTATAGATCCAAAAATTTACCAAGTATAGATCGAAAAATTTCCCAAGTATAGATCCAAAAATTTCCCAAGCATAGATCGAAAAATTTTCCAAGTATAGATCGAAAAATTTCCCAAGTATAGATCCAAAAACTTCCCAAGTATAGATCCAAAAATTTCAAAAGTATAGATCCAAAAATTTCCCAAGAATAGATCCAAAAATTTCCCAAGTATAGTATGAAAAATTTCCCAAGTATAGATCCAAAAATTTCCCAAGTATAGATCGAAAAATTTCCCAAGTATAGGTCCAAAAATTTCCCAAGTATAGATTCAAAAATTTCCCAAGTATAGATCCAAAAATTTCCCAAGCATAGATCGAAAATTTCCCAAGTATAGATCCAAAAATTTCCCAAGTATAGATCGAAAAATTTCCCAAGTATAGATCCAAAAATTTCAAAAGTATAGATCCAAAAATTTCCCAAGAATAGACCAAAAATTTCCCAAGTATAGTATGAAAAATTTCCCAAGTATAGATCCAAAAATTTCCCAAGTATAGGTCCAAAAATTTCCCAAGTATAGATCCAAAAATTTCACAAGTACACATCCAAAAATTTCCCAAGTATAGATCCAAAAATTTCCCAAGCATAGATCGAAAAATTTTCCAAGTATAGATCGAAAAATTTCCCAAGTATAGATCCAAAAATTTCCCAAGTATAGATCGAAAAATTTCCCAAGTATAGATCTTAAAATTTCCCAAGTATAGATACAAAAATTTCCCAAGTATAGATCGAAAAATTTCCCATGAATAGATCCAAAAATTTCCCAAGTATAGATCCAAAAACTTCCCAAGTATAGATCCAAAAATTTCCCATGAATAGATCCAAAAATTTCCCAAGTATAGATCCAAAAATTTCCCAAGTATAGATCCAAAAACTTCACAAGTATACATCCAAAAATTTCCCAAGTATAGATCCAAAAATTTCCCAAGCATAGATCGAAAAATTTTCCAAGTATAGATAGAAAAATTTCCCAAGTATAGATCCAAAATTTCCCAAGTATAGATCCAAAAATTTCCCAAGTATAGGTCCAAAAATTTCCCAAGTATAGATTCAAAAATTTCCCAAGTATAGATCCAAAAATTTCCCAAGTATAGATCGAAAAATTTCCCAAGTATAGATCCAAAAATTTCCCAAGTATAGATCCAAAAATTTCCCAAGTATAGATCCAAAAATTTCACAAGTATACATCCAAAAATTTCCCAAGTATAGATTCAAAAATTTCCCAAGCATAGATCGAAAAATTTTCCAAGTATAGATAGAAAAATTTCCCAAGTATAGATCCAAAATTTCCCAAGTATAGATCCAAAAATTTCCCAAGTATAGGTCCAAAAATTTCCCAAGTATAGATCCAAAAATTTCCCAAGCATAGATCGAAAAATTTTCCAAGTATAGATCGAAAAATTTCCCAAGTATAGATCCAAAATTTTCCAAGTATAGATCGAAAAATTTCCCAAGTATAGATCCAAAATTTCCCAAGTATAGATCCAAAAATTTCCCAAGTATAGATCGAAAAATTTCCCAAGTATAGATCCAAAAATTTCAAAAGTATAGATCCAAAAATTTCCCAAGAATAGATCCAAAAATTTCCCAAGTATAGTATGAAAAATTTCCCAAGTATAGATCCAAAAATTTCCCAAGTATAGATCGAAAAATTTCCCAAGTATAGATCCAAAATTTCCCATGTATAGATCCAAAAATTTCCCAAGTATAGGTCCAAAAATTTCCCAAGTATAGATTCAAAAATTTCCCAAGTATAGATCCAAAAATTTCCCAAGTATAGATCGAAAAATTTCCCAAGTATAGATCCAAAAATTTCCCAAGTATAGATCCAAAAATTTCCCAAGTATAGATCCAAAAATTTCACAAGTATACATCCAAAAATTTCCCAAGTATAGATTCAAAAATTTCCCAAGCATAGATCGAAAAATTTTCCAAGTATAGATAGAAAAATTTCCCAAGTATAGATCCAAAATTTCCCAAGTATAGATCCAAAAATTTCACAAGTATACATCCAAAAATTTCCCAAGTATAGATCCAAAAATTTCCCAAGCATAGATCGAAAAATTTTCCAAGTATAGATCGAAAAATTTCCCAAGTATAGATCCAAAATTTTCCAAGTATAGATCGAAAAATTTCCCAAGTATAGATCCAAAATTTCCCAAGTATAGATCCAAAAATTTCCCAAGTATAGATCGAAAAATTTCCCAAGTATAGATCCAAAAATTTCAAAAGTATAGAACCAAAAATTTCCCAAGAATAGATCCAAAAATTTCCCAAGTATAGTATGAAAAATTTCCCAAGTATAGATCCAAAAATTTCCCAAGTATAGGTCCAAAAATTTCCCAAGTATAGATCCAAAAATTTCACAAGTACACATCCAAAAATTTCCCAAGTATAGATCCAAAAATTTCCCAAGCATAGATCGAAAAATTTTCCAAGTATAGATCGAAAAATTTCCCAAGTATAGATCCAAAAATTTCCCAAGTATAGATCGAAAAATTTCCCAAGTATAGATCTTAAAATTTCCCAAGTATAGATCCAAAAATTTCCCAAGTATAGATCGAAATATTTCCCAAGTATAGATCGAAAAATTTCCCAAGTATAGATCCAAAAATTTACCAAGTATAGATCGAAAAATTTCCCAAGTATAGATCCAAAAATTTCCCAAGCATAGATCGAAAAATTTTCCAAGTATAGATCGAAAAATTTCCCAAGTATAGATCCAAAAACTTCCCAAGTATAGATCCAAAAATTTCAAAAGTATAGATCCAAAAATTTCCCAAGAATAGATCCAAAAATTTCCCAAGTATAGTATGAAAAATTTCCCAAGTATAGATCCAAAAATTTCCCAAGTATAGATGGAAAAATTTCCCAAGTATAGGTCCAAAAATTTCCCAAGTATAGATTCAAAAATTTCCCAAGTATAGATCCAAAAATTTCCCAAGTATAGATTGAAAAATTTCCCAAGTATAGATCCAAAAATTTCCCAAGTATGCATCCAAAAATTTCCCAAGTATTGATCCAAAAATTTCCCAAGTATAGATCGAAAAATTTCCCAAGTATAGATCGAAAAATTTCCCAAGTATAGATCGAAAAATTTCCCAAGTATAGATCGAAAAATTTCCCAGGTATAGATCGAAAAATTTTCCAAGTATAGATCGAAAAATTTCCCAAGTATAGATCGAAAAATTTCCCAAGTATAGTACGAAAAATTTCCGAAGTATAAATCCAAAAATTTCTTATGAATAGATCCAAAAATTTCCCAAGTATACATCCAAAAATTTCCCAAGTATATATCCAAAAATTTCCCAAGTATAGATCCAAAAATGTCACAAGTATACATCCAAAAATTTCTCAAGTATAGATCCAAAAATTTCCCAAGCATAGATCGAAAAATTTTCCAAGTATAGATCGAAAAATTTCCCAAGTATAGATCGAAAAATTTCCCAAGTATAGATCGAAAAATTTCCCAAGTATAGTAAGAAAAATTTCCCAAGTATAGTTCGAAAAATTTCCCAAGTATAGATCCAAAAATTTCCCAAGTATAGTACGAAAAATTTCCCAAGTATAGTTCGAAAAATTTCCCAAGTATAGATCCAAAAATTTCCCAAGTATAGATCGAAAAATTTCCCAAGTATAGATCCAAAAATTTCACAAGTATACATCCAAAAATTTCCCAAGTATAGATCCAAAAATTTCCCAAGCAAAGATCGAAAAATTTCCCATGAATAGATCCAAAAATTTCCCAAGTATAGATCCAAAAACTTCCCAAGTATAGATCCAAAAATTTCACAAGTATACATCCAAAAATTTCCCAAGTATTGATCCAAAAATTTCCCAAGCATAGATCGAAAATTTCCCAAGTATAGATCCAAAAATTTCCCAAGTATAGATCGAAAAATTTCCCAAGTATAGATCCAAAAATTTCAAAAGTATAGATCCAAAAATTTCCCAAGAATAGACCAAAAATTTCCCAAGTATAGTATGAAAAATTTCCCAAGTATAGATCCAAAAATTTCCCAAGTATAGATCGAAAAATTTCCCAAGTATAGATCCAAAATTTCCCAAGTATAGATCCAAAAATTTCCCAAGTATAGGTCCAAAAATTTCCCAAGTATAGATTCAAAAATTTCCCAAGTATAGATCCAAAAATTTCCCAAGTATAGATCGAAAAATTTCCCAAGTATAGATCCAAAAATTTCCCAAGTATAGATCCAAAAATTTCCCAAGTATAGATCCAAAAATTTCACAAGTATACATCCAAAAATTTCCCAAGTATAGATTCAAAAATTTCCCAAGCATAGATCGAAAAATTTTCCAAGTATAGATAGAAAAATTTCCCAAGTATAGATCCAAAATTTCCCAAGTATAGATCCAAAAATTTCACAAGTATACATCCAAAAATTTCCCAAGTATAGATCCAAAAATTTCCCAAGCATAGATCGAAAAATTTTCCAAGTATAGATCGAAAAATTTCCCAAGTATAGATCCAAAATTTTCCAAGTATAGATCGAAAAATTTCCCAAGTATAGATCCAAAATTTCCCAAGTATAGATCCAAAAATTTCCCAAGTATAGATCGAAAAATTTCCCAAGTATAGATCCAAAAATTTCAAAAGTATAGAACCAAAAATTTCCCAAGAATAGATCCAAAAATTTCCCAAGTATAGTATGAAAAATTTCCCAAGTATAGATCCAAAAATTTCCCAAGTATAGGTCCAAAAATTTCCCAAGTATAGATCCAAAAATTTCACAAGTACACATCCAAAAATTTCCCAAGTATAGATCCAAAAATTTCCCAAGCATAGATCGAAAAATTTTCCAAGTATAGATCGAAAAATTTCCCAAGTATAGATCCAAAAATTTCCCAAGTATAGATCGAAAAATTTCCCAAGTATAGATCTTAAAATTTCCCAAGTATAGATCCAAAAATTTCCCAAGTATAGATCGAAATATTTCCCAAGTATAGATCGAAAAATTTCCCAAGTATAGATCCAAAAATTTACCAAGTATAGATCGAAAAATTTCCCAAGTATAGATCCAAAAATTTCCCAAGCATAGATCGAAAAATTTTCCAAGTATAGATCGAAAAATTTCCCAAGTATAGATCCAAAAACTTCCCAAGTATAGATCCAAAAATTTCAAAAGTATAGATCCAAAAATTTCCCAAGAATAGATCCAAAAATTTCCCAAGTATAGTATGAAAAATTTCCCAAGTATAGATCCAAAAATTTCCCAAGTATAGATCGAAAAATTTCCCAAGTATAGGTCCAAAAATTTCCCAAGTATAGATTCAAAAATTTCCCAAGTATAGATCCAAAAATTTCCCAAGTATAGATTGAAAAATTTCCCAAGTATAGATCCAAAAATTTCCCAAGTATGCATCCAAAAATTTCCCAAGTATTGATCCAAAAATTTCCCAAGTATAGATCGAAAAATTTCCCAAGTATAGATCGAAAAATTTCCCAAGTATAGATCGAAAAATTTCCCAAGTATAGATCGAAAAATTTCCCAGGTATAGATCGAAAAATTTTCCAAGTATAGATCGAAAAATTTCCCAAGTATAGATCGAAAAATTTCCCAAGTATAGTACGAAAAATTTCCGAAGTATAAATCCAAAAATTTCTTATGAATAGATCCAAAAATTTCCCAAGTATACATCCAAAAATTTCCCAAGTATATATCCAAAAATTTCCCAAGTATAGATCCAAAAATGTCACAAGTATACATCCAAAAATTTCCCAAGTATAGATCCAAAAATTTCCCAAGCATAGATCGAAAAATTTTCCAAGTATAGATCGAAAAATTTCCCAAGTATAGATCGAAAAATTTCCCAAGTATAGATCGAAAAATTTCCCAAGTATAGTACGAAAAATTTCCCAAGTATAGTTCGAAAAATTTCCCAAGTATAGATCCAAAAATTTCCCAAGTATAGTACGAAAAATTTCCCAAGTATAGTTCGAAAAATTTCCCAAGTATAGATCCAAAAATTTCCCAAGTATAGATCGAAAAATTTCCCAAGTATAGATCCAAAAATTTCACAAGTATACATCCAAAAATTTCCCAAGTATAGATCCAAAAATTTCCCAAGCAAAGATCGAAAAATTTCCCATGAATAGATCCAAAAATTTCCCAAGTATAGATCCAAAAACTTCCCAAGTATAGATCCAAAAATTTCACAAGTATACATCCAAAAATTTCCCAAGTATTGATCCAAAAATTTCCCAAGCATAGATCGAAAATTTCCCAAGTATAGATCCAAAAATTTCCCAAGTATAGATCGAAAAATTTCCCAAGTATAGATCCAAAAATTTCAAAAGTATAGATCCAAAAATTTCCCAAGAATAGACCAAAAATTTCCCAAGTATAGTATGAAAAATTTCCCAAGTATAGATCCAAAAATTTCCCAAGTATAGGTCCAAAAATTTCCCAAGTATAGATCCAAAAATTTCACAAGTACACATCCAAAAATTTCCCAAGTATAGATCCAAAAATTTCCCAAGCATAGATCGAAAAATTTTCCAAGTATAGATCGAAAAATTTCCCAAGTATAGATCCAAAAATTTCCCAAGTATAGATCGAAAAATTTCCCAAGTATAGATCTTAAAATTTCCCAAGTATAGATACAAAAATTTCCCAAGTATAGATCGAAAAATTTCCCATGAATAGATCCAAAAATTTCCCAAGTATAGATCCAAAAACTTCCCAAGTATAGATCCAAAAATTTCCCATGAATAGATCCAAAAATTTCCCAAGTATAGATCCAAAAATTTCCCAAGTATAGATCCAAAAACTTCACAAGTATACATCCAAAAATTTCCCAAGTATAGATCCAAAAATTTCCCAAGCATAGATCGAAAAATTTTCCAAGTATAGATAGAAAAATTTCCCAAGTATAGATCCAAAATTTCCCAAGTATAGATCCAAAAATTTCCCAAGTATAGGTCCAAAAATTTCCCAAGTATAGATTCAAAAATTTCCCAAGTATAGATCCAAAAATTTCCCAAGTATAGATCGAAAAATTTCCCAAGTATAGATCCAAAAATTTCCCAAGTATAGATCCAAAAATTTCCCAAGCATAGATCGAAAAATTTTCCAAGTATAGATCGAAAAATTTCCCAAGTATAGATCCAAAATTTTCCAAGTATAGATCGAAAAATTTCCCAAGTATAGATCCAAAATTTCCCAAGTATAGATCCAAAAATTTCCCAAGTATAGATCGAAAAATTTCCCAAGTATAGATCCAAAAATTTCAAAAGTATAGAACCAAAAATTTCCCAAGAATAGATCCAAAAATTTCCCAAGTATAGTATGAAAAATTTCCCAAGTATAGATCCAAAAATTTCCCAAGTATAGGTCCAAAAATTTCCCAAGTATAGATCCAAAAATTTCACAAGTACACATCCAAAAATTTCCCAAGTATAGATCCAAAAATTTCCCAAGCATAGATCGAAAAATTTTCCAAGTATAGATCGAAAAATTTCCCAAGTATAGATCCAAAAATTTCCCAAGTATAGATCGAAAAATTTCCCAAGTATAGATCTTAAAATTTCCCAAGTATAGATCCAAAAATTTCCCAAGTATAGATCGAAATATTTCCCAAGTATAGATCGAAAAATTTCCCAAGTATAGATCCAAAAATTTACCAAGTATAGATCGAAAAATTTCCCAAGTATAGATCCAAAAATTTCCCAAGCATAGATCGAAAAATTTTCCAAGTATAGATCGAAAAATTTCCCAAGTATAGATCCAAAAACTTCCCAAGTATAGATCCAAAAATTTCAAAAGTATAGATCCAAAAATTTCCCAAGAATAGATCCAAAAATTTCCCAAGTATAGTATGAAAAATTTCCCAAGTATAGATCCAAAAATTTCCCAAGTATAGATCGAAAAATTTCCCAAGTATAGGTCCAAAAATTTCCCAAGTATAGATTCAAAAATTTCCCAAGTATAGATCCAAAAATTTCCCAAGTATAGATTGAAAAATTTCCCAAGTATAGATCCAAAAATTTCCCAAGTATGCATCCAAAAATTTCCCAAGTATTGATCCAAAAATTTCCCAAGTATAGATCGAAAAATTTCCCAAGTATAGATCGAAAAATTTCCCAAGTATAGATCGAAAAATTTCCCAAGTATAGATCGAAAAATTTCCCAGGTATAGATCGAAAAATTTTCCAAGTATAGATCGAAAAATTTCCCAAGTATAGATCGAAAAATTTCCCAAGTATAGTACGAAAAATTTCCGAAGTATAAATCCAAAAATTTCTTATGAATAGATCCAAAAATTTCCCAAGTATACATCCAAAAATTTCCCAAGTATATATCCAAAAATTTCCCAAGTATAGATCCAAAAATGTCACAAGTATACATCCAAAAATTTCCCAAGTATAGATCCAAAAATTTCCCAAGCATAGATCGAAAAATTTTCCAAGTATAGATCGAAAAATTTCCCAAGTATAGATCGAAAAATTTCCCAAGTATAGATCGAAAAATTTCCCAAGTATAGTACGAAAAATTTCCCAAGTATAGTTCGAAAAATTTCCCAAGTATAGATCCAAAAATTTCCCAAGTATAGTACGAAAAATTTCCCAAGTATAGTTCGAAAAATTTCCCAAGTATAGATCCAAAAATTTCCCAAGTATAGATCGAAAAATTTCCCAAGTATAGATCCAAAAATTTCACAAGTATACATCCAAAAATTTCCCAAGTATAGATCCAAAAATTTCCCAAGCAAAGATCGAAAAATTTCCCATGAATAGATCCAAAAATTTCCCAAGTATAGATCCAAAAACTTCCCAAGTATAGATCCAAAAATTTCACAAGTATACATCCAAAAATTTCCCAAGTATTGATCCAAAAATTTCCCAAGCATAGATCGAAAATTTCCCAAGTATAGATCCAAAAATTTCCCAAGTATAGATCGAAAAATTTCCCAAGTATAGATCCAAAAATTTCAAAAGTATAGATCCAAAAATTTCCCAAGAATAGACCAAAAATTTCCCAAGTATAGTATGAAAAATTTCCCAAGTATAGATCCAAAAATTTCCCAAGTATAGGTCCAAAAATTTCCCAAGTATAGATCCAAAAATTTCACAAGTACACATCCAAAAATTTCCCAAGTATAGATCCAAAAATTTCCCAAGCATAGATCGAAAAATTTTCCAAGTATAGATCGAAAAATTTCCCAAGTATAGATCCAAAAATTTCCCAAGTATAGATCGAAAAATTTCCCAAGTATAGATCTTAAAATTTCCCAAGTATAGATACAAAAATTTCCCAAGTATAGATCGAAAAATTTCCCATGAATAGATCCAAAAATTTCCCAAGTATAGATCCAAAAACTTCCCAAGTATAGATCCAAAAATTTCCCATGAATAGATCCAAAAATTTCCCAAGTATAGATCCAAAAATTTCCCAAGTATAGATCCAAAAACTTCACAAGTATACATCCAAAAATTTCCCAAGTATAGATCCAAAAATTTCCCAAGCATAGATCGAAAAATTTTCCAAGTATAGATAGAAAAATTTCCCAAGTATAGATCCAAAATTTCCCAAGTATAGATCCAAAAATTTCCCAAGTATAGGTCCAAAAATTTCCCAAGTATAGATTCAAAAATTTCCCAAGTATAGATCCAAAAATTTCCCAAGTATAGATCGAAAAATTTCCCAAGTATAGATCCAAAAATTTCCCAAGTATAGATCCAAAAATTTCCCAAGTATAGATCCAAAAATTTCACAAGTATACATCCAAAAATTTCCCAAGTATAGATTCAAAAATTTCCCAAGCATAGATCGAAAAATTTTCCAAGTATAGATAGAAAAATTTCCCAAGTATAGATCCAAAATTTCCCAAGTATAGATCCAAAAATTTCCCAAGTATAGGTCCAAAAATTTCCCAAGTATAGATCCAAAAATTTCCCAAGCATAGATCGAAAAATTTTCCAAGTATAGATCGAAAAATTTCCCAAGTGTAGATCCAAAATTTTCCAAGTATAGATCGAAAAATTTCCCAAGTATAGATCCAAAATTTCCCAAGTATAGATCCAAAAATTTCCCAAGTATAGATCCAAAAATTTCCCAAGTATAGATCCAAAAATTTCAAAAGTATAGATCCAAAAATTTCCCAAGAATAGATCCAAAAATTTCCCAAGTATAGTATGAAAAATTTCCCAAGTATAGATCCAAAAATTTCCCAAGTATAGATCGAAAAATTTCCCAAGTATAGATCCAAAATTTCCCAAGTATAGATCCAAAAATTTCCCAAGTATAGGTCCAAAAATTTCCCAAGTATAGATTCAAAAATTTCCCAAGTATAGATCCAAAAATTTCCCAAGTATAGATCGAAAAATTTCCCAAGTATAGATCCAAAAATTTCCCAAGTATAGATCCAAAAATTTCCCAAGTATAGATCCAAAAATTTCACAAGTATACATCCAAAAATTTCCCAAGTATAGATTCAAAAATTTCCCAAGCATAGATCGAAAAATTTTCCAAGTATAGATAGAAAAATTTCCCAAGTATAGATCCAAAATTTCCCAAGTATAGATCCAAAAATTTCACAAGTATACATCCAAAAATTTCCCAAGTATAGATCCAAAAATTTCCCAAGCATAGATCGAAAAATTTTCCAAGTATAGATCGAAAAATTTCCCAAGTATAGATCCAAAATTTTCCAAGTATAGATCGAAAAATTTCCCAAGTATAGATCCAAAATTTCCCAAGTATAGATCCAAAAATTTCCCAAGTATAGATCGAAAAATTTCCCAAGTATAGATCCAAAAATTTCAAAAGTATAGATCCAAAAATTTCCCAAGAATAGATCCAAAAATTTCCCAAGTATAGTATGAAAAATTTCCCAAGTATAGATCCAAAAATTTCCCAAGTATAGGTCCAAAAATTTCCCAAGTATAGATCCAAAAATTTCACAAGTACACATCCAAAAATTTCCCAAGTATAGATCCAAAAATTTCCCAAGCATAGATCGAAAAATTTTCCAAGTATAGATCGAAAAATTTCCCAAGTATAGATCCAAAAATTTCCCAAGTATAGATCGAAAAATTTCCCAAGTATAGATCTTAAAATTTCCCAAGTATAGATCCAAAAATTTCCCAAGTATAGATCGAAATATTTCCCAAGTATAGATCGAAAAATTTCCCAAGTATAGATCCAAAAATTTACCAAGTATAGATCGAAAAATTTCCCAAGTATAGATCCAAAAATTTCCCAAGCATAGATCGAAAAATTTCCCAAGTATAGATCCAAAATTTCCCAAGTATAGATCCAAAAATTTCCCAAGTATAGATCGAAAAATTTCCCAAGTATAGATCCAAAAATTTCAAAAGTATAGATCCAAAAATTTCCCAAGAATAGATCCAAAAATTTCCCAAGTATAGTATGAAAAATTTCCCAAGTATAGATCCAAAAATTTCCCAAGTATAGGTCCAAAAATTTCCCAAGTATAGATCCAAAAATTTCACAAGTACACATCCAAAAATTTCCCAAGTATAGATCCAAAAATTTCCCAAGCATAGATCGAAAAATTTTCCAAGTATAGATCGAAAAATTTCCCAAGTATAGATCCAAAAATTTCCCAAGTATAGATCGAAAAATTTCCCAAGTATAGATCTTAAAATTTCCCAAGTATAGATCCAAAAATTTCCCAAGTATAGATCGAAATATTTCCCAAGTATAGATCGAAAAATTTCCCAAGTATAGATCCAAAAATTTACCAAGTATAGATCGAAAAATTTCCCAAGTATAGATCCAAAAATTTCCCAAGCATAGATCGAAAAATTTTCCAAGTATAGATCGAAAAATTTCCCAAGTATAGATCCAAAAACTTCCCAAGTATAGATCCAAAAATTTCAAAAGTATAGATCCAAAAATTTCCCAAGAATAGATCCAAAAATTTCCCAAGTATAGTATGAAAAATTTCCCAAGTATAGATCCAAAAATTTCCCAAGTATAGATCCAAAAATTTCACAAGTACACATCCAAAAATTTCCCAAGTATAGATCCAAAAATTTCCCAAGCATAGATCGAAAAATTTTCCTAGTATAGATCGAAAAATTTCCCAAGTATAGATCCAAAAATTTCCCAAGTATAGATCCAAAAATTTCCCAAGTATAGATCGAAATATTTCCCAAGTATAGATCGAAAAATTTCCCAAGTATAGATCCAAAAATTTACCAAGTATAGATCGAAAAATTTCCCAAGTATAGATCCAAATATTTCCCAAGCATAGATCGAAAAATTTTCCAAGTATAGATCGAAAAATTTCCCAAGTATAGATCCAAAAACTTCCCAAGTATAGATCCAAAAATTTCACAAGTATACATCCAAAAATTTCCAGAGTATAGATCCAAAAATTTCCCAAGCATAGATCGAAAAATTTTCCAAGTATAGATCGAAAAATTTCCCAAGTATAGATCCAAAATTTTCCAAGTATAGATCGAAAAATTTCCCAAGTATAGATCCAAAATTTCCCAAGTATAGATCGAAAAATTTCCCAAGTATAGTACGAAAAATTTCCCAAGTATAGTTCGAAAAATTTCCCAAGTATAGATCCAAAAATTTCCCAAGTATAGATCGAAAAATTTCCCAAGTATAGATCCAAAAATTTCACAAGTATACATCCAAAAATTTCCCAAGTATAGATCCAAAAATTTCCCAAGCATAGATCGAAAAATTTCCCATGAATAGATCCAAAAATTTCCCAAGTATAGATCCAAAAACTTCCCAAGTATAGATCCAAAAATTTCACAAGTATACATCCAAAAATTTCCCAAGTATAGATTCAAAAATTTCCCAAGCATAGATCGAAAAATTTTCCAAGTATAGATCGAAAAATTTCCCAAGTATAGATCCAAAAATTTCCCAAGTATAGATCGAAAAATTTCCCAAGTATATATCCAAAAATTTCCCAAGTATAGATCCAAAAATTTCCCAAGAATAGATCCAAAAATTTCCCAAGTATAGTATGAAAAATTTCCCAAGTATAGATCCAAAAATTTCCCAAGTATAGGTCCAAAAATTTCACAAGTACACATCCAAAAATTTCCCAAGTATAGATCCAAAAATTTCCCAAGCATGGATCGAAAAATTTTCCAAGTATAGATCGAAAAATTTCCCAAGTATAGATCCAAAATTTCCCAAGTATAGATCCAAAAATTTCCCAAGTATAGATCGAAAAATTTCCCAAGTGTAGATCCAAAAATTTCCCAAGTATAGATCCAAAAATTTCCCAAGTATAGATCGAAAAATTTCCCAAGTATAGATCTAAAAATTTCACAAGTATACATCCAAAAATTTCCCAAGTATAGATCCAAAAATTTCCCAAGCATAGATCGAAAAATTTCCCATGAATAGATCCAAAAATTTCCCAAGTATAGATCCAAAAACTTCCCAAGTATAGATCCAAAAATTTCACAAGTATACATCCAAAAATTTCCCAAGTATAGATCCAAAAATTTCCCAAGCATAGATCGAAAAATTTTCCAAGTATAGATCGAAAAATTTCCCAAGTATAGATCCAAAATTTCCCAAGTATAGATCCAAAAATTTCCCAAGTATAGATCGAAAAATTTCCCAAGTATAGATCCAAAAATTTCCCAAGTATAGATCGAAAAGTTTCCCAAGTATAGATCCAAAAATTTCCAAGAATAGATATAAAAATTTCCCAAGTATAGATCCAAAAATTTCCCAAGTATAGATCCAAAAATTTCCCAAGTATAGATCCAAAAATTTCCCAAGTAGAGATTCAAAAGTTTCCCAAGTATAGATCGAAAAATTTCCCAAGTATAGATCGAAAAATTTCCCAAGTATAGATCGAAAAATTTCCCAAGTATAGATCGAAAAATTTCCCAAGTATATATCCAAAAATTTCCCAAGTATAGATCCAAAAATTTCCCAAGTATAGATCCAAAAATTTCCCAAGTATAGATCCAAAAATTTCCCAAGTATAGATCCAAAAATTTCCCAAGTATAGATCGAAAAATTTCCCAAGTATAGATCCAAAAATTTCCCAAGTATAGATCGAAAAATTTCCCAAGTATATATCCAAAAATTTCCCAAGTATAGATATAAAAATTTCCCAAGTCTAGATCCAAAAATTTCCCAAGTATAGATTCAAAAATTTCCCAAGTATAGATCGAAAAATTTCCCAAGTATAGATCGAAAAATTTCCCAAGTATAGATCCAAATATTTCCCAAGTAGAGATTCAAAAATTTCCCAAGTAGAGATTCAAAAATTTCCCAAGTAGAGAATCAAAAATTTGCCAAGTAGAGATTCAAAAATTTCCCAAGTAGCGATTCAAAAATTTCCCAAGTAGAGTTTCAAAAATTTCCCAAGTAGAGATTCAAAAATTTCCCAAGTAGAGATTCAAAAATTTCCCAAGTAGAGATTAAAAATTTCCCAAGTATAGACCCAAAAATTTCCCAAGTATAGATCCAAAAATTTCCCAAGTATAGATCGAAAAATTTCCCAAGTATAGATCGAAAAATTTCCCAAGTATAGATCGAAAAATTTCCCAAGTATAGATCGAAAAATTTCCCAAGTATAGATCGAAAAATTTCCCAAGTATAGATCGAAAAATTTCCCAAGTATAGATCCAAAAATTTCCCAAGTATAGATCCAAAAATTTCCCATGAATAGATCCAAAAATTTCCCAAGTATAGATCCAAAAATTTCCCAAGTATAGATCCAAAAATTTCACAAGTATACATCCAAAAATTTCCCAAGTATAGATCCAAAATTTCCCAAGTATAGATCCAAAAATTTCCCAAGTATAGATCGAAAAATTTCCCAAGTATAGATCCAAAAATTTCCCAAGTATAGATCCAAAAATTTCCCAAGAATAGATCGAAAAATTTCCCAAGTATAGATCGAAAAATTTCCCAAGTATAGATCCAAAAATTTCCCAAGTATAGATCCAAAAATTTCCCATGAATAGATCCAAAAATTTCCCAAGTATAGATCCAAAAATTTCCCAAGTATAGATCCAAAAATTTCACAAGTATACATCCAAAAATTTCCCAAGTATAGATCCAAAATTTCCCAAGTATAGATCCAAAAATTTCCCAAGTATAGATCGAAAAATTTCCCAAGTATAGATCCAAAAATTTCCCAAGTATAGATCCAAAAATTTCCCAAGAATAGATCAAAAAATTCCCAAGTATAGATCCAAAAATTTCCCAAGTATAGATCCAAAAATTTCCCAAGAATAGATCCAAAAATTTCCCAAGTATAGATCCAAAAATTTCCCAAGTATAGATCCAAAAATTTCCCAAGTAGAGATTCAAAAATTTCCCAAGTATAGATCCAAATATTTCCCAAGTATAGATCGAAAAATTTCCCAAGTATAGATCGAAAAATTTCCCAAGTATAGATCCAAAAATTTCCAAAGAATAGATCCAAAAATTTCCCATGTATAGTACGAAAAATTTCCCAAGTATAGATCGAAAAATTTCACATGAATAGATCCAAAAATTTCCTAAGTATAGATTCAAAAATTTCCCAAGTTTAGATTCAAAAATTTCCCAAGTATAGATCCAAAAATTTTCCAAGTATACATCGAAAAATTTCCCAAGTATAGTAAGAAAAATTTCCCAAGTATAAATCCAAAAATTTCCCATGAATAGATCCAAAAATTTCCCAAGTATAGATCCAAAAATTTCCCAAGTATAGATCCAAAAATTTCCCAAGTATAGATCCAAAAATTTCCCAAGTAGAGATTCAAAAATTTCCCAAGTAGAGATTCATAAATTTTCCAAGTAGAGAATCAAAAATTTCCCAAGTAGAGATTCAAAAATTCCCAAGTAGCGATTCAAAAATTTCCCAAGTAGAGATTCAAAAATTTCCCAATTAGAGATTCAATAATTTCCCAAGTAGAGATTCAAAAATTTCCCAAGTAGAGATTAAAAATTTCCCAAGTAGAGATCCAAAAATTTCCCAAGTATAGATCCAAAAATTTCCCAAGTATAGATCGAAAAATTTCCCAAGTATAGATCCAAAATTTTCCAAGCATAGATCGAAAAATTTCCCAAGTATAGATCCAAAATTTCCCAAGTATAGATCGAAAAATTTCCCAAGTATAGATCGAAAAATTTCCCAAGTATAGATCCAAAAATTTCAAAAGTATAGATCCAAAAATTTCCCAAGAATAGATCCAAAAATTTCCCAAGTATAGTATGAAAAATTTCCCAACTATAGATCCAAAAATTTCCCAAGTATAGGTCCAAAAATTTCCCAAGTATAGATCCAAAAATTTCACAAGTACACATCCAAAAATTTCCCAAGTATAGATCCAAAAATTTCCCAAGCATAGATCGAAAAATTTTCCAAGTATAGATCGAAAAATTTCCCAAGTATAAATCCAAAATTTCCCAAGTATAGATCCAAAAATTTCCCAAGTATAGATCGAAAAATTTCCCAAGTATAGATCCAAAAATTTCCCAAGTATAGATCCAAAAATTTCCCAAGTATAGATCGAAATATTTCCCAAGTATAGATCGAAAAATTTCCCAAGTATAGATCCAAAAATTTACCAAGTATAGATCGAATAATTTCCCAAGTATAGATCCAAAAATTTCCCAAGCATAGATCGAAAAATTTTCCAAGTATATATCGAAAAATTTTCCAAGTATATATCGAAAAATTTCCCAAGTATAGATCCAAAAACTTCCCAAGTATAGATCCAAAAATTTCACAAGTATACATCCAAAAATTTCCAGAGTATAGATCCAAAAATTTCCCAAGCATAGATCGAAAAATTTTCCAAGTATAGATCGAAAAATTTTCCAAGTATAGATCCAAAATTTCCCAAGTATAGATCGAAAAATTTCCCAAGTATAGTACGAAAAATTTCCCAAGTATAGTTCGAAAAATTTCCCAAGTATAGATCCAAAAATTTCCCAAGTATAGATCGAAAAATTTCCCAAGTATAGATCCAAAAATTTCACAAGTATACATCCAAAAATTTCCCAAGTATAGATCCAAAAATTTCCCAAGCATAGATCGAAAAATTTCCCATGAATAGATCCAAAAATTTCCCAAGTATAGATCCAAAAACTTCCCAAGTATAGATCCAAAAATTTCACAAGTATACATCCAAAAATTTCCCAAGTATAGATCCAAAAATTTCCCAAGCATAGATCGAAAAATTTTCCAAGTATAGATCGAAAAATTTCCCAAGTATAGATCCAAAATTTCCCAAGTATAGATCCAAAAATTTCCCAAGTATAGATCGAAAAATTTCCCAAGTATAGATCCAAAAATTTCCCAAGTATAGATCCAAAAATTTCCCAAGAATAGATCCAAAAATTTCCCAAGTATAGTATGAAAAATTTCCCAAGTATAGATCCAAAAATTTCCCAAGTATAGGTCCAAAAATTTCACAAGTACACATCCAAAAATTTCCCAAGTATAGATCCAAAAATTTCCCAAGCATAGATCGAAAAATTTTCCAAGTATAGATCGAAAAATTTCCCAAGTATAGATCCAAAATTTCCCAAGTATAGATCCAAAAATTTCCCAAGTATAGATCGAAAAATTTCCCAAGTATAGATCCAAAAATTTCCCAAGTATAGATCCAAAAATTTCCCAAGTATAGATCGAAATATTTCCCAAGTATAGATTGAAAAATTTCCCAAGTATAGATCCAAAAATTTCTCAAGTATAGGTCCAAAAATTTCCCAAGTATAGATCGAAAAATTTCCAAAGTATAGATCCAAAAATTTCACAAGTATACATCCAAAAATTTCCCAAGTATAGATCCAAAAATTTCCCAAGCATAGATCGAAAAATTTCCCATGAATAGATCCAAAAATTTCCCAAGTATAGATCCAAAAACTTCCCAAGTATAGATCCAAAAATTTCACAAGTATACATCCAAAAATTTCCCAAGTATAGATCCAAAAATTTCCCAAGCATAGATCGAAAAATTTTCCAAGTATAAATCGAAAAATTTCCCAAGTATAGATCCAAAATTTCCCAAGTATAGATCCAAAAATTTCCCAAGTATAGATCGAAAAATTTCCCAAGTATAGATCCTAAAATTTCCCAAGTATAGATCCAAAATTTTCCCAAGAATAGATCCAAAAATTTCCCAAGTATAGTATGAAAAATTTCCCAAGTATAGATCCAAAAATTTCCCAAGTATAGGTCCAAAAATTTCCCAAGTATAGATCCAAAAATTTCACAAGTACACATCCAAAAATTTCCCAAGTATAGATCCAAAAATTTCCCAAGCATAGATCGAAAAATTTTCCAAGTATAGATCGAAAAATTTCCCAAGTATAGATCCAAAATTTCCCAAGTATAGATCCAAAAATTTCCCAAGTATAGATCGAAAAATTTCCCAAGTATAGATCCAAAAATTTCCCCAGTATAGATCCAAAAATTTCCCAAGTATAGATCGAAATATTTCCCAAGTATAGATCGAAAAATTTCCCAAGTATAGATCCAAAAATTTACCAAGTATAGATCGAAAAATTTCCCAAGTATAGATCCAAAAATTTCCCAAGCATAGATCGAAAAATTTTCCAAGTATAGATCGAAAAATTTCCCAAGTATAGATCCAAAAACTTCCCAAGTATAGATCCAAAAATTTCACAAGTATACATAAAAAAATTTCCCAAGTATAGATCCAAAAATTTCCCAAGCATAGATCGAAAAATTTCCCAAGTATAGATCGAAAAATTTCCCAAGTATAGATCCAAAAATTTCCCAAGTATAGATCCAAAAATTTTACAAGAATAGATCCAAAAATTTCCCAAGTATAGTACGAAAAATATCCAAAGTATAGATCCAAAAATTTCCCATGAATAGATCCAAAAATTTCCCAAGTATAGATCGAAAAATTTCCCAAGCATAGATCGAAAAATTTCCCAAGTATAGATCCAAAATTTCCCAAGTACAGATCGAAAAATTTTCCAAGTATAGATCGAAAAATTTCCCAAGTATAAATCCAAAATTTCCCAAGTATAGATCCAAAAATTTCCCAAGTATAGATCCAAAAATTTCCCAAGTATAGATCCAAAAATTTCCCAAGTATAGATCGAAAAATTTCCCAAGTATAGATCGAAAAATTTCCCAAGTATAGATCCTAAAATTTCCCAAGTATAGATCCAAAAATTTCCCAAGTATAGGTCCAAAAATTTCCCAAGTATAGATTCAAAAATTTCCCAAATATAGATCCAAAAATTTCCCAATTATAGATCGAAAAATTTCCCAAGTATAGATCCAAAAATTTCACAAGTATACATCCAAAAATTTCAGAAGTATAGATCAAAAAATTTCCCAAGTATAGATCGAAAAATTTCCCAAGTACAGATCGAAAAATTTTCCAAGTATAGATCGAAAAATTTCCCAAGTATAGATCGAAAAATTTCCCAAGTATAGTACGAAAAATTTCCCAAGTATAAATCCAAAAATTTCGCATGAATAGATCCAAAAATTTCCCAAGTATAGATCCAAAAATTTACCAAGTATAGATCGAAAAATTTCCCAAGTATAGATCCAAAAATTTCCCAAGCATAGATCGAAAAATTTTCCAAGTATAGATCGAAAAATTTCCCAAGTATAGATCCAAAAACTTCCCAAGTATAGATCCAAAAATTTCACAAGTATACATAAAAAAATTTCCCAAGTATAGATCCAAAAATTTCCCAAGCATAGATCGAAAAATTTCCCAAGTATAGATCGAAAAATTTCCCAAGTATAGATCCAAAAATTTCCCAAGTATAGATCCAAAAATTTCCCAAGAATAGATCCAAAAATTTCCCAAGTATAGTACGAAAAATATCCAAAGTATAGATCCAAAAATTTCCCATGAATAGATCCAAAAATTTCCCAAGTATAGATCGAAAAATTTCCCAAGCATAGATCGAAAAATTTCCCAAGTATAGATCCAAAATTTCCCAAGTACAGATCGAAAAATTTTCCAAGTATAGATCGAAAAATTTCCCAAGTATAAATCCAAAATTTCCCAAGTATAGATCCAAAAATTTCCCAAGTATAGATCCAAAAATTTCCCAAGTATAGATCCAAAAATTTCCCAAGTATAGATCGAAAAATTTCCCAAGTATAGATCGAAAAATTTCCCAAGTATAGATCCTAAAATTTCCCAAGTATAGATCCAAAAATTTCCCAAGTATAGGTCCAAAAATTTCCCAAGTATAGATTCAAAAATTTCCCAAATATAGATCCAAAAATTTCCCAATTATAGATCGAAAAATTTCCCAAGTATAGATCCAAAAATTTCACAAGTATACATCCAAAAATTTCAGAAGTATAGATCAAAAAATTTCCCAAGTATAGATCGAAAAATTTCCCAAGTACAGATCGAAAAATTTTCCAAGTATAGATCGAAAAATTTCCCAAGTATAGATCGAAAAATTTCCCAAGTATAGTACGAAAAATTTCCCAAGTATAAATCCAAAAATTTCGCATGAATAGATCCAAAAATTTCCCAAGTATAGATCCAAAAATTTCCCAATTATAGATCGAAAAATTTCCCAAGTATAAATCCAAAAATTTCCCATGAATAGATCCAAAAATTTCCCAAGTATATATCCAAAAATTTCCCAAGTATAGATCCAAAAATTTCACAAGTATACATCCAAAAATTTTCCAAGTATAGATCCAAAAATTTCCCAAGCATAGATCGAAAAATTTTCCAAGTATAGATCGAAAAATTTCCCAAGTATAGATCGAAAATTTCCCAAGTATAGATCCAAAAATTTCCTAAGTATAGATCGAAAAATTTCCCAAGTATAGATCCAAAAATTTCACAAGTATACAAATAAAAATTTCCCAAGTATAGATCCAAAAATTTCCCAAGCATAGATCGAAAAATTTTCCAAGTATAGATCGAAAAATTTCCTAAGTATAGATCGAAAAATTTCAAAAGTATAGATCCAAAAATTTCCCAAGAATAGATCCAAAAATTTCCCAAGTATAGTATGAAAAATTTCCCAACTATAGATCCAAAAATTTCCCAAGTATAGGTCCAAAAATTTCCCAAGTATAGATCCAAAAATTTCACAAGTACACATCCAAAAATTTCCCAAGTATAGATCCAAAAATTTCCCAAGCATAGATCGAAAAATTTTCCAAGTATAGATCGAAAAATTTCCCAAGTATAAATCCAAAATTTCCCAAGTATAGATCCAAAAATTTCCCAAGTATAGATCGAAAAATTTCCCAAGTATAGATCCAAAAATTTCCCAAGTATAGATCCAAAAATTTCCCAAGTATAGATCGAAATATTTCCCAAGTATAGATCGAAAAATTTCCCAAGTATAGATCCAAAAATTTACCAAGTATAGATCGAATAATTTCCCAAGTATAGATCCAAAAATTTCCCAAGCATAGATCGAAAAATTTTCCAAGTATATATCGAAAAATTTTCCAAGTATATATCGAAAAATTTCCCAAGTATAGATCCAAAAACTTCCCAAGTATAGATCCAAAAATTTCACAAGTATACATCCAAAAATTTCCAGAGTATAGATCCAAAAATTTCCCAAGCATAGATCGAAAAATTTTCCAAGTATAGATCGAAAAATTTTCCAAGTATAGATCGAAAAATTTTCCAAGTATAGATCCAAAATTTCCCAAGTATAGATCGAAAAATTTCCCAAGTATAGTACGAAAAATTTCCCAAGTATAGTTCGAAAAATTTCCCAAGTATAGATCCAAAAATTTCCCAAGTATAGATCGAAAAATTTCCCAAGTATAGATCCAAAAATTTCACAAGTATACATCCAAAAATTTCCCAAGTATAGATCCAAAAATTTCCCAAGCATAGATCGAAAAATTTCCCATGAATAGATCCAAAAATTTCCCAAGTATAGATCCAAAAACTTCCCAAGTATAGATCCAAAAATTTCACAAGTATACATCCAAAAATTTCCCAAGTATAGATCCAAAAATTTCCCAAGCATAGATCGAAAAATTTTCCAAGTATAGATCGAAAAATTTCCCAAGTATAGATCCAAAATTTCCCAAGTATAGATCCAAAAATTTCCCAAGTATAGATCGAAAAATTTCCCAAGTATAGATCCAAAAATTTCCCAAGTATAGATCCAAAAATTTCCCAAGAATAGATCCAAAAATTTCCCAAGTATAGTATGAAAAATTTCCCAAGTATAGATCCAAAAATTTCCCAAGTATAGGTCCAAAAATTTCACAAGTACACATCCAAAAATTTCCCAAGTATAGATCCAAAAATTTCCCAAGCATAGATCGAAAAATTTTCCAAGTATAGATCGAAAAATTTCCCAAGTATAGATCCAAAATTTCCCAAGTATAGATCCAAAAATTTCCCAAGTATAGATCGAAAAATTTCCCAAGTATAGATCCAAAAATTTCCCAAGTATAGATCCAAAAATTTCCCAAGTATAGATCGAAATATTTCCCAAGTATAGATTGAAAAATTTCCCAAGTATAGATCCAAAAATTTCTCAAGTATAGGTCCAAAAATTTCCCAAGTATAGATCGAAAAATTTCCAAAGTATAGATCCAAAAATTTCACAAGTATACATCCAAAAATTTCCCAAGTATAGATCCAAAAATTTCCCAAGCATAGATCGAAAAATTTCCCATGAATAGATCCAAAAATTTCCCAAGTATAGATCCAAAAACTTCCCAAGTATAGATCCAAAAATTTCACAAGTATACATCCAAAAATTTCCCAAGTATAGATCCAAAAATTTCCCAAGCATAGATCGAAAAATTTTCCAAGTATAAATCGAAAAATTTCCCAAGTATAGATCCAAAATTTCCCAAGTATAGATCCAAAAATTTCCCAAGTATAGATCGAAAAATTTCCCAAGTATAGATCCTAAAATTTCCCAAGTATAGATCCAAAATTTTCCCAAGAATAGATCCAAAAATTTCCCAAGTATAGTATGAAAAATTTCCCAAGTATAGATCCAAAAATTTCCCAAGTATAGGTCCAAAAATTTCCCAAGTATAGATCCAAAAATTTCACAAGTACACATCCAAAAATTTCCCAAGTATAGATCCAAAAATTTCCCAAGCATAGATCGAAAAATTTTCCAAGTATAGATCGAAAAATTTCCCAAGTATAGATCCAAAATTTCCCAAGTATAGATCCAAAAATTTCCCAAGTATAGATCGAAAAATTTCCCAAGTATAGATCCAAAAATTTCCCCAGTATAGATCCAAAAATTTCCCAAGTATAGATCGAAATATTTCCCAAGTATAGATCGAAAAATTTCCCAAGTATAGATCCAAAAATTTACCAAGTATAGATCGAAAAATTTCCCAAGTATAGATCCAAAAATTTCCCAAGCATAGATCGAAAAATTTTCCAAGTATAGATCGAAAAATTTCCCAAGTATAGATCCAAAAACTTCCCAAGTATAGATCCAAAAATTTCACAAGTATACATAAAAAAATTTCCCAAGTATAGATCCAAAAATTTCCCAAGCATAGATCGAAAAATTTCCCAAGTATAGATCGAAAAATTTCCCAAGTATAGATCCAAAAATTTCCCAAGTATAGATCCAAAAATTTTACAAGAATAGATCCAAAAATTTCCCAAGTATAGTACGAAAAATATCCAAAGTATAGATCCAAAAATTTCCCATGAATAGATCCAAAAATTTCCCAAGTATAGATCGAAAAATTTCCCAAGCATAGATCGAAAAATTTCCCAAGTATAGATCCAAAATTTCCCAAGTACAGATCGAAAAATTTTCCAAGTATAGATCGAAAAATTTCCCAAGTATAAATCCAAAATTTCCCAAGTATAGATCCAAAAATTTCCCAAGTATAGATCCAAAAATTTCCCAAGTATAGATCCAAAAATTTCCCAAGTATAGATCGAAAAATTTCCCAAGTATAGATCGAAAAATTTCCCAAGTATAGATCCTAAAATTTCCCAAGTATAGATCCAAAAATTTCCCAAGTATAGGTCCAAAAATTTCCCAAGTATAGATTCAAAAATTTCCCAAATATAGATCCAAAAATTTCCCAATTATAGATCGAAAAATTTCCCAAGTATAGATCCAAAAATTTCACAAGTATACATCCAAAAATTTCAGAAGTATAGATCAAAAAATTTCCCAAGTATAGATCGAAAAATTTCCCAAGTACAGATCGAAAAATTTTCCAAGTATAGATCGAAAAATTTCCCAAGTATAGATCGAAAAATTTCCCAAGTATAGTACGAAAAATTTCCCAAGTATAAATCCAAAAATTTCGCATGAATAGATCCAAAAATTTCCCAAGTATAGATCCAAAAATTTACCAAGTATAGATCGAAAAATTTCCCAAGTATAGATCCAAAAATTTCCCAAGCATAGATCGAAAAATTTTCCAAGTATAGATCGAAAAATTTCCCAAGTATAGATCCAAAAACTTCCCAAGTATAGATCCAAAAATTTCACAAGTATACATAAAAAAATTTCCCAAGTATAGATCCAAAAATTTCCCAAGCATAGATCGAAAAATTTCCCAAGTATAGATCGAAAAATTTCCCAAGTATAGATCCAAAAATTTCCCAAGTATAGATCCAAAAATTTCCCAAGAATAGATCCAAAAATTTCCCAAGTATAGTACGAAAAATATCCAAAGTATAGATCCAAAAATTTCCCATGAATAGATCCAAAAATTTCCCAAGTATAGATCGAAAAATTTCCCAAGCATAGATCGAAAAATTTCCCAAGTATAGATCCAAAATTTCCCAAGTACAGATCGAAAAATTTTCCAAGTATAGATCGAAAAATTTCCCAAGTATAAATCCAAAATTTCCCAAGTATAGATCCAAAAATTTCCCAAGTATAGATCCAAAAATTTCCCAAGTATAGATCCAAAAATTTCCCAAGTATAGATCGAAAAATTTCCCAAGTATAGATCGAAAAATTTCCCAAGTATAGATCCTAAAATTTCCCAAGTATAGATCCAAAAATTTCCCAAGTATAGGTCCAAAAATTTCCCAAGTATAGATTCAAAAATTTCCCAAATATAGATCCAAAAATTTCCCAATTATAGATCGAAAAATTTCCCAAGTATAGATCCAAAAATTTCACAAGTATACATCCAAAAATTTCAGAAGTATAGATCAAAAAATTTCCCAAGTATAGATCGAAAAATTTCCCAAGTACAGATCGAAAAATTTTCCAAGTATAGATCGAAAAATTTCCCAAGTATAGATCGAAAAATTTCCCAAGTATAGTACGAAAAATTTCCCAAGTATAAATCCAAAAATTTCGCATGAATAGATCCAAAAATTTCCCAAGTATAGATCCAAAAATTTCCCAATTATAGATCGAAAAATTTCCCAAGTATAAATCCAAAAATTTCCCATGAATAGATCCAAAAATTTCCCAAGTATATATCCAAAAATTTCCCAAGTATAGATCCAAAAATTTCACAAGTATACATCCAAAAATTTTCCAAGTATAGATCCAAAAATTTCCCAAGCATAGATCGAAAAATTTTCCAAGTATAGATCGAAAAATTTCCCAAGTATAGATCGAAAATTTCCCAAGTATAGATCCAAAAATTTCCTAAGTATAGATCGAAAAATTTCCCAAGTATAGATCCAAAAATTTCACAAGTATACAAATAAAAATTTCCCAAGTATAGATCCAAAAATTTCCCAAGCATAGATCGAAAAATTTTCCAAGTATAGATCGAAAAATTTCCTAAGTATAGATCGAAAAATTTCCCAAGTATAGATCTAAAAATTTCACAAGTATACATCCAAAAATTTCCCAAGTATAGATCCAAAAATTTCCCAAGCATAGATCCAAAAATTTCCCAAGCATAGATCGAAAAATTTTCCAAGTATATATCGAAAAATTTCCCAAGTATAGATCCAAAAACTTCCCAAGTATAGATCCAAAAATTTCACAAGTATACATCCAAAAATTTCCAGAGTATAGATCCAAAAATTTCCCAAGCATAGATCGAAAAATTTTCCAAGTATAGATCGAAAAATTTCCCAAGTATAGATCCAAAATTTTCCAAGTATAGATCGAAAAATTTCCCAAGTATAGGTCCAAAAATTTCCCAAGTATAGATTCAAAAATTTCCCAAATATAGATCCAAAAATTTCCCAATTATAGATCGAAAAATTTCCCAAGTATAGATCCAAAAATTTCACAAGTATACATCCAAAAATTTCAGAAGTATAGATCAAAAAATTTCCCAAGTATAGATCGAAAAATTTCCCAAGTACAGATCGAAAAATTTTCCAAGTATAGATCGAAAATTTTCCCAAGTATAGATCGAAAAATTTCCCAAGTATAGTACGAAAAATTTCCCAAGTATAAATCCAAAAATTTCCCATGAATAGATCCAAAAATTTCCCAAGTATAGATCCAAAAATTTCCCAAATATAGATCCAAAAATTTCACAAGTATACATCCAAAAATTTCCCAAGTATAGATCGAAAAATTTCCCAAGTATAGATCGAAAAATTTCCCAAGTATAATACGAAAAATTTCTAAAGTATAGTACGAAAAATTTCCCAAGTATATATACAAAAATTTCCCAAGTATAGATCGAAAAATTTCCCAAGTATAGATCGAAAAATTTCCCAAGTATAGATCGAAAAATTTCACAAGTATACATCCAAATATTTCCCAAGTATAGGTCCAAAAATTTCCCAAGTATAGATTCAAAAATTTCCCAAGTATAGATTCAAAAATTTCCCAAGTGTAGATCCAAAAATTTCCTAAGTATAGATCGAAATATTTCCCAAGTATAGATCCAAAAATTTCTCAAGTATACATCCAAAAATTTCCCAAGTATAGATCGAAAAATTTCCCAAGTATAGATCAAAAAATTTCCCAAGTATAGATCGAAAAATTTCCCAAGAATAGATCGAAAAATTTTCCAATTATAGATCGAAAAATTTCCCAAGTATAGATCGAAAAATTTCCCAAATATAGTACGAAAAATTTCCCAAGTATAAATCCAAAAATTTCCCATGAATAGATCCAAAAATTTCCCAAGTATATATCCAAAAATTTCCCAAGTATAGATCCAAAAATTTCACAAGTATACATCCAAAAATTTTCCAAGTATAGACCCAAAAATTTCCCAAGCATAGATCCAAAAATTTTCCAAGTATAGATCGAAAAATTTCCCAAGTATAGATCGAAAATTTCCCAAGTATAGATCCAAAAATTTCACAAGTATACAAATAAAAATTTCCCAAGTATAGATCCAAAAATTTCCCAAGCATAGATCGAAAAATTTTCCAAGTATAGATCGAAAAATTTCCCAAGTATAGATCGAAAATTTCCCAAGTATAGATCCAAAAATTTCCTAAGTATAGATCGAAAAATTTCCCAAGTATAGATCTAAAAATTTCACAAGTATACATCCAAAAATTTCCCAAGTATAGATCCAAAAATTTCCCAAGCATAGATCCAAAAATTTCCCAAGCATAGATCGAAAAATTTTCCAAGTATATATCGAAAAATTTCCCAAGTATAGATCCAAAAACTTCCCAAGTATAGATCCAAAAATTTCACAAGTATACATCCAAAAATTTCCAGAGTATAGATCCAAAAATTTCCCAAGCATAGATCGAAAAATTTTCCAAGTATAGATCCAAAATTTTCCAAGTATAGATCGAAAAATTTCCCAAGTATAGATCCAAAATTTCCCAAGTATAGATCGAAAAATTTCCCAAGTATAGTACGAAAAATTTCCCAAGTATAGATCCAAAATTTCCCAAGTATAGATCCAAAAATTTCCCAAGAATAGATCCAAAATTTCCCAAGTATAGTATGAAAAATTTCCCAAGTATAGATCCAAAAATTTCCCAAGTATAGGTCCAAAAATTTCCCAAGTATAGATCCAAAAATTTCACAAGTACACATCCAAAAATTTCCCAAGTATAGATCCAAAAATTTCCCAAGCATAGATCGAAAAATTTTCCAAGTATAGATCGAAAAATTTCCCAAGTATAGATCCAAAATTTCCCAAGTATAGATCCAAAAATTTCCCAAGTATAGATCGAAAAATGTCCCAAGTATAGATCCAAAAATTTCCCCAGTATAGATCCAAAAATTTCCCAAGTATAGATCGAAATATTTCCCAAGTATAGATCGAAAAATTTCCCAAGAATAGATCCAAAAATTTACCAAGTATAGATCGAAAAATTTCCCAAGCATAGATCGAAAAATTTTCCAAGTATAGATCGAAAAATTTCCCAAGTATAGATCCAAAAACTTCCCAAGTATAGATCCAAAAATTTCCCAAGCATAGATCGAAAAATTTCCCAAGTATAGATCCAAAAATTTCCCAAGTATAGATCCAAAAATTTCCCAAGAATAGATCCAAAAATTTCCCAAGTATAGTACGAAAAATATCCAAAGTATAGATCCAAAAATTTCCCATGAATAGATCCAAAAATTTCACAAGTATACATCCAAAAATTTCCCAAGTATAGATCGAAAAATTTCCCAAGCATAGATCGAAAAATTTCCCAAGTATAGATCCAAAAATTTCCCAAGTATAGATCGAAAAATTTCCCAAGTATAGATCCAAAAATTTCCCAAGTATACATCCAAAAATTTCCCAAGTATAGATCGAAAAATTTCCCAAGTATAGATCAAAAAATTTCCCAAGTATAGATCCAAAAATTTCCCAAGTATAGATCGAAAAATTTCCCAAGTATAGATCGAAAAATTTCCCAAGTATAGATCGAAAAATTTCCCAAGTATAGATCCAAAAATTTCCCGAGTATAGATCCAAAAATTTCCCAAGTATAGGTCCAAAAATTTCCCAAGTATAGATTCAAAAATTTCCCAAATATAGATCCAAAAATTTCCCAATTATAGATCGAAAAATTTCCCAAGTATAGATCCAAAAATTTCACAAGTATACATCCAAAAATTTCAGAAGTATAGATCGAAAAATTTCCCAAGAATAGATCCAAAAATTTCCCAAGTATAGTACGAAAAATATCCAAAGTATAGATCCAAAAATTTCCCATGAATAGATCCAAAAATTTCCCAAGTATAGATCCAAAAATTTCCCAAGTATAGATAAAAAATTTCACAAGTATACATCCAAAAATTTCCCAAGTATAGATCGAAAAATTTCCCAAGTATAGATCCAAAAATTTCACAAGTATACATCCAAAAATTTCCCAAGTATAGATCCAAAAATTTCCCAAGTATAGATCAAAAAATTTTCCAAGTATAGATCGAAAAATTTCCCAAGTATAGATCCAAAATTTCCCAAGTATAGATCCAAAAATTTCCCAAGTATAGATAGAAAAATTTCCCAAGTATAGATCCAAAAATTTCCCAAGTATAGATCCAAAAATTTCCCAACAATAGATCCAAAAATTTCCCAAGTATAGTATGAAAAATTTCCCAAGTATAGATCCAAAAATTTCCCAAGTATAGGTCCAAAAATTTCCCAAGTATAGATCCAAAAATTTCACAAGTACACATCCAAAAATTTCCCAAGTATAGATCCAAAAATTTCCCAAGCATAGATCGAAAAATTTTCCAAGTATAGATCGAAAAATTTCCCAAGTATAGATCCAAAATTTCCCAAGTATAGATCCAAAAATTTCCCAAGTATAGATCGAAAAATGTCCCAAGTATAGATCCAAAAATTTCCCCAGTATAGATCCAAAAATTTCCCAAGTATAGATCGAAATATTTCCCAAGTATAGATCGAAAAATTTCCCAAGTATAGATCCAAAAATTTACCAAGTATAGATCGAAAAATTTCCCAAGCATAGATCGAAAAATTTTCCATGAATAGATCCAAAAATTTCCCAAGTATAGATCCAAAAATTTCCCAAGTATAGATCCAAAAATTTCCCAAGAATAGATCCAAAAATTTCCCAAGTATAGTACGAAAAATATCCAAAGTATAGATCCAAAAATTTCCCATGAATAGATCCAAAAATTTCCCAAGTATAGATCCAAAAATTTCCCAAGTATAGATCCAAAAATTTCACAAGTATACATCCAAAAATTTCCCAAGTATAGATCGAAAAATTTCCCAAGCATAGATCGAAAAATTTCCCAAGTATAGATCCAAAATTTCCCAAGTACAGATCGAAAAATTTTCCAAGTATAGATCGAAAAATTTCCCAAGTATAAATCCAAAATTTCCCAAGTATAGATCCAAAAATTTCCCAAGTATAGATCGAAAAATTTCCCAAGTATAGGTCCAAAAATTTCCCAAGTATAGATCGAAAAATTTCCCAAGTATAGATCCAAAAATTTCCCAAGTATAGGTCCAAAAATTTCCCAAGTATAGATTCAAAAATTTCCCAAGTATAGATCCAAAAATTTCCCAAGTATAGATCCAAAAATTTCCCAAGTAAAGATCCAAAAATTTCCCAAGTATACATCCAAAAATTTCCCAAGTATAGATCGAAAAATTTCCCAAGTATAGATCAAAAAATTTCCCAAGTATAGATCC
Source organism: Odiellus spinosus (assembly GCA_963920705.1). NCBI lineage: Eukaryota > Metazoa > Arthropoda > Arachnida > Opiliones > Phalangiidae > Odiellus > Odiellus spinosus. The sequence goes on along the minus strand of CAWUCO010000219.1, from coordinate 1,280,178 downwards.
AAAAATTTCCCAAGTATAGATCGAAAAATTTCCCAAGTATAGATCGAAAAATTTCCCAAGTATAGATCGAAAAATTTCCCAAGTATAGATCCAAAAATTTCTCAAGTATAGATCCAAAAATTTCCCAAGTATAGGTCCAAAAATTTCCCAAGTATAGATTCAAAAATTTCCCAAATATAGATCCAAAAATTTCCCAATTATAGATCGAAAAATTTCCCAAGTATAGATCCAAAAATTTCACAAGTATACATCCAAAAATTTCAGAAGTATAGATCGAAAAATTTCCCAAGAATAGATCCAAAAATTTCCCAAGTATAGTACGAAAAATATCCAAAGTATAGATCCAAAAATTTCCCATGAATAGATCCAAAAATTTCCCAAGTATAGATCCAAAAATTTCCCAAGTATAGATCCAAAAATTTCACAAGTATACATCCAAAAATTTCCCAAGTATAGATCGAAAAATTTCCCAAGCATAGATCGAAAAATTTCCCAAGTATAGATCCAAAATTTCCCAAGTACAGATCGAAAAATTTTCCAAGTATAGATCGAAAAATTTCCCAAGTATAAATCCAAAATTTCCCAAGTATAGATCGAAAAATTTCCCAAGTATAGGTCCAAAAATTTCCCAAGTATAGATCGAAAAATTTCCCAAGTATAGATCCAAAAATTTCCCAAGTATAGATCCAAAAATTTCCCAAGTATAGATCCAAAAATTTCCCAAGAATAGATCCAAAAATTTCCCAAGTATAGTATGAAAAATTTCCCAAGTATAGATCCAAAAATTTCGCAAGTATAGGTCCAAAAATTTCCCAAGTATAGATCCAAAAATTTCACAAGTACACATCCAAAAATTTCCCAAGTATAGATCCAAAAATTTCCCAAGCATAGATCGAAAAATTTTCCAAGTATAGATCGAAAAATTTCCCAAGTATAGATCCAAAATTTCCCAAGTATAGATCCAAAAATTTCCCAAGTATAGATCGAAAAATGTCCCAAGTATAGATCCAAAAATTTCCCCAGTATAGATCCAAAAATTTCCCAAGTATAGATCGAAATATTTCCCAAGTATAGATCGAAAAATTTCCCAAGTATAGATCCAAAAATTTACCAAGTATAGATCGAAAAATTTCCCAAGCATAGATCGAAAAATTTTCCAAGTATAGATCGAAAAATTTCCCAAGTATAGATCCAAAAACTTCCCAAGTATAGATCCAAAAATTTCACAAGTATACATAAAAAAATTTCCCAAGTATAGATCCAAAAATTTCCCAAGCATAGATCGAAAAATTTCCCAAGTATAGATCGAAAAATTTCCCAAGTATAGATCCAAAAATTTCCCAAGTATAGATCCAAAAATTTCCCAAGAATAGATCCAAAAATTTCCCAAGTATAGGTCCAAAAATTTCCCAAGTATAGATTCAAAAATTTCCCAAGTATAGATCCAAAAATTTCCCAAGTATAGATCCAAAAATTTCCCAAGTAAAGATCCAAAAATTTCCCAAGTATAGATCGAAAAATTTCCCAAGTATAGATCGAAAAATTTCCCAAGTATAGATCCAAAAATTTCCCAAGTATACATCCAAAAATTTCCCAAGTATAGATCCAAAAATTTCCCAAGTATAGATCCAAAAATTTCCCAAGTATAGGTCCAAAAATTTCCCAAGTATAGATTCAAAAATTTCCCAAATATAGATCCAAAAATTTCCCAATTATAGATCGAAAAATTTCCCAAGTATAGATCCAAAAATTTCACAAGTATACATCCAAAAATTTCAGAAGTATAGATCGAAAAATTTCCCAAGAATAGATCCAAAAATTTCCCAAGTATAGTACGAAAAATATCCCAAGTATAGATCCAAAAATTTCCCAAGTATAGATCCAAAAATTTCACAAGTATACATCCAAAAATTTCCCAAGTATAGATCGAAAAATTTCCCAAGCATAGATCGAAAAATTTCCCAAGTATAGATCCAAAATTTCCCAAGTACAGATCGAAAAATTTTCCAAGTATAGATCGAAAAATTTCCCAAGTATAAATCCAAAATTTCCCAAGTATAGATCGAAAAATTTCCCAAGTATAGGTCCAAAAATTTCCCAAGTATAGATCGAAAAATTTCCCAAGTATAGATCCAAAAATTTCCCAAGTATAGATCCAAAAATTTCCCAAGTATAGATCCAAAAATTTCCCAAGAATAGATCCAAAAATTTCCCAAGTATAGTATGAAAAATTTCCCAAGTATAGATCCAAAAATTTCGCAAGTATAGGTCCAAAAATTTCCCAAGTATAGATCCAAAAATTTCACAAGTACACATCCAAAAATTTCCCAAGTATAGATCCAAAAATTTCCCAAGCATAGATCGAAAAATTTTCCAAGTATAGATCGAAAAATTTCCCAAGTATAGATCCAAAATTTCCCAAGTATAGATCCAAAAATTTCCCAAGTATAGATCGAAAAATGTCCCAAGTATAGATCCAAAAATTTCCCCAGTATAGATCCAAAAATTTCCCAAGTATAGATCGAAATATTTCCCAAGTATAGATCGAAAAATTTCCCAAGTATAGATCCAAAAATTTACCAAGTATAGATCGAAAAATTTCCCAAGCATAGATCGAAAAATTTTCCAAGTATAGATCGAAAAATTTCCCAAGTATAGATCCAAAAACTTCCCAAGTATAGATCCAAAAATTTCACAAGTATACATAAAAAAATTTCCCAAGTATAGATCCAAAAATTTCCCAAGCATAGATCGAAAAATTTCCCAAGTATAGATCGAAAAATTTCCCAAGTATAGATCCAAAAATTTCCCAAGTATAGATCCAAAAATTTCCCAAGAATAGATCCAAAAATTTCCCAAGTATAGTACGAAAAATATCCAAAGTATAGATCCAAAAATTTCCCATGAATAGATCCAAAAATTTCCCAAGTATAGATCCAAAAATTTCCCAAGTATAGATCCAAAAATTTCACAAGTATACATCCAAAAATTTCCCAAGTATAGATCGAAAAATTTCCCAAGCATAGATCGAAAAATTTCCCAAGTATAGATCCAAAATTTCCCAAGTACAGATCGAAAAATTTTCCAAGTATAGATCGAAAAATTTCCCAAGTATAAATCCAAAATTTCCCAAGTATAGATCCAAAAATTTCCCAAGTATAGATCGAAAAATTTCCCAAGTATAGGTCCAAAAATTTCCCAAGTATAGATCGAAAAATATCCAAAGTATAGATCCAAAAATTTCCCAAGTATAGGTCCAAAAATTTCCCAAGTATAGATTCAAAAATTTCCCAAGTATAGATCCAAAAATTTCCCAAGTATAGATCCAAAAATTTCCCAAGTAAAGATCCAAAAATTTCCCAAGTATACATCCAAAAATTTCCCAAGTATAGATCGAAAAATTTCCCAAGTATAGATCAAAAAATTTCCCAAGTATAGATCCAAAAATTTCCCAAGTATAGATCGAAAAATTTCCCAAGTATAGATCGAAAAATTTCCCAAGTATAGATCGAAAAATTTCCCAAGTATAGATCCAAAAATTTCCCAAGTATAGATCCAAAAATTTCCCAAGTATAGGTCCAAAAATTTCCCAAGTATAGATTCAAAAATTTCCCAAATATAGATCCAAAAATTTCCCAATTATAGATCGAAAAATTTCCCAAGTATAGATCCAAAAATTTCACAAGTATACATCCAAAAATTTCAGAAGTATAGATCGAAAAATTTCCCAAGAATAGATCCAAAAATTTCCCAAGTATAGTACGAAAAATATCCAAAGTATAGATCCAAAAATTTCCCATGAATAGATCCAAAAATTTCCCAAGTATAGATCCAAAAATTTCCCAAGTATAGATCCAAAAATTTCACAAGTATACATCCAAAAATTTCCCAAGTATAGATCGAAAAATTTCCCAAGCATAGATCGAAAAATTTCCCAAGTATAGATCCAAAATTTCCCAAGTACAGATCGAAAAATTTTCCAAGTATAGATCGAAAAATTTCCCAAGTATAAATCCAAAATTTCCCAAGTATAGATCGAAAAATTTCCCAAGTATAGGTCCAAAAATTTCCCAAGTATAGATCGAAAAATTTCCCAAGTATAGATCCAAAAATTTCCCAAGTATAGATCCAAAAATTTCCCAAGTATAGATCCAAAAATTTCCCAAGAATAGATCCAAAAATTTCCCAAGTATAGTATGAAAAATTTCCCAAGTATAGATCCAAAAATTTCCCAAGTATAGGTCCAAAAATTTCCCAAGTATAGATCCAAAAATTTCACAAGTACACATCCAAAAATTTCCCAAGTATAGATCCAAAAATTTCCCAAGCATAGATCGAAAAATTTTCCAAGTATAGATCGAAAAATTTCCCAAGTATAGATCCAAAATTTCCCAAGTATAGATCCAAAAATTTCCCAAGTATAGATCGAAAAATGTCCCAAGTATAGATCCAAAAATTTCCCCAGTATAGATCCAAAAATTTCCCAAGTATAGATCGAAATATTTCTCAAGTATAGATCGAAAAATTTCCCAAGTATAGATCCAAAAATTTACCAAGTATAGATCGAAAAATTTCCCAAGCATAGATCGAAAAATTTTCCAAGTATAGATCGAAAAATTTCCCAAGTATAGATCCAAAAACTTCCCAAGTATAGATCCAAAAATTTCACAAGTATACATAAAAAAATTTCCCAAGTATAGATCCAAAAATTTCCCAAGCATAGATCGAAAAATTTCCCAAGTATAGATCGAAAAATTTCCCAAGTATAGATCCAAAAATTTCCCAAGTATAGATCCAAAAATTTCCCAAGAATAGATCCAAAAATTTCCCAAGTATAGTACGAAAAATATCCAAAGTATAGATCCAAAAATTTCCCATGAATAGATCCAAAAATTTCCCAAGTATAGATCCAAAAATTTCCCAAGTATAGATCCAAAAATTTCACAAGTATACATCCAAAAATTTCCCAAGTATAGATCGAAAAATTTCCCAAGCATAGATCGAAAAATTTCCCAAGTATAGATCCAAAATTTCCCAAGTACAGATCGAAAAATTTTCCAAGTATAGATCGAAAAATTTCCCAAGTATAAATCCAAAATTTCCCAAGTATAGATCCAAAAATTTCCCAAGTATAGATCGAAAAATTTCCCAAGTATAGGTCCAAAAATTTCCCAAGTATAGATCGAAAAATATCCAAAGTATAGATCCAAAAATTTCCCAAGTATAGGTCCAAAAATTTCCCAAGTATAGATTCAAAAATTTCCCAAGTATAGATCCAAAAATTTCCCATGTATAGATCCAAAAATTTCCCAAGTAAAGATCCAAAAATTTCCCAAGTATACATCCAAAAATTTCCCAAGTATAGATCGAAAAATTTCCCAAGTATAGATCAAAAAATTTCCCAAGTATAGATCCAAAAATTTCCCAAGTATAGATCGAAAAATTTCCCAAGTATAGATCGAAAAATTTCCCAAGTATAGATCGAAAAATTTCCCAAGTATATATCCAAAAATTTCACAAGTACACATCCAAAAATTTCCCAAGTATAGATCCAAAAATTTCCCAAGCATAGATCGAAAAATTTTCCAAGTATAGATCGAAAAATTTCCCAAGTATAGATCCAAAATTTCCCAAGTATAGATCCAAAAATTTCCCAAGTAAAGATCCAAAAATTTCCCAAGTATACATCCAAAAATTTCCCAAGTATAGATCGAAAAATTTCCCAAGTATAGATCAAAAAATTTCCCAAGTATAGATCCAAAAATTTCCCAAGTATAGATCGAAAAATTTCCCAAGTATAGATCGAAAAATTTCCCAAGTATAGATCGAAAAATTTCCCAAGTATAGATCCAAAAATTTCCCAAGTATAGATCCAAAAATTTCCCAAGTATAGGTCCAAAAATTTCCCAAGTATAGATTCAAAAATTTCCCAAATATAGATCCAAAAATTTCCCAATTATAGATCGAAAAATTTCCCAAGTATAGATCCAAAAATTTCACAAGTATACATCCAAAAATTTCAGAAGTATAGATCGAAAAATTTCCCAAGAATAGATCCAAAAATTTCCCAAGTATAGTACGAAAAATATCCAAAGTATAGATCCAAAAATTTCCCATGAATAGATCCAAAAATTTCCCAAGTATAGATCCAAAAATTTCCCAAGTATAGATCCAAAAATTTCACAAGTATACATCCAAAAATTTCCCAAGTATAGATCGAAAAATTTCCCAAGCATAGATCGAAAAATTTCCCAAGTATAGATCCAAAATTTCCCAAGTACAGATCGAAAAATTTTCCAAGTATAGATCGAAAAATTTCCCAAGTATAAATCCAAAATCTCCCAAGTATAGATCCAAAAATTTCCCAAGTATAGATCCAAAAATTTCCCAAGAATAGATCCAAAAATTTCCCAAGTATAGTACGAAAAATATCCAAAGTATAGATCCAAAAATTTCCCATGAATAGATCCAAAAATTTCCCAAGTATAGATCCAAAAATTTCCCAAGTATAGATCAAAAAATTTCACAAGTATACATCCAAAAATTTCCCAAGTATAGATCGAAAAATTTCCCAAGCATAGATCGAAAAATTTCCCAAGTATAGATCCAAAATTTCCCAAGTACAGATCGAAAAATTTTCCAAGTATAGATCGAAAAATTTCCCAAGTATAAATCCAAAATTTCCCAAGTATAGATCCAAAAATTTCCCAAGTATAGATCGAAAAATTTCCCAAGTATAGGTCCAAAAATTTCCCAAGTATAGATCGAAAAATTTCCCAAGTATAGATCCAAAAATTTCCCAAGTATAGATCCAAAAATTTCCCAAGTATAGGTCCAAAAATTTCCCAAGTATAGATTCAAAAATTTCCCAAGTATAGATCCAAAAATTTCCCAAGTAAAGATCCAAAAATTTCCCAAGTATACATCCAAAAATTTCCCAAGTATAGATCGAAAAATTTCCCAAGTATAGATCGAAAAATTTCCCAAGTATAGATCCAAAAATTTCCCAAGTATAGATCGAAAAATTTCCCAAGTATAGATCGAAAAATTTCCCAAGTATAGATCGAAAAATTTCCCAAGTATAGATCCAAAAATTTCCCAAGTATAGATCCAAAAATTTCCCAAGTATAGGTCCAAAAATTTCCCAAGTATAGATTCAAAAATTTCCCAAATATAGATCCAAAAATTTCCCAATTATAGATCGAAAAATTTCCCAAGTATAGATCCAAAAATTTCACAAGTATACAACCAAAAATTTCAGAAGTATAGATCGAAAAATTTCCCAAGAATAGATCCAAAAATTTCCCAAGTATAGTACGAAAAATATCCAAAGTATAGATCCAAAAATTTCCCATGAATAGATCCAAAAATTTCCCAAGTATAGATCCAAAAATTTCCCAAGTATAGATCCAAAAATTTCATTAGTATACATCGAAAAATTTCCCAAGTATAGATCGAAAAATTTCCCAAGCATAGATCGAAAAATTTCCCAAGTATAGATCCAAAATTTCCCAAGTACAGATCGAAAAATTTTCCAAGTATAGATCGAAAAATTTCCCAAGTATAAATCCAAAATTTCCCAAGTATAGATCCAAAAATTTCCCAAGTATAGATCGAAAAATTTCCCAAGTATAGGTCCAAAAATTTCCCAAGTATAGATCGAAAAATTTCCCAAGTATAGATCCAAAAATTTCCCAAGTATAGATCCAAAAATTTCCCAAGTATAGATCCAAAAATTTCCCAAGAATAGATCCAAAAATTTCCCAAGTATAGTATGAAAAATTTCCCAAGTATAGATCCAAAAATTTCCCAAGTATAGGTCCAAAAATTTCCCAAGTATAGATCCAAAAATTTCACAAGTACACATCCAAAAATTTCCCAAGTATAGATCCAAAAATTTCCCAAGCATAGATCGAAAAATTTTCCAAGTATAGATCGAAAAATTTCCCAAGTATAGATCCAAAATTTCCCAAGTATAGATCGAAATATTTCCCAAGTATAGATCGAAAAATTTCCCAAGTATAGATCCAAAAATTTACCAAGTATAGATCGAAAAATTTCCCAAGTATAGATCGAAAAATTTCCCAAGTATAGATCCAAAAACTTCCCAAGTATAGATCCAAAAATTTCACAAGTATACATAAAAAAATTTCCCAAGTATAGATCCAAAAATTTCCCAAGCATAGATCGAAAAATTTCCCAAGTATAGATCGAAAAATTTCCCAAGTATAGATCCAAAAATTTCCCAAGTATAGATCCAAAAATTTCCCAAGAATAGATCCAAAAATTTCCCAAGTATAGTACGAAAAATATCCAAAGTATAGATCCAAAAATTTCCCATGAATAGATCCAAAAATTTCCCAAGTATAGATCCAAAAATTTCCCAAGTATAGATCCAAAAATTTCACAAGTATACATCCAAAAATTTCCCAAGTATAGATCGAAAAATTTCCCAAGCATAGATCGAAAAATTTCCCAAGTATAGATCCAAAATTTCCCAAGTACAGATCGAAAAATTTTCCAAGTATAGATCGAAAAATTTCCCAAGTATAAATCCAAAATTTCCCATGTATAGATCCAAAAATTTCCCAAGTATAGGTCCAAAAATTTCCCAAGTATAGATCGAAAAATATCCAAAGTATAGATCCAAAAATTTCCCAAGTATAGGTCCAAAAATTTCCCAAGTATAGATTCAAAAATTTCCCAAGTATAGATCCAAAAATTTCCCAAGTATAGATCCAAAAATTTCCCAAGTAAAGATCCAAAAATTTCCCAAGTATACATCCAAAAATTTCCCAAGTATAGATCGAAAAATTTCCCAAGTATAGATCAAAAAATTTCCCAAGTATAGATCCAAAAATTTCCCAAGTATAGATCGAAAAATTTCCCAAGTATAGATCGAAAAATTTCCCAAGTATAGATCGAAAAATTTCCCAAGTATAGATCCAAAAATTTCCCAAGTATAGATCCAAAAATTTCCCAAGTATAGGTCCAAAAATTTCCCAAGTATAGATTCAAAAATTTCCCAAATATAGATCCAAAAATTTCCCAATTATAGATCGAAAAATTTCCCAAGTATAGATCCAAAAATTTCACAAGTATACATCCAAAAATTTCAGAAGTATAGATCGAAAAATTTCCCAAGAATAGATCCAAAAATTTCCCAAGTATAGTACGAAAAATATCCAAAGTATAGATCCAAAAATTTCCCATGAATAGATCCAAAAATTTCCCAAGTATAGATCCAAAAATTTCCCAAGTATAGATCCAAAAATTTCACAAGTATACATCCAAAAATTTCCCAAGTATAGATCGAAAAATTTCCCAAGCATAGATCGAAAAATTTCCCAAGTATAGATCCAAAATTTCCCAAGTACAGATCGAAAAATTTTCCAAGTATAGATCGAAAAATTTCCCAAGTATAAATCCAAAATTTCCCAAGTATAGATCCAAAAATTTCCCAAGTATAGATCCAAAAATTTCCCAAGAATAGATCCAAAAATTTCCCAAGTATAGTACGAAAAATATCCAAAGTATAGATCCAAAAATTTCCCATGAATAGATCCAAAAATTTCCCAAGTATAGATCCAAAAATTTCCCAAGTATAGATCCAAAAATTTCACAAGTATACATCCAAAAATTTCCCAAGTATAGATCGAAAAATTTCCCAAGCATAGATCGAAAAATTTCCCAAGTATAGATCCAAAATTTCCCAAGTACAGATCGAAAAATTTTCCAAGTATAGATCGAAAAATTTCCCAAGTATAAATCCAAAATTTCCCAAGTATAGATCCAAAAATTTCCCAAGTATAGATCGAAAAATTTCCCAAGTATAGGTCCAAAAATATCCCAAGTATAGATCGAAAAATTTCCCAAGTATAGATCCAAAAATTTCCCAAGTATAGGTCCAAAAATTTACCAAGTATAGATTCAAAAATTTCCCAAGTATAGATCCAAAAATTTCCCAAGTATAGATCCAAAAATTTCCCAAGTAAAGATCCAAAAATTTCCCAAGTATACATCCAAAAATTTCCCAAGTATAGATCGAAAAATTTCCCAAGTATAGATCAAAAAATTTCCCAAGTATAGATCCAAAAATTTCCCAAGTATAGATCGAAAAATTTCCCAAGTATAGATCCAAAAATTTCCCAAGTATAGATCCAAAAATTTCCCAAGTATAGATCCAAAAATTTCCCAAGTATAGATCCAAAAATTTCCCAAGTATAGGTCCAAAAATTTCCCAAGTATAGATTCAAAAATTTCCCAAATATAGATCCAAAAATTTCCCAATTATAGATCGAAAAATTTCCCAAGTATAGATCCAAAAATTTCACAAGTATACATCCAAAAATTTCAGAAGTATAGATCGAAAAATTTCCCAAGAATAGATCCAAAAATTTCCCAAGTATAGTACGAAAAATATCCAAAGTATAGATCCAAAAATTTCCCATGAATAGATCCAAAAATTTCCCAAGTATAGATCCAAAAATTTCCCAAGTATAGATCCAAAAATTTCACAAGTATACATCCAAAAATTTCCCAAGTATAGATCGAAAAATTTCCCAAGCATAGATCGAAAAATTTCCCAATTATAGATCCAAAATTTCCCAAGTACAGATCGAAAAATTTTCCAAGTATAGATCGAAAAATTTCCCAAGTATAGATCTTAAAATTTCCCAAGTATAGATCCAAAAATTTCCCAAGTATAGATCGAAATATTTCCCAAGTATAGATCGAAAAATTTCCCAAGTATAAATCCAAAATTTCCCAAGTATAGATCCAAAAATTTCCCAAGAATAGATCGAAAAATTTCCCAAGTATAGGTCCAAAAATTTCCCAAGTATAGATCGAAAAATTTCCCAAGTATAGATCCAAAAATTTCCCAAGTATAGATCCAAAAATTTCCCAAGTATAGATCCAAAAATTTCCCAAGAATAGATCCAAAAATTTCCCAAGTATAGTATGAAAAATTTCCCAAGTATAGATCCAAAAATTTCCCAAGTATAGGTCCAAAAATTTCCCAAGTATAGATCCAAAAATTTCACAAGTACACATCCAAAAATTTCCCAAGTATAGATCCAAAAATTTCCCAAGCATAGATCGAAAAATTTTCCAAGTATAGATCGAAAAATTTCCCAAGTATAGATCCAAAATTTCCCAAGTATAGATCCAAAAATTTCCCAAGTATAGATCGAAAAATGTCCCAAGTATAGATCCAAAAATTTCCCCAGTATAGATCCAAAAATTTCCCAAGTATAGATCGAAAAATTTCCCAAGCATAGATCGAAAAATTTTCCAAGTATAGATCGAAAAATTTCCCAAGTATAGATCCAAAAACTTCCCAAGTATAGATCCAAAAATTTCACAAGTATACATAAAAAAATTTCCCAAGTATAGATCCAAAAATTTCCCAAGCATAGATCGAAAAATTTCCCAAGTATAGATCGAAAAATTTCCCAAGTATAGATCCAAAAATTTCCCAAGTATAGATCCAAAAATTTCCCAAGAATAGATCCAAAAATTTCCCAAGTATAGTACGAAAAATATCCAAAGTATAGATCCAAAAATTTCCCATGAATAGATCCAAAAATTTCCCAAGTATAGATCCAAAAATTTCCCAAGTATAGATCCAAAAATTTCACAAGTATACATCCAAAAATTTCCCAAGTATAGATCGAAAAATTTCCCAAGCATAGATCGAAAAATTTCCCAAGTATAGATCAAAAATTTCCCAAGTACAGATCGAAAAATTTTCCAAGTATAGATCGAAAAATTTCCCAAGTATAAATCCAAAATTTCCCAAGTATAGATCCAAAAATTTCCCAAGTATAGATCCAAAAATTTCCCAAGAATAGATCCAAAAATTTCCCAAGTATAGTACGAAAAATATCCAAAGTATAGATCCAAAAATTTCCCATGAATAGATCCAAAAATTTCCCAAGTATAGATCCAAAAATTTCCCAAGTATAGATCCAAAAATTTCACAAGTATACATCCAAAAATTTCCCAAGTATAGATCGAAAAATTTCCCAAGCATAGATCGAAAAATTTCCCAAGTATAGATCCAAAATTTCCCAAGTACAGATCGAAAAATTTTCCAAGTATAGATCGAAAAATTTCCCAAGTATAAATCCAAAATTTCCCAAGTATAGATCCAAAAATTTCCCAAGTATAGATCGAAAAATTTCCCAAGTATAGGTCCAAAAATATCCCAAGTATAGATCGAAAAATTTCCCAAGTATAGATCCAAAAATTTCCCAAGTATAGGTCCAAAAATTTACCAAGTATAGATTCAAAAATTTCCCAAGTATAGATCCAATAATTTCCCAAGTATAGATCCAAAAATTTCCCAAGTAAAGATCCAAAAATTTCCCAAGTATACATCCAAAAATTTCCCAAGTATAGATCGAAAAATTTCCCAAGTATAGATCAAAAAATTTCCCAAGTATAGATCCAAAAATTTCCCAAGTATAGATCGAAAAATTTCCCAAGTATAGATCCAAAAATTTCCCAAGTATAGATCCAAAAATTTCCCAAGTATAGATCCAAAAATTTCCCAAGTATAGATCCAAAAATTTCCCAAGTATAGGTCCAAAAATTTCCCAAGTATAGATTCAAAAATTTCCCAAATATAGATCCAAAAATTTCCCAATTATAGATCGAAAAATTTCCCAAGTATAGATCCAAAAATTTCACAAGTATACATCCAAAAATTTCAGAAGTATAGATCGAAAAATTTCCCAAGAATAGATCCAAAAATTTCCCAAGTATAGTACGAAAAATATCCAAAGTATAGATCCAAAAATTTCCCATGAATAGATCCAAAAATTTCCCAAGTATAGATCCAAAAATTTCCCAAGTATAGATCCAAAAATTTCACAAGTATACATCCAAAAATTTCCCAAGTATAGATCGAAAAATTTCCCAAGCATAGATCGAAAAATTTCCCAAGTATAGATCCAAAATTTCCCAAGTACAGATCGAAAAATTTTCCAAGTATAGATCGAAAAATTTCCCAAGTATAAATCCAAAATTTCCCAAGTATAGATCCAAAAATTTCCCAAGTATAGATCGAAAAATTTCCCAAGTATAGATCCAAAAATTTCCCAAGTATAGATCGAAAAATTTCCCAAGTATAGATCGAAAAATTTCCCAAGTATAGATCGAAAAATTTCCCAAGTATAGATCCAAAAATTTACCAAGTATAGATCCAAAAATTTCCCAAGTATAGGTCCAAAAATTTCCCAAGTATAGATTCAAAAATTTCCCAAATATAGATCCAAAAATTTCCCAATTATAGATCGAAAAATTTCCCATGTATAGATCCAAAAATTTCACAAGTATACATCCAAAAATTTCAGAAGTATAGATCGAAAAAATTCCCAAGTATAGATCAAAAAATTTCCCAAGTATAGATCGAAAAATTTCCCAAGTACAGATCGAAAAATTTTCCAAGTATAGATCGAAAAATTTCCCAAGTATAGATCGAAAAATTTCCCAAGTATAGTACGAAAAATTTCCCAAGTATAAATCCAAAAATTTCCCATGAATAGATCCAAAAATTTCCCAAGTATAGATCCAAAAATTTCCCAAATATAGATCCAAAAATTTCTAAAGTATAGTACGAAAAATTTCCCAAGTATATATACAAAAATTTCCCAAGTATAGATCGAAAAATTTCCCAAGTATAGATCGAAAAATTTCCCAAGTATAGATCGTAAAATTTCACAAGTATACATCCAAAAATTTCCCAAGTATAGGTCCAAAAATTTCCCAAGTATAGATTCAAAAATTTCCCAAGTATAGATTCAAAAATTTCCCAAGTATAGATCCAAAAATTTCCTAAGTATAGATCGAAATATTTCCCAAGTATAGATCCAAAAATTTCTCAAGTATACATCCAAAAATTTCCCAAGTATAGATCGAAAAATTTCCCAAGTATAGATCAAAAAATTTCCCAAGTATAGATCGAAAAATTTCCCAAGAATAGATCGAAAAATTTTCCAAGTATAGATCGAAAAATTTCCCAAGTATAGATCGAAAAATTTCCCAAATATAGTACGAAAAATTTCCAAGTATATATCCAAAAATTTCCCAAGTATAGATCCAAAAATTTCACAAGTATACATCCAAAAATTTTCCAAGTATAGATCCAAAAATTTCCCAAGCATAGATCGAAAAATTTTCCAAGTATAGATCGAAAAATTTCCCAAGTATAGATCGAAAATTTCTAAAGGAAAAGATCCAAAAATTTCCAAAGTATAGATCGAAAAATTTCCCAAGTATAGATCCAAAAATTTCACAAGTATACAAATAAAAATTTCCCATGTATAGATCCAAAAATTTCCCAAGCATAGATCGAAAAATTTTCCAAGTATAGATCGAAAAATTTCCCAAGTATAGATCCAAAATTTTCCAAGTATAGATCGAAAAATTTCCCAAGTATAGATCCAAAATTTCCCAAGATCCAAAAATTTTCCAAGTATAGATCGAAAAATTTCCCAAGTATAGATCCAAAAATTTCCCAAGTATAGATCGAAAAATTTCCCAAGTATTTATCCAAAAATTTCCCAAGTATAGATCCAAAAATTTCCCAAGTATAGATCGAAAAATTTCCCAAGTATAGATCGAAAAATTTCCCAAGTATAGATCCAAAAATTTCCCAAGTATAGGTCCAAAAATTTCCCAAGTATAGATCCAAAAATTTCCCAAGTATAGATCGAAAAATTTCCCAAGTATAGATCCAAAAATTTCCCAAGTATACATCCAAACATTTCCCAAGTATAGATCGAAAAATTTCCCAAGTATAGATAAAAAATTTCCCAAGTATAGATCCAAAAATTTCCCAAGTATACATCCAAAAATTTCCCAAGTATAGATCGAAAAATTTCCCAAGTATAGATCCAAAAATTTCACAAGTATACATCCAAAAATTTCCCACGTATAGATCCAAAAATTTCCCAAGCATAGATCGAAAAATTTTCCAAGTATAGATCGAAAAATTTCCCAAGTATAGATCCAAAATTTCCCAAGTATAGATCGAAAAATTTCCCAAGTATAGATCCAAAATTTCCCAAGATCCAAAAATTTTCCAAGTATAGATCGAAAAATTTCCCAAGTATAGATCCAAAAATTTCCCAAGTATAGATCGAAAAATTTCCCAAGTATTGATCCAAAAATTACCAAAGTATAGATCGAAAAATTTCCCAAGTATAGATCGAAAAATTTCCCAAGTATAGATCCAAAAATTTACCAAGTATAGATCCAAAAATTTCCCAAGTATAGGTCCAAAAATTTCCCAAGTATAGATTCAAAAATTTCACAAATATAGATCCAAAAATTTCCCAATTATAGATCGAAAAATTTCCCAAGTATAGATCCAAAAATTTCACAAGTATACATCCAAAAATTTCAGAAGTATAGATCCAAAAATTTCCCAAGTATAGATCAAAAAATTTCCCAAGTATAGATCGAAAAATTTCCCAAGTACAGATCGAAAAATTTTCCAAGTATAGATCGAAAAATTTCCCAAGTATAGATCGAAAAATTTCCCAAGTATAGTACGAAAAATTTCCCAAGTATAAATCCAAAAATTTCCCATGAATAGATCCAAAAATTTCCCAAGTATAGATCCAAAAATTTCCCAAATATAGATCCAAAAATTTCTAAAGTATAGTACGAAAAATTTCCCAAGTATATATACAAAAATTTCCCAAGTATAGATCGAAAAATTTCCCAAGTATAGATCGAAAAATTTCACAAGTATACATCCAAAAATTTCCCAAGTATAGGTCCAAAAATTTCCCAAGTATAGATTCAAAAATTTCCCAAGTATAGATTCAAAAATTTCCCAAGTATAGATCCAAAAATTTCCTAAGTATAGATCGAAATATTTCCCAAGTATAGATCCAAAAATTTCTCAAGTATACATCCAAAAATTTCCCAAGTATAGATCGAAAAATTTCCCAAGTATAGATCAAAAAATTTCCCAAGTATAGATCGAAAAATTTCCCAAGAATAGATCGAAAAATTTTCCAATTATAGATCGAAAAATTTCCCAAGTATAGATCGAAAAATTTCCCAAATATAGTACGAAAAATTTCCCAAGTATAAATCCAAAAATTTCCCATGAATAGATCCAAAAATTTCCCAAGTATATATCCAAAAATTTCCCAAGTATAGATCCAAAAATTTCACAAGTATACATCCAAAAATTTTCCAAGTATAGATCCAAAAATTTCCCAAGCATAGATCGAAAAATTTTCCAAGTATAGATCGAAAAATTTCCCAAGTATAGATCGAAAATTTCCCAAGTATAGATCCAAAAATTTCCTAAGTATAGATCGAAAAATTTCCCTAGTATAGATCCAAAAATTTCACAAGTATACAAATAAAAATTTCCCAAGTATAGATCCAAAAATTTCCCAAGCATAGATCGAAAAATTTCCCAAGTATAGTACGAAAAATTTCCCAAGTATAAATCCAAAAATTTCCCATGAATAGATCCAAAAATTTCCCAAGTATAGATCCAAAAATTTCCCAAATATAGATCCAAAAATTTCCTAAGTATAGATCGAAATATTTCCCAAGTATAGATCCAAAAATTTCCCAAGTATAGATCGAAAAATTTCCCAAGTATTTATCCAAAAATTTCCCAAGTATAGATCCAAAAATTTCCCAAGTATAGATCGAAAAATTTCCCAAGTATAGATCGAAAAATTTCCCAAGTATAGATCCAAAAATTTCCCAAGTATAGGTCCAAAAATTTCCCAAGTATAGATCCAAAAATTTCCCAAGTATAGATCGAAAAATTTCCCAAGTATAGATCCAAAAATTTCCCAAGTATACATCCAAACATTTCCCAAGTATAGATCGAAAAATTTCCCAAGTATAGATAAAAAATTTCCCAAGTATAGATCCAAAAATTTCCCAAGTATACATCCAAAAATTTCCCAAGTATAGATCGAAAAATTTCCCAAGTATAGATCCAAAAATTTCACAAGTATACATCCAAAAATTTCCCACGTATAGATCCAAAAATTTCCCAAGCATAGATCGAAAAATTTTCCAAGTATAGATCGAAAAATTTCCCAAGTATAGATCCAAAATTTCCCAAGTATAGATCGAAAAATTTCCCAAGTATAGATCCAAAATTTCCCAAGATCCAAAAATTTTCCAAGTATAGATCGAAAAATTTCCCAAGTATAGATCCAAAAATTTCCCAAGTATAGATCGAAAAATTTCCCAAGTATTGATCCAAAAATTACCAAAGTATAGATCGAAAAATTTCCCAAGTATAGATCGAAAAATTTCCCAAGTATAGATCCAAAAATTTACCAAGTATAGATCCAAAAATTTCCCAAGTATAGGTCCAAAAATTTCCCAAGTATAGATTCAAAAATTTCACAAATATAGATCCAAAAATTTCCCAATTATAGATCGAAAAATTTCCCAAGTATAGATCCAAAAATTTCACAAGTATACATCCAAAAATTTCAGAAGTATAGATCCAAAAATTTCCCAAGTATAGATCAAAAAATTTCCCAAGTATAGATCGAAAAATTTCCCAAGTACAGATCGAAAAATTTTCCAAGTATAGATCGAAAAATTTCCCAAGTATAGATCGAAAAATTTCCCAAGTATAGTACGAAAAATTTCCCAAGTATAAATCCAAAAATTTCCCATGAATAGATCCAAAAATTTCCCAAGTATAGATCCAAAAATTTCCCAAATATAGATCCAAAAATTTCTAAAGTATAGTACGAAAAATTTCCCAAGTATATATACAAAAATTTCCCAAGTATAGATCGAAAAATTTCCCAAGTATAGATCGAAAAATTTCACAAGTATACATCCAAAAATTTCCCAAGTATAGGTCCAAAAATTTCCCAAGTATAGATTCAAAAATTTCCCAAGTATAGATTCAAAAATTTCCCAAGTATAGATCCAAAAATTTCCTAAGTATAGATCGAAATATTTCCCAAGTATAGATCCAAAAATTTCTCAAGTATACATCCAAAAATTTCCCAAGTATAGATCGAAAAATTTCCCAAGTATAGATCAAAAAATTTCCCAAGTATAGATCGAAAAATTTCCCAAGAATAGATCGAAAAATTTTCCAATTATAGATCGAAAAATTTCCCAAGTATAGATCGAAAAATTTCCCAAATATAGTACGAAAAATTTCCCAAGTATAAATCCAAAAATTTCCCATGAATAGATCCAAAAATTTCCCAAGTATATATCCAAAAATTTCCCAAGTATAGATCCAAAAATTTCACAAGTATACATCCAAAAATTTTCCAAGTATAGATCCAAAAATTTCCCAAGCATAGATCGAAAAATTTTCCAAGTATAGATCGAAAAATTTCCCAAGTATAGATCGAAAATTTCCCAAGTATAGATCCAAAAATTTCCTAAGTATAGATCGAAAAATTTCCCTAGTATAGATCCAAAAATTTCACAAGTATACAAATAAAAATTTCCCAAGTATAGATCCAAAAATTTCCCAAGCATAGATCGAAAAATTTCCCAAGTATAGTACGAAAAATTTCCCAAGTATAAATCCAAAAATTTCCCATGAATAGATCCAAAAATTTCCCAAGTATAGATCCAAAAATTTCCCAAATATAGATCCAAAAATTTCCTAAGTATAGATCGAAATATTTCCCAAGTATAGATCCAAAAATTTCTCAAGTATACATCCAAAAATTTCCCAAGTATAGATCGAAAAATTTCCCAAGTATAGATCAAAAAATTTCCCAAGTATAGATCGAAAAATTTCCCAAGAATAGATCGAAAAATTTTCCAATTATAGATCGAAAAATTTCCCAAGTATAGATCGAAAAATTTCCCAAATATAGTACGAAAAATTTCCCAAGTATAAATCCAAAAATTTCCCATGAATAGATCCAAAAATTTCCCAAGTATATATCCAAAAATTTCCCAAGTATAGATCCAAAAATTTCACAAGTATACATCCAAAAATTTTCCAAGTATAGATCCAAAAATTTCCCAAGCATAGATCGAAAAATTTTCCAAGTATAGATCGAAAAATTTCCCAAGTATAGATCGAAAATTTCCCAAGTATAGATCCAAAAATTTCCTAAGTATAGATCGAAAAATTTCCCAAGTATAGATCCAAAAATTTCACAAGTATACAAATAAAAATTTCCCAAGTATAGATCCAAAAATTTCCCAAGCATAGATCGAAAAATTTTTCAAGTATAGATCGAAAAATTTCCCAAGTATAGATCCAAAATTTTCCAAGTATAGATCGAAAAATTTCCCAAGTATAGATCCAAAATTTCCCAAGATCCAAAAATTTTCCAAGTATAGATCGAAAAATTTCCCAAGTATAGATCCAAAAATTTCCCAAGTATAGATCGAAAAATTTCCCAAGTATTTATCCAAAAATTTCCCAAGTATAGATCCAAAAATTTCCCAAGTATAGATCGAAAAATTTCCCAAGTATAGATCGAAAAATTTCCCAAGTATAGATCCAAAAATTTCCCAAGTATAGATTCAAAAATTTCCCAAGTATAGATCCAAAAATTTCCCAAGTATATATACAAAAATTTCCCAAGTATAGATCGAAAAATTTCCCAAGTATAGATCGAAAAATTTCACAAGTATACATCCAAAAATTTCCCAAGTATAGGTCCAAAAATTTCCCAAGTATAGATTCAAAAATTTTGCAAGTATAGATTCAAAAATTTCCCAAGTATAGATCCAAAAATTTCCTAAGTATAGATCGAAATATTTCCCAAGTATAGATCCAAAAATTTCTCAAGTATACATCCAAAAATTTCCCAAGTATAGATCGAAAAATTTCCCAAGTATAGATCAAAAAATTTCCCAAGTATAGATCGAAAAATTTCCCAAGAATAGATCGAAAAATTTTCCAATTATAGATCGAAAAATTTCCCAAGTATAGATCGAAAAATTTCCCAAATATAGTACGAAAAATTTCCCAAGTATAAATCCAAAAATTTCCCATGAATAGTTCCAAAAATTTCCCAAGTATATATCCAAAAATTTCCCAAGTATAGATCCAAAAATTTCACAAGTATACATCCAAAAATTTTCCAAGTATAGATCCAAAAATTTCCCAAGCATAGATCGAAAAATTTTCCAAGTATAGATCGAAAAATTTCCCAAGTATAGATCGAAAATTTCCCAAGTATAGATCCAAAATTTCCCAAGATCCAAAAATTTTCCAAGTATAGATCGAAAAATTTCTCAAGTATACATCCAAAAATTTCCCAAGTATAGATCGAAAAATTTCCCAAGTATAGATCAAAAAATTTCCCAAGTATAGATCGAAAAATTTCCCAAGAATAGATCGAAAAATTTTCCAATTATAGATCGAAAAATTTCCCAAGTATAGATCGAAAAATTTCCCAAATATAGTACGAAAAATTTCCCAAGTATAAATCCAAAAATTTCCCATGAATAGTTCCAAAAATTTCCCAAGTATATATCCAAAAATTTCCCAAGTATAGATCCAAAAATTTCACAAGTATACATCCAAAAATTTTCCAAGTATAGATCCAAAAATTTCCCAAGCATAGATCGAAAAATTTTCCAAGTATAGATCGAAAAATTTCCCAAGTATAGATCGAAAATTTCCCAAGTATAGATCCAAAAATTTCCTAAGTATAGATCGAAAAATTTCCCAAGTATAGATCCAAAAATTTCACAAGTATACAAATAAAAATTTCCCAAGTATAGATCCAAAAATTTCCCAAGCATAGATCGAAAAATTTTCCAAGTATAGATCGAAAAATTTCCCAAGTATAGATCCAAAATTTTCCAAGTATAGATCGAAAAATTTCCCAAGTATAGATCCAAAATTTCCCAAGATCCAAAAATTTTCCAAGTATAGATCGAAAAATTTCCCAAGTATAGATCCAAAAATTTCCCAAGTATAGATCGAAAAATTTCCCAAGTATTTATCCAAAAATTTCCCAAGTATAGATCCAAAAATTTCCCAAGTATAGATCGAAAAATTTCCCAAGTATAGATCGAAAAATTTCCCAAGTATAGATCCAAAAATTTCCCAAGTATAGGTCCAAAAATTTCCCAAGTATAGATTCAAAAATTTCCCAAGTATAGATCCAAAAATTTCCCAAGTATAGATCGAAAAATTTCCCAAGTATAGATCCAAAAATTTCCCAAGTATACATCCAAAAATTTCCCAAGTATAGATCGAAAAATTTCCCAAGTATAGATCAAAAAATTTCCCAAGTATAGATCCAAAAATTTCCCAAGTATACATCCAAAAATTTCCCAAGTATAGATCGAAAAATTTCCCAAGTATAGATCCAAAAATTTCACAAGTATACATCCAAAAATTTCCCAAGCATAGATCGAAAAATTTTCCAAGTATAGATCGAAAAATTTCCCAAGTATAGATCCAAAATTTCCCAAGTATAGATCCAAAAATTTCCTAAGTATAGATCGAAAAATTTCCCAAGTATAGATCTAAAAATTTCACAAGTATACATCCAAAAATTTCCCAAGTATAGATCCAAAAATTTCCCAAGCATAGATCGAAAAATTTTCCAAGTATAGATCGAAAAATTTCCCAAGTATAGATCCAAAATTTTCCAAGTATAGATCGAAAAATTTCCCAAGTATAGATCCAAAATTTCCCAAGATCCAAAAATTTTCCAAGTATAGATCGAAAAATTTCCCAAGTATAGATCCAAAAATTTCCCAAGTATAGATCCAAAAATTTCCCAAGTATAGATCGAAAAATTTCCCAAGTATTGATCCAAAAATTACCAAAGTATAGATCCAAAAATTTCCCAAGTATAGATCGAAAAATTTCCCAAGTATAGATCCAAAAATTTCCCAAGTATAGGTCCAAAAATTTCCCAAGTGTAGATTCAAAAATTTCCCAAGTATAGATCCAAAAATTTCCCAAGTATAGATCCAAAAATTTCCCAAGTATAGTTCCAAAAATTTCCAAGTATACATCCAAAAATTTCCCAAGTATAGATCGAAAAATTTCCCAAGTATAGATCAAAAAATTTCCCAAGTATAGATCGAAAAATTTCCCAAGTATAGATCGAAAAATTTTCCAAGTATAGTACGAAAAATTTCCCAAGTATAAATAAAAAATTTCCCAAGTATAGATCCAAAAATTTCCCAAGTATAGATCCAAAAATTTCACAAGTATACATCCAAAAATTTCCCAAGTATAGATCCAAAAATTTCCCAAGCATAGATCGAAAAATTTTCCAAGAATAGATCGAAAAATTTCCCAAGTATAGATCCAAAATTTCCCAAGTATAGATCCAAAAATTTCCCAAGCATAGATCGAAAAATTTTCCAAGTATAGATCGAAAAATTTCCCAAGTATAGATCCAAAAATTTCACAAGTATACAAATAAAAATTTTCCAAGTATAGATCCAAAAATTTCCCAAGCATAGATCGAAAATTTTCCAAGTATAGATCGAAAAATTTCCCAAGTATAGATCGAAAAATTTCCCAAGTATAGATCCAAAAATTTCCCAAGTATAGATCGAAAAATTTCCCAAGTATAGATCGAAAAATTTCCCAAGTATAGATCCAAAAATTTCCCAAGTATAGGTCCAAAAATTTCCCAAGTATAGATTCAAAAATTTCCCAAGTATAGATCCAAAAATTTCCCAAGTATACATCCAAAAATTTCCCAAGTATAGATCGAAAAATTTCCCAAGTATAGATCCAAAAATTTCCCAAGTATACATCCAAAAATTTCCCAAGTATAGATCCAAAATTTTCCAAGTATAGATCGAAAAATTTCCCAAGTATAGATCCAAAATTTCCCAAGATCCAAAAATTTTCCAAGTATAGATCGAAAAATTTCCCAAGTATAGATCCAAAAATTTCCCAAGTATAGATCGAAAAATTTCCCAAGTATTTATCCAAAAATTTCCCAAGTATAGATCCAAAAATTTCCCAAGTATAGATCGAAAAATTTCCCAAGTATAGATCGAAAAATTTCCCAAGTATAGATCCAAAAATTTCCCAAGTATAGGTCCAAAAATTTCCCAAGTATAGATTCAAAAATTTCCCAAGTATAGATCCAAAAATTTCCCAAGTATAGATCGAAAAATTTCCCAAGTATAGATCCAAAAATTTCCCAAGTATACATCCAAACATTTCCCAAGTATAGATCGAAAAATTTCCCAAGTATAGATCAAAAAATTTCCCAAGTATAGATCCAAAAATTTCCCAAGTATACATCCAAAAATTTCCCAAGCATAGATCGAAAAATTTTCCAAGTATAGATCGAAAAATTTCCCAAGTATAGATCCAAAATTTTCCAAGTATAGATCGAAAAATTTCCCAAGTATAGATCCAAAATTTCCCAAGATCCAAAAATTTTCCAAGTATAGATCGAAAAATTTCCCAAGTATAGATCCAAAAATTTCCCAAGTATAGATCGAAAAATTTCCCAAGTATTGATCCAAAAATTACCAAAGTATAGATCGAAAAATTTCCCAAGTATAAATCGAAAAATTTCCCAAGTATAGATCCAAAAATTTACCAAGTATAGATCCAAAAATTTCCCAAGTATAGGTCCAAAAATTTCCCAAGTATAGATTCAAAAATTTCCCAAATATAGATCCAAAAATTTCCCAATTATAGATCGAAAAATTTCCCAAGTATAGATCCAAAAATTTCACAAGTATACATCCAAAAATTTCAGAAGTATAGATCGAAAAATTTCCCAAGTATAGATCAAAAAATTTCCCAAGTATAGATCGAAAAATTTCCCAAGTATAGATCCAAAATTTCCCAAGATCCAAAAATTTTCCAAGTATAGATCGAAAAATTTCCCAAGTATAGATCCAAAAATTTCCCAAGTATAGATCCAAAAATTTCCCAAGTATTGATCCAAAAATTACCAAAGTATAGATCGAAAAATTTCCCAAGTATAAATCGAAAAATTTCCCAAGTATAGATCCAAAAATTTACCAAGTATAGATCCAAAAATTTCCCAAGTATAGGTCCAAAAATTTCCCAAGTATATATTCAAATATTTCCCAAATATAGATCCAAAAATTTCCCAATTATAGATCGAAAAATTTCCCAAGTATAGATCCAAAAATTTCACAAGTATACATCCAAAAATTTCAGAAGTATAGATCGAAAATTTTCCCAAGTATAGATCAAAAAATTTCCCAAGTATAGATCGAAAAATTTCCCAAGTACAGATCGAAAAATTTTCCAAGTATAGATCGAAAAATTTCCCAAGTATAGATCGAAAAATTTCCCAAGTATAGTACGAAAAATTTCCCAAGTATAAATCCAAAAATTTCCCATGAATAGATCCAAAAATTTCCCAAGTATAGATCCAAAAATTTCCCAAATATAGATCCAAAAATTTCTAAAGTATAGTACGAAAAATTTCCCAAGTATATATACAAAAATTTCCCAAGTATAGATCGAAAAATTTCCCAAGTATAGATCGAAAAATTTCACAAGTATACATCCAAAAATTTCCCAAGTATAGGTCCAAAAATTTCCCAAGTATAGATTCAAAAATTTCCCAAGTATAGATTCAAAAATTTCCCAAGTATAGATCCAAAAATTTCCTAAGTATAGATCGAAATATTTCCCAAGTATAGATCCAAAAATTTCTCAAGTATACATCCAAAAATTTCCCAAGTATAGATCGAAAAATTTCCCAAGTATAGATCAAAAAATTTCCCAAGTATAGATCGAAAAATTTCCCAAGAATAGATCGAAAAATTTTCCAATTATAGATCGAAAAATTTCCCAAGTATAGATCGAAAAATTTCCCAAATATAGTACGAAAAATTTCCCAAGTATAAATCCAAAAATTTCCCATGAATAGATCCAAAAATTTCCCAAGTATATATCCAAAAATTTCCCAAGTATTTTCCAAGTATAGATCGAAAAATTTCCCAAGTATAGATCGAAAATTTCCCAAGTATAGATCCAAAAATTTCCTAAGTATAGATCGAAAAATTTCCCAAGTATAGATCCAAAAATTTCACAAGTATACAAATAAAAATTTCCCAAGTATAGATCCAAAAATTCCCAAGCATAGATCGAAAAATTTCCCAAGTATAGTACGAAAAATTTTACAAGTATAAATCCAAAAATTTCCCATGAATAGATCCAAAACTTTCCCAAGTATAGATCCAAAAATTTCCCAAATATAGATCCAAAAATTTCCTAAGTATAGATCGAAATATTTCCCAAGTATAGATCCAAAAATTTCTCAAGTATACATCCAAAAATTTCCCAAGTATAGATCGAAAAATTTCCCAAGTATAGATCAAAAAATTTCCCAAGTATAGATCGAAAAATTTCCCAAGAATAGATCGAAAAATTTTCCAATTATAGATCGAAAAATTTCCCAAGTATAGATCGAAAAATTTCCCAAATATAGTACGAAAAATTTCCCAAGTATAAATCCAAAAATTTCCCATGAATAGATCCAAAAATTTCCCAAGTATATATCCAAAAATTTCCCAAGTATAGATCCAAAAATTTCACAAGTATACATCCAAAAATTTTCCAAGTATAGATCCAAAAATTTCCCAAGCATAGATCGAAAAATTTTCCAAGTATAGATCGAAAAATTTCCCAAGTATAGATCGAAAATTTCCCAAGTATAGATCCAAAAATTTCCTAAGTATAGATCGAAAAATTTCCCAAGTATAGATCCAAAAATTTCACAAGTATACAAATAAAAATTTCCCAAGTATAGATCCAAAAATTTCCCAAGCATAGATCGAAAAATTTTTCAAGTATAGATCGAAAAATTTCCCAAGTATAGATCCAAAAATTTCCTAAGTATAGATCGAAAAATTTCCCAAGTATAGATCCAAAAATTTCACAAGTATACAAATAAAAATTTCCCAAGTATAGATCCAAAAATTTCCCAAGCATAGATCGAAAAATTTCCCAAGTATAGTACGAAAAATTTCCCAAGTATAAATCCAAAAATTTCCCATGAATAGATCCAAAAATTTCCCAAGTATAGATCCAAAAATTTCCCAAATATAGATCCAAAAATTTCCTAAGTATAGATCGAAATATTTCCCAAGTATAGATCCAAAAATTTCTCAAGTATACATCCAAAAATTTCCCAAGTATAGATCGAAAAATTTCCCAAGTATAGATCAAAAAATTTCCCAAGTATAGATCGAAAAATTTCCCAAGAATAGATCGAAAAATTTTCCAATTATAGATCGAAAAATTTCCCAAGTATAGATCGAAAAATTTCCCAAATATAGTACGAAAAATTTCCAAGTATAAATCCAAAAATTTCCCATGAATAGATCCAAAAATTTCCCAAGTATATATCCAAAAATTTCCCAAGTATAGATCCAAAAATTTCACAAGTATACATCCAAAAATTTTCCAAGTATAGATCCAAAAATTTCCCAAGCATAGATCGAAAAATTTTCCAAGTATAGATCGAAAAATTTCCCAAGTATAGATCGAAAATTTCCCAAGTATAGATCCAAAAATTTCCTAAGTATAGATCGAAAAATTTCCCAAGTATAGATCCAAAAATTTCACAAGTATACAAATAAAAATTTCCCAAGTATAGATCCAAAAATTTCCCAAGCATAGATCGAAAAATTTTCCAAGTATAGATCGAAAAATTTCCCAAGTATAGATCCAAAATTTTCCAAGTATAGATCGAAAAATTTCCCAAGTATAGATCCAAAATTTCCCAAGATCCAAAAATTTTCCAAGTATAGATCGAAAAATTTCCCAAGTATAGATCCAAAAATTTCCCAAGTATAGATCGAAAAATTTCCCAAGTATTTATCCAAAAATTTCCCAAGTATAGATCCAAAAATTTCCCAAGTATAGATCGAAAAATTTCCCAAGTATAGATCGAAAAATTTCCCAAGTATAGATCCAAAAATTTCCCAAGTATAGGTCCAAAAATTTCCCAAGTATAGATTCAAAAATTTCCCAAGTATAGATCCAAAAATTTCCCAAGTATATATACAAAAATTTCCCAAGTATAGATCGAAAAATTTCCCAAGTATAGATCGAAAAATTTCACAAGTATACATCCAAAAATTTCCCAAGTATAGGTCCAAAAATTTCCCAAGTATAGATTCAAAAATTTCCCAAGTATAGATTCAAAAATTTCCCAAGTATAGATCCAAAAATTTCCCAAGCATAGATCGAAAAATTTTCCAAGTATAGATCGAAAAATTTCCCAAGTATAGATCGAAAATTTCCCAAGTGTAGATCCAAAAATTTCCTAAGTATAGATCGAAAAATTTCCCAAGTATAGATCCAAAAATTTCACAAGTATACAAATAAAAATTTCCCAAGTATAGATCCAAAAATTTCCCAAGCATAGATCGAAAAATTTTTCAAGTATAGATCGAAAAATTTCCCAAGTATAGATCCAAAAATTTCCTAAGTATAGATCGAAAAATTTCCCAAGTATAGATCCAAAAATTTCACAAGTATACAAATAAAAATTTCCCAAGTATAGATCCAAAAATTTCCCAAGCATAGATCGAAAAATTTCCCAAGTATAGTACGAAAAATTTCCCAAGTATAAATCCAAAAATTTCCCATGAATAGATCCAAAAATTTCCCAAGTATAGATCCAAAAATTTCCCAAATATAGATCCAAAAATTTCCTAAGTATAGATCGAAATATTTCCCAAGTATAGATCCAAAAATTTCTCAAGTATACATCCAAAAATTTCCCAAGTATAGATCGAAAAATTTCCCAAGTATAGATCAAAAAATTTCCCAAGTATAGATCGAAAAATTTCCCAAGAATAGATCGAAAAATTTTCCAATTATAGATCGAAAAATTTCCCAAGTATAGATCGAAAAATTTCCCAAATATAGTACGAAAAATTTCCCAAGTATAAATCCAAAAATTTCCCATGAATAGATCCAAAAATTTCCCAAGTATATATCCAAAAATTTCCCAAGTATAGATCCAAAAATTTCACAAGTATACATCCAAAAATTTTCCAAGTATAGATCCAAAAATTTCCCAAGCATAGATCGAAAAATTTTCCAAGTATAGATCGAAAAATTTCCCAAGTATAGATCGAAAATTTCCCAAGTATAGATCCAAAAATTTCCTAAGTATAGATCGAAAAATTTCCCAAGTATAGATCCAAAAATTTCACAAGTATACAAATAAAAATTTCCCAAGTATAGATCCAAAAATTTCCCAAGCATAGATCGAAAAATTTTCCAAGTATAGATCGAAAAATTTCCCAAGTATAGATCCAAAATTTTCCAAGTATAGATCGAAAAATTTCCCAAGTATAGATCCAAAATTTCCCAAGATCCAAAAATTTTCCAAGTATAGATCGAAAAATTTCCCAAGTATAGATCCAAAAATTTCCCAAGTATAGATCGAAAAATTTCCCAAGTATTTATCCAAAAATTTCCCAAGTATAGATCCAAAAATTTCCCAAGTATAGATCGAAAAATTTCCCAAGTATAGATCGAAAAATTTCCCAAGTATAGATCCAAAAATTTCCCAAGTATAGGTCCAAAAATTTCCCAAGTATAGATTCAAAAATTTCCCAAGTATAGATCCAAAAATTTCCCAAGTATATATACAAAAATTTCCCAAGTATAGATCGAAAAATTTCCCAAGTATAGATCGAAAAATTTCACAAGTATACATCCAAAAATTTCCCAAGTATAGGTCCAAAAATTTCCCAAGTATAGATTCAAAAATTTCCCAAGTATAGATTCAAAAATTTCCCAAGTATAGATCCAAAAATTTCCCAAGTATAGATCGAAAAATTTCCCAAGTATAGATCGAAAAATTTCCCAAGTATAGATCCAAAAATTTCACAAGTATACATCCAAAAATTTCCCACGTATAGATCCAAAAATTTCCCAAGCATAGATCGAAAAATTTTCCAAGTATAGATCGAAAAATTTCCCAAGTATAGATCCAAAATTTCCCAAGTATAGATCCAAAAATTTCCTAAGTATAGATCGAAAAATTTCCCAAGTATAGATCTAAAAATTTCACAAGTATACATCCAAAAATTTCCCAAGTATAGATCCAAAAATTTCCCAAGCATAGATCGAAAAATTTTCCAAGTATAGATCGAAAAATTTCCCAAGTATAGATCCAAAATTTTCCAAGTATAGATCGAAAAATTTCCCAAGTATAGATCCAAAATTTCCCAAGATCCAAAAATTTTCCAAGTATAGATCGAAAAATTTCCCAAGTATAGATCCAAAAATTTCCCAAGTATAGATCGAAAAATTTCCCAAGTATTGATCCAAAAATTACCAAAGTATAGATCGAAAAATTTCCCAAGTATAAATCGAAAAATTTCCCAAGTATAGATCCAAAAATTTACCAAGTATAGATCCAAAAATTTCCCAAGTATAGGTCCAAAAATTTCCCAAGTATAGATTCAAAAATTTCCCAAATATAGATCCAAAAATTTCCCAATTATAGATCGAAAAATTTCCCAAGTATAGATCCAAAAATTTCACAAGTATACATCCAAAAATTTCAGAAGTATAGATCGAAAAATTTCCCAAGTATAGATCAAAAAATTTCCCAAGTATAGATCGAAAAATTTCCCAAGTACAGATCGAAAAATTTTCCAAGTATAGATCGAAAAATTTCCCAAGTATAGATCGAAAAATTTCCCAAGTATAGTACGAAAAATTTCCCAAGTATAAATCCAAAAATTTCCCATGAATAGATCCAAAAATTTCCCAAGTATAGATCCAAAAATTTCCCAAATATAGATCCAAAAATTTCTAAAGTATAGTACGAAAAATTTCCCAAGTATATATACAAAAATTTCCCAAGTATAGATCGAAAAATTTCCCAAGTATAGATCGAAAAATTTCACAAGTATACATCCAAAAATTTCCCAAGTATAGGTCCAAAAATTTCCCAAGTATAGATTCAAAAATTTCCCAAGTATAGATTCAAAAATTTCCCAAGTATAGATCCAAAAATTTCCTAAGTATAGATCGAAATATTTTCCAAGTATAGATCCAAAAATTTCTCAAGTATACATCCAAAAATTTCCCAAGTATAGATCGAAAAATTTCCCAAGTATAGATCAAAAAATTTCCCAAGTATAGATCGAAAAATTTCCCAAGAATAGATCGAAAAATTTTCCAATTATAGATCGAAAAATTTCCCAAGTATAGATCGAAAAATTTCCCAAATATAGTACGAAAAATTTCCCAAGTATAAATCCAAAAATTTCCCATGAATAGATCCAAAAATTTCCCAAGTATATATCCAAAAATTTCACAAGTATACATCCAAAAATTTTCCAAGTATAGATCCAAAAATTTCCCAAGCATAGATCGAAAAATTTTCCAAGTATAGATCGAAAAATTTCCCAAGTATAGATCGAAAATTTCCCAAGTATAGATCCAAAAATTTCCTAAGTATAGATCGAAAAATTTCCCAAGTATAGATCCAAAAATTTCACAAGTATACAAATAAAAATTTCCCAAGTATAGATCCAAAAATTTCCCAAGCATAGATCGAAAAATTTTCCAAGTATAGATCGAAAAATTTCCCAAGTATAGATCCAAAATTTTCCAAGTATAGATCGAAAAATTTCCCAAGTATAGATCCAAAATTTCCCAAGATCCAAAAATTTTCCAAGTATAGATCGAAAAATTTCCCAAGTATAGATCCAAAAATTTCCCAAGTATAGATCGAAAAATTTCCCAAGTATTTATCCAAAAATTTCCCAAGTATAGATCCAAAAATTTCCCAAGTATAGATCGAAAAATTTCCCAAGTATAGATCGAAAAATTTCCCAAGTATAGATCCAAAAATTTCCCAAGTATAGGTCCAAAAATTTCCCAAGTATAGATTCAAAAATTTCCCAAGTATAGATCCAAAAATTTCCCAAGTATATATACAAAAATTTCCCAAGTATAGATCGAAAAATTTCCCAAGTATAGATCGAAAAATTTCACAAGTATACATCCAAAAATTTCCCAAGTATAGGTCCAAAAATTTCCCAAGTATAGATTCAAAAATTTCCCAAGTATAGATTCAAAAATTTCCCAAGTATAGATCCAAAAATTTCCTAAGTATAGATCGAAATATTTCCCAAGTATAGATCCAAAAATTTCTCAAGTATACATCCAAAAATTTCCCAAGTATAGATCGAAAAATTTCCCAAGTATAGATCAAAAAATTTCCCAAGTATAGATCGAAAAATTTCCCAAGAATAGATCGAAAAATTTTCCAATTATAGATCGAAAAATTTCCCAAGTATAGATCGAAAAATTTCCCAAATATAGTACGAAAAATTTCCCAAGTATAAATCCAAAAATTTCCCATGAATAGATCCAAAAATTTCCCAAATATAGATCCAAAAATTTCTAAAGTATAGTACGAAAAATTTCCCAAGTATATATACAAAAATTTCCCAAGTATAGATCGAA
Organism: Odiellus spinosus; assembly: GCA_963920705.1. NCBI lineage: Eukaryota > Metazoa > Arthropoda > Arachnida > Opiliones > Phalangiidae > Odiellus > Odiellus spinosus. The sequence continues at coordinate 1,248,740 of CAWUCO010000219.1, read as the reverse complement.
AAATTTCCCAAGTATAGATCGAAAAATTTCACAAGTATACATCCAAAAATTTCCCAAGTATAGGTCCAAAAATTTCCCAAGTATAGATTCAAAAATTTCCCAAGTATAGATTCAAAAATTTCCCAAGTATAGATCCAAAAATTTCCTAAGTATAGATCGAAATATTTCCCAAGTATAGATCCAAAAATTTCTCAAGTATACATCCAAAAATTTCCCAAGTATAGATCGAAAAATTTCCCAAGTATAGATCAAAAAATTTCCCAAGTATAGATCGAAAAATTTCCCAAGAATAGATCGAAAAATTTTCCAATTATAGATCGAAAAATTTCCCAAGTATAGATCGAAAAATTTCCCAAATATAGTACGAAAAATTTCCCAAGTATAAATCCAAAAATTTCCCATGAATAGATCCAAAAATTTCCCAAGTATATATCCAAAAATTTCCCAAGTATAGATCCAAAAATTTCACAAGTATACATCCAAAAATTTTCCAAGTATAGATCCAAAAATTTCCCAAGCATAGATCGAAAAATTTTCCAAGTATAGATCGAAAAATTTCCCAAGTATAGATCGAAAATTTCCCAAGTATAGATCCAAAAATTTCCTAAGTATAGATCGAAAAATTTCCCAAGTATAGATCCAAAAATTTCACAAGTATACAAATAAAAATTTCCCAAGTATAGATCCAAAAATTTCCCAAGCATAGATCGAAAAATTTTCCAAGTATAGATCGAAAAATTTCCCAAGTATAGATCCAAAATTTTCCAAGTATAGATCGAAAAATTTCCCAAGTATAGATCCAAAATTTCCCAAGATCCAAAAATTTTCCAAGTATAGATCGAAAAATTTCCCAAGTATAGATCCAAAAATTTCCCAAGTATAGATCGAAAAATTTCCCAAGTATTTATCCAAAAATTTCCCAAGTATAGATCCAAAAATTTCCCAAGTATAGATCGAAAAATTTCCCAAGTATAGATCGAAAAATTTCCCAAGTATAGGTCCAAAAATTTCCCAAGTATAGATTCAAAAATTTCCCAAGTATAGATCCAAAAATTTCCCAAGTATATATACAAAAATTTCCCAAGTATAGATCGAAAAATTTCCCAAGTATAGATCGAAAAATTTCACAAGTATACATCCAAAAATTTCCCAAGTATAGGTCCAAAAATTTCCCAAGTATAGATTCAAAAATTTCCCAAGTATAGATTCAAAAATTTCCCAAGTATAGATCCAAAAATTTCCTAAGTATAGATCGAAATATTTCCCAAGTATAGATCCAAAAATTTCTCAAGTATACATCCAAAAATTTCCCAAGTATAGATCGAAAAATTTCCCAAGTATAGATCAAAAAATTTCCCAAGTATAGATCGAAAAATTTCCCAAGAATAGATCGAAAAATTTTCCAATTATAGATCGAAAAATTTCCCAAGTATAGATCGAAAAATTTCCCAAATATAGTACGAAAAATTTCCCAAGTATAAATCCAAAAATTTCCCATGAATAAATCCAAAAATTTCCCAAGTATATATCCAAAAATTTCCCAAGTATAGATCCAAAAATTTCACAAGTATACATCCAAAAATTTTCCAAGTATAGATCCAAAAATTTCCCAAGCATAGATCGAAAAATTTTCCAAGTATAGATCGAAAAATTTCCCAAGTATAGATCGAAAATTTCCCAAGTATAGATCCAAAAATTTCCTAAGTATAGATCGAAAAATTTCCCAAGTATAGATCCAAAAATTTCACAAGTATACAAATAAAAATTTCCCAAGTATAGATCCAAAAATTTCCCAAGCATAGATCGAAAAATTTTCCAAGTATAGATCGAAAAATTTCCCAAGTATAGATCCAAAATTTTCCAAGTATAGATCGAAAAATTTCCCAAGTATAGATCCAAAATTTCCCAAGATCCAAAAATTTTCCAAGTATAGATCGAAAAATTTCCCAAGTATAGATCCAAAAATTTCCCAAGTATAGATCGAAAAATTTCCCAAGTATTTATCCAAAAATTTCCCAAGTATAGATCCAAAAATTTCCCAAGTATAGATCGAAAAATTTCCCAAGTATAGATCGAAAAATTTCCCAAGTATAGATCCAAAAATTTCCCAAGTATAGGTCCAAAAATTTCCCAAGTATAGATTCAAAAATTTCCCAAGTATAGATCCAAAAATTTCCCAAGTATAGATCGAAAAATTTCATAAGTATAGATCCAAAAATTTCCCAAGTATACATCCAAAAATTTCCCAAGTATAGATCGAAAAATTTCCCAAGTATAGATCAAAAAATTTCCCAAGTATAGATCAAAAAATTTCCCAAGTATACATCCAAAAATTTCCCAAGTATAGATCGAAAAATTTCCCAAGTATAGATCCAAAAATTTCACAAGTATACATCCAAAAATTTCCCACGTATAGATCCAAAAATTTCCCAAGCATAGATCGAAAAATTTTCCAAGTATAGATCGAAAAATTTCCCAAGTATAGATCCAAAATTTCCCAAGTATAGATCCAAAAATTTCCTAAGTATAGATCGAAAAATTTCCCAAGTATAGATCTAAAAATTTCACAAGTATACATCCAAAAATTTCCCAAGTATAGATCCAAAAATTTCCCAAGCATAGATCGAAAAATTTTCCAAGTATAGATCGAAAAATTTCCCAAGTATAGATCCAAAATTTTCCAAGTATAGATCGAAAAATTTCCCAAGTATAGATCCAAAATTTCCCAAGATCCAAAAATTTTCCAAGTATAGATCGAAAAATTTCCCAAGTATAGATCCAAAAATTTCCCAAGTATAGATCGAAAAATTTCCCAAGTATTGATCCAAAAATTACCAAAGTATAGATCCAAAAATTTCCCAAGTATAGATCGAAAAATTTCCCAAGTATAGATCGAAAAATTTCCCAAGTATAGATCCAAAAATTTCCCAAGTATAGGTCCAAAAATTTCCCAAGTGTAGATTCAAAAATTTCCCAAGTATAGATCCAAAAATTTCCCAAGTATAGATCCAAAAATTTCCCAAGTATAGTTCCAAAAATTTCCAAGTATACATCCAAAAATTTCCCAAGTATAGATCGAAAAATTTCCCAAGTATAGATCAAAAAATTTCCCAAGTATAGATCGAAAAATTTTCCATTTATAGATCGAAAAATTTCCCAAGCATAGATCGAAAAATTTCCCAAATATAGTACGAAAAATTTCCCAAGTATAAATCCAAAAATTTCCCATGAATAGATCCAAAAATTTCCCAAGTATATATCCAAAAATTTCCCAAGTATAGATCCAAAAATTTCACAAGTATACATCCAAAAATTTTCCAAGTATAGATCCAAAAATTTCCCAAGCATAGATCGAAAAATTTTCCAAGTATAGATCGAAAAATTTCCCAAGTATAGATCGAAAATTTCCCAAGTATAGATCCAAAAATTTCCTAAGTATAGATCGAAAAATTTCCCAAGTATAGATCCAAAAATTTCACAAGTATACAAATAAAAATTTCCCAAGTATAGATCCAAAAATTTCCCAAGCATAGATCGAAAAATTTTCCAAGTATAGATCGAAAAATTTCCCAAGTATAGATCCAAAATTTTCCAAGTATAGATCGAAAAATTTCCCAAGTATAGATCCAAAATTTCCCAAGATCCAAAAATTTTCCAAGTATAGATCGAAAAATTTCCCAAGTATAGATCCAAAAATTTCCCAAGTATAGATCGAAAAATTTCCCAAGTATTTATCCAAAAATTTCCCAAGTATAGATCCAAAAATTTCCCAAGTATAGATCGAAAAATTTCCCAAGTATAGATCGAAAAATTTCCCAAGTATAGATCCAAAAATTTCCCAAGTATAGGTCCAAAAATTTCCCAAGTATAGATTCAAAAATTTCCCAAGTATAGATCCAAAAATTTCCCAAGTATAGATCGAAAAATTTCATAAGTATAGATCCAAAAATTTCCCAAGTATACATCCAAAAATTTCCCAAGTATAGATCGAAAAATTTCCCAAGTATAGATCAAAAAATTTCCCAAGTATAGATCAAAAAATTTCCCAAGTATACATCCAAAAATTTCCCAAGTATAGATCGAAAAATTTCCCAAGTATAGATCCAAAAATTTCACAAGTATACATCCAAAAATTTCCCACGTATAGATCCAAAAATTTCCCAAGCATAGATCGAAAAATTTTCCAAGTATAGATCGAAAAATTTCCCAAGTATAGATCCAAAATTTCCCAAGTATAGATCCAAAAATTTCCTAAGTATAGATCGAAAAATTTCCCAAGTATAGATCTAAAAATTTCACAAGTATACATCCAAAAATTTCCCAAGTATAGATCCAAAAATTTCCCAAGCATAGATCGAAAAATTTTCCAAGTATAGATCGAAAAATTTCCCAAGTATAGATCCAAAATTTTCCAAGTATAGATCGAAAAATTTCCCAAGTATTGATCCAAAAATTACCAAAGTATAGATCCAAAAATTTCCCAAGTATAGATCGAAAAATTTCCCAAGTATAGATCGAAAAATTTCCCAAGTATAGATCCAAAAATTTCCCAAGTATAGGTCCAAAAATTTCCCAAGTGTAGATTCAAAAATTTCCCAAGTATAGATCCAAAAATTTCCCAAGTATAGATCCAAAAATTTCCCAAGTATAGTTCCAAAAATTTCCAAGTATACATCCAAAAATTTCCCAAGTATAGATCGAAAAATTTCCCAAGTATAGATCAAAAAATTTCCCAAGTATAGATCGAAAAATTTCCCAAGTATAGATCGAAAAATTTTCCAAGTATAGTACGAAAAATTTCCCAAGTATAAATAAAAAATTTCCCAAGTATAGATCCAAAAATTTCCCAAGTATAGATCCAAAAATTTCACAAGTATACATCCAAAAATTTCCCAAGTATAGATCCAAAAATTTCCCAAGCATAGATCGAAAAATTTTCCAAGAATAGATCGAAAAATTTCCCAAGTATAGATCCAAAATTTCCCAAGTATAGATCCAAAAATTTCCCAAGCATAGATCGAAAAATTTTCCAAGTATAGATCGAAAAATTTCCCAAGTATAGATCCAAAAATTTCACAAGTATACAAATAAAAATTTTCCAAGTATAGATCCAAAAATTTCCCAAGCATAGATCGAAAATTTTCCAAGTATAGATCGAAAAATTTCCCAAGTATAGATCCAAAATTTTCCAAGTATAGATCGAAAAATTTCCCAAGTATAGATCCAAAATTTCCCAAGATCCAAAAATTTTCCAAGTATAGATCGAAAAATTTCCCAAGTATAGATCCAAAAATTTCCCAAGTATAGATCGAAAAATTTCCCAAGTATAGATCGAAAAATTTCCCAAGTATAGATCCAAAAATTTCCCAAGTATAGGTCCAAAAATTTCCCAAGTATAGATTCAAAAATTTCCCAAGTATAGATCCAAAAATTTCCCAAGTATACATCCAAAAATTTCCCAAGTATAGATCGAAAAATTTCCCAAGTATAGATCCAAAAATTTCCCAAGTATACATCCAAAAATTTCCCAAGTATAGATCCAAAAATTTCCCAAGTATAGATCCAAAAATTTCACAAGTATACATCCAAAAATTTCCCAAGTATAGATCCAAAAATTACCCAAGCATAGATCGAAAAATTTTCCAAGTATAGATCGAAAAATTTCCCAAGTATAGATCCAAAATTTCCCAAGTATAGATCCAAAAATTTCCTAAGTATAGATCGAAAAATTTCCCAAGTATAGATCGAAAAATTTCCCAAGTATACATCCAAAAATTTCCCAAGTATAGATCCAAAAATTTCCCAAGCATAGATCGAAAAATTTTCCAAGTATAGATCGAAAAATTTCCCAAGTATAGATCCAAAATTTTCCAAGTATAGATCGAAAAATTTCCCAAGTATAGATCCAAAATTTCCCAAGATCCAAAAATTTTCCAAGTATAGATTGAAAAATTTCCCAAGTATAGATCCAAAAATTTCCCAAGTATAGATCGAAAAATTTCCCAAGTATTGATCCAAAAATTTCCCAAGTATAGATCCAAAAATTTCCCAAGTATAGATCGAAAAATTTCCCAAGTATAGATCGAAAAATTTCCCAAGTATAGATCGAAAAATTTCCCAAGTATAGATCCAAAAATTTCCCAAGTATAGGTCCAAAAATTTCCCAAGTTTAGATTCAAAAATTTCCCAAGTATAGATCCAAAAATTTCCCAAGTATAGATCCAAAAATTTCCCAAGTATAGATCCAAAAATTTCCCAAGTATACATCCAAAAATTTCCCAAGTATAGATCGAAAAATTTCCCAAGTATAGATCAAAAAATTTCCCAAGTATAGATCGAAATATTTCCCAAGTATAGATCGAAATATTTCCCAAGTATAGATCGAAAAATTTTCCAAGTATAGATCGAAAAATTTCCCAAGTATAGATCGAAAAATTTCCCAAGTATAGTACGAAAAATTTCCCAAGTATAAATCCAAAAATTTCCCAAGTATAGATCCAAAAATTTCCCAAGTATAGATCCAAAAATTTCACAAGTATACATCCAAAAATTTCCCAAGTATAGATCGAAAAATTTCCCAAGTATAGATCCAAAAATTTCCCAAGTATAGATCCAAAAATTTCCCAAGTATAGATCCAAAAATTTCCCAAGTATAGATCGAAAAATTTCCCAAGTATAGATCTTAAAATTTCCCAAGTATAGATCCAAAAATTTCCCAAGTATAGATCCAAAAATTTCCCAAGTATAGATCGAAATATTTCCCAAGTATAGATCGAAAAATTTCCCAAGTATAGATCCAAAAATTTACCAAGTATAGATCGAAAAATTTCCCAAGTATAGATCCAAAAATTTCACAAGTATACATCCAAAAATTTCCCAAGTATAGATCCAAAAATTTCCCAAGCATAGATCGAAAAATTTTCCAAGTATAGATCGAAAAATTTCCCAAGTATAGATCCAAAATTTCCCAATTATAGATCCAAAAATTTCCCAAGTATAGATCCAAAAATTTCCCAGGTATAGATCCAAAAATTTCCCAAGTATAGATCCAAAAATTTCCAAGTATAGATCCAAAAATTTCACAAGTATACATCCAAAAATTTCCCAAGTGTAGATCCAAAAATTTCCCAAGCATAGATCGAAAAATTTTCCAAGTATAGATCGAAAAATTTCCCAAGTATAGATCCAAAATTTCCCAAGTATAGATCCAAAAATTTGCCAAGTATAGATCGAAAAATTTCCCAAGTATAGATCCAAAAATTTCCCAAGTATAGATCCAAAAATTTCCCAAGTATAGATCGAAAAATTTCCCAAGTATAGATCGAAAAATTTCCCTAGTATAGATCGAAAAATTTTCCATGTATAGATCCAAAAATTTCCCAAGTATAGATCCAAAAATTTCCCAAGTATAGATCCAAAAATTTCCCAAGTATAGATCCAAATATTTCCCATGAATAGATCCAAAAATTTCCCAAGTATAGATCCAAAAATTTCCCAAGTATAGATCCAAAAATTTCCAAAGTATAGATCCAAAAATTTCACAAGTATACATCCAAAAATTTCCCAAGTATAGATCCAAAAATTTCCCAAGCATAGATCGAAAAATTTTCCAAGTATAGATCGAAAAATTTCCCAAGTATAGATCGAAAAATTTCCCAAGTATAGATCCAAAATTTTCCCAAGTATAGGTCCAAAAATTTCCCAAGTTTAGATTCAAAAATTTCCCAAGTATAGATCCAAAAATTTCCCAAGTATAGATCCAAAAATTTCCCAAGTATAGATCCAAAAATTTCACAAGTATACATCCAAACATTTCCCAAGTATAGATCGAAAAATTTCCCAAGTATAGATCCAAAAATTTCCCAAGTATAGATCCAAAAATTTCCCAAGTATAGATCCAAAAATTTCCCAAGTATAGGTCCAAAAATTTCCCAAGTATAGATTCAAAAATTTCCCAAATATAGATCCAAAAATTTCCAAGTATAGATCCAAAAATTTCACAAGTATACATCCAAAAATTTCCCAAGTGTAGATCCAAAAATTTCCCAAGCATAGATCGAAAAATTTTCCAAGTATAGATCGAAAAATTTCCCAAGTATAGATCCAAAATTTCCCAAGTATAGATTCAAAAATTTCCCAAGTATAGATCCAAAAATTTCCCAAGTATAGATCCAAAAATTTCCCAAGTATAGATCCAAAAATTTCCCAAGTATAGATCCAAAATTTCCCAAGTATAGATCCAAAAATTTCCCAAGCATAGATCGAAAAATTTCCCAAGTATAGATCCAAAAATTTCCAAGTATAGATCCAAAAATTTCACAAGTATACATCCAAAAATTTCCCAAGTATAGATCCAAAAATTTCCCAAGCATAGATCGAAAAATTTTCCAAGTATAGATCGAAAAATTTCCCAAGTATAGATCGAAAAATTTCCCAAGTATAGATCCAAAATTTTCCCAAGTATAGGTCCAAAAATTTCCCAAGTTTAGATTCAAAAATTTCCCAAGTATAGATCCAAAAATTTCCCAAGTATAGATCCAAAAATTTCCCAAGTATAGATCCAAAAATTTCACAAGTATACATCCAAACATTTCCCAAGTATAGATCGAAAAATTTCCCAAGTATAGATCCAAAAATTTCCCAAGTATAGATCCAAAAATTTCCCAAGTATAGATCCAAAAATTTCCCAAGTATAGGTCCAAAAATTTCCCAAGTATAGATTCAAAAATTTCCCAAATATAGATCCAAAAATTTCCAAGTATAGATCCAAAAATTTCACAAGTATACATCCAAAAATTTCCCAAGTGTAGATCCAAAAATTTCCCAAGCATAGATCCAAAAATTTCCCAAGTATAGATCCAAAAATTTCCCAAGTATAGATCCAAAAATTTCACAAGTATACATCCAAACATTTCCCAAGTATAGATCGAAAAATTTCCCAAGTATAGATCCAAAAATTTCCCAAGTATAGATCCAAAAATTTCCCAAGTATAGATCCAAAAATTTCCCAAGTATAGGTCCAAAAATTTCCCAAGTATAGATTCAAAAATTTCCCAAATATAGATCCAAAAATTTCCAAGTATAGATCCAAAAATTTCACAAGTATACATCCAAAAATTTCCCAAGTGTAGATCCAAAAATTTCTAAAGCATAGATCGAAAAATTTTCCAAGTATAGATCGAAAAATTTCCCAAGTATAGATCCAAAATTTCCCAAGTATAGATTCAAAAATTTCCCAAGTATAGATCCAAAAATTTCCCAAGTATAGATCCAAAAATTTCCCAAGTATAGATCCAAAAATTTCCCAAGTATAGATCCAAAATTTCCCAAGTATAGATCCAAAAATTTCCCAAGCATAGATCGAAAAATTTCCCAAGTATAGATCCAAAAATTTCCAAGTATAGATCCAAAAATTTCACAAGTATACATCCAAAAATTTCCCAAGTATAGATCCAAAAATTTCCCAAGCATAGATCGAAAAATTTTCCAAGTATAGATCGAAAAATTTCCCAAGTATAGATCGAAAAATTTCCCAAGTATAGATCCAAAATTTTCCCAAGTATAGGTCCAAAAATTTCCCAAGTTTAGATTCAAAAATTTCCCAAGTATAGATCCAAAAATTTCCCAAGTATAGATCCAAAAATTTCCCAAGTATAGATCCAAAAATTTCACAAGTATACATCCAAACATTTCCCAAGTATAGATCGAAAAATTTCCCAAGTATAGATCCAAAAATTTCCCAAGTATAGATCCAAAAATTTCCCAAGTATAGATCCAAAAATTTCCCAAGTATAGGTCCAAAAATTTCCCAAGTATAGATTCAAAAATTTCCCAAATATAGATCCAAAAATTTCCAAGTATAGATCCAAAAATTTCACAAGTATACATCCAAAAATTTCCCAAGTGTAGATCCAAAAATTTCCCAAGCATAGATCGAAAAATTTTCCAAGTATAGATCGAAAAATTTCCCAAGTATAGATCCAAAATTTCCCAAGTATAGATTCAAAAATTTCCCAAGTATAGATCCAAAAATTTCCCAAGTATAGATCCAAAAATTTCCCAAGTATAGATCCAAAAATTTCTCAAGTATAGATCCAAAATTTCCCAAGTATAGATCCAAAAATTTCCCAAGCATAGATCGAAAAATTTCCCAAGTATAGATCCAAAAATTTCCAAGTATAGATCCAAAAATTTCACAAGTATACATCCAAAAATTTCCCAAGTGTAGATCCAAAAATTTCCCAAGCATAGATCGAAAAATTTTCCAAGTATAGATCGAAAAATTTTCCAAGTATAGATCGAAAAATTTCCCAAGTATAGATCCAAAATTTCCCAAGTATAGATCCAAAAATTTCCCAAGTATAGATCGAAAAATTTCCCAAGTATAGATCCAAAAATTTCCCAAGTATAGATCAAAAAATTTCCCAAGTATAGATCTAAAAATTTCCCTAGTATAGATCGAAAAATTTTCCATGTATAGATCCAAAAATTTCCCAAGTATAGATCCAAAAATTTCCCAAGAATAGATCCAAAAATTTCCCAAGTATAGATCCAAAAATTTCCCAAGTATAGATCCAAAAATTTCCAAAGTATAGATCCAAAAATTTCACAAGTATACATCCAAAAATTTCCCAAGTATAGATCCAAAAATTTCCCAAGCATAGATCGAAAAATTTTTCAAGTATAGATCAAAAAATTTCCCAAGTATAGATCCAAAATTTCCCAAGTATAGATGCAAAAATTTCCCAAGTATAGATCGAAAAATTTCCCAAGTATAGATCCAAAAATTTCCCAAGTATAGATCCAAAAATTTCCCAAGTATAGATCGAAAAATTTCCCAAGTATAGATCGAAAAATTTCCCTAGTATAGATCGAAAAATTTTCCATGTATAGATCCAAAAATTTCCCAAGTATAGATCCAAAAATTTCCCAAGAATAGATCCAAAAATTTCCCAAGTATAGATCCAAAAATTTCCCAAGTATAGATCCAAATATTTCCCATGAATAGATCCAAACATTTCCCAAGTATAGATCCAAAAATTTCCCAAGTATAGATCCAAAAATTTCCAAAGTATAGATTCAAAAATTTCACAAGTATACATCCAAAAATTTCCCAAGTATAGATCCAAAAATTTCCCAAGCATAGATCGAAAAATTTTTCAAGTATAGATCGAAAAATTTCCCAAGTATAGATCCAAAATTTCCCAAGTATAGATCCAAAAATTTCCCAAGCATAGATCGAAAAATTTTCCAAGTATAGATCGAAAAATTTCCCAAGTATAGATCGAAAAATTTCCCAAGTATAGATCCAAAATTTCCCAAGTATAGATCCAAAAATTTCCCAAGTATAGTACGAAAAATTTCCCAAGTATAAATCCAAAAATTTCCCAAGTATAGATCCAAAAATTTCCCAAGTATAGATCCAAAAATTTCACAGGTATACATCCAAAAATTTCCCAAGTATAGATCGAAAAATTTCCCAAGTATAGATCCAAAAATTTCCCAAGTATAGATCCAAAAATTTCCCAAGTATAGATCCAAAAATTTCCCAAGTATAGATCGAAAAATTTCCCAAGTATAGATCTTAAAATTTCCCAAGTATAGATCCAAAAATTTCCCAAGTATAGATCCAAAAATTTCCCAAGTATAGATCGAAATATTTCCCAAGCATAGATCGAAAAATTTACCAAGTATAGATCGAAAAATTTCCCAAGTATAGATCCAAAAATTTCACAAGTATACATCCAAAAATTTCCCAAGTATAGATCCAAAAATTTCCCAAGCATAGATCGAAAAATTTTCCAAGTATAGATCGAAAAATTTCCCAAGTATAGATCCAAAAATTTCCCAAGTATAGATCCAAAAATTTCCCAAGTATAGATCCAAAAATTTCCCAAGTATAGATCCAAAAATTTCCAAGTATAGATCCAAAAATTTCACAAGTATACATCCAAAAATTTCCCAAGTGTAGATCCAAAAATTTCCCAAGCATAGATCGAAAAATTTTCCAAGTATAGATCGAAAAATTTCCCAAGTATAGATCCAAAATTTCCCAAGTATGGATCCAAAAATTTGCCAAGTATAGATCGAAAAATTTCCCAAGTATAGATCCAAAAATTTCCCAAGTATAGATCGAAAAATTTCCCAAGTATAGATCGAAAAATTTCCCTAGTATAGATCGAAAAATTTTCCATGTATAGATCCAAAAATTTCCCAAGTATAGATCCAAAAATTTCCCAAGTATAGATCCAAAAATTTCCCAAGTATAGATCCAAATATTTCCCATGAATAGATCCAAAAATTTCCCAAGTATAGATCCAAAAATTTCCCAAGTATAGATCCAAAAATTTCCAAAGTATAGATCCAAAAATTTCACAAGTATACATCCAAAAATTTCCCAAGTATAGATCCAAAAATTTCCCAAGCATAGATCGAAAAATTTTCCAAGTATAGATCGAAAAATTTCCCAAGTATAGATCGAAAAATTTCCCAAGTATAGATCCAAAAATTTCCCAAGTATAGGTCCAAAAATTTCCCAAGTTTAGATTCAAAAATTTCCCAAGTATAGATCCAAAAATTTCCCAAGTATAGATCCAAAAATTTCCCAAGTATAGATCCAAAAATTTCACAAGTATACATCCAAAAATTTCCCAAGTATAGATCGAAAAATTTCCCAAGTATAGATCCAAAAATTTCCCAAGTATAGAACCAAAAATTTCCCAAGTATAGATCCAAAAATTTCCCAAGTATAGATCGAAAAATTTCCCAAGTATAGATCGAAAAATTTCCCAAGTATAGGTAAAAAAATTTCCCAAGTATAGATTCAAAAATTTCCCAAGTATAGATCCAAAAATTTCCCAAGTGTAGATCCAAAAATTTCCCAAGTATAGATCCAAAATTTCCCAAGTATAGATCCAAAAATTTCCCAAGCATAGATCGAAAAATTTCCCAAGTATAGATCCAAAAATTTCCCAAGTATAGATCCAAAAATTTCCCAAGTATAGATCCAAAAATTTCCAAGTATAGATCCAAAAATTTCACAAGTATACATCCAAAAATTTCCCAAGTGTAGATCCAAAAATTTCCCAAGCATAGATCGAAAAATTTTCCAAGTATAGATCGAAAAATTTCCCAAGTATAGATCCAAAATTTCCCAAGTATAGATCCAAAAATTTCCCAAGTATAGATCGAAAAATTTCCCAAGTATAGATCCAAAAATTTCCCAAGTATAGATCCAAAAATTTTCCAAGTATAGATCGAAAAATTTCCCAAGTATAGATCCAAAATTTCCCAAGTATAGATCCAAAAATTTCCTAAGTATAGATCGAAAAATTTCCCAAGTATAGATCTAAAAATTTCACAAGTATACATCCAAAAATTTCCCAAGTATAGATCCAAAAATTTCCCAAGTATAGATCCAAATATTTCCCATGAATAGATCCAAAAATTTCCCAAGTATAGATCCAAAAATTTCCCAAGTATAGATCCAAAAATTTCCCAAGAATAGATCCAAAAATTTCCCAAGTATAGATCCAAAAATTTCCCAAGTATAGATCCAAATATTTCCCATGAATAGATCCAAAAATTTCCCAAGTATAGATCCAAAAATTTAACGAGTATAGATCCAAAAATTTCCCAAGTATAGATCCAAAAATTTCCCAAGAATAGATCCAAAAATTTCCCAAGTATAGATCAAAAAATTTCCCAAGTATAGATCCAAAAATTTCCCAAGTATAGATTTAAAAATTTTCCAAGTTTAGATCCAAAATTTCCCAAGTATAGATCCAAAATTTCCCAAGATCCAAAAATTTCCCAAGTATAGATCCAAAAATTTCCCAAGTATAGATCCAAATATTTCCCATGAATAGATCCAAAAATTTCCCAAGTATAGATCCAAAAATTTCCCAAGTATAGATCCAAAAATTTCCCAAGAATAGATCCAAAAATTTCCCAAGTATAGATCCAAAAATTTCCCAAGTATAGATCCAAATATTTCCCATGAATAGATCCAAAAATTTCCCAAGTATAGATCCAAAAATTTAACGAGTATAGATCCAAAAATTTCCCAAGTATAGATCCAAAAATTTCCCAAGAATAGATCCAAAAATTTCCCAAGTATAGATCAAAAAATTTCCCAAGTATAGATCCAAAAATTTCCCAAGTATAGATTTAAAAATTTTCCAAGTTTAGATCCAAAATTTTCCAAGTATAGATCTAAAAATTTCCCAAGTATAGATCCAAAATTTCCCAAGATCCAAAAATTTTCCAAGTATAGATCGAAAAATTTCCCAAGTATAGATCCAAAAATTTCCCAAGTATAGATCGAAAAATTTCCCAAGTATTGATCCAAAAATTTCCCAAGTATAGATCCAAAAATTTCCCAAGTATAGATCGAAAAATTTCCCAAGTATAGATCGAAAAATTTCCCAAGTATAGGTCCAAAAATTTCCCAAGTATAGATTCAAAAATTTCCCAAGTATAGATCCAAAAATTTCCCAAGTATAGATCCAAAAATTTCCCAAGTAAAGATCCAAAAATTTCCCAAGTATACATCCAAAAATTTCCCAAGTATAGATCGAAAAATTTCCCAAGTATAGATCAAAAAATTTCCCAAGTATAGATCGAAAAATTTCCCAAGTATAGATCGAAAAATTTCCCAAGTATAGATCGAAAAATTTTCCAAGTATAGATCGAAAAATTTCCCAAGTATAGATCGAAAAATTTCCCAAGTATAGTACGAAAAATTTCCCAAGTATAAATCCAAAAATTTCCCATGAATAGATCCAAAAATTTCCCAAGTATAGATCCAAAAATTTCCCAAGTATAGATCCAAAAATTTCACAAGTATACATCCAAAAATTTCCCAAGTATAGATCCAAAAATTTCCCAAGCATAGATCGAAAAATTTTCCAAGTATAGATCGAAAAATTTCCCAAGTATAGATCCAAAATTTCCCAAGTATAGACCCAAAAATTCCCAAGCATAGATCGAAAAATTTTTCAAGTATAGATCGAAAAATTTCCCAAGTATAGATCCAAAATTTTCCAAGTATAGATCGAAAAATTTCCCAAGTATAGATCCAAAATTTCCCAAGATCCAAAAATTTTCCAAGTATAGATCGAAAAATTTCCCAAGTATAGATCCAAAAATTTACCAAGTATAGATTTAAAAATTTCCCAAGTATAGATCCTAAAATTTCCCAAGTATAGATCGAAAACTTTCCCAAGTATAGATCCAAAAATTTTCCAAGTATAGATCCAAAAATTTAACGAGAATAGATAAAAAATTTCCCAAGTATAGATCCAAAAATTTCTTAAGAATAGATCCAAAAATTTCCCAAGTATAGATCAAAAAATTTCCCAAGTATAGATCCAAAAATTTCCCAAGTATAGATTTAAAAATTTTCCAAGTATAGATCCAAAATTTTCCAAGTATAGATCGAAAAATTTCAAAAGTATAGATCCAAAATTTCCCAAGATCCAAAAATTTCCAAGTATAGATCGAAAAATTTCCCAAGTATAGATCCAAAAATTTCCCAAGTATAGATCGAAAAATTTCCCATGTATTGATCCAAAAATTTCCCAAGTATAGATCCAAAAATTTCCCAAGTATAGATCGAAAAATTTCCCAAGTATAGATCGAAAAATTTCCCAAGTATAGATCCAAAAATTTCCCAAGTATAGGTCCAAAAATTTCCCAAGTATAGATTCAAAAATTTCCCAAGTATAGATCCAAAAATTTCCCAAGTATAGATCCAAAAATTTCCCAAGTAAAGATCCAAAAATTTCCCAAGTATACATCCAAAAATTTCCCAAGTATAGATCGAAAAATTTCCCAAGTATAGATCAAAAAATTTCCCAAGTATAGATCGAAAAATTTCCCAAGTATAGATCGAAAAATTTCCCAAGTATAGTACGAAAAAACTCCCAAGTATAAATCCAAAAATTTCCCATGAATAGATCCAAAAATTTCCCAAGTATAGATCCAAAAATTTCCCAAGAATAGATCCAAAATTTCACAAGTATACATCCAAAAATTTCCCAAGTATAGATCCAAAAATTTCCCAAGCATAGATCGAAAAATTTTCCAAGTATAGATCGAAAAATTTCCCAAGTATAGATCCAAAATTTCCCAAGTATAGACCCAAAAATTCCCAAGCATAGATCGAAAAATTTTTCAAGTATAGATCGAAAAATTTCCCAAGTATAGATCCAAAATTTTCCAAGTATAGATCGAAAAATTTCCCAAGTATAGATCCAAAATTTCCCAAGATCCAAAAATTTTCCAAGTATAGATCGAAAAATTTCCCAAGTATAGATCCAAAAATTTCCCAAGTATAGATCCAAAAATTTCCCAAGTAGAGATCGAAAAATTTCCCAAATATAGATCGAAAAATTTCCATATATAGATCCAAAAATTTCCCAAGTATAGATCCAAAAATTTCCCAAGTATAAATCGAAAAATTTCCCAAGTATAGATCGAAAAATTTCCCAAGTATAGATCGAAAAATGTCACAAGTATACACCCAAAAATTTCCCAAGTATAGATCCAAAAATTTCCCAAGCATAGGTCTAAAAATTATCCAAGTATAGATCGAAAAATTTCCCAAGTATAGATCCAAAATTTCCCAAGTATAGACCCAAAAATTCCCAAGCATAGATCGAAAAATTTTTCAAGTATAGATCGAAAAATTTCCCAAGTATAGATCCAAAATTTCCCAAGATCCAAAAATTTTCCAAGTATAGATCGAAAAATTTCCCAAGTATAGATCCAAAAATTTCCCAAGTATAGATCGAAAAATTTCGCAAGTATAGATCGAAAAATTTCCCAAGTATAAATCGAAAAATTTCCCAAGTATAGATCGAAAAATTTCCCAAGTATAGATCGAAAAATTTCGCAAGTATAGATCCAAAAATTTTCCAAGTATAGATCAAAAAATTTCCCAAGTATAGATCCAAAAATTTACCAAGTATAGATTTAAAAATTTCCCAAGTATAGATCCAAAAATTTCCCAAGTATAGATCGAAAACTTTATCAAGTATAGATCCAAAAATTTTCCAAGTATAGATCCAAAAATTTAACAAGTATAGATCCAAAAATTTCCCAAGTATAGATCCAAAAATTTCCCAAGAATAGATCCAAAAATTTCCCAAGTATAGATCAAAAAATTTCCCAAGTATAGATCCAAAAATTTCCCAAGTATAGATTTAAAAACTTCCCAAGTATAGATCCAAAATTTTCCAAGTATAGAACGAAAAATTTCCCAAGTATAGCCCAAAATTTCCCAAGATCCAAAAATTTTCCAAGTATAGATCGAAAAATTTCCCAAGTATAGATCCAAAAATTTCCCAAGTATAGATCGAAAAATTTCCCAAGTATTGATCCAAAAATTTCCCAAGTATAGATCCAAAAATTTCCCAAGTATAGATCGAAAAATTTCCCAAGTATAGATCGAAAAATTTCCCAAGTATAGGTTCAAAAATTTCCCAAGTATAGATTCAAAAATTTCCCAAGTATAGATCCAAAAATTTCCCAAGTATAGATCCAAAAATTTCCCAAGTAAAGATCCAAAAATTTCCCAAGTATACATCCAAAAATTTCCCAAGTACAGATCGAAAAATTTTCCCAAGTATAGATCAAAAAATTTCCCAAGTATAGATCGAAAAATTTCCCAAGTATAGATCGAAAAATTTTCCAAGTATAGATCGAAAAATTTCCCAAGTATAAATCCAAAAATTTTCCATGAATAGATCCAAAAATTTCCCAAGTATAGATAGAAAAATTTCCCAAGTATAGATCAAAAAATTTCCCAAGTATAGATCGAAAAATTTCCCAAGTATAGATCGAAAAATTTTCCAAGTATAGATCGAAAAATTTCCCAAGTATAGATCGAAAAATTTTCCAAGTATAGTACGAAAAATTTCCCAAGTATAAATCCAAAAATTTTCCATGAATAGATCCAAAAATTTCCCAAGTATAGATAGAAAAATTTCCCAAGTATAGATCAAAAAATTTCCCAAGTATAGATCGAAAAATTTCCCAAGTATAGATCGAAAAATTTTCCAAGTATAGATCGAAAAATTTCCCAAGTATATATCCAAAATTTCCCAAGTATAGACCCAAAAATTCCCAAGCATAGATCGAAAAATTTTTCAAGTATAGATCGAAAAATTTCCCAAGTATAGATCCAAAATTTTCCAAGTATAGATCGAAAAATTTCCCAAGTATAGATCCAAAATTTCCCAAGATCCAAAAATTTTCCAAGCATAGATCGAAAAATTTCCCAAGTATAGATCCAAAAATTTCACAAGTATAGATCCAAAAATTTCCCAAGTATAGATCGAAAAATTTCCCAAATATAGATCGAAAAATTTCCCAAGTATAGATCCAAAAATTTCCCAAGTATAGATCCAAAAATTTCCCAAGTATAAATCGAAAAATTTCCCAAGTATAGATCGAAAAATTTCCCAAGTATAGATCGAAAAATTTCACAAGTATACACCCAAAAATTTCCCAAGTATAGATCCAAAAATTTCCCAAGCATAGATCGAAAAATTTTCCAAGTATAGATCGAAAAATTTCCCAAGTATAGATCCAAAATTTACCAAGTATAGACCCAAAAATTCCCAAGCATAGATCGAAAAATTTTTCAAGTATAGATCGAAAAATTTCTCAAGAATAGATCCAAAATTTTCCAAGTATAGATCGAAAAATTTCCCAAGTATAGATCCAAAATTTCCCAAGATCCAAAAATTTTCCAAGTATAGATCGAAAAATTTCCCAAGTATAGATCCAAAAATTTCCCAAGTATAGATCCAAAAATTTCCCAAGTATAGATCGAAAAATTTCCCAAGTATAGATCGAAAAATTTCCCAAGTATAGATCGAAAAATTTCCCAAGTATAAATCGAAAAATTTCCCAAGTATAGATCGAAA
The DNA here is from genome assembly GCA_963920705.1 of Odiellus spinosus. Lineage (NCBI taxonomy): Eukaryota > Metazoa > Arthropoda > Arachnida > Opiliones > Phalangiidae > Odiellus > Odiellus spinosus. The sequence goes on along the minus strand of CAWUCO010000219.1, from coordinate 1,229,805 downwards.
AATTTCCCAAGTATAGATCGAAAAATTTCGCAAGTATAGATCCAAAAATTTCCCAAGTATAGATCGAAAACTTTCCCAAGTATAGATCCAAAAATTTTCCAAGTATAGATCCAAAAATTTCCCAAGTATAGATCCAAAAATTTCCCAAGAATAGATCCAAAAATTTCCCAAGTATAGATCAAAAAATTTCCCAAGTATAGATCCAAAAACTTCCCAAGTATAGATTTAAAAATTTCCCAAGTATAGATCCAAAATTTTCCAAGTATAGATCGAAAAATTTCCCAAGTATAGCCCAAAATTTCCCAAGATCCAAAAATTTTCCAAGTATAGATCGAAAAATTTCCCAAGTATAGATCCAAAAATTTCCCAAGTATAGATCGAAAAATTTCCCAAGTATTGATCCAAAAATTTCCCAAGTATAGATCCAAAAATTTCCCACGTATAGATCGAAAAATTTCCCAATCATAGATCGAAAAATTTCCCAAGTATAGATCCAAAAATTTCATAAGTATAGGTCCAAAAATTTCCCAAGTATAGATTCAAAAATTTCCCAAGTATAGATCCAAAAATTTCCCAAGTATAGATCCAAAAATTTCCCAAGTAAAGATCCAAAAATTTCCCAAGTATACATCCAAAAATTTCCCAAGTACAGATCGAAAAATTTTCCCAAGTATAGATCAAAAAATTTCCCAAGTATAGATCGAAAAATTTCCCAAGTATAGATCGAAAAATTTTCCAAGTATAGATCGAAAAATTTCCCAAGTATAGATCGAAAAATTTCCCAAGTATAGTACGAAAAATTTCCCAAGTATAAATCCAAAAATTTCCCATGAATAGATCCAAAAATTTCCCAAGTATAGATCCAAAAATTTCACAAGTATACATCCAAAAATTTCCCAAGTATAGATCCAAAAATTTCCCAAGCATAGATCGAAAAATTTTCCAAGTATAGATCGAAAAATTTCCCAAGTATAGATCCAAAATTTCCCAAGTATAGACCCAAAAATTCCCAAGCATAGATCGAAAAATTTTTCAAGTATAGATCGAAAAATTTCCCAAGTATAGATCCAAAATTTTCCAAGTATAGATCGAAAAATTTCCCAAGTATAGATCCAAAATTTCCCAAGATCCAAAAATTTTCCAAGTATAGATCGAAAAATTTCCCAAGTTTAGATCCAAAAATTTCCCAAGTAAAGATCCAAAAATTTCCCAAGTATAGATCGAAAAATTTCCCAAGTATAGATCGAAAAATTTCCCAAGTATAGATCCAAAAATTTCCCAAGTATAGATCCAAAAATTTCCCAAGTATACATCCAAAAATTTCCCAAGTATAGATCGAAAAATTTCCCAAGTATAGATCGAAAAATTTCCCAAGTATAGATCGAAAAAATTCCCAAGTATAGTACGAAAAATTTCCCAAGTATAAATCCAAAAATTTCCCATGAATAGATCCAAAAATTTCCCAAGTATAGATCCAAAAATTTCCCAAGTATAGATCCAAAAATTTCCCAAGTATAGATCCAAAAATTTCCCAAGTATAGATCCAAAAATTTCACAAGTATACATCCAAAAATTTCCCAAGTATAGATCCAAAAATTTCCCAAGCATAGATCGAAAAATTTCCCAAGTATAGATCCAAAATTTCCCAAGTATAGACCTAAAAATTCCCAAGCATAGATCGAAAAATTTTCCAAGTATAGATCGAAAAATTTCCCAAGTATAGATCCAAAAATTTCACAAGTATAGATCCAAAAATTTCCCAAGTATAGATCGAAAAATTTCCCAAATATAGATCGAAAAATTTCCCAAGTATAGATCCAAAAATTTCCCAAGTATAGATCCAAAAATTTCCCAAGTATAAATCGAAAAATTTCCCAAGTATAGATCGAAAAATTTCCCAAGTATAGATCGAAAAATTTCACAAGTATACACCCAAAAATTTCCCAAGTATAGATCCAAAAATTTCCCAAGCATAGATCGAAAAATTTTCCAAGTATAGATCGAAAAATTTCCCAAGTATAGATCCAAAATTTACCAAGTATAGACCCAAAAATTCCCAAGCATAGATCGAAAAATTTTTCAAGTATAGATCGAAAAATTTCTCAAGAATAGATCCAAAATTTTCCAAGTATAGATCGAAAAATTTCCCAAGTATAGATCCAAAATTTCCCAAGATCCAAAAATTTTCCAAGTATAGATCGAAAAATTTCCCAAGTATAGATCCAAAAATTTCCCAAGTATAGATCCAAAAATTTCCCAAGTATAGATCGAAAAATTTCCCAAGTATAGATCGAAAAATTTCCCAAGTATAGATCGAAAAATTTCCCAAGTATAAATCGAAAAATTTCCCAAGTATAGATCGAAAAATTTCCCAAGTATAGATCGAAAAATTTCGCAAGTATAGATCCAAAAATTTCCCAAGTATAGATCGAAAACTTTCCCAAGTATAGATCCAAAAATTTTCCAAGTATAGATCCAAAAATTTAACAAGTATAGATCCAAAAATTTCCCAAGTATAGATCCAAAAATTTCCCAAGAATAGATCCAAAAATTTCCCAAGTATAGATCAAAAAATTTCCCAAGTATAGATCCAAAAATTTCACAAGTATAGATCCAAAAATTTCCCAAGTATAGATCGAAAAATTTCCCAAATATAGATCGAAAAATTTCCCAAGTATAGATCCAAAAATTTCCCAAGTATAGATCCAAAAATTTCCCAAGTATAAATCGAAAAATTTCCCAAGTATAGATCGAAAAATTTCCCAAGTATAGATCGAAAAATTTCACAAGTATACACCCAAAAATTTCCCAAGTATAGATCCAAAAATTTCCCAAGCATAGATCGAAAAATTTTCCAAGTATAGATCGAAAAATTTCCCAAGTATAGATCCAAAATTTACCAAGTATAGACCCAAAAATTCCCAAGCATAGATCGAAAAATTTTTCAAGTATAGATCGAAAAATTTCTCAAGAATAGATCCAAAATTTTCCAAGTATAGATCGAAAAATTTCCCAAGTATAGATCCAAAATTTCCCAAGATCCAAAAATTTTCCAAGTATAGATCGAAAAATTTCCCAAGTATAGATCCAAAAATTTCCCAAGTATAGATCCAAAAATTTCCCAAGTATAGATCGAAAAATTTCCCAAGTATAGATCGAAAAATTTCCCAAGTATAGATCGAAAAATTTCCCAAGTATAAATCGAAAAATTTCCCAAGTATAGATCGAAAAATTTCCCAAGTATAGATCGAAAAATTTCGCAAGTATAGATCCAAAAATTTCCCAAGTATAGATCGAAAACTTTCCCAAGTATAGATCCAAAAATTTTCCAAGTATAGATCCAAAAATTTAACAAGTATAGATCCAAAAATTTCCCAAGTATAGATCCAAAAATTTCCCAAGAATAGATCCAAAAATTTCCCAAGTATAGATCAAAAAATTTCCCAAGTATAGATCCAAAAATTTCCCAAGTATAGATTTAAAAATTTCCCAAGTATAGATCCAAAATTTTCCAAGTATAGATCGAAAAATTTCCCAAGTATAGCCCAAAATTTCCCAAGATCCAAAAATTTTCCAAGTATAGATCGAAAAATTTCCCAAGTATAGATCCAAAAATTTCCCAAGTATAGATCGAAAAATTTCCCAAGTATTGATCCAAAAATTTCCCAAGTATAGATCCAAAAATTTCCCACGTATAGATCGAAAAATTTCCCAATCATAGATCGAAAAATTTCCCAAGTATAGATCCAAAAATTTCATAAGTATAGGTCCAAAAATTTCCCAAGTATAGATTAAAAATTTCCCAAGTATAGATCCAAAAATTTCCCAAGTATAGATCCAAAAATTTCCCAAGTAAAGATCCAAAAATTTCCCAAGTATACATCCAAAAATTTCCCAAGTACAGATCGAAAAATTTTCCCAAGTATAGATCAAAAAATTTCCCAAGTATAGATCGAAAAATTTCCCAAGTATAGATCGAAAAATTTTCCAAGTATAGATCGAAAAATTTCCCAAGTATAGATCGAAAAATTTCCCAAGTATAGTACGAAAAATTTCCCAAGTATAAATCCAAAAATTTCCCATGAATAGATCCAAAAATTTCCCAAGTATAGATCCAAAAATTTCACAAGTATACATCCAAAAATTTCCCAAGTATAGATCCAAAAATTTCCCAAGCATAGATCGAAAAATTTTCCAAGTATAGATCGAAAAATTTCCCAAGTATAGATCCAAAATTTCCCAAGTATAGACCCAAAAATTCCCAAGCATAGATCGAAAATTTTTTCAAGTATAGATCGAAAAATTTCCCAAGTATAGATCCAAAATTTTCCAAGTATAGATCGAAAAATTTCCCAAGTATAGATCCAAAATTTCCCAAGATCCAAAAATTTTCCAAGTATAGATCGAAAAATTTCCCAAGTTTAGATCCAAAAATTTCCCAAGTAAAGATCCAAAAATTTCCCAAGTATAGATCGAAAAATTTCCCAAGTATAGATCGAAAAATTTCCCAAGTATAGATCCAAAAATTTCCCAAGTATAGATCCAAAAATTTCCCAAGTATACATCCAAAAATTTCCCAAGTATAGATCGAAAAATTTCCCAAGTATAGATCAAAAAATTTCCCAAGTATAGATCGAAAAATTTTCCAAGTATAGATCGAAAAATTTCCCAAGTATAGATCGAAAAAATTCCCAAGTATAGTACGAAAAATTTCCCAAGTATAAATCCAAAAATTTCCCATGAATAGATCCAAAAATTTCCCAAGTATAGATCCAAAAATTTCCCAAGTATAGATTCAAAAATTTCCCAAGTATAGATCCAAAAATTTCCCAAGTATAGATCCAAAAATTTCTCAAGTATACATCCAAAAATTTCCCAAGTATAGATCCAAAAATTTCCCAAGCATAGATCGAAAAATTTCCCAAGTATAGATCCAAAATTTCCCAAGTATAGACCTAAAAATTCCCAAGCATAGATCGAAAAATTTTCCAAGTATAGATCGAAAAATTTCCCAAGTATAGATCCAAAAATTTCACAAGTATAGATCCAAAAATTTCCCAAGTATAGATCGAAAAATTTCCCAAATATAGATCGAAAAATTTCCCAAGTATAGATCCAAAAATTTCCCAAGTATAGATCCAAAAATTTCCCAAGTATAAATCGAAAAATTTCCCAAGTATAGATCGAAAAATTTCCCAAGTATAGATCGAAAAATTTCACAAGTATACACCCAAAAATTTCCCAAGTATAGATCCAAAAATTTCCCAAGCATAGATCGAAAAATTTTCCAAGTATAGATCGAAAAATTTCCCAAGTATAGATCCAAAATTTACCAAGTATAGACCCAAAAATTCCCAAGCATAGATCGAAAAATTTTTCAAGTATAGATCGAAAAATTTCTCAAGAATAGATCCAAAATTTTCCAAGTATAGATCGAAAAATTTCCCAAGTATAGATCCAAAATTTCCCAAGATCCAAAAATTTTCCAAGTATAGATCGAAAAATTTCCCAAGTATAGATCCAAAAATTTCCCAAGTATAGATCCAAAAATTTCCCAAGTATAGATCGAAAAATTTCCCAAGTATAGATCGAAAAATTTCCCAAGTATAGATCGAAAAATTTCCCAAGTATAAATCGAAAAATTTCCCAAGTATAGATCGAAAAATTTCCCAAGTATAGATCGAAAAATTTCGCAAGTATAGATCCAAAAATTTCCCAAGTATAGATCGAAAACTTTCCCAAGTATAGATCCAAAAATTTTCCAAGTATAGATCCAAAAATTTAACAAGTATAGATCCAAAAATTTCCCAAGTATAGATCCAAAAATTTCCCAAGAATAGATCCAAAAATTTCCCAAGTATAGATCAAAAAATTTCCCAAGTATAGATCCAAAAATTTCACAAGTATAGATCCAAAAATTTCCCAAGTGTAGATCGAAAAATTTCCCAAATATAGATCGAAAAATTTCCCAAGTATAGATCCAAAAATTTCCCAAGTATAGATCCAAAAATTTCCCAAGTATAAATCGAAAAATTTCCCAAGTATAGATCGAAAAATTTCCCAAGTATAGATCGAAAAATTTCACAAGTATACACCCAAAAATTTCCCAAGTATAGATCCAAAAATTTCCCAAGCATAGACCCAAAAATTCCCAAGCATAGATCGAAAAATTTTTCAAGTATAGATCGAAAAATTTCTCAAGAATAGATCCAAAATTTTCCAAGTATAGATCGAAAAATTTCCCAAGTATAGATCCAAAATTTCCCAAGATCCAAAAATTTTCCAAGTATAGATCGAAAAATTTCCCAAGTATAGATCCAAAAATTTCCCAAGTATAGATCCAAAAATTTCCCAAGTATAGATCGAAAAATTTCCCAAGTATAGATCGAAAAATTTCCCAAGTATAGATCGAAAAATTTCCCAAGTATAAATCGAAAAATTTCCCAAGTATAGATCGAAAAATTTCCCAAGTATAGATCGAAAAATTTCGCAAGTATAGATCCAAAAATTTCCCAAGTATAGATCGAAAACTTTCCCAAGTATAGATCCAAAAATTTCCCAAGTATAGATCCAAAAATTTCCCAAGTATAGATTTAAAAATTTCCCAAGTATAGATCCAAAATTTTCCAAGTATAGATCGAAAAATTTCCCAAGTATAGCCCAAAATTTCCCAAGATCCAAAAATTTTCCAAGTATAGATCGAAAAATTTCCCAAGTATAGATCCAAAAATTTCCCAAGTATAGATCGAAAAATTTCCCAAGTATTGATCCAAAAATTTCCCAAGTATAGATCCAAAAATTTCCCACGTATAGATCGAAAAATTTCCCAATCATAGATCGAAAAATTTCCCAAGTATAGATCCAAAAATTTCATAAGTATAGGTCCAAAAATTTCCCAAGTATAGATTCAAAAATTTCCCAAGTATAGATCCAAAAATTTCCCAAGTATAGATCCAAAAATTTCCCAAGTAAAGATCCAAAAATTTCCCAAGTATACATCCAAAAATTTCCCAAGTACAGATCAAAAAATTTTCCCAAGTATAGATCAAAAAATTTCCCAAGTATAGATCGAAAAATTTCCCAAGTATAGATCGAAAAATTTTCCAAGTATAGATCGAAAAATTTCCCAAGTATAGATCGAAAAATTTCCCAAGTATAGTACGAAAAATTTCCCAAGTATAAATCCAAAAATTTCCCATGAATAGATCCAAAAATTTCCCAAGTATAGATCCAAAAATTTCACAAGTATACATCCAAAAATTTCCCAAGTATAGATCCAAAAATTTCCCAAGCATAGATCGAAAAATTTTCCAAGTATAGATCGAAAAATTTCCCAAGTATAGATCCAAAATTTCCCAAGTATAGACCCAAAAATTCCCAAGCATAGATCGAAAAATTTTTCAAGTATAGATCGAAAAATTTCCCAAGTATAGATCCAAAATTTTCCAAGTATAGATCGAAAAATTTCCCAAGTATAGATCCAAAATTTCCCAAGATCCAAAAATTTTCCAAGTATAGATCGAAAAATTTCCCAAGTTTAGATCCAAAAATTTCCCAAGTAAAGATCCAAAAATTTCCCAAGTATAGATCGAAAAATTTCCCAAGTATAGATCGAAAAATTTCCCAAGTATAGATCCAAAAATTTCCCAAGTATAGATCCAAAAATTTCCCAAGTATACATCCAAAAATTTCCCAAGTATAGATCGAAAAATTTCCCAAGTATAGATCAAAAAATTTCCCAAGTATAGATCGAAAAATTTTCCAAGTATAGATCGAAAAATTTCCCAAGTATAGATCGAAAAAATTCCCAAGTATAGTACGAAAAATTTCCCAAGTATAAATCCAAAAATTTCCCATGAATAGATCCAAAAATTTCCCAAGTATAGATCCAAAAATTTCCCAAGTATAGATCCAAAAATTTCCCAAGTATAGATCCAAAAATTTCCCAAGTATAGATCCAAAAATTTCACAAGTATACATCCAAAAATTTCCCAAGTATAGATCCAAAAATTTCCCAAGCATAGATCGAAAAATTTCCCAAGTATAGATCCAAAATTTCCCAAGTATAGACCTAAAAATTCCCAAGCATAGATCGAAAAATTTTCCAAGTATAGATCGAAAAATTTCCCAAGTATAGATCCAAAATTTTCCAAGTATAGATCGAAAAATTTCCCAATTATAGATCCAAAATTTCCCAAGATCCAAAAATTTTCCAAGTATAGATCGAAAAATTTCCCAAGTATAGATCCAAAAATTTCCCAAGTATAGATCCAAAAATTTCCCAAGTATAGATCGAAAAATTTCCCAAGTATAGATCGAAAAATTTCACAAGTATAGATCCAAAATTTTCCCAAGTATAGGTCCAAAAATTTCCCAAGTATAGATTCAAAAATTTCACAAGTATAGATCCAAAAATTTCCCAAGTATAGATCCAAAAATTTCACAAGTATACATCCAAAAATTTCCCAAGTATAGATCCAAAAATTTCCCAAGCATAGATCGAAAAATTTTCCAAGTATAGATCGAAAAATTTACCAAGTATAGATCCAAAATTTCCCAAGTATAGATCCAAAAATTTCCCAAGTATAGATCCAAAAATTTCCCAAGTATAGATCCAAAAATTTCACAAGTATAGATCCAAAAATTTCCCAAGTATAGATCCTAAAATTTCACAAGTATACATCCAAAAATTTCCCAAGTGTAGATCCAAAAATTTCCCAAGCATAGATCGAAAAATTTTCCAAAGTATAGATCGAAAAATTTCCCAAGTATAGATCCAAAATTTCCCAAGTATAGATCCAAAAATTTCCCAAGTATAGATCGAAAAATTTCCCAAGTATAGATCCAAAAATTTCCCAAGTATAGATCGAAAAATTTCCCAAGTATAGTACGAAAACTTTCCCAAGTATAAATCCAAAAATTTCCCATGAATAGATCCAAAAATTTCCCAAGTATAGATCCAAAAATTTCACAGGTATACATCCAAAAATTTCCCAAGTATAGATCCAAAAATTTCCCAAGCATAGATCGAAAAAATTTCCAAGTATAGATCGAAACATTTCCCAAGTATAGATCGAAAAATTTCCAAGTATAGATCCAAAAATTTCACAAGTATACATCCAAAAATTTCCCAAGTATAGATCCAAAAACTTCCCAAGCATAGATCCAAAAATTTCCCAAGTATAGATCGAAAAATTTCCCAAGTATAGATCGAAAAATTTCCCAAGTATAGATCGAAAATTTTCGCAAGTATAGATCCAAAAATTTCCCAAGTATAGATCGAAAACTTTCCCAAGTATAGATCCAAAAATTTTCCAAGTATAGATCCAAAAATTTAACAAGTATAGATCCAAAAATTTCCCATGTATAGATCCAAAAATTTCCCAAGAATAGATCCAAAAATTTCCCAAGTATAGATCAAAATATTTCCCAAGTATAGATCCAAATATTTCCCAAGTATAGATTTAAAAATTTCCCAAGTATAGATCCAAAATTTTCCAAGTATAGATCGAAAAATTTCCCAAGTATAGCCCAAAATTTCAAAAGATCCAAAAATTTTCCAAGTATAGATCGAAAAATTTCCCAAGTATAGATCCAAAAATTTCCCAAGTATAGATCGAAAAATTTCCCAAGTATTGATCCAAAAATTTCCCAAGTATAGATCCAAAAATTTCCCACGTATAGATCGAAAAATTTCCCAAGTATAGATCGAAAAATTTCCCAAGTATAGATCCAAAAATTTCCCAAGTATAGGTCCAAAAATTTCCCAAGTATAGATTCAAAAATTTCCCAAGTATAGATCCAAAAATTTCCCAAGTAAAGATCCAAAAATTTCCCAAGTATACATCCAAAAATTTCCCAAGTACAGATCGAAAAATTTTCCCAAAAATAGATCAAAAAATTTCCCAAGTATAGATCGAAAAATTTCCCAAGTATAGATCGAAAAATTTTCCAAGTATAGATCGAAAAATTTCCCAAGTATAGATCGAAAAATTTCCCAAGTATAGTACGAAAAATTTCCCAAGTATAAATCCAAAAATTTCCCATGAATAGATCCAAAAATTTCCCAAGTATAGATCCAAAAATTTCCCAAGTATAGATCCAAAAATTTCACAAGTATACATCCAAAAATTTCCCAAGTATAGATCCAAAAATTTCCCAAGCATAGATCGAAAAATTTTCCAAGTATAGATCGAAAAATTTCCCAAGTATAGATCCAAAATTTCCCAAGTATAGACCCAAAAATTCCCAAGCATAGATCGAAAAATTTTTCAAGTATAGATCGAAAAATTTCCCAAGTATAGATCGAAAAATTTCCCAAGTATAGATCCAAAATTTCCCAAGATCCAAAAATTTTCCAAGTATAGATCGAAAAATTTCCCAAGTATAGATCCAAAAATTTCCCAAGTAAAGATCCAAAAATTTCCCAAGTATAGATCGAAAAATTTCCCAAGTATAGATCGAAAAATTTCCCAAGTATAGATCCAAAAATTTCCCAAGTATAGATCCAAAAATTTCCCAAGTATTGATCCAAAAATTTCCCAAGTATAGATCCAAAAATTTCCCACGTATAGATCGAAAAATTTCCCAAGTATAGATCGAAAAATTTCCCAAGTATAGATCCAAAAATTTCCCAAGTATAGGTCCAAAAATTTCCCAAGTATAGATTCAAAAAATTCCCAAGTATAGATCCAAAAATTTCCCAAGTAAAGATCCAAAAATTTCCCAAGTATACATCCAAAAATTTCCCAAGTACAGATCGAAAAATTTTCCCAAAAATAGATCAAAAAATTTCCCAAGTATAGATCGAAAAATTTCCCAAGTATAGATCGAAAAATTTTCCAAGTATAGATCGAAAAATTTCCCAAGTATAGATCGAAAAATTTCCCAAGTATAGTACGAAAAATTTCCCAAGTATAAATCCAAAAATTTCCCATGAATAGATCCAAAAATTTCCCAAGTATAGATCCAAAAATTTCCCAAGTATAGATCCAAAAATTTCACAAGTATACATCCAAAAATTTCCCAAGTATAGATCCAAAAATTTCCCAAGCATAGATCGAAAAATTTTCCAAGTATAGATCGAAAAATTTCCCAAGTATAGATCCAAAATTTCCCAAGTATAGACCCAAAAATTCCCAAGCATAGATCGAAAAATTTTTCAAGTATAGATCGAAAAATTTCCCAAGTATAGATCGAAAAATTTCCCAAGTATAGATCCAAAATTTCCCAAGATCCAAAAATTTTCCAAGTATAGATCGAAAAATTTCCCAAGTATAGATCCAAAAATTTCCCAAGTAAAGATCCAAAAATTTCCCAAGTATAGATCGAAAAATTTCCCAAGTATAGATCGAAAAATTTCCCAAGTATAGATCCAAAAATTTCCCAAGTATAGATCCAAAAATTTCCCAAGTAAAGATACAAAAATTTCCCAAGTATACATCCAAAAATTTCCCAAGTATACATCGAAAAATTTCCCAAGTATAGATCAAAAAATTTCCCAAGTATAGATCGAAAAATTTCCCAAGTATAGATCGAAAAATTTTCCAAGTATAGATCGAAAAATTTCCCAAGTATAGATCGAAAAATTTCCCAAGTATAGTACGAAAAATTTCCCAAGTATAAATCCAAAAATTTCCCATGAATAGATCCAAAAATTTCCCAAGTATAGATCCAAAAATTTCCCAAGTATAGATCCAAAAATTTCCCAAGTATAGATCCAAAAATTTCCCAAGTATAGATCCAAAAATTTCCCAAGTATAGATCCAAAAATTTCCCAAGCATAGATCGAAAAATTTCCCAAGTATAGATCCAAAATTTCCCAAGTATAGACCCAAAAATTCCCAAGCATAGATCGAAAAATTTTCCAAGTATAGATCGAAAAATTTCCCAAGTATAGATCCAAAATTTTCCAAGTATAGATCGAAAAATTTCCCAAGTATAGATCCAAAATTTCCCAAGATCCAAAAATTTTCCAAGTATAGATCGAAAAATTTCCCAAGTATAGATCCAAAAATTTCCCAACTATAGATCCAAAAATTTCCCAAGTATAGATCGAAAAATTTCCCAAGTATAGATCCAAAAACTTCCCAAGCATAGATCCAAAAATTTCCCAAGTATAGATCGAAAAATTTCCCAAGTATAGATCGAAAAATTTCCCAAGTATAGATCGAAAATTTTCGCAAGTATAGATCCAAAAATTTCCCAAGTATAGATCGAAAACTTTCCCAAGTATAGATCCAAAAATTTTCCAAGTATAGATCCAAAAATTTAACAAGTATAGATCCAAAAATTTCCCATGTATAGATCCAAAAATTTCCCAAGAATAGATCCAAAAATTTCCCAAGTATAGATCAAAATATTTCCCAAGTATAGATCCAAATATTTCCCAAGTATAGATTTAAAAATTTCCCAAGTATAGATCCAAAATTTTCCAAGTATAGATCGAAAAATTTCCCAAGTATAGCCCAAAATTTCAAAAGATCCAAAAATTTTCCAAGTATAGATCGAAAAATTTCCCAAGTATAGATCCAAAAATTTCCCAAGTATAGATCGAAAAATTTCCCAAGTATTGATCCAAAAATTTCCCAAGTATAGATCCAAAAATTTCCCACGTATAGATCGAAAAATTTCCCAAGTATAGATCGAAAAATTTCCCAAGTATAGATCCAAAAATTTCCCAAGTATAGGTCCAAAAATTTCCCAAGTATAGATTCAAAAATTTCCCAAGTATAGATCCAAAAATTTCCCAAGTAAAGATCCAAAAATTTCCCAAGTATACATCCAAAAATTTCCCAAGTACAGATCGAAAAATTTTCCCAAAAATAGATCAAAAAATTTCCCAAGTATAGATCGAAAAATTTCCCAAGTATAGATCGAAAAATTTTCCAAGTATAGATCGAAAAATTTCCCAAGTATAGATCGAAAAATTTCCCAAGTATAGTACGAAAAATTTCCCAAGTATAAATCCAAAAATTTCCCATGAATAGATCCAAAAATTTCCCAAGTATAGATCCAAAAATTTCCCAAGTATAGATCCAAAAATTTCACAAGTATACATCCAAAAATTTCCCAAGTATAGATCCAAAAATTTCCCAAGCATAGATCGAAAAATTTTCCAAGTATAGATCGAAAAATTTCCCAAGTATAGATCCAAAATTTCCCAAGTATAGACCCAAAAATTCCCAAGCATAGATCGAAAAATTTTTCAAGTATAGATCGAAAAATTTCCCAAGTATAGATCGAAAAATTTCCCAAGTATAGATCCAAAATTTCCCAAGATCCAAAAATTTTCCAAGTATAGATCGAAAAATTTCCCAAGTATAGATCCAAAAATTTCCCAAGTAAAGATCCAAAAATTTCCCAAGTATAGATCGAAAAATTTCCCAAGTATAGATCGAAAAATTTCCCAAGTATAGATCCAAAAATTTCCCAAGTATAGATCCAAAAATTTCCCAAGTATTGATCCAAAAATTTCCCAAGTATAGATCCAAAAATTTCCCACGTATAGATCGAAAAATTTCCCAAGTATAGATCGAAAAATTTCCCAAGTATAGATCCAAAAATTTCCCAAGTATAGGTCCAAAAATTTCCCAAGTATAGATTCAAAAAATTCCCAAGTATAGATCCAAAAATTTCCCAAGTAAAGATCCAAAAATTTCCCAAGTATACATCCAAAAATTTCCCAAGTACAGATCGAAAAATTTTCCCAAAAATAGATCAAAAAATTTCCCAAGTATAGATCGAAAAATTTCCCAAGTATAGATCGAAAAATTTTCCAAGTATAGATCGAAAAATTTCCCAAGTATAGATCGAAAAATTTCCCAAGTATAGTACGAAAAATTTCCCAAGTATAAATCCAAAAATTTCCCATGAATAGATCCAAAAATTTCCCAAGTATAGATCCAAAAATTTCCCAAGTATAGATCCAAAAATTTCACAAGTATACATCCAAAAATTTCCCAAGTATAGATCCAAAAATTTCCCAAGCATAGATCGAAAAATTTTCCAAGTATAGATCGAAAAATTTCCCAAGTATAGATCCAAAATTTCCCAAGTATAGACCCAAAAATTCCCAAGCATAGATCGAAAAATTTTTCAAGTATAGATCGAAAAATTTCCCAAGTATAGATCGAAAAATTTCCCAAGTATAGATCCAAAATTTCCCAAGATCCAAAAATTTTCCAAGTATAGATCGAAAAATTTCCCAAGTATAGATCCAAAAATTTCCCAAGTAAAGATCCAAAAATTTCCCAAGTATAGATCGAAAAATTTCCCAAGTATAGATCGAAAAATTTCCCAAGTATAGATCCAAAAATTTCCCAAGTATAGATCCAAAAATTTCCCAAGTAAAGATACAAAAATTTCCCAAGTATACATCCAAAAATTTCCCAAGTATACATCGAAAAATTTCCCAAGTATAGATCAAAAAATTTCCCAAGTATAGATCGAAAAATTTCCCAAGTATAGATCGAAAAATTTTCCAAGTATAGATCGAAAAATTTCCCAAGTATAGATCGAAAAATTTCCCAAGTATAGTACGAAAAATTTCCCAAGTATAAATCCAAAAATTTCCCATGAATAGATCCAAAAATTTCCCAAGTATAGATCCAAAAATTTCCCAAGTATAGATCCAAAAATTTCCCAAGTATAGATCCAAAAATTTCCCAAGTATAGATCCAAAAATTTCCCAAGTATAGATCCAAAAATTTCCCAAGCATAGATCGAAAAATTTCCCAAGTATAGATCCAAAATTTCCCAAGTATAGACCCAAAAATTCCCAAGCATAGATCGAAAAATTTTCCAAGTATAGATCGAAAAATTTCCCAAGTATAGATCCAAAATTTTCCAAGTATAGATCGAAAAATTTCCCAAGTATAGATCCAAAATTTCCCAAGATCCAAAAATTTTCCAAGTATAGATCGAAAAATTTCCCAAGTATAGATCCAAAAATTTCCCAACTATAGATCCAAAAATTTCCCAAGTATAGATCGAAAAATTTCCCAAGTATAGATCGAAAAATTTCACAAGTATAGATCCAAAATTTTCCCAAGTATAGGTCCAAAAATTTCCCAAGTATAGATTCAAAAATTTCCCAAGTATAGATCCAAAAATTTCCCAAGTATAGATCCAAAAATTTCACAAGTATACATCCAAAAATTTCCCAAGTATAGATCCAAAAATTTCCCAAGCATAGATCGAAAAATTTTCCAAGTATAGATCGAAAAATTTCCCAAGTATAGATCCACAATTTCCCAAGTATAGATCCAAAAATTTCCCAAGTATAGATCCAAAAATTTCCCAAGTATAGATCCAAAAATTTCCCAAGTATAGATCCAAAAATTTCCCAAGTATAGATCCAAAAATTTCCCAAGTATAGATCCAAAAATTTCACAAGTATACATCCAAAAATTTCCCAAGTGTAGATCCAAAAATTTCCCAAGCATAGATCGAAAAATTTTCCAAGTATAGATCGAAAAATTTCCCAAGTATAGATCCAAAATTTCCCAAGTATAGATCCAAAAATTTCCCAAGTATAGATCGAAAAATTTCCCAAGTATAGATCCAAAAATTTCCCAAGTATAGATCCAAAAATTTCCCAAGTATAGATCGAAAAATTTCCCAAGTATAGATCGAAAAATTTCCCTAGTATAGATCGAAAAATTATCCATGTATAGATCCAAAAATTTCCCAAGTATAGATCCAAAAATGTCCCAAGAATAGATCCAAAAATTTCCCAAGTATAGATCAAAAAATTTCCCAAGTATAGTTCCAAAAATTTCCCAAGTATAGATCCAAATATTTCCCAAGTATAGATCGAAAAATTTCCCAAGTATAGTACGAAAAATTTCCCAAGTATAAATCCAAAAATTTCCCATGAATAGATCCAAAAATTTCACAGGTATACATCCAAAAATTTCCCAAGTATAGATCCAAAAATTTCCCAAGCATAGATCGAAAAATTTTCCAAGTATAGATCGAAACATTTCCCAAGTATAGATCGAAAAATTTCCAAGTATAGATCCAAAAATTTCACAAGTATACATCCAAAAATTTCCCAAGTATAGATCCAAAAACTTCCCAAGCATAGATCCAAAAATTTCCCAAGTATAGGTCGAAAAATTTCCCAAGTATAGATTCAAAAATTTCCCAAGTAAAGATCCAAAAATTTCCCAAGTATAGATCGAAAAATTTCCCAAGTATAGATCGAATAATTTCCCAAGTATAGATCCAAAAATTTCCCAAGTATAGATCCAAAAATTTCCCAAGTAAAGATACAAAAATTTCCCAAGTATACATCCAAAAATTTCCCAAGTATAGATCGAAAGATTTCCCAAGTATAGATCAAAAAATTTCCCAAGTATAGATCGAAAAAATTCCCAAGTATAGATCGAAAAATTTTCCAAGTATAGATCGAAAAATTTCCCAAGTATAGATCGAAAAATTTCCCAAGTATAGTACGAAAAATTTTCCAAGTATAAATCCAAAAATTTCCCATGAATAGATCCAAAAATTTCCCAAGTATAGATCCAAAAATTTCCCAAGTATAGATCCAAAAATTTCCCAAGTATAGATCCAAAAATTTCACAAGTATACATCCAAAAATTTCCCAAGTATAGATCCAAAAATTTCCCAAGCATAGATCGAAAAATTTCCCAAGTATAGATCCAAAATTTCCCAAGTATAGACCCAAAAATTGCCAAGCATAGATCGAAAAATTTTCCAAGTATAGATCGAAAAATTTCCCAAGTATAGATCCAAAATTTTCCAAGTATAGATCGAAAAATTTCCCAAGTATAGATCCAAAATTTCCCAAGATCCAAAAATTTCACAAGTATAGATCCAAAATTTTCCCAAGTATAGGTCCAAAAATTTCCCAAGTATAGATTCAAAAATTTCCCAAGTATAGATCCAAAAATTTCCCAAGTATAGATCCAAAAATTTCACAAGTATACATCCAAAAATTTCCCAAGTATAGATCCAAAAATTTCCCAAGCATAGATCGAAAAATTTTCCAAGTATAGATCGAAAAATTTCCCAAGTATAGATCCACAATTTCCCAAGTATAGATCCAAAAATTTCCCAAGTATAGATCCAAAAATTTCCCAAGTATAGATCCAAAAATTTCCCAAGTATAGATCCAAAAATTTCCCAAGTATAGATCCAAAAATTTCCCAAGTATAGATCCAAAAATTTCACAAGTATACATCCAAAAATTTCCCAAGTGTAGATCCAAAAATTTCCCAAGCATAGATCGAAAAATTTTCCAAGTATAGATCGAAAAATTTCCCAAGTATAGATCCAAAATTTCCCAAGTATAGATCCAAAAATTTCCCAAGTATAGATCGAAAAATTTCCCAAGTATAGATCCAAAAATTTCCCAAGTATAGATCCAAAAATTTCCCAAGTATAGATCGAAAAATTTCCCAAGTATAGATCGAAAAATTTCCCTAGTATAGATCGAAAAATTATCCATGTATAGATCCAAAAATTTCCCAAGTATAGATCCAAAAATGTCCCAAGAATAGATCCAAAAATTTCCCAAGTATAGATCAAAAAATTTCCCAAGTATAGTTCCAAAAATTTCCCAAGTATAGATCCAAATATTTCCCAAGTATAGATCGAAAAATTTCCCAAGTATAGTACGAAAAATTTCCCAAGTATAAATCCAAAAATTTCCCATGAATAGATCCAAAAATTTCACAGGTATACATCCAAAAATTTCCCAAGTATAGATCCAAAAATTTCCCAAGCATAGATCGAAAAATTTTCCAAGTATAGATCGAAACATTTCCCAAGTATAGATCGAAAAATTTCCAAGTATAGATCCAAAAATTTCACAAGTATACATCCAAAAATTTCCCAAGTATAGATCCAAAAACTTCCCAAGCATAGATCCAAAAATTTCCCAAGTATAGGTCGAAAAATTTCCCAAGTATAGATTCAAAAATTTCCCAAGTAAAGATCCAAAAATTTCCCAAGTATAGATCGAAAAATTTCCCAAGTATAGATCGAATAATTTCCCAAGTATAGATCCAAAAATTTCCCAAGTATAGATCCAAAAATTTCCCAAGTAAAGATACAAAAATTTCCCAAGTATACATCCAAAAATTTCCCAAGTATAGATCGAAAGATTTCCCAAGTATAGATCAAAAAATTTCCCAAGTATAGATCGAAAAAATTCCCAAGTATAGATCGAAAAATTTTCCAAGTATAGATCGAAAAATTTCCCAAGTATAGATCGAAAAATTTCCCAAGTATAGTACGAAAAATTTTCCAAGTATAAATCCAAAAATTTCCCATGAATAGATCCAAAAATTTCCCAAGTATAGATCCAAAAATTTCCCAAGTATAGATCCAAAAATTTCCCAAGTATAGATCCAAAAATTTCACAAGTATACATCCAAAAATTTCCCAAGTATAGATCCAAAAATTTCCCAAGCATAGATCGAAAAATTTCCCAAGTATAGATCCAAAATTTCCCAAGTATAGACCCAAAAATTGCCAAGCATAGATCGAAAAATTTTCCAAGTATAGATCGAAAAATTTCCCAAGTATAGATCCAAAATTTTCCAAGTATAGATCGAAAAATTTCCCAAGTATAGATCCAAAATTTCCCAAGATCCAAAAATTTCACAAGTATAGATCCAAAATTTTCCCAAGTATAGGTCCAAAAATTTCCCAAGTATAGATTCAAAAATTTCCCAAGTATAGATCCAAAAATTTCCCAAGTATAGATCCAAAAATTTCACAAGTATACATCCAAAAATTTCCCAAGTATAGATCCAAAAATTTCCCAAGCATAGATCGAAAAATTTTCCAAGTATAGATCGAAAAATTTCCCAAGTATAGATCCACAATTTCCCAAGTATAGATCCAAAAATTTCCCAAGTATAGATCCAAAAATTTCCCAAGTATAGATCCAAAAATTTCCCAAGTATAGATCCAAAAATTTCCCAAGTATAGATCCAAAAATTTCCCAAGTATAGATCCAAAAATTTCCCAAGTATAGATCCAAAAATTTCCCAAGTATAGATCGAAAAATTTCCCAAGTATAGATCGAAAAATTTCCCTAGTATAGATCGAAAAATTTTCCATGTATAGATCCAAAAATTTCCCAAGTATAGATCCAAAAATTTCACAGGTATACATCCAAAAATTTCCCAAGTATAGATCCAAAAATTTCCCAAGCATAGATCGAAAAATTTTCCAAGTTTAGATCGAAACATTTCCCAAGTATAGATCGAAAAATTTCCAAGTATAGATCCAAAAATTTCACAAGTATACATCCAAAAATTTCCCAAGTATAGATCCAAAAACTTCCCAAGCATAGATCCAAAAATTTCCGAAGTATAGATCGAAAAATTTCCCAAGTATAGATCCAAAAATTTCCCAAGTATAGGTCGAAAAATTTCCCAAGTATAGATTCAAAAATTTCCCAAGTAAAGATCCAAATATTTCCCAAGTATAGATCGAAAAATTTCCCAAGTATAGTACGAAAAATTTCCCAAGTATAAATCCAAAAATTTCCCATGAATAGATCCAAAAATTTCCCAAGTATAGATCCAAAAATTTCACAGGTATACATCCAAAAATTTCCCAAGTATAGATCCAAAAATTTCCCAAGCATAGATCGAAAAATTTTCCAAGTTTAGATCGAAACATTTCCCAAGTATAGATCGAAAAATTTCCAAGTATAGATCCAAAAATTTCACAAGTATACATCCAAAAATTTCCCAAGTATAGATCCAAAAACTTCCCAAGCATAGATCCAAAAATTTCCCAAGTATAGATCGAAAAATTTCCCAAGTATAGATCCAAAAATTTCCCAAGTATAGGTCGAAAAATTTCCCAAGTATAGATTCAAAAATTTCCCAAGTAAAGATCCAAAAATTTCCCAAGTATAGATCGAAAAATTTCCCAAGTATAGATCGAAAAATTTCCCAAGTATAGATCCAAAAATTTCCCAAGTATAGATCCAAAAATTTCCCAAGTAAAGATACAAAAATTTCCCAAGTATACATCCAAAAATTTCCCAAGTATAGATCGAAAAATTTCCCAAGTATAGATCAAAAAATTTCACAAGTATAGATCGAAAAAATTCCCAAGTATAGATCGAAAAATTTTCCAAGTATAGATCGAAAAATTTCCCAAGTATAGATCGAAAAATTTCCCAAGTATAGTACGAAAAATTTCCCAAGTATAAATCCAAAAATTTCCCATGAATAGATCCAAAAATTTCCTAAGTATAGATCCAAAAATTTCCCAAGTATAGATCCAAAAATTTCCCAAGTATAGATCCAAAAATTTCACAAGTATACATCCAAAAATTTCCCAAGTATAGATCCAAAAATTTCCCAAGCATAGATCGAAAAATTTTCCAAGTATAGATCGAAAAATTTCCCAAGTATAGATCGAAAAATTTCCCAAGTATAGTACGAAAAATTTCCCAAGTATAAATCCAAAAATTTCCCATGAATAGATCCAAAAATTTCCCAAGTATAGATCCAAAAATTTCCCAAGTATAGATCCAAAAATTTCCAAAGTATAGATCCAAAATTTCCCAAGTATAGACCCAAAAATTCCCAAGCATAGATCGAAAAATTTTCCAAGTATAGATCGAAAAATTTCCCAAGTATAGATCCAAAATTTTCCAAGTATAGATCGAAAAAATTCCCAAGTATAGATCCAAAAATTTCCCAAGTATAGATCCAAAAATTTCCCAAGTATAGATCGAAAAATTTCCCAAGTATAGATCGAAAAATTTCACAAGTATAGATCCAAAATTTTCCCAAGTATAGGTCCAAAAATTTCCCAAGTATAGATCGAAAAATTTCCCTAGTATAGATCGAAAAATTTTCCATGTATAGATCCAAAAATTTCCCAAGTAAAGATCCAAAAATGTCCCAAGAATAGATCCAAAAATTTCCCAAGTATAGATCAAAAAATTTCCCAAGTATAGATCCAAAAATTTCCCAAGTATAGATTTAAAAATTTCCCAAGTATAGATCCAAATATTTCCCAAGTATAGATCGAAAAATTTCCCAAGTATAGTACGAAAAATTTCCCAAGTATAAATCCAAAAATTTCCCATGAATAGATCCAAAAATTTCATAAGTATAGATCCAAAAATTTCACAGGTATACATCCAAAAATTTCCCAAGTATAGATCCAAAAATTTCCCAAGCATAGATCGAAAAATTTTCCAAGTATAGATCGAAACATTTCCCAAGTATAGATCGAAAAATTTCCAAGTATAGATCCAAAAATTTCACAAGTATACATCCAAAAATTTCCCAAGTATAGATCCAAAAACTTCCCAAGCATAGATCCAAAAATTTCCCAAGTATAGATCGAAAAATTTCCCAAGTATAGATCCAAAAATTTCCCAAGTATAGGTCGAAAAATTTCCCAAGTATAGATTCAAAAATTTCCCAAGTAAAGATCCAAAAATTTCCCAAGTATAGATCGAAAAATTTCCCAAGTATAGATCGAAAAATTTCCCAAGTATAGATCCAAAAATTTCCCAAGTATAGATCCAAAAATTTCCCAAGTAAAGATCCAAAAATTTCCCAAGTATAGATCGAAAAATTTCCCAAGTATAGATCAAAAAATTTCCCAAGTATAGATCGAAAAATTACCCAAGTATAGATCGAAAAATTTTCCAAGTATAGATCGAAAAATTTCCCAAGTATAGATCGAAAAATTTCCCAAGTATAGTACGAAAAATTTCCCAAGTATAAATCCAAAAATTTCCCATGAATAGATCCAAAAATTTCCCAAGTATAGATCCAAAAATTTCCCAAGTATAGATCCAAAAATTTCCCAAGTATAGATCCAAAAATTTCACAAGTATACATCCAAAAATTTCCCAAGTATAGATCCAGAAATTTCCCAAGCATAGATCGAAAAATTTCCCAAGTATAGATCCAAAATTTCCCAAGTATAGACCCAAAAATTCCCAAGCATAGATCGAAAAATTTTCCAAGTATAGATCGAAAAATTTCCCAAGTATAGATCCAAAATTTTCCAAGTATAGATCGAAAAATTTCCCAAGTATAGATCCAAAATTTCCCAACATCCAAAAATTTTCCAAGTATAGATCGAAAAATTTCCCAAGTATAGATCCAAAAATTTCCCAAGTATAGATCCAAAAATTTCCCAAGTATAGATCCAAAAATTTCCCAAGTATAGATCGAAAAATTTCCCAAGTATAGATCCAAAAATTTCCCAAGTATAGATCCAAAAATTTCCCAAGTATAGATCGAAAAATTTCCCAAGTATAGATCGAAAAATTTCCCTAGTATAGATCGAAAAATTTTCCATGTATAGATCCAAAAATTTCCCAAGTATAGATCCAAAAATGTCCCAAGAATAGATCCAAAAATTTCCCAAGTATAGATCAAAAAATTTCCCAAGTATAGATCCAAAAATTTCCCAAGTATAGATCCAAATATTTCCCAAGTATAGATCGAAAAATTTCCCAAGTATAGTACGAAAAATTTCCCAAGTATAAATCCAAAAATTTCCCATGAATAGATCCAAAAATTTCCCAAGTATAGATCCAAAAATTTCACAGGTAT
The DNA here is from genome assembly GCA_963920705.1 of Odiellus spinosus. Classification (NCBI taxonomy): domain Eukaryota; kingdom Metazoa; phylum Arthropoda; class Arachnida; order Opiliones; family Phalangiidae; genus Odiellus; species Odiellus spinosus. Next base: position 1,207,222 of record CAWUCO010000219.1, on the reverse strand, counting down.
ACATCCAAAAATTTCCCAAGTATAGATCCAAAAATTTCAAAAGCATAGATCGAAAAATTTTCCAAGTTTAGATCGAAACATTTCCCAAGTATAGATCGAAAAATTTCCAAGTATAGATCCAAAAATTTCACAAGTATACATCCAAAAATTTCCCAAGTATAGATCCAAAAACTTCCCAAGCATAGATCCAAAAATTTCCCAAGTATAGATCGAAAAATTTCCCAAGTATAGATCCAAAAATTTCCCAAGTATAGGTCGAAAAATTTCCCAAGTATAGATTCAAAAATTTCCCAAGTAAAGATCCAAAAATTTCCCAAGTATAGATCGAAAAATTTCCCAAGTATAGATCCAAAAATTTCCCAAGTATAGATCCAAAAATTTCCCAAGTAAAGATACAAAAATTTCCCAAGTATACATCCAAAAATTTCCCAAGTATAGATCGAAAAATTTCCCAAGTATAGATCAAAAAATTTCACAAGTATAGATCGAAAAATTTCCCAAGTATAGATCGAAAAATTTTCCAAGTATAGATCGAAAAATTTCCCAAGTATAGATCGAAAAATTTCCCAAGTATAGTACGAAAAATTTCCCAAGTATAAATCCAAAAATTTCCCATGAATAGATCCAAAAATTTCCCAAGTATAGATCCAAAAATTTCCCAAGTATAGATCCAAAAATTTCCCAAGTATAGATCCAAAAATTTCACAAGTATACATCCAAAAATTTCCCAAGTATAGATCCAAAAATTTCCCAAGCATAGATCGAAAAATTTCCCAAGTATAGATCCAAAATTTCCCAAGTATAGACCCAAAAATTCCCAAGCATAGATCGAAAAATTTTCCAAGTATAGATCGAAAAATTTCCCAAGTATAGATCCAAAATTTTCCAAGTATAGATCGAAAAAATTCCGAAGTATAGATCCAAAATTTCCCAAGATCCAAAAATTTTCCAAGTATAGATCGAAAAATTTCCCAAGTATAGATCCAAAAATTTCCCAAGTATAGATCCAAAAATTTCCCAAGTATAGATCGAAAAATTTCCCAAGTATGGATCCAAAATTTTCCCAAGTATAGGTCCAAAAATTTCCCAAGTATAGATTCAAAAATTTCCCAAGTATAGATCCAAAAATTTCCCAAGTATAGATCCAAAAATTTCACAAGTATACATCCAAAAATTTCCCAAGTATAGATCCAAAAATTTCCCAAGCATAGATCGAAAAATTTTCCAAGTATAGATCGAAAAATTTCCCAAGTATAGATCCAAAAATTTCCCAAGTATAGATCCAAAAATTTCCCAAGTATAGATCCAAAAATTTCACAAGTATACATCCAAAAATTTCCCAAGTGTAGATCCAAAAATTTCCCAAGCATAGATCGAAAAATTTCCCAAGTATAGATCCAAAAATTTCCCAAGTATAGATCGAAAAATTTCCCAAGTATAGATCGAAAATTTCCCAAGTATATATCGAAAAATTTCCCAAGTATAGATCCAAAAATTTTCCAAGTATAGATCGAAAAATTTCCCAAGTATAGATCAAAAAATTTCCCAAGTATAGTAAGAAAAATTTCCCAAGTATAAATCCAAAAATTTCCCATGAATAGATCCAAAAATTTCCCAAGTATACATCCAAAAATTTCACAAGTATACATCCAAAAATTTCCCAAGTATAGATCCAAAAATTTCCCAAGCATAGATCGAAAGATTTTCCAAGTATAGATCGAAAAATTTCACAAGTATAGATCCAAAATTTTCCCAAGTATAGGTCCAAAAATTTCCCAAGTATAGATTCAAAAATTTCCCAAGTATAGATCCAAAAATTTCCCAAGTATAGATCCAAAAATTACACAAGTATACATACAAAAATTTCCCAAGTATAGATCCAAAAATTTCCCAAGCATAGATCGAAAAATTTTCCAAGTATAGATCGAAAAATTTCCCAAGTATAGATCCAAAATTTCCCAAGTATAGATCGAAAAATTTCCCAAGTATAGATCCAAAAATTTCCCAAGTATAGATCCAAAAATTTCCCAAGTATAGATTCAAAAATTTCCCAAGTATAGATCCAAAAATTTTCCAAGTATACATCGAAAAATTTCCCAAGTATAGTAAGAAAAATTTCCCAAGTATAAATCCAAAAATTTCCCATGAATAGATCCAAAAATTTCCCAAGTATAGATCCAAAAATTTCACAAGTATACATCCAAAAATTTCCCAAGTATAGATCCAAAAATTTCCCAAGCATAGATCGAAAAATTTTCCAAGTATAGATCGAAAAATTTCACAAGTATAGATCCAAAATTTTCCCAAGTATAGGTCCAAAAATTTCCCAAGTATAGATTCAAAAATTTCCCAAGTATAGATCCAAAAATTTCCCAAGTATAGATCCAAAAATTACACAAGTATACATCCAAAAATTTCCCAAGTATAGATCCAAAAATTTCCCAAGCATAGATCGAAAAATTTTCCAAGTATAGATCGAAAAATTTCCCAAGTATAGATCCAAAATTTCCCAAGTATAGATAAAAAATTTCCCAAGTATAGATCCAAAAATTTCCCAAGTATAGATCCAAAAATTTCCCAAGTATAGATTCAAAAATTTCCCAAGTATAGATCCAAAAATTTTCCAAGTATACATCCAAAAATTTCCCAAGTATAGATCCAAAAATTTCCCAAGTATAGATCCAAAAATTTCCCAAGTATAGATCCAAAAATTTCTCAAGTATAGATTCAAAAATTTCCCAAGTATAGATCCAAAAATTTCCCATGTATAGTCCAAAAATTTCCCAAGCATAGATCCAAAAATTTCACAAGTATACATCCAAAAATTTCCCAAGTATAGATAAAAAATTTCCCAAGTATAGATCCAAAAATTTCCCAAGTATAGATCCAAAAATTTCCCAAGTATAGATCCAAAAATTACACAAGTATACATACAAAAATTTCCCAAGTATAGATCCAAAAATTTCCCAAGCATAGATCGAAAAATTTTCCAAGTATAGATCGAAAAATTTCCCAAGTATAGATCCAAAATTTCCCAAGTATAGATCGAAAAATTTCCCAAGTATAGATCCAAAAATTTCCCAAGTATAGATCCAAAAATTTCCCAAGTATAGATTCAAAAATTTCCCAAGTATAGATCCAAAAATTTTCCAAGTATACATCGAAAAATTTCCCAAGTATAGTAAGAAAAATTTCCCAAGTATAAATCCAAAAATTTCCCATGAATAGATCCAAAAATTTCCCAAGTATAGATCCAAAAATTTCACAAGTATACATCCAAAAATTTCCCAAGTATAGATCCAAAAATTTCCCAAGCATAGATCGAAAAATTTTCCAAGTATAGATCGAAAAATTTCACAAGTATAGATCCAAAATTTTCCCAAGTATAGGTCCAAAAATTTCCCAAGTATAGATTCAAAAATTTCCCAAGTATAGATCCAAAAATTTCCCAAGTATAGATCCAAAAATTACACAAGTATACATCCAAAAATTTCCCAAGTATAGATCCAAAAATTTCCCAAGCATAGATCGAAAAATTTTCCAAGTATAGATCGAAAAATTTCCCAAGTATAGATCCAAAATTTCCCAAGTATAGATAAAAAATTTCCCAAGTATAGATCCAAAAATTTCCCAAGTATAGATCCAAAAATTTCCCAAGTATAGATTCAAAAATTTCCCAAGTATAGATCCAAAAATTTTCCAAGTATACATCCAAAAATTTCCCAAGTATAGATCCAAAAATTTCCCAAGTATAGATCCAAAAATTTCCCAAGTATAGATCCAAAAATTTCTCAAGTATAGATTCAAAAATTTCCCAAGTATAGATCCAAAAATTTCCCATGTATAGTCCAAAAATTTCCCAAGCATAGATCCAAAAATTTCACAAGTATACATCCAAAAATTTCCCAAGTATAGATAAAAAATTTCCCAAGTATAGATCCAAAAATTTCCCAAGTATAGATCCAAAAATTTCCCAAGTATAGATCCAAAAATTACACAAGTATACATACAAAAATTTCCCAAGTATAGATCCAAAAATTTCCCAAGCATAGATCGAAAAATTTTCCAAGTATAGATCGAAAAATTTCCCAAGTATAGATCCAAAATTTCCCAAGTATAGATCGAAAAATTTCCCAAGTATAGATCCAAAAATTTCCCAAGTATAGATCCAAAAATTTCCCAAGTATAGATTCAAAAATTTCCCAAGTATAGATCCAAAAATTTTCCAAGTATACATCGAAAAATTTCCCAAGTATAGTAAGAAAAATTTCCCAAGTATAAATCCAAAAATTTCCCATGAATAGATCCAAAAATTTCCCAAGTATAGATCCAAAAATTTCACAAGTATACATCCAAAAATTTCCCAAGTATAGATCCAAAAATTTCCCAAGCATAGATCGAAAAATTTTCCAAGTATAGATCGAAAAATTTCACAAGTATAGATCCAAAATTTTCCCAAGTATAGGTCCAAAAATTTCCCAAGTATAGATTCAAAAATTTCCCAAGTATAGATCCAAAAATTTCCCAAGTATAGATCCAAAAATTACACAAGTATACATCCAAAAATTTCCCAAGTATAGATCCAAAAATTGCCCAAGCATAGATCGAAAAATTTTCCAAGTATAGATCGAAAAATTTCCCAAGTATAGATCCAAAATTTCCCAAGTATAGATAAAAAATTTCCCAAGTATAGATCCAAAAATTTCCCAAGTATAGATCCAAAAATTTCCCAAGTATAGATTCAAAAATTTCCCAAGTATAGATCCAAAAAGTTTCCAAGTATACATCCAAAAATTTCCCAAGTATAGATCCAAAAATTTCCCAAGTATAGATCCAAAAATTTCCCAAGTATAGATCCAAAAATTTCTCAAGTATAGATTCAAAAATTTCCCAAGTATAGATCCAAAAATTTCCCATGTATAGTCCAAAAATTTCCCAAGCATAGATCCAAAAATTTCACAAGTATACATCCAAAAATTTCCCAAGTATAGATCCAAAAATTTCCCAAGCATAGATCGAAAAATTTCCCAAGTATAGATCCAAAATTTCCCAAGTATAGACCCAAAAATTCCCAAGCATAGATCGAAAAATTTTCCAAGTATAGATCGAAAAATTTCCCAAGTATAGATCCAAAATTTTCCAAGTATAGATCGAAAAAATTCCGAAGTATAGATCCAAAATTTCCCAAGATCCAAAAATTTTCCAAGTATAGATCGAAAAATTTCCCAAGTATAGATCCAAAAATTTCCCAAGTATAGATCCAAAAATTTCCCAAGTATAGATCGAAAAATTTCCCAAGTATAGATCCAAAAATTTCCCAAGTATAGATCCAAAAATTTCACAAGTATACATCCAAAAATTTCCCAAGTATAGATCCAAAAATTTCCCAAGCATAGATCGAAAAATTTTCCAAGTATAGATCGAAAAATTTCCCAAGTATAGATCCAAAAATTTCCCAAGTATAGATCCAAAAATTTCCCAAGTATAGATCCAAAAATTTCACAAGTATACATCCAAAAATTTCCCAAGTGTAGATCCAAAAATTTCCCAAGCATAGATCGAAAAATTTCCCAAGTATAGATCCAAAAATTTCCCAAGTATAGATCGAAAAATTTCCCAAGTATAGATCGAAAATTTCCCAAGTATATATCGAAAAATTTCCCAAGTATAGATCCAAAAATTTTCCAAGTATAGATCGAAAAATTTCCCAAGCATAGATCGAAAAATTTCCCAAGTATAGTAAGAAAAATTTCCCAAGTATAAATCCAAAAATTTCCCATGAATAGATCCAAAAATTTCCCAAGTATACATCCAAAAATTTCACAAGTATACATCCAAAAATTTCCCAAGTATAGATCCAAAAATTTCCCAAGCATAGATCGAAAGATTTTCCAAGTATAGATCGAAAAATTTCACAAGTATAGATCCAAAATTTTCCCAAGTATAGGTCCAAAAATTTCCCAAGTATAGATTCAAAAATTTCCCAAGTATAGATCCAAAAATTTCCCAAGTATAGATCCAAAAATTACACAAGTATACATCCAAAAATTTCCCAAGTATAGATCCAAAAATTTCCCAAGCATAGATCGAAAAATTTTCCAAGTATAGATCGAAAAATTTCCCAAGTATAGATCCAAAATTTCCCAAGTATAGATCGAAAAATTTCCCAAGTATAGATAAAAAAATTTCCCAAGTATAGATCCAAAAATTTCCCAAGTTTAGATTCAAAAATTTCCCAAGTATAGATCCAAAAATTTTCCAAGTATACATCGAAAAATTTCCCAAGTATAGTAAGAAAAATTTCCCAAGTATAAATCCAAAAATTTCCCATGAATAGATCCAAAAATTTCCCAAGTATAGATCCAAAAATTTCACAAGTATACATCCAAAAATTTCCCAAGTATAGATCCAAAAATTTCCCAAGCATAGATCGAAAAATTTTCCAAGTATAGATCGAAAAATTTCACAAGTATAGATCCAAAATTTTCCCAAGTATAGGTCCAAAAATTTCCCAAGTATAGATTCAAAAATTTCCCAAGTATAGATCCAAAAATTTCCCAAGTATAGATCCAAAAATTACACAAGTATACATCCAAAAATTTCCCAAGTATAGATCCAAAAATTTCCCAAGCATAGATCGAAAAATTTTCCAAGTATAGATCGAAAAATTTCCCAAGTATAGATCCAAAATTTCCCAAGTATAGATCCAAAAATTTCCCAAGTATAGATCCAAAAATTTCCCAAGTATAGATTCAAAAATTTCCCAAGTATAGATCCAAAAATTTTCCAAGTATACATCCAAAAATTTCCCAAGTATAGATCCAAAAATTTCCCAAGTATAGATCCAAAAATTTCCCAAGTATAGATCCAAAAATTTCTCAAGTATAGATTCAAAAATTTCCCAAGCATAGATCCAAAAATTTCCCATGTATAGTCCAAAAATTTCCCAAGTAGAGATTCAAAAATTTCACAAGTAGAGATTCAAAAATTTCCCAAGTATAGATCGAAAAATTTCCCAAGCATAGATCGAAAAATTTCCCAAGTATAGATCGAAAAATTTCCCAAGTATAGATCCAAAAATTTCCCAAGTATAGGTCGAAAAATTTCCCAAGTATAGATTCAAAAATTTCCCAAGTAAAGATCCAAAAATTTCCCAAGTATAGATCGAAAAATTTCCCAAGTATAGATCCAAAAATTTCCCAAGTATAGATCCAAAAATTTC